>JAZFAU010000024.1:2967500-4167500 GCA_037178615.1 Dione vanillae
TATTTCATGCTTCTTTAAATATAACCAATATGTTAGTTGATATTAATGAATAATCACAGAAAAAACTTGTACATATAACCTCTTTAACAACTGATTGGATTTTAGCTGTATATAAGATCTCATCTTTTCAGGATATGACGGCAGAATTAGAAAAACGTATAGACGCTTTGGAAGAAGAAAACCGGGAGCTTTCAGAGGTTTTAGAAAATGAAAGGAATTTAATGAGAATATTGAAGGAGAAAATAGAAAAGTCTAACAGGCTGTATGACTGAGCAAACGGAGGAGGTCAGTCACCTCAACTCTGTTGTAACCGAAATGCATAACGATTTTGTAGATATACAGAAGAAATATGACAAGTAAGTTCATATTTTCCACTTTATGACCAAAATCGAGGTACATTTATAAAAATTAAACCAATCATATTTGTTACTAAGTATTAAATAATGATGGCTAACAATAATAAAACGTAACGTCTTAGTACAATGGACATTATTTTTCGTCTTGGACATTGTATTGTTTAAAAAAGCTTGGTCTCGTACATCTGTATAATGGCATACACTAGTTATAAAAAATAATAAGAGAATGCTACTTATAAAAATGAAAAACTTATGTTGGCATCAACTCATTTTTAAATCTATAGATATATTTCAAATATTCGGACTTTTTCTTACTTTGTACTATAAGTTCTAACTAATTGCCATATTACGTGGCGATTTCTAAATAAAATATAAAGAAATTTAGCGATAAACGAAGATTGATATTATTGGTAGCTTAATCATTAATCATAATTCCACGTGTTTAGAACAAAATGGTCTTGGCAATCAGACAGACAGACGGACAACAAACCTATCCTATGATTCCACTTTGAGATACTAAACCCTAAAATGTATATTTTAAACTAAAAATATAATTTTAAGGGAAAAACGGGAAAAAGATGAGGCGTTACTCCGCAACGCGCACATGTCACAGAACATAGAGATGAGTCAGTGTAACGTGCGCTACCTCGAGACCGAGGTGGTGGAGCTGAAGGCCAAGATATCTGAACTGGAGACTGTTATTGGTCAGCACAAGGAGGTGAGATAGCTTCTTAATAATTATATATTTAATTTTTTGTTGTGTTCCCTGATGTTGATGTAAAATTTAATGAGTATATAAAGATACTGTGAGTTTACTTTACATGACCATCTCAAAATCTAATGGTGGCTTTAATGTGTAGATGCTGCTTTCTCTGTCCCCACTTTCCGCTTTTTCGAGGCATTGCGTGTTGAGTGGCGGAACTCAACGCCGCGCTTTGCCTAGTTTGCCAGAGCGAAGAAAATGGAAATAGTAAAATCCATCTTCTCCGACTGGGGATCGAACCCAGAAACCGTCGCGTTACAGGCAGACGTTGCGCCTCTGCGCCACGACGGTCCTCAAAACAAACAAATAAATTTCAAATAGCAAAAATATAGGCATATTTTTGCTATTTGATAACTATCAACGTTATTTTCAGAATCAAGCTCAATGTATGATGATAAAGGAAAATGAATCGGCGAGGATAAAAGAAACCGAGGAATTGAAGCAACGCGTTGATAAACTGATGGAGAATGAAACTGCACACAATAAGACTATACAAGACTTGCAAACTGAAATCTGTGATAAAAATAAGGTAAATAAATGTAAAAGAATATCTTCTGCTTTATATACAAAGCATCGTATATAACTTATAGGTATAAATTAAAACCAAATACATCTAAATGACGTAATTATACTAATGAAGCGTTTGAATGAAGCTTTTTTTATAAATAAATTTGTTTGCTTAAAAATTTTATTCCTATTGAATTAACTAAATGAAATATTAATTTTAAATTTCAGAAAATAAAGACTTTAGACAACCGGATAGCGGACATGAAGAAGACTTTACAAAGGGAGCTACAGAGCAGTAAATCAGATCTTACATCTGCTGAAGAGCAAGACATCAGCAGACGGTAAGCGTCCGTCGTTAAAATAAATTTCGATCAATGACTTTTAAATTTATATAAAACGACAGTACACGCGGAATGTTATTTACGTAGAGAAAAATCTAATATAGCCTAGATCCTCCCAAAATATACAGTACAGGCAAAAAAACTAAAAAACATAATTACATTTTTTCATGTAAATATCAAAAACAGTAGTTAATAATTTAATAAATTTATTTATTTTCACTAAAAATGTGATACTATTTTATATCATATGATATTTGGTAAAATCTGAGCTGAGCGATGGCAGCCGCACTCGTGTAAACTGTGCCACAGTTGCCGCCGTCTTTGACCCTTAATAATTATATTCATACTATATATAATAAAAATAAAAACTTTGCACTTTGCTCTAGTAATATAAACATAATATCTTTGTATGGGTACACGCTCTCGTGTATTTGTGTGTGTTGAGTGACAATGAAATACAGTAAATTTTATGGAACACAGTAAATTTAATGAAACAGTGCACCTCTTGCCGCAGCTACCTGAAGCACGTGGTGCTGCGCTTCCTGACGGCGCGCGAGCTGGAGGCGCGCCAGCTGACGCGCGCGCTGTCCGCGCTGCTGCGCCTGTCCGCGCACGAGGAGGCGCTGCTGCGCGCCGCGCTGCCCGCGCGCAGCGGACTCGCCGCCTGGCTGCCCTCCCTCCCCTCGCTGCCCTCCCTCAACACGTGATCGGCCCGCCCCGCCTGTGATACTATCTAATCTATTTTTTTTGTTGATGCATGTGGAACTTTTAACGAACATCCCGGAAGTGTGGGAGAAGTTGCCGTCTCGACACGATAGAAGGTTCCGGGAAGGTCGGTTAATGCGAGTTCGTTGTTCGTTCTCATATGACCAGCTCCTTCACGGCGCTCTATTTGAGACATTGTACCCTTGTTATTTTTATATTCGGAAACGACTACGCTATATGTGTAGTTTCTCCAGTCTACTTACTTAATGGTCCGCGAGAAGATAAATAAGAATTGGCCCTCTACAGCTCTTGTGCAACGCCCTTCTGAGACATGATATTTTCACACAAGATGACTACGGCTACTGCACTCATGAAGACGTTGTCTGCCGTCCGTGGGATGTGTGGACAACTCGGCGTTTTCGTTTTATCCAAACTTCATAGGAATCAAACCTACTGACATTACTATAGAATGACAAAGTGTTCAAATTCATTAATAAAATGTTATTCATAATTGTAAATTTAAGCGCCATGTTTAAATGTACGAAAAGTGTCTCAACTTGACAATGTTTCCCGCATATGGTACGGTATGCAGGAAGAACTAAGTGTCAAGTCACTCTGTTCTCAACTCAGACTTGAAACGTTACGTATAGTGACGTCACTCACTTCTTCTCGTTACTTCTAACAAAGTGACATAGTAGACATTGTTCCCGAATTGGAAAGAGAACCTCTATTATGGTCAGAGTGTCACACTGTGCCACAATGGCGTTTTATATACACATTCAGATTTTATATTTTTGTTTATAAAGTAATATATTAAATGAATTATTTATTTAAATCTTTTTTTGTTCTTACAAAATATATTTTGTTGATTGTTTTCATTCTATTTTATACAGATATAATTTTAAATTTACATTAACTAAGTATTATTTCAACTGGTAATGGGATAATTTTTCATTTTATAGTAATTAAGTTTTTTACAATTATATGTAATTAAAAAATGGTTTTAGTACTAACCTACAATTTGTTATAATAGTATTATACATATAATATGTTTAAATGTTGCCTTAATAGTTGCTAGTCAAATATGTACAGATATGTAATTTTAAGGAATTCGAAAAGAAAATTTTGTTAGCGAATAAAATATATATCCGAATAACCTTCGAATAGACATAAAATATTAGTTTTACTAAATTTAAGAGAGAATGTAACTTAGAATATGGCTTTTGTAGGACACACAGTATTTATATGTATTTTAAAAATTATCATTAGTACTTAGTATATCAGTAATACGATATTTTAATGTAAAGCAAACACTGCCTGATACGTAGGTTTGGAAGCAATGCTTGTTGTAGTATTTACTTCGTAACTGCATGGAAATGTGAATGAATTTGTATGTATTTAATAATTTGACATATTAATTTATTATAAAATATATGTTAAATAACATAAGGACTTGGATTATATATCAAAAGTATAACTTTTTTATTTAAAGATCTTAATTTTGAATCTAGTCGAAGGCTTGATGTCTCGAAAATATAATTATTTTCCACATTATTAGTGTATAGAATATTTGTTTAAATTGGCACATGTTTATGATTTAATAAAATGATATTTTTAAAACTTTTTATGTTTTCTTAGAAAATGTATAAAACTAAAATATAAAATCACTATCTCGTCCATATTTGGACTGATAAATTCTCAGTAATTTTGTCATCTAAGATCAATCAATCTTACAAGCAAGACGACTAAATCTAAACAACTTTCTTAGACTAACTAGACTATACTTACAAAGATTTTTTTTTTTAGCTTCACGCTTTATCCCGCACATGGCAGGGTAGGCTGAGGGAACTGCAGGAACCATAGGAAGCTTGTGTTAAGACACTCCGTTACTCAGTCCCTGCTTTCTCCGTCCCCGCTTTCCGTCCCGCTTTCTCCGTCCCCGCTTTCCGCCTTTTTTTGAGGCACAGCGTGTTGAGTGGCGGAACTCAACGCCTCGTGTTGCCAAAGATTAAATATTTTTATTTATATGTCTCAGTAAATGACTACATCGGCATCTGGCTGTAAATGCGACGATTTTGGATTCGATCTCAATCGAGAAAAATTACTACTATTGAAATTAGGTTCGTAACGCCTACTCGGCATAAAGCGTGAAGCTAAAAATTAAAAACCATATGCTGGTAATATTTTTCCGACACATAAAATTTATAATAAAAAGCGACAAGTATTAAGTGTGTAGACAGTTAGACGAATGATATGGTCCAGTGCCTTTTAGGTCAAAATGGTCTTCGGTCGGTTGATGTGTTAATCGATAAGAAATAAATTTTTGAAATAAGTCGAGATGCTTTCGCAAAAATTAACTAAAAAAAGGCATTTGGCTTTTTGATAATATCTCAAAAGCTATTTTAAATCCATCAAGTTTCAAAAGTCACGAATTTCCTACGTTATTAGTATAAATACTAATAGTGTAAATTGAACATTTGAAGAATGTTTTCACAACCGGAAATATAGTTTGAAATTTAGTTAACAATTGTTGCACTCGCAACAAACAAGCTACATGAAATAGTTACAATATGTATTGGCTTGTATTTATTGAACAATCGCTATAAAATTGTGCTGATCCTTTAATTTATATGGTGAATCAAGCACCTGAAAGTCGAAATCAAGATTTTAAGTTTTTTGTAATGTTGTACGTCATTTGATATCTTTCACATTTTAATTTTAGCGAAATATCATATATATAAATTACAGAGTGCTGAAACGTCCAGACATTGTCGAAACAAAACAATAAGCTCTTCGTTGGTGGTGCCATCTCTGCTTATAGGTACATGTAGCTTGCACAAAATTTCGTTTATATCCCGACAGATGGAGCTACTCCTAAGACAACACTATATACTACTATTTGGACATTACTTAAATATATTATTTCTGGAACAAAAAACATATTTAGATAATACACAAAAAATTAAAACATTTTTCGGAACATCTTATTAATTTTTAATATCATAATTGATATCTATAAATGCCATCTTGCGGTAAAATATATCAAATATATTGAAAAAAAAATTAAATTTATATATACCCTATAGTCGTGCTAATTTTTTTGAAACCACTGTTTCTATTGTTTTTTTACACGTAATAATAAAGAAAATAGAAGTATTCATGTGACTGTGATGTGATACGCTGCCACAATGTAAGTTTCCTTTTATTTTTCAATTAATTTAAACGCACAACAGTATTCAGTGCAACATAATGTAATTTTAACAGTAACCGCTGTTCGCTTCGTTATCAATGAGAAAATAAATTCGAATTGCTATCGTTCTTCCAATAGTCACACCACCTTAATGAAACTACAAGATCTGTTGATGTGTATTATTAATTCTAATATTTTTCATTGTCTTTCTCGTATTATTGATTTGCAGATTATAATTCCTATAACAACGTTAACAATGTTAGAAACGGTTATAGGGTAATATTAGGAACTTTCGAATCTACTTTCAATTTTTTTTTCGAATCTACTTTGAATTAGGAAAATTCGAATCTACTTCCATCATCGGTCGTTTGATCGACATCTTATCGATGTAAATACGAAAAATAATCGAGTAAAGTGGTCCTATAGTCTATTGAAATGTTACATTTTAAGGGCTATATTAGTGTTGCATTTATTATAGAAAGCAATTTTATTTTTGGGATTTGACATGGGGGGATCAAAATATTATATAAACTTATTTGTAGGCAAATCAATTTGCTACAAATTATGACCTTACAATTTTTTTGTACGACGCAGTTTCCGAGATATCGCGAAAAAAGTGATTCCCTCCCTTTTTCCACGATGGCGGCCGGGGGACAAGGGTGGCGATCCCAAAAACTTGAAGTTAAGTTTCTATTGACCTTCCTTACACGTCTCAAAAATAAAATTGCGTCCTCTAATAAATGTAAAGCAAATGTAACATTTCAATGGACTACTACCCACGGGTTGATTTATTAAATTCATTCGTGTCAATTTATTAAATTGTTATAAGAAATAGATGTGTGTTAGTAAACTATTTTTTAAAACACTTTACTGGAATGGAATGGCATTCATCCAAATTATTAGTTACACGAAAAGTTTTTGAACGTTATGTCTCAAATCATAAAATTACAGAATTACTTAAAGAACCACTAGGTAGGGGTTATTAATTAAAATTACCGAACAATAAATGTTTTCTTTTTATGGCTTGATTCTGCCAGTGTTATGCATAGTAGAGAAAACATTAATACAGAGTATAAGTAAATTTTGTAGAATAATATGAATTAATAATAAGACAACATATGATAAAATGGTCTGGGTCAAATACTAAAACAAATAAAAGAAAAATATTAATAGTGGACGAAAATATATATAATTGAAAAATCAACTATAATTTAATGTCATTATCTACAATAACCTTAGCGAACAGTCTAATAAATGGACTAAAAACTAAGCCTAAAATACATTTACGTTAACAGGGCGTGCTAAATTAAGAGGAAAAATATCTTATAGGGAGTACTAAAGTTTCGGGCAACTAAATAAAATGTGAAAATAGATGAGTACACGCATGGCGGAGTTCTGTTCTGTTCTGTTCTACGGTAATGGCGCTCCGAGCGTGCCAGTAGAGCACAGTTCACTTCGCCAATGTCACGTTGTTTAATGGCGGAGTTTACAATTGGTAGACGTGACAGATTTATTTACACGGCAATAACAAATGAACCACGGAAAGGCTGAAACTTCCGGTTGTTTAGAAGGATAATATTTACCTTTCACTACAGTCGATTTTTTCCAAAAGCTGTTCCAAGAAATCTTAAGATCAACTTTTGACTAAAACAATAAATCACGTAAATATACAAAATTATTGTTAACGATAATTTTAATCTTGGTACAATACCAAAATTTGTTTGGCGTACAATACCTTGACATGTGTGTCACTATATAGATAATCGTGAAGCAAGACTGTAAGGCTTACATGCTTACACTGTAAGCCTTTGATTAATATCATATGATAAATTAATACCTCGGCTACTATCGGCTTGATGGACAGCTGTTATAAACTAACGCAGTTCTATACTACATATTGCCAGCCTTCTAGTATTTTCTGCAGTTTTCAGTTAATGTTTTAAGCTAAATTAATATAACTAATTTCGATGAAAAAATTTAAAATAACAAAACTTATCAGATATTACATGTTGTTGTGCAATAATATAAGCATTTCCATATTTCTAACTCTGGTGTTGGTATTGTAAAAGAATTTAGGTACATAAATAGTCCAAATCTTATTTTAATATATGTAGTTAGTTAATAGTAGACAGTTACAAGATACTCAGCCCATTGCGTTGCGTAATATATTTTTTATAATAGTACTAAAAAGTAATATTTAATTACCCTCAAATTAATCAAATAATGCATATTGTTAGTCTGTATGTATGTCTTAGAATTAATCTGTAGCTGCTACTATATTATATTATGGAAAATATTGTTATCGCAGAAAAATCATATTTTTGTAGAAAATATGTTTTTATAAATAGGTATCAAACATTATCTATTGCTTGAAAATATTTTATTTATTATTAACTTCATACTGTAATTAATTTTTATTTATTAATAAACGTGAAAGTCCAAATATCGTGTTCTTAAATATTGCTCGGTTGAAGAATAAGAGCCTAATATCAGATTTATATGCATTCTTGAATGACCACACAGGCGTGTATTTAAACATAATCAAGTGGCGCCACCTGGTATTAACAAATACTCTCGGTATAAAACTTTCAAGTACAGTACTTACAAGCACTTGCTTAATTGGAAACTTAATTTAATATTTGAGAGAGCTTTGCGTTGTATTGTATTTAACTCTTAAATAAAAGCAATACAGGACAATAAAATAAGCGAAACGTAGATTTTGTATATTTTTATTTACAACTTATAGTATTTTCCCAGAGCAGTCAGTATGGTCTTATTATGCGGTCCTTGCAGCAAGGCACGAGTAGTTATTACTTATAGTATTGAGTGATATATTCAAATACCAGACAACAAAAATGTAGACTGAAATTAGACTAAGTCTTCATTTACACAAGAAGAGCTTCTTATGATTTAGTTATGTAATTGACGTTATGACGAAAATATAAATCAATTAACTGGTTCAACAAAATATGCCCTAAACGTAGGCATGTCTTCTAAGCGAAGTTTCTCACCAGTATAACAAAGATATAAACTATATGCACATGAAAAGCTCTTCTTGTGTGGTATGTCGTATTATATTAATAAACTGCAGCTTAAAGAAAATAGGAACTGAAAACTTTTACTTTTTAGAGATGCGGAATGTTGTCTACATGTCATTCTACAGGCTACGTGGTGTTCCGTGAAAACCTAAAAGTGAATTATTATTGCATCAACTTTGAAATTGTTTACATCTACAGTACAGAATCATTTTCAAGTCAGTTTTCGCCTCGAGCTATGTGTATCGTCAACTCGAGAACATCAAATACAAAAATTAGCCCATATACCTAAAGTGACTAAACATCTGAGATCTCATTAATAGTAGTGTTTATATAAAAAAATAATTGAGATGACAATTAACGATATTATTGACTAAGAAATTGCGTGAAATTACGTCTAAATCGTGACTAACACAAACGATGATATGAAGATGTACCCCAATTGACTCGCTATCGTATTGTCAACAAGTTATTTGTAAAAAAATGAAATATAAAAAAAACAATAAGAATCGGATAAGTATATTATAACTTCAAATCCTCACAAACCCATCACAGCACAATATTAAAAAGCTCACATAAATACATTTATTTAATAAAATTTCTTTACACAAATAATATATTTTCACTAAACTTGAGCCCATCTCAGTGTTATTGCTCAATTTACACCAATTTATTTGTATTATTTTAGAAAATCACGCTTTATATAGTACAAAAATGTAAATATTTATGCTTGTCCTTGGTCGCTACGCAACACTCTTATAAAAGTTTACATATCTTGAATCGATCATTAATTTGCTACTTAAACAAAAAATAACATTGCAAATAAACAAGTAATTCAGTATAAATAATACATATTTTAAATGTGCCAAGTTTTATATTACCAAACACCGAGAATTCTCCATGTAAACGAGAATTATTCATAAGCGTAAAGTGCAAAGTGTAATTACCTAACTAACCCGTCATCTGTACGCATATGGGTCGACCGTTCCCTAAACCATATAATTTGAATATTTTTACCATAATAACCATAAGATTTGAATATTTTCAGCAGATTATTATTTGTTTTTTAACGTTTTGTCATTTATATAATAAATAATATCCTGTCACTCATACATAAGTATGTAGGACTTATAGTCGTACATTTCGACCGCGTCACTATGAGATTTCAAAAAGAAATAGTGCTGTATGATGCCACTCCGGCCCGAGTCTACAGTTTGACGCGTCCGTTGCAGATGTCGTTGAACAGGTCGGTGGTCAGCGGCACGAACTCCGCGCCCGCGCGGAAGAACAGCGGGTCCTTGATCACGTCGGGGTCAAAGCCTTCCTTCTGGTACTTGACCTTTTGCAGTTTATATGTACCTGGAAGTTATTTGTAACTATTTATATAACTTATTTGTTATTTAGTTACTTAGAAAAAAATGTATGCATAGTATTGAATTTTGATTTAATTATATCTGAAACGTGGTAAATTAAAAAAATATGACGTATTTGAAGTGTTAAACTAATATCTGAGATACTGTACGTCAGATGACGGAGCAACGCTTGATATAACTACCAAAGTGAAAAATCAAAATAATAAAATTTTCCATCCCATGGAAATCCATCGAACCAACATAAGTCGCGCTATGTAAATATTTGTTGACGATTATTGCAGTTAAAACAATACAAACTAGTAATCTCGATGGTATGCGCAAATCGCAAGAAGAGCGGGCGCGCGTACGACGGCAGCGCGAGGTCGAGCGCCGCGGCGAGCGCGCGCGCGTCCTGCGCCGCCGCCGCCGCTCCCGCCGCGCCCGCAGCGCCCGCGCCGCCGCCGCCGTCGCTCAGCGCCACCGCCGCCATGCCGGCGCGCCCCTCCGTGTGCGGGACCTGCGATGGAACATAGAAACATCACATTGTATATCACAGTCACTAGATAAGTATCTCAACATTAATTATATACTAGTGGATTACTCACGTACGCTTCGCTTTTTAGATTTTTACGTTACTTCACTTCTTGGAATGGTTAAGTTATAATATTTTTTTGTTAAAAGACTAAATTTTTAAGACAATGCCAATTGAAGCGTCAATTGAAGTGTCCAACTTCGCATATCGACTACATTTTTTGAGATCCTTAAAACAGTACTAAAAATTAAATTCGGGACGGAAAAAAGCAGGGACTAAGCAACGGAGTGTCTTAACACTAGGTCCATATGGTTCCTGCAGTTACCCCTGCCTACCCTGCCATGTGCGGTATAAAGCGTGAAGCTATAAAAAAAAAAATTAAATTCTAGATCAAAAACTCGTCTCTCAAGTGTCCGCAGTGAAAATTCTTCCACGAATGAAATATAATCAAAATTGATAAAAAAAACATTCAATATAAAAAAAATAGTAACGAAATAGAAATACATACATACTATGCTTTACGCTCTAAGCAACGCGGGTTTTATTTTTTTGTAAGCATAACATGTAAGTATATATCTACATATTTACATGAGCATACATACATACATAACTTCCTAGAGGAGTAGTTAGAGAGAATAAAATAAAATTTAGCCGCCTAATTAAAACTTATGTTAGTTTTATATTACACGATTATACCTTTCCATAATAATTTTGAAATTCCTATAATAGTATAAAGAATATACATACACTAGACACAAATTTGAATATTAAATGTAAATTCACTTTTCACGCAGTAATCATATAATCAATCAAAGAGAAATAAAAGCACGAGCTCATCATGAGGACTCACGGAGACGCCGTAGACGACGCAGTCGCGGCCGAGCGCCGCCTTGACGGCGTCCTCCACCTCGGCGGTGGCCACGTTCTCGCCCTTCCACTTGTAGGTGTCCCCGGTGCGGTCGCGGAAGTACAGGTAGCCGAGCTCGTCCGCCACCAGGATGTCGCCGCTCACGAAGGCCGCGTCGCCCGCGCGGAACACGTCGCGCACCAGCTTCTTGTTGCTGTCCGTCTGCGGGACACCACCGATATTAATGGAAACAATCCAATAGATTAGCAATATGAGGAACTAATTTTATCCCGCACATAGCAGGGTAGGCAGAGGGACCTAGTGTTAGTATTAGTACGACGAAACTCAAAAACTCAATTGAACTGTTAAATTATAAATAGAATTAGAGGAACGGCGTGACGCGGAGGCTTAGCGTCTACCTGTAAGCGCGACGGTTTGTGGGTTCGATTCCTACTCGAGGAAGATAGATTTTTCTATTTCAATTTTCTTCGCTCTGGAAACTAGGCAAGTGCGACGTTGAGTTCCGCCACTCAACACGCAATGCCTCGAAAAAGACGGCAAGCAAGGATTAATCAACGGAGTGTCTTAACACTAGGTTTCTATTGTTCCTGCAGTTCCCTTTGTCTACCTTGCCATGTGCGGGATAAAGCGTAGACATGAAAAAAAATTATAAACAAATTGAGACAAAATATAGCAGCAAGTAAGTACTTAATTAAAATCGTAGACACGATTCTTAGTCCTTACCTTGTTCACGTACCCGTAGAACTCCCGTGAAGCGTTGCCCTGCGAGATCATACCGATGAACATGCCGGGCTCGTCTGGAATACAAATTATTATTAACTTCATAAATACCTAAACCTGCTAAACAAAAACTATCAGGTTTTGCTATAGACTTACGCGATAAGAACGGCTAATTCTGATACATTTTTAGTATAAATTCCCATATATAATTTTGTCTATACTAGTAGCATATACTTGTTTTCCATTTTTTGCAAATAGAATAAATTTGCGGAATATTAAAGATAATAAGCTTGCATGTTATTTTTTACATACACATTATCTTAGAACCAAATATTAAACTATTATTTTACTACATTAGCATATTCATACAATTTAGATTACGATTCCTTTTTCCTGTTAATTAAATTTACTGCAACAACACAAATGCTCGTTTTTGACTGAAACTGTATTTAATTTTTAAGCAAGTTGTTTTCACATTACGTTGATTTGGACAGATGGGCAAGAAAGTAGTCTATTTTATGTGCTCAACCATACCACGAAAAATAGTATCACATAATAGTAACAAATCGACCATAATTATTATAACCGGATACAAGAAACATTAGTATTTTATGCAAATATTACTCGAGTTGCATTAGGTTACATACAATAGATAGCCAGATGGGTCGAGGTATTGAGTTGCAGGAGTTCCACAGGCCTCCTAAGATCTGCATCTTACCAGGAGTCAGAAATCCATTTGTCTTTGCTGAATTAGGTACCCGCCTTCTTATCGACCGCATCTCAGTGCAGAGTCTTAGGGTATCCATGTCTAAAACTAAGGCCCTCCATTTTGCATTCAGCGGCATGAGAAGTAGGTACGGAGCCAGGTGAAATACCTACCGCACCATATGGCTTTATTTCCATATGTTAAAATTCAAGGCATTTTACGGTGCACCTATATTAACCGTCTTCTCTCCGCATAATAAGACTCAATTGCGAAAAATGCGGTGTCGTAGACGGCAACGACCTTCTCCTTGGACTTGGTTTCGCCTACATTTTGGTTAAAGTAGGCACGATTGCTTCAGCAAATACATGTATCACATTGCACATCTGAGTAGTGGTGAGTATGTAGTTTCTCTTGGGACACACAACACCACGTCTCAACTAACAGACCAATGTGGTCACTCACACTTCTTCACGTCGTCGCCAAACTGCATATCCCTGAATATCTCCTTCGCCTCGTCCACTGTCATTAGCCACTTCATACATGCCCTCCGGGTCTATTTTTACCTCTCTTATTACTCACATGGTGAAAACTAGGCAAGTGCGTTTATTTTTTACCGTACAAGTTAAGTAAAGATACTCACTGGGCTGACAGCGTATACAGAAGCCGTCGGGTCCCCGCACCAGCTCGCCGGTGTCGGTGGCGCGCACCAGCGCTATGGGCTGCAGGCTGGTCGGCACCAGCTTCAGGAGGAAGCCCACTGCTCCTATTGTGTTGTCTACGTTCACTATGGAATCATTAAAGTGGTTACAAAAAAAATGTTTTATGTACGTCTTTTACGAAATCTCTATAACCAAAATAAACAAACATATGCTTTTTTTATAATTTTACGATATACATTGGTATTATTTTAATTGTTCATATACGTTATTATTAGAAAATAATGTATAGTTAAGGATATGTCAAATACGATCTGTAAAGGTCAAGGGCAAATTCAAGCAATGATTTACAGACACTTTACGTAACACTGAACAAAGCAATGAGTATTAGCTTTTTGTAAAGTTTGACGAAAATGAAGAAACAACAGTTGTAATATATATATATATATATATATATATATATATATATATATATATATATATATATATATATATATATATATATATATATATATATATATATATATATATATATATATATATATATATATATGATTGTATAATAAAAACAAATATAATGTATATATCAAATATATTGTTTCAAAGTCCACTCGGTTATCAATGTATGTTGACACAGTACACACAGTATATTTGTAGAGCACGAATTCAAACAATACGGCATTCCACAAAAAGACTGTTAAGCAGTTACCAACGATAATCATAGTGGCTTGAATATTAAAATTAATATTAATATAATACTAAATTAAATCAATTATGTTTAAAAAAAAGTAAAGACTCCCTAATTCTTAGAATATTTTCCAAGTTGTAAAAATTGAAAAATATGATAAAAGGAAGTACTGATTATAAATACAACAAAAACCTTAACTTACCTATGTTCGCATTTCCTTCTGTGGCGCCGTAAATCTCATTTATTTGTGGCACTTTAAATCTAAAAGGGAAATACAATATTAATTTTTTAAAATAAAATTAAACTTAGTATATAACAATTTTAATAAAACATAATTTTCCACTCAATGATTTTAAGTGGAAAATTTACGTATATAATATTATAAAAATATAATCCTTGAATTAATAAATAGAACATTGAGGTCATATTTAATAAAATTTTCAGTAGTAGATGTGATTATTATGATAATTTTTTCTTTTGCTAAATTAACAAGTATTTTGTAGATTAAAAACTAGTCCCAGTAAGTTTGTTCTTGTCACAAATTCATCAATCATCACATCTTTAGTGTGATGATTTGATATAGGACTTACAATATTAAAAATAATTATCAATATAAATATTGCTATTAAATTCTCTTTTTACACCCGATTATACAAACGCATAGATTAGTCAGCTATAGATATGACATTAAATTCAGACTACAATAGAATCTACTTTAGAAAACATAGCAAAAGACGAAGCATCTTCATTATTCTTTAAATTATTTATGTTTGGTGTATATTTGTGAAAATTTTAAAATATTTTTAATGTCTTTACGCATTATCCCGCACATGCAGAGGGAACTGTAGGAACCTTACAGACCTATTGTTAAGACACTCCGTTGCTAAGTCGCTGCTTTCTCCGTCCTTGCTTTCCAATTCAACGCCGCGTTTTACCAAATGTCCAGAGCGAAGAAAATGGAAATAGAAAAATCGAATCGAACTCACAAACCGTCGCGTATACAGGTAGACGTTACGCCTCTGCACGACGGCCCTTAAAATATTTTACCTATCAATAAATTGGTGCCATATAGCCGGTCGCATGCCGTTGCCCACCATGATGCGGACGTTGTGCTGCGAGTCGGTTTCCTTCGGGGGAGCTGATATTAGGTACCGGCACATTTCCCCAATGTACTGTGACACCTGATCAAATAAAACCAGTTTGTCTTACACATAATGAACCAAACAAAAACCAAAAAAAATAAACTACATTAATATTCATAAATGCTTCTTAAAGTAAATAATTAAACACAATTTATGTACACCAATATACCAGACAACAATAAGGATGATAAAAACGCTTCTTTGTTGAGTTTTATTCTTATAGTTGTAGTGTAAATGTTAATACACCAAGAATAAAAATGCTATACCTTTTTTTTTATAAAAAATAACAATTAAAACGAAGCGGATTAAGAACTTGTTCCTCATTTCTTTTTATAATATTTTTGTGCCATTAATGTGGTTTAACAGTATAAAAAATATATATAATAATATATTTCTCTCTCGCGTATACGTAAACGTATAATTCTGTACTTATGTACACTAAAATCAAAACTATGACTTAAAAAGTTGACCACATTGAGAAAAATGTATTTGTCTGCATATTTTAAAGCCAGAGGTAAAGCGAATTAGGTAATATTTACGCTAAGCTTTTTATGTCACAATATGAATTGCCTCCTTGCCGCCATAGCGATAATTTGCAAACGAAAATTTAGTTTTCAAAGGAAACCATTTTTTACTGCAATATTTTTTAAGCCTGATACTCACTGACTATGACGTTTATTAGTTCTAAAATCTTCACAAAAAAGTTCTTCTTCTTCACAAAATTACACAAGAACGAATATAAAACAGCATTTTTTTGTTATTCATTCCGTGCACACACACGACAAACACACTCACATCTTCCTAGCGGGGTAGTCAGAGAGAACGGAGCGCCAATCGCTGCGGTCCCTGCATACCTCTTTCGCCTCGTCCACTGTCATTAGCCTCTTCACACATGCTCTCCGGGGAATCCTCATGCTTTTTACGTGACCTTTCTCCAGTATCCTCGATACTGTGTTTTCAAAAGTCAACCGAGGTGTCCCCCTTACCTCTCTTAACCTCTCTTACCACTCACTTTTGTTTTTTTTTATATCTTACCGTGCACTTATATTTAATACAATCTGTCCAATAATTGCTGACAGAGAACTTGGCCCTGATGACGGAGGGTATGCCGTCGACGAGCGCGGCGGAGGTGCCCACGAGCCCGCCCGCCAGGTGGTACAGCGGCAGCGGGTTGTACATGCGGTCGGAGGCGCGCAGCCCCAGCATGTGCACCGTGGCTACTACGACCAGTAGGTACCTGTGCAGGAGTAATATTGCATACTTACTACACAAAGAAATGTTATTGCAGCATAATAAATGGAGACGTAAAACATTCATCCTCAGCCTACCGTATCATACATACTATTAAATATTGGGACCTGACAAGTATATATTCTTGTCTATGCTTTCTACATTTTAAAGAAATTGTATGATGATCTCTAAATCTGAATATTTCGACTAAGTAAATTTGGAATCCACAACACAATTAATGGTTCAGCGCTCTACGGTATCATCTTTATTGTCAGTAGAAATTAATGTCAATCTACGTACTATCTTTTAATAAAAAGGTAAGCGGAGATAATGTATTGTCTGTGTAATGGTTAAATTTTACAAGAGAAATATTTCAAACAGTCAAGTTATCGGGTTAGGTTTTAAGTCAAGTTTGCAAAATCAACGAGTTTCCTGAGAACCAACTTCATATTTAATTACTATTTCCTTTGGTTAGCAGCACTAATTAAAAGTAAAGCGAATTCGACTTACCTATTGCATAATTTAATGTAATTAATAATTTAACTTGCTAATAATAATGACGAACAAATAGAGTAAAATAACTTACTTGGAGTTAGGTATGACAGCTGCTTTAGGCATGCCTGTAGTGCCTGATGTGTATATGTATAAAAGAGTATCTCTGAACTGCGGCTTATCTTCTACAATGGGGTAGTCTGGCGGGTGCTTGTACATCTCGGCACCCAGATCTATAACTCCTGGTGCGCAGTCGCCATATAGCTGGAAGAGCTTCAACTCTGGAGGAAGCTGATCTCGTACCTCGGCGATTGCTAAAAATAAGAATTTAAATTTACAATACATACCATCATTTCAAAAATGTTTATAGTTAAGAGTAATCACTGTACTATCAAATTAAAATATTGTACAAATGGTTCACATCTTTTTGGTAACATATCGTAAATAATAAAGGTGTCATAAACATATGAAAAACCAATTTATCATAAAGTCGCTTCAAGATATAGACTATACTTAATATTATTTTAAGTATAATTAAGCTGACTAATTGAATGTATATCATAAAAAATAAGGAATAGCTAGCTCGCATCGGTCGTGTTTGAGATTCCAACATTTTAAAATTATAATAGATACATTCATTAAATTCATCTTTTTCTTTAAAACTAATGTAACCACGCATTTTATTATTATCTAAAAATAAATTTAAAAATTACGTATAAAATGTACACAACGCTACACACTAAAGTATGTAAACACGGTAGCAGTATTATAACGGGGACGGATATAGTCCTAACATAGGTAACATTAGGAATCAATAATAAAGTCTAGGCTAGCGTAACCTCGACCACGTCAACCGTAGACTCAATTAGATTTGACAAGACTTTACTGTTATTTTTATTATTAATTTAATAGGTAAGCCTTGCTGTGGTGACGTACAACTGAATAATTGAATGTATGAATAAATAATCAGCAATTTTCACTCAAATGGAGACATTTGTACGGCGGATGACGGAAGCCAACGCCATGTTTATTAAGTAGATAAGAAATCAATTAATATAATTACATCGAGTAAAATATAATATATGTAATGCTCATGTACGTGACAAAAATTATCATACCTCCAGCAAGTGATTCAGAGAATACAATGGCTTTTGCTTTAGCAACTTGGACGCAATGGAGTAGAGGACGATGTCGTAGATTACTGTTAATAAGAGCTGACACCGCACCCAGCTTGGCCATGCCAAGCCACGTGGTCACATATTCACCACAATTTGGCATAAACAGACATACAACGTCTCCTCGTTTAAGACCCAGGTGATCTTGCATCACTCGAGCCACTTTGTTAGAGTTATTGGCCACCTGCAAGGAGAGTAGAATTAGACATAAATAAAATTAATAAATCCATCTCCATCTACATTATTCCGTGATTTAATAATGCTTAAAGTTTATACTGATTCTTAATCATAGATACATATTTAAAAATACTTAGTTGTGTAAAAAATTTTATATTTTGTGATTGTAGCTGAAGAACAAAAGAAATTTGTTATCCTATCACACTTCTTGTACATGTAACATATTTTTGTTTGTTTGCTGAATTAAATTTTACAATAACGAATATTCAAGAATGCATACCTCTCTGAAAGTCCAAGTCTTCTCCCCGACTATGATGAAACACGGTGCGTCAGGATGCTTCAGCGCCCGTTGTGTAAAAAGATCTGCGAGGGTGTTGTTGTTCCGTCCCCATCGCTTCAACCGTATCATGGCATTTGCATACCGCCATAAGAACCTAAAACAAAATAAAATTAGATTTACGACTATAAAACACTAACAAAATATTCACGTTCCCTCCTGCATATAGTATTGTACACGGAGATAATCTCGTATTAAGATACTAGATGTCTACACTTTACAGAGATATAAAATTAAGTAATTCTCTCCCCAGAGTGGTCAAACTACCAATCTTTGCGTATAGTTTGTCGCGTTTTAGTATATTATAAACACTAAAGAGAAAATAGGAAGAAATTGGGAATGTGGAAAAAACAGTACAACAATGTAGTATAGTTAGTTAACTCCATTTGTTACTCATATATATTCGATAAAGGTCGGTAATATAACTATACCATATATATCATATTCTAATTTAACTTTTCCATGTCGCTGTCTACCGCCAGGTGCTGGGAGGCTAAAGTATTCATATGAGAAATATGTCATATGCAAATATGATTAAAGTAACTTATATATTGTTTATATATACATAACAGAGCTTCTATCTAGACATTTTGTTTTGAGAATATATACTTTTTACAAATTTCCATATTCACATCTGTATTTCAATGTGTCTTAGTTACTTTCATGTTTATAACGACTTCACCGAATGTAACTATACTCACATTATAACCATGTAATTGTAGCATGTTCATATATATTATACACATAATAGAAACCATTGTTAAGTGTAATTATATAATTAATAAAAAAGTTATTGTTTTTAAAAGATCATACAAAACAAAGATAAGTCTGATGATACTGAAACAATTATAATAATTAATAATACTTTATTAAAGTGTAAATACGATGTGAGCAACATCGTATATTTGTTGTATAAAATACAAAAGCTGTTTATGTTATTGCACAGAATATTATGACATATTTTAAGAATACATTTTTTAGAACATAAGAACTACATAATATACTTAGATCACGTGGTTACAACATTATACATAAATAAAGTGAACTTTAATATTTTCATACTAAATAGTAAATGATGCATATTTATTATTATAGATTATTAAACTATAGAAAGCAACATATTCACTGCTATTGCTTAGAAGACGCACCTATTCGACAAAAGGGAGCATTCCTTTTGTTCAGAAGATGCGCCAAGGTGTCTGGTGGCAGACATCATTGCAAACTGCAACCCGTAGCAATACGAACAGTATTGTTATGAATTCAAGATACAGCTTCAATCATATTGGTCTAAGATTTTTTTACAGTTAATATAATAACTAATACTTGAGCAAATGTCAACAACATTCTTGGATTCCGTTTATTTAGATAACATAAAAAATGTTTTGTATAAAATGTTATTTAAATGGTAATCCTAATTTTTTAAAACCATATAAAATATTAGTTTGTTAACGTAACGTAACTACGTTTAGTGAACACCACGGACAAAGTTCAAATTTAAAATTAGCTTGATGGTCACTGTGTGTACACTGCTTCTGTTACGTTACTATATTTTGTACGTAAGCAAAATTGTTCTATTCACGGTTAATCAGATACCATGTTTCTAAAAACTTTCAAAGATGACTGAAATAATGCAGATGCGTGCTTCCATTTTTTTTGCTCAAATATAAAAAAATATATTTCAATAAATATATAGGAAAAATATCAATATTATTTTTTATATAATTTGATTCCACGTAATTTTGTGTAATTAAGATACTTAAAGTTATAACCAAAACAGAAGACATTAAACATTACGTCCCTATTTAGATAGCTAAAAATAGATAATGTTTTAAATATAAAAAAATTTAGAGACCTAAAATAAGTGAGTTTAGTTTTCTTTTCACTCTTTAATATATACGACACTACAAATACCTGCAATAAGATAAGCAAAGTGACAAGTGTGTCGTTGTGTGGCACATTTACATAAAATAAATAAAGTTACCTAATTAGGGCATTTAGAATGATTATACTAAATTTGTTTGATAAGAAACAATATCATCGCACACTCCAAAGTGTGGAACAATTTCCTACATTAAAAATACTTAAAGACATTCGAATTAATACCTAAATACGCAAACAAAATATATTTTCAAATTAAATTTCTCGGGCCTAGCTGTGGATGGGTTATTAAAATACAAAAAAGCGATATACCTTTGTGTGCAATCGTTAACCAAATCGATACGCTGACATATATATTGACTCAATATTTCGCGAAAGTACTTTCTTTCCCCAGTCTCTTTCTTCCCACTATTTTGGTAGCGAACTGAGAGAGCTTAAGTTAGCTTACAATGAAAGCATAGTAAGTTATGATGCAGAGTCTCTGTTTACCCGTATACTCATTAAGGACTACATCAGAATTGTCAAAAGGAAGCTAGAGAAACAATATGCTTACAGAATATCTAGAACTTTTACACTACTACTTTACATCTGGATGGTGTTCAATTAATCATGTTTTTACAAGTAGATGGCATTGGTTCCATTGGTAGATATATAAATATTTAATTCTTATACCATACTAATTATTTTAATGATAATATTAAATTTACAATATAGTTAAAGGCAAATAATTTTTAACTTTTCTTGATGTTCTAGTTATAAAAAATCCCAAACCACGGTAGATGTTTAGGAAATCCACACTCACACTAACAATAGTGAATCTCAACATCACCCAACACAAATGTTTCTGGACCTATAAAAAAGGCCCTTCATCAGAATAAGCTACCAGTTTCCCGCCAGTGTTGTTAGAAGACCAACAAGCCACTCACAGTAGAGGCATCTAACATTTCTACTATATGGGAAGGGAGTTGTAGACAGGCTCGGGAATAACTTAAGAAGAGCTACTATAAAAACTATTTTTTAGCCTAATAAACAAGTGAGTCAATTCTAGAGATCAGTTGAAATGTATCAAGCTTGATTGAATGTGGGTTATCTTACACTGTTCAAACAAAGAAGCATCGGTGTAACGTCTTCTGCATATGAGCACTCAATAAACAAACCCACCCATTAAATTAAGTTTAATAAATGTAACAGATAGGAATAATTTCAATAAAGGAGACTGTTCAGGGGACAGCTCATTCTGCAGTAAGCCAGGGCAGTATGCGAATGCTACCTCAGTCTCCCCGTATCACGGAGTAGGATCCAGTGAAATTATTTTATTTAAAAACCTTGGGCACTAGCGTAGAGAGGTTTCTTCGTTGTACGTTCCCTACTACATATATCATTAGGGGTGTTCAAGGAAACTGTTTAACCTAAAACGTGTCACCGAAGTGTCTTATCGCATAATTTGTAATAAATTTAAATATCATCTCTTCATCTGGACACGTGGTACTCCAATATTTTGTGTACATTTTTATAGGACGTTTTTACCGAGTGGTACAAAACTGTGAGCGGACGGTTCACGGTTGTGAACCGTTGTTGTTCAGTCATTAAACCATTTTCCGGCATGAAAATATCCTTTACCTTAAAGGCCGACCAGCCTGTGTTTTATTTTTCATATGGAATATTTTTAAGTAAATTTGTCCGGTTTACATTCGAAAAAGCAGTTCAAAAATCTGCATATTCCTAAATTTGTTTTCGTGTTTTTCACTAAGAGAACGCTAAAAATAAAGACAATAATGTCGATTTAGGTGAGTGAACGTTGATGTTGAAATAAAGACTTGACACCGTTAAAATCTCATTATATATGTATTACAAAAGGTTCACCCTTTGCTTTGTGAAGATGCAACACAATTCTAATATGTAAATTATTTTAAATAATTTTTTTTTTCAATTTAAATAGAACAATTTGATTTAAAGACACCAAAACTATTTATAGAAATAACAATATTGGACTTTAATATTCCTTATCTATCAGAATAAACAGTAATCTCTAAAAACTGAAATTACTCTAATATTAACTGAAAGAACCAAAATATTAATAGTTAATTTCTATTTATTTAAGTTCTTAGTCCAGTAACATCTAGCAGACTAGCACTGTAGTGTGTACAAAATCGATCGAAATCACGTCGCCGTTCAGCCTTCAGGGTTGCGGTGTTTTAAGCTGTGCATTATGTAAACTATTAATATTATATAAGAGTACACGAGAGAATTATTTCAAACCTGAATTGGAAAACTATTTACAATTATTATGCAAGGAACATACACATTCATTTATTAAATAAATGAAGGTTTCGAAGAAGTTTTGTTACATATTAAGTTTTATAATTGGGATCTCTTTGTGCAAGGTATCATAATACAAAACAATATTGCCCACGTTGAAAGTAATTAACCTGCGTTTTACCAAGAGAATTGTATTAATTTTGTATTTCAATATTTAAATATAATTTATCTTAAATGGATTATGAGCAACGAAACTGAAAATTAAGCATCACGTATGATTTACATGTAATAATTTTTGCTTATTATTTCTTTTATGGCACAAATGTGTAAGGCAAGCAGAAGTCGTAATATGCGACTGGTTTTTCACTTATTAAAATATATCGTCAGCTTGGTTGTGGATTATATTTTAAGATTACTATGACAGGCGAAAAAATAACCTTTTCATATTTTTATTAATATTTAAAAAAAAATATTAACCAAGAAATTGAAACTATACCTATATACAAGCATGCCTAACTATGTTAATTAATAATTAAAAAGTTACAAATAATTGAAAACTTATTGTCATATGACACATCATTTGTATTTTCGTCGCAACTTTTTTTAACTCTGGTGTCCGAGCTATGTGTCATAACAATAAAGCTATAAGGGTTCCTAATCGTCACGAAACCTTATAAAGTTTAAACGTATTTAAAATGCAAGTAGCGTTTTACCATTGAAGCTCCTACCGCATTATAATATAAACCTTTAAATTACTTTACGTCGTTTGGAATATTTCAATGAAAGTAAGTAAAGGCCGGACGTAAAAATTCTATATGAACTGTTAAGGGACATGACTCACAGAAACTAAGTGCTTCATTATGTCGGTCGGTATCCTTAGTCTAAGTGAAATAATAAAATTAGTTAAAAATAAATACAAAATAAACAGCATTATTAGTGACATAATGCATATAAGAATTTGTGCAGAGAGCTGCAACAGTTTTATGAATTACTGTGTAGTTCCTGAATTCGTTTATTACTAATGTTGAACATTTAATGTCCAAAATTGTGAAAAGATAGACTTTATATTTAAATTACGTAATTTCTTAGTTTTGATAATGTTAATAGTACAGTAAATAAATACTTTTTTAATAATTTGGTAAATTAATCGAATTTAATATAACAATTGTTACTGCATACACAAAAAGTCTCTACATATTTACACTTTGAATATTATTATTTTAATTGTAATAGTAAATTATGTATGAAGAAATATAATTAGTTTGTTACTTTACATATTATTTCTGTTCCTGTTCTATTTCTATTTGTAAAAATGTGCGATATACTCACTTAACGTCCCTGGGTAATGTTTTGATGATCACGTAAATCCGCTTCCTGTATCGATAGATGCAAGGCGCAACAGCGAGGATCGCGAATATCGCCGCTTTGGAGAGCGTGCTCAGCACGGCGGCCATCGCGGCGGCTAATGCCATCAGAGCGACGAGCGCTGCCAAAAGCGCGTCCATGCTGGCGACCGGCCCAGTGGGACACAATTTCAAAGATTTAACTAGACACAGTCAACAAACTCACTGATAATATGTGAACGCGGGTAATACGTGTTTCCGCGTCCACTTCTTTAGAGCAAATGCGCGAGGACGTGCGCCGCTCGTCACGGCAATGGCGGGCTACGGCGCCAGGCGGCCAGATGCACATGCGCGAACAGCTGATCCTCGAAGGGACCGTTTGCTATACAAAAAACCGTTACCTACCATGGAATTCGAAAATAATTTGTAAAAAAAAACATAAAGGACCAAGGACAGTTCCTTTTGTTATTCTTAAATACAGCAAGCGTTCTGTCATATTTGGATTGATTCCAAATTCTAAAATGACATTTTGTTGTTTGTGTGTTTGGTTTTTTTAGCAATAAGTTTATCGTTTAGATTGAAATTAAAAAGGTTTACGAGGCAACAAGTACCTTTTAATTATGTACATGCTTAAATTCGTCTTTATTTTCTTAATAAAAGAAATAAAAAAAATATTTTTATGGAGTTAAGTACAAAGTAGGTACATATTGATTTGAGCAATATAATTATCTTCTTCTTTATTTATGGCGTTTCGAGAGTGCCAAATATAATTGTCAAGACTAAAAACTTGGTTGGTTATATATATATATATATATATATATATATATATATATATATATATATATATATATATATATATATATATATATATATATATATATATATATATATATATATATATATATATATATATATATATATATATATATATATATATATATATATATATATATATATATATATATATATATACATACATACATACATATATAATGATATAAACTGAAAAATACGTAACAAAACAACATCTAGGTAACGTATATGAATATTTTTTTCGAGAACATAATACCTAATTATTTAGACTTTAAATATATACTTTTTATATTATAAATGTATACATTTTAAATAAATACTTCTAAAAGCTATACTAAATAACTGCGGTTCGGATTTATAGTAGGTACGTACCTACTATTGTATTTATAGTATGTACTATGTAATTTTAAGCACCATCATATACTTGCGGATGCCATCCTCAAGTACATGATAATGATCATATTGAAGTGAATCAGAGAGTGTAGACTGCTATATTTAGTCACCAAGTATATTGTAAAAACGTAAATTAAAGAATTTATCCTAATTTTTATCTTATTTGAATAAATGTAAACAATACTTTGTTCTTTATTTAACATTATGTATGGTCTCATTGTTTCAATGAATTAGTGTAATCAATGTAACCGGAATATGATAAGTAAAATGAATCTCAATCCATAATTAATTATAAGACTACACAATAAACATGTATATACATAATACATATTATTGTAATATTGTAATATATATACATGTATATAATTTTATAACAAAGTAATGAATAATAATTCGAATTAGGACCTTTTTTTACAAAATGAAACAAGGTTTATTGATAAAAGATAAGCTTAGTGTAAATATATTTTCACTTGTATAGTTTATATAACCGTTTTTAAAAATCTCATTACTTTTAGAAAGGAAAAGTGTTAATAGATAAAAATAAGTTTCAAATTACACACCAGTTGAATATTTTGAATGTAAATAGGAAACATTAATTGCTAATAATAAAACTAAATTGTTATAACAATTTTATTTTATTACCATATGTCAACATTAACCCATTACCATGTATTCTTTTACCAAGTCCATACGTAAGTCTTCAGTCTCACAATTCAGACTGATATTACATTTGAGTACTACATTTAAACATTTAAAAATACTATTTTAAAATCAACAGCGGCAAGTAAGTAATATTATATTTCATAAATGTATTAGATAACTTACATAGTTTGTGATATGTCAAAATTTCAAATAAATAAGTGATGAAATTAAGATTTTTTGTTAACTTTTAGGATATAGCACACCATATACATATTTTGTTTCTTATGCATTTTAACAATAACTCATTAGCAGTAGTATTAGGAAATTTTATCTGAATATAATAATAATATAATATAACTTATAGAAAGAACAAATTCTTTAGCAAATATTTTTTTAATTAGGTAATTGGCTAATTAGATAGACTGTTAGTACTTTGGTAAAGTATATATATATATATATATATATATATATATATATATATATATATATATATATATATATATATATATATATATATATATATATATATATATATATATATATATATATATATATATATATATATATATATATATATATATATATATATATATATATATATATATATATATATATATATATATATATATATATATATATATATATATATATATATATATATATATATATATATATATATATATATATATATATATATATATATATATATATATATAATGGGATTGGTAATCGTAAAATATGGACTTCGACATTTGTTTAATAAGCATATTTGAAGATCAAAATAATGTAACAACATTTATTTAAATAGAACAAATTATGTATTAGATATAATTCATCAATAAAACGAAATTTGTAATGGTGTAGTAAATAATTCCTTATATTTTATGTTTAAATGATAAATAAAATAAGAACTTTGTTTTTTATTTGTAAAAAGATCACATTAAATAAATTAGAATTCATTTGTACACTTAAACAGATCTTGGTTAAACAAATGATTGACCTCTCACGAAAAAAGTTATTAGTGCATATTAACATTTGACAATATTGTATAATAACTTTTAAGGATAGTAAAATTGCTATAATCACAAAATATGAAAAATGATATAGATAAATAATGTACCGATGATACACCAATTTATTTCATGAATTTTCAAAAAAAAAATGCAACAAAATACTTTCATTAAAATAAAAATAGAAAAATAAAGATTTTTTAGACAGATCATTTGTTACTTTTAAACTTATAACACTTACTTTAGGAATAGATTCCTCTAGATTTTATAACTTCTTTATTTTTTTAATGTACATGTTTATATATCAGAAATATTATACATACACTTAATTATTCTTAAAAAAATACCAGATTCCCAGAGACAATATACCAATATGATCGTAATCTTAGTATTAAAAGTCATTGTGGTAAGAGCTTCCAAGTTTTGGACTTAAAAAAAATATATAACAAATATACATAAATTTTTTCATATTCTATTTTAATCATTCTTATAAAAAAAATCAATTTGAAAATTATAAACCATTATCAAGTGAGTAGTAGAGCTCGGTGACTACAATTAACAATTAAATTATAACTAAGCATTCTGTGAAAAAAAAGGAAATAAAATTCATTTAATACAAAAGAAAAACCAAATTAGATTCATATGGACGTTCGTTGAGGTAGAGATTCTGAAAATACAGTTCAAACAACTTTTCAATTTACCGAACTCTTAATAGAACAATGAGATTATAATTAAGATTATTACGCAATATATCCATTGTAAAAACTAAGAAATCACAGTCTAATTTGTCCATTAATAATCTTCTCGTATTCTTCGAGTCTGAGAGGAAGGTACTGTGTTTGTTTCAGATCCAAGTAATAAAGTTTGTCACCTTTCACTAAATTAGGGTCAAACCCTTCCTTTTGTAAATCAGTCTTCTTCATTTTGAATGTTCCTGTGAAAAATATATATTTATTGCAGTTTTGTTAGATAGAAGTAAAATATATCTAAAGTAAACATATTTATGTACTATATGAAACAAATAGCTACAACAATACAGTATAAGTACACAGCATATAGAAAGAACACTGTATATTACTTATTAATGAAATTGAAAATTGAAGTATAAAAGAAGACAATAATGGCATACAGTAATAACTCGGACTTACTTGTTAGGTATAAATAATTTCACCAAAATTAATATATTAATCTTTATATTTTTAATTATAAATTGTAACAAAAAATATTTACTGATATGTACGAAGATTGAATAAAAAAATTTGCTGATTAACAATATAGTTCAATTATCTAAAGATTTTCTCTTGCAAAAATTTAGTTGTAGCATATTATGTATTGTTTTTCTTTTTTGTAGAGGAAATATGCTTTTTGTTAAAGTGGAAATTTTTAAAAATTTGTTACTCCTTTAACCATAAATGAGGTCGTCATTCAAGTTTTCAACTGTTATTTCATCTTCTCATTTAACTGGATCTAAAGTATGAAGCTTTTCAATCTTTTTCTTGCTCATGCATTCTATGAGCTCATCAACATCAGCAAATTCTGAATGACATCAAAATTTTACTAGCGCAGGTGTTGAATTCTATGCACTTAACATGCAATATCTCTGTATTGCAATGTGTCTTAAAGTAGAAAAAAAGAAGATAAATAAATAGCCCACCAGTCATATCCATGCCTGTTAGAACCCTCAGGAATACAGGCCTGGCGTACGGCGGTAGATGCTTGGTCAGGTCCTTGGCCAGCTTGTCCAAGTCCAACGTTCCATGGGTGTCCACAATACCACACATTCCCGCTCGCCCTTCTGTGTTTGGCACCTGAGTTCATAAATGTATTACAATTGAGAGAATTAAAAGCATAACACTATTTTCTTTCATATTGCAAATATTTACAGTTACATACATATATATACCATTATGTTGTATCTTTCTATGGCAGGGACAAATAAAACCGATCTTGTTTTTATGCCTTAATGTTTTTCACTTGCGCCTTTTTTCACTGGGTAGAAAGAAAGAAACACTAACTAATTTGTAAGACATTATGTGTTTTAGGACTTATCGCTTATGTATTATCATTCTTTCAACCCCTTTCTATAATGGTCTCACACGGAAAATGTATGATCTTATAGATACCTACATTTATAGCAAGGTAGCCAGAGAAAAAAGACCTCCCAATTGCTTAGGTCCCTACATAGCCCTTTCACCTAATCTACTGTACCCTTCCTTCTTGCTACCTCTGTTACCATTAAATATGGCTTCATTATTTTACCATCATTTCCTCATCATGCTCAAATCACTTATTACTCACATAAGATTTTTCAATTTTAAAGAAAAAAAACTTACCAAGACACCATAAACGACGGCGTCCCGCTGGTCGGCCACCGCGGATATGGCGGCCTCCACCTCACTAGTGCTGACATTCTCTCCGCGCCAGCGGAAAGTATCTCCTGTACGGTCGCGGAAGTACAGGTAGCCGAACTCGTCCGCTACTAGGATGTCACCTGTAAATTAAAAAGGTACAATTCATTTTAGTATTAATACAACTTTTAAACATTCGGTATTATCTAATCTGGCTTTAGCGTAGAAGTGAATTAAGTGTGGGGATCGACCACAACGTCAATGTATAGTGTATCGTAGAAGAGTAAAAGCTTTTTTTTTGTAAATATTAAGATTTTTACACATTTGATTAGTAATCTGATATGGCGTATATTGGATCGAGGATTTTTTTGAAAACCTTTTGAAAATATTTAGAAAACACTTCGCAGTAGTCCGTGAAGACGATATATTATATAATATTACTTTATTATTATTATTCTATTATTTTATAATAGATAATACGTGATGAATCTAGCTAAATGGTTTAGATATTCACATTCAAAAAAATAGTATTAATTTTTTACCTAAGCAAATATGTTGTATGTTTAACTCATTAAACGTTAAGATTCTTATATAAATAATATTTTATCTATTTTTTGATTGCTAACAAATTGTGTTATACTAAACCTAACAACAATTACAAAATATAATATATAGCTCGCAAGTTGTGTATTACTATTAAACAGAATAAAGTAAAATATCGTTTATTCCCGTTCTCAATGAAGTTGAAGGAAGTTGTCCTTAGTACTGGTATTCAATACAAAGCTTGATTATATATATATATATATATATATATATATATATATATATATATATATATATATATATATATATATATATATATATATATATAGTATATATATATATATATATATATATATATATATATATATATATATATATATATATATATATATATATATATATATATATATATATATATATATATATATATATATATATATATATATATATATATATATATATATATATATATATATATATATATATATATATATATATATATATATATATATATATATATATATATATATATATATATATATATATATATATATATATTATATATATATATATATATATATATATATATATATATATATATATATATAATATATATATATATATATATATATATATATATATATAATACATAACAACTAAATTTTTGCAAGAGAAAATCTTTAGATAATTGAACTATATTGTTAATCAGCAAATTTTTTTATTCAATCTTCGTACATATCAGTAAATATTTTTTGTTACAATTTATAATTAAAAATATAAAGATTAATATATTAATTTTGGTGAAATTATTTATACCTAACAAGTAAGTCCGAGTTATTACTGTATGCCATTATTGTCTTCTTTTATACTTCAATTTTCAATTTCATTAATAAGTAATATACAGTGTTCTTTCTATATGCTGTGTACTTATACTGTATTGTTGTAGCTATTTGTTTCATATAGTACATAAATATGTTTACTTTAGATATATTTTACTTCTATCTAACAAAACTGCAATAAATATATATTTTCACAGGAACATTCAAAATGAAGAAGACTGATTTACAAAAGGAAGGGTTTGACCCTAATTTAGTGAAAGGTGACAAACTTTATTACTTGGATCTGAAACAAACACAGTACCTTCCTCTCAGACTCGAAGAATACGAGAAGATTATTAATGGACAAATTAGACTGTGATTTCTTAGTTTTTACAATGGATATATTGCGTAATAATCTTAATTATAATCTCATTGTTCTATTAAGAGTTCGGTAAATTGAAAAGTTGTTTGAACTGTATTTTCAGAATCTCTACCTCAACGAACGTCCATATGAATCTTATTTGGTTTTTCTTTTGTATTAAATGAATTTAATTTCCTTTTTTTCACAGTATGCTTAGTTATAATTTAATTGTTTATTCAGTTACCGAGCTCTACTACTCACTTGATAATGGTTTATAATTTTGAAATCAATTTTTTTATAAGAATTATTAAAATAGAATATGAAAAAATTTATGTATATTTGTTATATATTTTTTTTTAAGTCCAAAACTTGGAAGCTCTTACCACAATGAGTTTTAATACTAAGATTACGATCATATTGGTATATTGTCTCTGGGAATCTGGTCTTTTTTTAAGAATAATTAAGTGTATGTATAATATTTCTGATATATAAACATGTACATTAAAAAAATGAAGAAGTTATAAAATCTAGAGGAATCTATTCCTAAAGTAAGTTGAAGGAAGTTGTCCTTAGTACTGGTATTCAATACAAAGCTTGATTATATACATATATATATATATATATATATATATATATATATATATATATATATATATATATATATATATATATATATATATATATATATATATATATATATATATATATATATATATATATATATATATATATATATATATATATATATATATATATATATATATGTATGTTTGAGGTTTGTGACTGGTCAAATGCACAGCCAATAAATGGCTTGCCAAAGTACAACACACCTTTTAATGTGGCACAAAGCCAAACATAAAAACCAATAAAATCGGTCGTAAAGTATATCAATGTACGATGTAAGATGATCCGAGGAATTCATGTAATAGTCAGCATATAAACGTATTATATAACATAACGTATTATATAACATATATTGTAAAATAGTTAACAATATATTTTTTTTAGCTTCACGCTTTATCCCGTATATTGCAGGGTAGGCAGAGGGTACTGCAGGAATTATATTAACCTAGTGTTAAGACACTCCGTTGCTTAGTTCCTGCTTTCTCCGTCCCCATTTTCCGCCTTTATCGAGGCATTGCGTTTTGAGTGGCGGAACTCAACGCTGCGCTTTGCCTAGTTTCCAGAGAGAAGAAAATGGAAAATAAAAAATCCATCTTCCCCGAGTGGGAATCGAACCCACAAACCGTCGCATTTACAGGCAGACGCTTACGCTTCTGCGCCACGACGGCCCTCTACAATACATGTAAACAAGTTTCAATTTCAAAAAATTGGAATTAAATTTGAAAAGGAACGGAGTGTCTTAACACTAGGTTCCCATGGTCCCTGCAGTTCCCTCTGCCTACCCTGCCATGTGCGGGATAAAGTGTGAACCTATAAAAAAAAAACTTGAATCTCCGCTTTAGAAGGAAATATGCTAAACTGCTGTGAAATACGTAATTAGGTACATCTTATAATCCAATCGACATTCTTTGTCACGTTATCCTGTACTTATATATTATTATTTATATTACCATTCTACTGAGTCACATGAGAATCATTCCAACTACTATAAACACCGTCTTGCTATAATCAACAAGTAGTAAATATATTAAGTTTAATATGAAAATATACATAAAAATTAATTCATATCAAATCTGTAATTTTCTATTTCTATGTTCAGTCTATTAAACTATTTAGTAACCATAAAAAGAAGTAAATACCTGATATAAAAGCAGCGTCGCCATGATGGAAAACATTTCGTATTATTTTCTTATCAGAAGCAGATTTGTCGACATAACCGAGATATTCTCGCGTTGGATTGTTCGGCGATATCTTTCCAATGAACACTCCGGGCTCTCCTGCTTGAGCTAACTAATAGAAAAAAAAAGATATTTTTTTAATTTGTCATCGTTGTCGTGATTAGAGTATAATAATAATAATAATAATAAATGGTTTATTCATATATCTTGGGTTTACATATACATATATAATTTTAGGTATTGTTCTGCCAAAATTTGCCAAACATGACATATGTACAAATATATAATATATGTACCAATAATAATAAAAATAAGCCGACAACAGAAAACAAAATAATAGTGAAAAATTATTTAAGTCCTTATAAGCATATTAAATGTCGCAATATGACGAGCTTTTTCGAATTACTTTACGAAAATATAAATAACTAATCAAAGTGTACTCGTTATTCATTAAAATTATTTAAATATATCCAATTCAATATATCCATTATTTTCCGCGAAATTACAAAAGCTTACTCGCTTAGGCAATCTAATGCGCTATTGTTTTCGGAAAAAATATAATTAATTAAAGGTGTATTTGTTACAAATAACATTACTATCGTAATGGCAAATAAATATAGGTTTATGGAGAATAATAGAAGTGCATATACAATTTTTTATTCTGATAAATATACACGGTAAATACTATAAACAATATCTGTCTACATCTTCTGACTAACTACAACATTATCTTATAACATTAAAGAAGAATTAATATGTTTTAAATTTTTTTTTGCTTCACGCTTTATACCGCTTACACCGGTATAGGCCGGGAGAAGACATATCAAAATACTGCATTTTGTCTTTCATTAATAATTATTAATAATGAAATTCCGTGAAAAGAAATTTTTTTATTAGATTGTGAAAATGTAACTCGATTGATAAATTTGCACCAATATTCTACCCGGACCCAGTACTACTACCACTACGTGACTATTGCCATCTTTCTTTCTTAATTTATAAATAGCACATTAAATTATGTAAATAACACGTATTAATATTATAAAAAAATTGTATGATATTCACCTGACAAAGTCCCTTGGAGTCCCTCACGGGCTCACCGTCTTGATCCACTTTGATAATAGCTATAGGATAAATGCTAGCAAAGATCCTGGATATAAAACCAATAGCGCCGGGTGTGCCATCTGTGTTGGCTGGAAATAAACGTTAAACGTAAAATTAGGTTTATGTTATTTTTTTTTATTTTTAGCTTTATGCTGTATCCCGAACTTAGCAGTATAGGGAACAGTAGAAACCGTAAGAACCTGGTGTTAAGTCACTCCGTTTCCCGCATTCCAAATTTCTAAGCATTTTGTATTAAGTTGCGATCAGTTTCCCTAAGTGAGAAGACATCCCACGAACCGTCACGTTTACAGGCAGACGTGCGTCTGCGCTACAAAGGTCCTTAACCTTGGCTTTTTAGTTCGATGACCATGTATGCAAAATGTGTATATTTATTACACAATTTTTATTAGGTCAAGTTCAACGGTGAATTGCGACATAATATATACAACAACTAACGTAGAAAAAAAACATTTTCTTAATATACGAAAATAATAATATCAAAATTACCAATATTAGCGTTCCCTTCGGTTGCTCCATAAAACTCGGTAACGTGTTTGATATTAAAGCGTTTTACAAATTCGACCCAAATCTGAAAAGATATTATGAAAATCTTTAAATATTTTTTATAACGTACGAAAAGCTTAGAAATTTATCTAGAAGCCACTGAATTATGTTTCTATCGAGACTAATCATGTACCCTTGTATTTACAAAGGACTAGGATAAGGATTTACGACGTAAAGATTAGATTAATGGTGTAACATAAATATGAACAAGTTATTATATACGTATAAATATTAATATTCTCATAAATAAAAGCTTAAACTATTATTAGGCAAACAAAAAAGAATCTTTCATTACGTAAAATTTCCAGACAAAAACTACGTAATTGACAGAAAATATTGTAACTAAAAAAATAATTTAACCCTAGAACAATATTCATAGATAATGTATAAAATTTTAGTATTACCGATGTTATTTTAAAAAAACCAAACACCCTGTCCGTCTAAATCCTGCTTAGTCTAAATTTTGGTACGTTTTCCAAAAATACTAAGCGTTAAGCTAATTGGTATTTGAAACAATATATTTTTTGTTGATTACTATGGTTTACAAAGGTTCTGGTGTTTGAAAGAAAGTATGGAACGAGGGGTCTGTTAAATAGAGATACGAAAAAGATTAAGGATATAGAAAAGTGTCTGTGAAATTGTTGTGACAGCGAAACATGAGTAGGTATAGGTGCACCTTGGCCGTACTCAATGCAGTTCTGGTGTCGACATTGTTATATCGCAATCAAACGTGGGTATTGCAGAAGAAGAACGAAAGAGAGATGTGATTTTTTTAAAGCGTTTGTGGAGTCAGCTTAACTGACTTAATTGAAGAGGACTTAGAAGAACGTGTCCATTCATAGGTTAAGGATTATTGTAGGCTTTAGTTGAAGGAACTGTTTAAGACTTACTTCAACTTTGCACTGCGTGAATGAATCGATTGCTCACTATTTGTGGTTCTTTACAATAAAGCGATTACCACATGTAACCCCAATAACCTACATGACAATACATACGCGAGTTGTATTTCGCATAAAATTTAAATGAAATGCACTTGTATAGACCGGTCATGAAACTATACAAAGGAATGTAATGAAGCAAACACCTTAATTTAATTATTTTTAACATTTAAGAAATAATTTTATCTCTACAGTACCTACTGTGTATATGAATTTTATTAGGCAACCTAAATATTTAGCATTTTAACCCCAAAGTATTCTTTATAAGAGTATAAAAAATAAATTATTAATATTTTAATCTCAATAAAAAAGTTATTTATGCTAACTATACGAAAAATTATACGTAGAAATTATAACACCCTTATCTTACAATTTATCGTTTAGATTGCAAATTGAGATTGTTTAGTGTAATTTGCTTAAAATTATGTATTTACATATTGATTGAGAAGTTTTTTATTCCAGAGATGATAAAAACATTACCTACTCAAATGTGTTGTCTTTGAATATTGCATTTAATATCATATATTATATGAATAAATCTTAAACTTCATATTGTTAGCTCGTTAGTAAATTTCGATATGGAAATTAAGAAACTTAACATATTCGTTCATTAAAATATTTTTAAAATATAATTCGCGTAATGCATTTTTTTGTGTCACATCTCAAAGGTTTACATACAAATAAATAAACTGATGCAAAAAGAAATTATATTTTCACATACGTTTTAATATATTAAAACGTAAATATATTATTTTATTTATACATCGTTATCGTTAAAAGTCCTCTTTATGTTAAGGTGATCACTTATGTACTTAATACATTTTTATAGTTTTACATCTTTATACTTTTATCTGTGGTATACAATAAAGACTATTATTATTAGTATAAAAATTAATTAATCGCTTTTTAATTATATTTACCTGTGGCCTTAACCCGTTGCCGTAAATGATCCTGACGTTGTGCTCCTTGTCGGCGGGGGACGGCGGCGTCGCTAGTATGTAGCGACACATCTCGCCTATGTAGTGCGCTGCCTGTTATATTGGAAATATTAGGTCTTTCCGCTTTGATAAGCTATGCGTAATAGGTATACAATTATAATAATGCGTAATAGGTATACAGTTTTACTGTCATATAACAGAACATGCAGAGGGAAAGTAAGATCAGTGTTACCATTTCGATCTTGTACAAATCCTTCCGTAAGACTTCAAAAGTTGGTAGTTTCATATCATGCTTAATTCGAAAAGTAGGTAGATCTACCTAAAAGGGGGTAGTGTGGGTAACACTGCGTAAGACACTCCATTACCCACTTCTCGATCAACTTAGCCAAGGCGGGAATTAACGCCGCTCTTTACCTAGTAGTAGTACTATAGCAACGAAATCAAAACAGTAAAAATTAAATTATTCAGATGATTAGAGATGTAACTCAAAATGATAGCGCTAACAATCAGCTACTGTGAGCTGTCTCTATGCCACAAAATCATAAATATTTCTAAACAATAAAGTATATACAAAACTATATTGCTTAAATAAGTAAGAAACTGAAATGTCAAACAATGAAGCAACAAGATGTCAAACATTGAAACGACCTGACTCAACCAACATACTGTTGAAAGTAAAATATTTAGCATTCGTTTACTTTAAAACTTGTTATTCAATTAGTAATCTAGCACTAAATAATACATTACCTAGCACGAAATAGCAGAACTCAAGTGGGAAATTCATATAATTTTGGACATAATTTATTTAAAATACCGACAATAATGACAATTCTAATTAAATCGTACTGTATCTAATTACTACAATGAATGTGTTACAATTTAAGCAAATTAGCTTTTTATAGTTATCTTTTAAATGTATTAAAACGTAGTTTCATTGTTAAACAAACGTTAATTCTCATTAAGGTACGCTCGTTTACAGGGTTCCGTAATCGAAGAGTGCGTGGCTAAGGTCAAGGTTGTCGTTTAAATTTAGCTGTCATACATATGTGTTTTTCCAATATTTACAAGTGTAATATAGTAATTATTTTACTAAGTAAACATATATTATATTGTACAGTATTATACATAAATATACAGCATATACATAAATATGTAGATATATTGTAAGTACAGTAATGGTTCGGAACCTGTCACGCGTAAGCCTTTAGTATAGATATTATTTATAATATTTATTACGATGTAGCTTATATTTTTTATGAATTTTTATCCATTTTTATTAAATAGGCAACGAAGTCTCTACGTGTCTGCATGCCCATTCCACGAAATAAACGAGTATGAACATCAGTATTGTAGTGAAACAGTAAAAAGTGAAAACAAGTTAGGCTTACAAAGTATTCAGTAGTAGAATATGATTTGTAATTTATTTTATGTACGCCCATATGAACTGACTAATGTGAACTCTTTAGTTTGACGTTTTAGGACGATATGAATGACATTTTTTATGAATAACTAACTATAAAGCTTGAGCGAGGTATAGATTTTGATGACGAGATCGCTAAACGATAAATCATAATAGATCACCTAATCTTTGTAGTTTCTCATTTTATTTATTTTTAATTAAACAATCACGTAATAGGCATTTTATATTTATACAAAAAGATTAAATATCTAGAAAAAACGACAAAGAACCATAATAAATTACAGGTATATCAGATGTCGCAATAACTTTTTATAGTTTGTACGTATTAAGAAAATGACATGTTGCTATTCATTGAAATATATATCGCTGTTTGCGTTGACTGCGCATATTTTATATGCATGTACACGCGCACAGCCATTGACAACTAAGAGTTTATAGTATATACATAAAAAACACATATTGACATTAACAAATAATGCTGAATATATATTCAACATGTTTGTACTCTGGGTAAAATAAATTTAAATCTAATATAATACGCAATGATTATTTCTATCGAAGCTTGTGACTTTTGAGGTGACGGCTTGATCCCAATTCGAAGGAATTATGAAAGCGCTTTACTTCCACCCTTCAATATACTAAGTCTAAGTTCCCTCTTTATATCCTACTATATACAGAAAAAAGTCATCAAGATTTTCAATTGGATAAAGTTTGAATCAAAACAAATATTTTCTATATAGTGACTTACTGTTGCGTTATATTTAATGCAGTCCGGGAAATATTGAGAAGCTGAAAATTTAGGTTTTAAGACAACTGTGCATCCAAACAATAAGGCTTGACCCACACTGACGACCCCGCCGGCGGTGTGATACAATGGCAGCGGACAGTACACTATATCATTTGAATTTAAGCCCAAATGATGAATACCACATGCCATAAACACAAACCTGTAAAAAATTGGTAGTTAGTTAAATTAGTGACAATCGTGATTTACAACTAAAAACAATGTATTGTAGTCTAAAGATCAGGATCAGAGAAGAAAAGGTCACACTTTGTCACACAGGCATATCTAATCGCTTGTATAAAAAAATAAAACTAATATAGATATATATTTTTCTTATTTAAAAATGGCGTCCGACAAGCATTTGAGAGAAAGTGAACACAGTACATGTTAGTGAAAGTAACCACAACACTATAACAGCAATGTTGAACATAATTTACTAGAGAGGTTCTTTCTTACACCATTAAACGAGAGATCATTTATTTTTATTATTGTTGTATATGTTATGTAATTTTATACAAACGCTTGTTCAAGTGCTAATTATATAATGGCTACCTCATTATATACAGTAAGAGACAGAATAGTAGTTATTAAAAAATAATACTTATTACATTATTAATATAAATATATTTAAACAGTAAATGTTTCATTTAACGAAGTGGGCCGGAAGAAATAATTCAATAAATTCCATTTTTACCTTCCGCCTTTTTAAATAAAATGTTAATGACATATTAAGAAAGTAAATCCTTGTTGTATTACGCTCACTTAAGCTCACCTCGAGTTTGATATAACTGCTGCTTTAGGTAAACCCGTTGTTCCTGAAGTATAAATATATAGGAGACTCCCTAGAAAACCGTTCGCATTTGCCAAGGTCCATGGAGCTGGTGGTGTAGATTCAAGCAAAGCAGTCAAGTCAGAAATCCCATCGCCACTTTCATTATTTGCCGGTTTAGTTGTGTTTAAGCGTCTAGGTGTAAATTTAAATAATTTCAATTTGGGATCTAATTGACTCGAAACATCTTGGATTGCTGAAATAAAAAAATTGCGTCAGCTAAAAAATAAAAAGTATGACCTAATAGTATACAATTTAAACCATCGGCCATTTTTTCCAAAGAAATGCAATTACAACGTTGATTCTTTAGTATCATTTTTATTTAAACATTACCATGCCACTCTATATTGAGGTTGATGAAAATATCTAAAATAGTTTTCTCTCACAAAATGATTTAAGAAAAATTTATATGTCATAATATTTTTCGCAAAGCGTAATCTAAATCTTTGCAAGTACATAAAATTAACTGATGAAGTATTACAAAAGTAGTTACTCTAGTCATAGAAATCATTAAAATTCAGACTGCAACAATACCAGTAACCTAGAAGAAGTGACGTACTGAGTCGTACCTGATTGGTATTCATCGGAAAATATAAGAACGTCACATTTAGCAACGTTAATCGAATGTAACAACGCGTTGCCGCGTTGGTTTGTGTTGATCAGTGGCGTAATAGCGCCAAGCCGAGCGTTGCCGAGCCATATTGCTGGCATTTGCGGACAGTTATTCATAAGCATGCCCACTATACTGCCCTTTTTGACCCCTTGGTCTTTCAAGACGGCTGTAACGCGTAAACTAAAGTTTTCCACCTATAGTACGAGACAAAATTAATTAACTATATTACAGAGTAGTAAAAACTAAACAAGTAATGAAATATAATAATAGTTTTTAGTTAGCACATAAGCAGCTTCTTGTTGTAGTATATTAAAAATAAATTTGTATTATATTAAATATATATAGTGTAAGTAAATTTTGCATGTATTTAGTTTTAGTGCTGCATGGTTTTTATTCAGATTAAACCGAACTAAGACATATGTGTATATTGTTATAAAAATAAAAGTACTTTGACCTTTCTAAAATGATAAATATTGTAATGTTTATTTTAAAATGAAAGGGAATCAACAAGGAGTTCATTATACACAATTTGTTTATAATTATATTTATTGCTGATCTTATAAGCTAAATGACTATCAAAATCTTCTTGAGATACCCTTGAGATCCATATATGTTTTCAATGTATTCAATTTTATTTTGAGTCTTCAAGTTTTAAAGATTGGCTCAAAAATCTTATATGGTATATAATTTTAAATCTGGCATTTAGACGATGACTGTGTTTTTTTATACAAAAAATAAGTATTTAAAAATTAAATTCTGCATTAATCTTTGTTACCACAAATTATGTTTTTCAAGCACCAATATTAAATTTGCTATTATCTAAATTTAAAATTTAGAAGCAAGGAAACAACTTCAAAGTAAGCTTAAAAATTTAATATTACCAAAATTAAATTAACAAGAATATCATTTTTTTAAATATTGTAGCACAAAAATATTAAAGGTACTTACATCTGCGAAGGTCCAAACTTCATCTTGGAACAAGAAACATGTTTTATTTGGCTGTTTCTGTACCGTTTCATGAAATATATCTGGCACAGTGTAATTTTTTCTTGAAAACTTATGTGCTGCCCATAATATCTTTAGATAACACCATAATGCCCTTTAAATTAGTATATGTATTGTAAGTAATACTAGTAATGCAATTATGTTAACAATTTCTAAAACTATAATTTAGTCATCATTCATTATCTCAAAAAATTATAATAATATAGTAATTAGGTAAATATTTTTTGTACTGTAAATAAAGTTATATTTAAAACACAAAAATATATATCAGACTTAATTTTTGCTTTTGAACAATATGAAAAATCTTTTTTCTTTAAATTTATTTTGTACAATGATAGGCACTTTTTCATAATAGTACAGTATTTACGTGGTCAACAATACCTGACATCTCGAGGTGCAGTTGTTAAAGCTACATAACACCATCTTGAATGAAATAATACTACATAAAGAAAACTAAGAGTCACAAACACTAAAAATGTTTCCAGGAGGCCAAGATACAGCCAAACGGCAAAAACTGCCGCGCCAACACCGATCAACGCAATCATTGCAACTGATTTACGAAACGAAAAGCGACTGAGTGGGGAACGAAATCGTCGCCGACCTAACGTGATTGCTGCAAAATATTTAAACTATAACAAAATAGCTATTGCATATACTAACTTCAAATGTTTTTAATTTATGTAGGTATTTAGTGTGAGGTTAAATATAAATAATATTTAGTAAATTTATGTTTATTTACAATTGGTTTTCCGATACTCTTACTTTAATATGGAACAAATTATAAATTTTTACTGAACTGGTCAAGCCAAGGTAATAGATAGGAAATTTATACTTTACTTTACAATGATAGTAAATCTTAAACGTATAATATATGGTTGTTGCAGTCGGTAAAAGTAATTTCAGATTAAATATTTTATTTGTGAGAAACCGTAGAGCTGATAAATTAAACGTCAGATCACAACTCTCGACTGACTCAGTGCTGCCAGCTTGCCGCTGTAGTTTCCTCTGTAGTAAACATAATTCATAGGTCACTGTCAAGTGTCAATTTAGTGTTGTTATGTTTGCTACTGGGCCTGTCATTTTTGATATAATTTTTTCATAAATATAATTATAACATTTGTTATTAGAGAATTTATTTTATTGGAGTGCAGAAAGATGCATTAAATTATATTACACTAAGTAATGACCAAGTTATCATAAATTAATAACAGTTATTGCCGTGTAAAGTTGTTATGTTTTAATATAATATTATAAAGTGAAAATAAAATAAGTTTTATCTCAAATGATAGCAAACTTTATTTCATATTTATATGTACACACCAATACATTTTTTATATAAATAACATAATATATAACAAATACCTTCCCCTTATAAATCAGTCTATTCTTAAAAATGCACTTGTATACCAACGTACTAACATCATATACGATGCATTAAATAAATCACAAATCACAACATATTTTTCTATTACAATATTAAAAAGGCACTCGATACAAGTAACATTATTATATAATAGTAGGAAAAATCACAGTCTTATTTGCCCTGATATAATCTTTTCATATTCCGTAGCACCTAAATATACATAAGTATTTGATTTTGGATCAAGATAATACAATTTATCTTTTATTACGTTAGGGTTATATCCTTCTTTTTGTAAGTCAACTTTTCGGAGCTTAAATGTAGCTGAAACAAAAAAAATATTATTATTTTACATTTGGTAATCATAATTTTTATCTCTTTATTGTGTAGAGATTTTAGTTAACATTACTAACTATCGAAATTCTAAGCAATATTTTCTCTTTTAATACAATTTTAATGATATCTATCAATATAACACGCAAACTATACCAATGGTTACGGTTATACGAACGATCTACATAAAAAGCTTATAATAAAAAATATAATTTGTTGTTTTATGTCATCTAGATGATGTGCAAGCATTGATACTGGGTTAAGTCTCACTTCTCAAATAAAGACTTCTTTTATTTGCTGTTCACAATTTTTACTGCTGATATACGTCACCATATAAAATACTGTAAATACCACCTATATGCAGATGATACTCAATTATATTACTCATTCGACAGTGAAGACACGCGTGAAGCAGTAAATAGAGTCAATGATGATCTCAACAACATAAAGATCTGGTCGCAAAATAACGGTCTTGTCCTTAATCCTACCAAATCACAATTGTTGATCCTTGGCACCAAATCACAAATAAAAAGGGTGCTAGATAAAAAGCCAAAAATAAAAATTGACAATGTCATCCTTGAGCGAGTGACTTCGGCCAGAAATCTCGGCTTACTGATGGATGGGGAACAAAAGTATGAGGAGCATGTAAACAGTAAAATTCGAACAGCATTCTTTAAATTAAAGACTTTATATAAAATCAGAAGCTATATCAGTGAACAATTGCGTGTACTCTTATGTGATGCTCTAGTTCTCTCACAATTTAATTACTGCAGTTCTGTTTATGGTCCCCGTCTATCAACCAGTTCCGAAAGAGCGATACAGAGAGTGCAAAATGCATGTATTCGTTATAGCTATAACATACCGAGGAGACATTACATAACACCGCACTTGAACAGTAAGGGGATTTTAAATATGAGTGGTAGAAGGGAACTATACTACGCCTGTGTAGTCCAGAGGGTAATTTTAAATAAAAAGCCAGAGTACTTGTATGAAAAGCTGCCTTGGGTCAAGGATTCCGCGCAACGCAGCCTACGTAAAAACTTAGAAAATAGACTCAGGATACCTCCTCACAAATCAAAAAGATATACAGGCTGTTTTAAGTTCTCTGCAGCAAAAATATGGAACGACCTACCCCCGCCTATGCAACAAAAAATGGGCAGTGAAGCATTCAAAGCCAAATACAAATTAACTTTAATGAATAAACAATTTGCTGCAGAAAATCTAAACTACGCCCACTGGAAATTTCTGGACCTAAGGAAGTATTTTGGACATACATAAAGAGACACACACCCTCTCTCTCACACACACATTCACACACACTCACACACACACACTGATACACAACACACACACACACATACACACACACATTTTATTTATAGAATGAAGTATTTAAGTATTAGGCAAATTAAGTATTAGGTTTAGTAAAATATTATATGTATTTTGAAGACCCTCATCTTTAATGTGTAGCTAGAAGCGGCTAAAATAGGGGACCACGGATACTCCCGCCAACCAACATAGGGAGAAGGGGATGGCTGAAAATCAGCGCTGCATAGGATTAACTATCCTTTGTCAGGTCACGCTGAGCCATCTCCATTTGCCTCTTAATCTTAAGCATAATTTTATTTTGTATGGTTATTTTTGTATCTTTTGAGTGGCAATAAAAATACCTTGTTTGTTTGTTTGTTTGTTTTATTATTTATATTAGAAATATTTTGAATAGAAAAATTAAAGTGGAAAAGTACTCACCAGTCATATCCATATTCGACATAATCCTCATGAAAACGGGCCTTGCGTACTTGGGGAGATCTTTGGCTATATCTTTTGCCAATTTATCCAAGTCCAAGCTTCCATTTGCATCTACAATACCACACATTCCAGCTCGTCCTTCTATATTAGGGATCTAAAACCAAGTAGTTATTAAAGAATTTCCTTGATTTTTGTTTTACCAACGAACAATGATAATAAATATTTAAACTAATTTGAACAAAGAACAGGAAAATAGTTTTACACATGTAAAGACTTCCTATTATAGTAAGAGCAAAAAAGTTATCTAGTTACTAATTGCTAAGTTTTTATTGGCATAAGCAATTAATAAAATAAAAAATAATAAACTTACTTCTACACCATACACAACAGCGTCTCGTTGGTCAGCAACTCTGGAAATAGCGGCTTCTACTTCAGTCGTACTAACGTTCTCTCCGCGCCAACGGAAAGTATCTCCTGTACGGTCACGGAAATATAGATAACCGAGCTCGTCTGCGACTAAAATGTCACCTAAAAAAAATTTATGCATACCTATTAGTATTATTTCGTAATAACCTATACTTATCTATACTTGTATTATAAAAGTAAATAGCTCTTTTAGTGAAATGTATAATCTCCGAAAGTATTGGTTCTAATTAAATTATTTTATTTAAAATATTATACATTATATATTATTTATAGATGCTTTTTAATTTCGCACACTTAGAGAGGCGAGTTTTGGACCCAGAATTTTACTGTTGGTACAGTTTTAAGCATTTTGAAAAGGTAATTATTAAATTTAGATGTTTGAACTTGAATAACTCAATTAATAATTGATTAAACAAATTCTACACGTTAGCAAACCGAATTTGCTTGAAAAATATTTGCACGTGCTTTTTGTCAGTAGAAGACAGTGTTGGTAGATTTATAATAATATATTAAACAACTATGTTAACTTTATTTATATACATTTTAAAACTTGAGCCTACTTCATATTGATTTATCACTTGGAATTAAGAGTACTTACCAGATATAAAGGCAGAATCACCATGACTAAGTACGTCTTTGACAATTTTTTTTTCGGAAGCTTCTTTGTCTACATATCCGAGGAAAGCACGAGATGGATTGTTCGGTTTAATTTTACCAATAAATACACCCGGTTCGAATGGCTGTGCGAGCTGGGGAAAAAGGAATATTTTCAATTTAAGAAATATTAACAAATTGTAAGATTCTAACACTTATAAAATATGTTTGTATTATACAGAAAAATGATTAAGGTTGCAATTGATTAATGGACTGATTGCAATGATTTATTGATGTTGTTGATGAAATATATTGATTGTAGTACCTATGATAATACAAGCAAGTAAAAAAATATTTTTGAGTGAATGTGTCGTGAAAGAGTTGAATGTGTAATTAAGACCAATATTCCGGAGATTCCGTTCTATTATTCCGAGCAGGATATTCCGTTTAAATAGGAAGGTTCTATAGCTAGGTCTAACTACCTCACGCTACCCATTTTGATGCAGCCAACTCTACCTGCGGCTCGAGTCACCTCAGGGTCTAAGACCATGTTATGTTTTAACACAAATATTGGGGATGAAGTCGAATATACGCATTAGCAATGACTTATACATCTATCATCTGGAACAGGATCAGCACAAATAATCAAGCATCTCATGTGTAGTTGCACATGCAGATGCAGAACTCAGAGTTTTGGGAGATTACATTTTAAATATAAAACTTATTAAATTGATGCTAAAAAGTAGCTTAGTGATGTAAATAAAAGTGTTGAATGTATTGACTGTCGGTTTCTGTGGTGGACATAAAGTTTCTCCCTAGATTGTCCACAATATCTTTTGCCAACGGGCGGATGTATCATCTCGTCTCGTCGTCTCTCTTTTAAATTTATTTATTGGCTTTTAAATAGATACCTGACAAAGCCCTCGCTCATCTCTTATAGGCTCTCCTGTATCTTCGTCAACTTTGATAATGGCGATAGGATATACAGATGGGATAATTCTTGAAACAAATCCAATAGCACCTGGTTTGTTGTCAACGTTCACTGTGAAAAAATTAAAGAGGTTAATGGTGATAGACATATCAATAAACTACATCTTGAGTTTCCCTACACTGTTAAGTTTTCTCGATGAAAAATTTTAGTGTCCATAATTTATATTATTGTTAAATATAAACAACAAGAATAAAAAAATGTACACTTTGTTATTTTTTATGAGATTCACGCTTTATCCTGCATATTGCAGGGTAGGCAGAGGGAACTGCAGGAACCATATGAACCTATTTTCCTTTCCCACTTTCCGCCTTCTACGATGCATTACGAGTTAAGTGGCGGAACTCAATACCGCACTTCGTCTAGTTTCCAGACCGAAGAAAACGGAAATAAAAAATCTATCTCCCGCGAGTGGGAATCAAACCCAAAAATCGTCGCGTTTACAGTCAGACGGCTTACGCCTCTGCACCACGGCGGTCCTCAATATAAATTATGGGTACTAAAATTTTTTACGATTTATTACGATTCTGTACTATTTTTAAGTAATCTATTGACATTATGCACCCAATGCTTTTTTACATTTATTAATTATTTAACTCAAATTAAAAAGAATATATTTTTCATAAGTGTGATTTTTTGTTTTATTAAGTACTAGTTACTTTTTTGTTATTGGTTTTTTATTTTTTATTTTTTAACAATATTATATTGCCATTGATTCTTAATAGATATGCTAAAATTCATCATTTCAAAGTTAGTTAAAATCATAGATACAAATCAAAATTCGTATATTTTTTAGAATGGTCTAAGCAAAAATTTATCGCGAATTTTTAAAATTTTTTAAGTAATATTTGATAGTATATAATATATAACTAATACTAATATTAATGTATCCAATATATTTATATTTAAATGCATTTTTACTTGCTCTACCGATTAAAAGCATACAAGTTATAATAGCTACCATTTGAGAAAGTAAAAAATGTAGAAGTCCCTTTTACATTCTATTTTTTATACAACCTCGCTAAAATGGTATCGCTTATTTCATAATTATTAAGTAGTTACTTTTAAAGAAATAATGTTAATTAAATACTTTCAGATAAAAGTAAGAATATTAACATCGTATAAACGTTATGTTAATAAGCGTACTTTTGTAAGTTCTTGTGCTACAGAGTACCTACATACCAACAAAAACTAATAAATACTTATTATGTATAAAATATTAACTATTTTATTTTACGAAAACATAATATTATATATATAATACACATTCTTGCGTTCCATAGATTCACCGTGCGGGTGCCGGGCCCATCGTGTTGTAGGAAGAGGAGCTCTGATCAGCGCTTAGGACTTGCGACCCAAGTGTAGGTTTATAGTTCTCTAAATTATATGTAATTGTATGTAGCATCGTCATTGTCGTTTATTTCTATTTATTTTATTACTTGTTTTACTTATTAGATTAGTCGTAAATATTTACTTTGTAAATATATGTGTATTATATTATATTATACAAAATTCTTATGTGATACTCTCATAAGAATTTTGTTTTTCCTTTTTTTTTAAGTATGGTTAAATATATGTTATAAGTATGTTTATTATTAATTACTATTATTTATGTATTTATTTAGGTATGAGTTTATGTATGTTTATGTATGTGTATATTTAAATTAAGCAAGTGCACCGTCTACCGTTTTGGAATACTCCTATACCCTACGGTTGCCTGGCAGAGATCGCTTATAGCGATAAGGCCGCCTGCTGTACATTATTACTTCTTTATTTATGCTTTTTTTGTATATTTTATCTATGGTGTACAATAAGGTATTATTATTATTATTTTTGGTTCTTTTTGGATTTGTAATGTTATTAAAACTTCAAAATTGTTCTAATTGACATTTTGATAATATAATATAATACACATATATGATATTTTTTAAAATATAGAAAATATTGAGGCTGTCTTAGTATTAATAAGCGGGACAGTGACCAAATAAGCGAAACTTTCACTTTTCGCAATACGTTACCTAAAGTATGTATTTATCGGAATACACAAAGGTAAAGCTTGTTGTTACTTTTGTGTATATTTAAAAACAACTTTCTGATTTCTTATGGTAAAAAGAAAATAATATTTTATCGATCATGTACATCATGTTGAATACAGAAATATTAGTTCAGAAATTTTTATTTAATTATAGATAAGGTCTTTGAAAACCAATAACAGGACTAAGTCGACTTGCAAGGATCTTATTTATTTATGTATAATTGTGTTAGAAACTAAACAAAAGTTTTTCTATCAACTTACCTATGTTTGCGTTGCCTTCTGTAGCGCCATAAAATTCAGCAACTCTTTTAATACCGAAACGATTAACGAATTCGTTCCATATCTGTAAATATTAAAATAATTGTAATAGAACTGGAAAAAGAAAATTTAGTAAAGCAAAAAACGATTTATATATGTTATATTTATTAGTTTAAGCTCTTTTTAGGGAAAAATACGTATTTAGATTCTAGATATCATTCGTATTATTAAGCATATTAACTCAAGGTTTGGTAAGAATATATACAAAAGTTACTTACAGTCGGTCTCATGCCATTTCCATATACTGTTCGCACTTTGTGTTGCCTATCGGTTGGTGACGGCGGAGTCGCCAGCACGTACCGACACATCTCACCAATGTAATGTGCTGCCTAAAATTATAAAACTTTAAAATAATATACATATTATTTTACTTTTAATAGTATACTGTACAAAATTATGTGTATATTAAATTATTATATTTTCAATCATTTATTTATCTCGTTTATACAAATTTTTTTTCTTATATAAAAAAATATGACAGTGACAAAATTAACTATTCATTTTCATTCTTATTAATGATTTCTAATGCTCTAAAGCAGAAGACTTTGTTTCGTTGGGTAATCTCATAATTTACTGGTTAGAATTAAAAATTATAGAATTAAATATAATTTTTATCGAAGAGAGCTAAACTATAGATCATATCACATAAATAGTTTAAATACAATATTTAATGCTAGAGTTACCCAATTACTTTACACAATTTTGTTCGTTCCATTTAACGAGGGTGGCGAAGTCACAAGTAAGAGCAAATACCTTAATGAACTACATTATTATATAAGTGCTGGAAGAAAGTAGCAACTGATAATTATACATAAAACTTTCTAAATAATTACCGTCGCATTATATTTAATGCAGTCGGGGAAGTATGCAGAGGCGGAAAACTTCAATCTTAAAGCAACTGTGCATCCGAATATGAATGCGTTTCCCATTGTTATTACACCACCAGCTGAGTGGTATAAAGGCATTGGGCAATAGATGACGTCTTTAGGAGACAGTCCACCGAGATAGTGGACTCCTGAAGCCATAAAAACCATTCTGTAAAAAAGAATATTTAGTAGTTATATTAGTAGGGAATTAAAATTTTAAAATATATCTTTATATACAAACTACTATGCAATATATCGTAAGCTTAAAGATTTTCAATAAAAAATAGCTGTTCGCTGTATCGTGCATACAGTAGGGCCAAGAAGCTTAGTGTTAAGGTATTTCGTTTTGTTTCACCCAATTTATAAAATATTGCGTGTTGAGTGGCGGAAATAAACATTACGATTGGTCAATAATGAAAATTATACATGTTTTACTAACTCGGAATCAAACCCAGAATTATTATGTTCAGATGAGGAAATTTATTGTAATTTAGTAAAAACCCAAACAATGATAACAACGCGTTCAATCTAAAGGTAAAGTAGTTAATTAAATACATTTACAATTTATTTGTCACATGAAGGTTAAATTAAATGCTTTTTTAATAATAATATATTCGTTTCTTACATAATCAGCCTTATGTACCCTTACGTAAGTGCACAGATTTATACATAATGTAATTTTTCTCGGTCTGATTCCTTTAATTATGATATGTGCGGAAAATCACTACTCTCAATATGATGCAAGACGTAGTGGTAAAATCAAAATGCAATTTTCAATATTCACCTATTTCAATAAGAAATATTTCGGTAATTTACCTAGATGATGATATAACCGCTGCTTTCGGTAGTCCGGTAGTTCCTGATGTGTAAATGTATAATAGTCTCCCAGTAAAGCCTTCCCCTTCAGACAAAAACCAAGGTGCAGGTGGGGTTGTTTCTAACAGATGTGTAAAATCATGTTCCGAATTGACTACTTGGACACTATTGTCAGAGGTATTTAATGGACGGCGTGTAAATTTGAATATCTTGATATCCTCCTTTATTTCCTTTCTAATGTCTTGAATAGCTAAAAACGAGATGGTAAAATATTATTTTTTATGTATTGTTTTTAAATGAAAATACTAAAAAGAAAAAATATATAACCATAAATTTTATTGCCATTAAATAGGTACTCGTTTTTTTTAACATAATTATAATAGTTTCGACATTTGGATATTATAAATAAATAATTTACCTTCAACATTATATGCTACGGATGTTGGTAATCAAATATATCATCATTTTGTGAAATACTCGTACCATAACATTGTTAAATTGGGTTTTATTTTAAAAGATATAAATTGTAGTATTAAACTAGTTACCAACCAATTTATTATTGGTTGGTAACTAGTAGGCAATCTATACCACAAAAATATTAGCTAATTTTTTTGTTCTTCTTTAAGGTAATTAATTATATAATCATAGCTTATTTAAATGAACAAACCTGATTCAAATTCGCTTCCATAAATTACATAATCACATTTGGCAATATTGATAGAGTGAAGAAGAGTTTTGCCAGTTTGATTAGTATTTATAAGTGGGGCGACAGCTCCTAAACGTGTTATACCAAGCCAGATAGCTGGCATTTCTGGATAATTACTGGCCATGAGGGCCACAGTGTCGCCTCGCTTGATTCCTTGCGACTGTAGTACTGCAGTAACCCGTAGACTAAACTCTTCAACCTAAAAATAATTTTACCAGTTACTTAATATCTTAATACATTTTTTATAGCACAAATTTACTTTATGATATACCTATTTAACAAACAATAGATTTTTTACTGTCTCACACTATCTTAAGAAGTATAAAAATAACGGATAACAAGAACTTAGATATATATATAATTATATATTCATATCTATTATATACGTAAATATCCAAGCAGTATTTTGCATTGAATAAAATACTTTGTTTAGTCAGTCCACAGGTTATAGTATCATTGGCAGGACGAATGAACAAGGCTAAAATGAAAAAAAAACCCTGTAATGCATCACATACTCTGTGTACACGATCGATGTACGTATCTATATACGTAGATAGGTCTATGTATGTCTGTGTGCAGCTATCTTATAGTAGTAAAGTTCTTTTAAATTAAGAAAAAAATGTTGTTTTGTATATAATCACTAAGCAATACAGTGGTACCATAGTTACTTACATCATCCCACAAAAAACAATCGAAAACGCTGATTCAATGTTATTAATAGAACTTTTGCAAATTACTTTTAGACATTGAAACGTTTAGAGATTAGAAATAAAATAATTATTGTAAAGCAACCTGTTGGAAAGTCCACGATTCATCTTCAAATAAAAAGCATGCTTTTTTCGGGTGTTTCTTTACAGCTTCATGAAAAATATCTGGCATAGACCAATTTTTCTTCGTGAATTTATTAGATAATCTTAAAATCTTTATGTAGCAGTATAAAGCTCTGGAACATAAATAATAGCATTGTTTTAAGCATTATTTTAAGCAAAACATACGTGTCTATGGTAAATAAATTATCAAATCAAATCGACGAGGAAAAACTTTGAACACTTGTTACTTTATTTTTACATAAGCAATAAACAATCCTGTCGGTCAGTACATCTAATTAATCACGTACTTATATTCAACGATGTTATATTAATAAAATGTCAAATTAATTTATTACTATAATTAAAAAAAATATGTGAAGTCGTCTTACAGTGAGATAAAAACAATAGTGAAAAAACTTGTTAATTTTGCTATGGTATTTTTTTATATTACGCTGTATTCCACATATAGCAATGATAGGCAAAGGTAAGGTAGTGTTAAAACTCCGCCTTTCTTATTTAATTTTACGAATGATTTCTTCTTTATTTATAAATGATAGCTTATAAATGAAAAAAAAAAACACAAAAGGCGATCTTATGGCTTAGATGGAATGATGATATTTACTTGTAGTATATATTAAAGAAAGATTTACTTTAAATCTCTTGGAGCAGTTTGTATGGCGATCCATATCCAGTTGAAGCAATAGGCTAGTGTATAACACACAACTAGTACTGCAAATGTAATTAAGCTGGCTTGCCAGCTAAACAATATCCATGCCACAGCACACGCTGCCACCAGCACTGCTGCTGCAAACACCATGACGAAGATGCGACTCCAAGGTAAATCAGAACTTGAATTGCTCCCTGTTTTACCCTTTTCTATATCCTTTTCCTACACAAAAAATATTCACTAAGTAACCTAAACAACTTTTAACATATTCGAGTCACAGTCGGCTGACAAGCGCAAGATTAGATAAGGTAATAACAAAATATATTAGTTTCACTGGCACGATATTTGGACTATAAAAAGTAACCTTAAAGTTTGATCATACTTCTCATCGTATGTTGAACGTACTTATGAACGTTATATAATACAGCCGAATTTCATTCATACAGTAATTAAGTAAAGTTTTTCATTAGAGGTTATGGTATATGGAAGGTATTTATAGGAAAGGGATATATATATATATATATATATATATATATATATATATATATATATATTGTGAATGGGTGATAGATTTATATTTTTTTAGCAATATATTTGAGATTTATGGCGAGTATTATATAAGTCTTTCGGTAAATATAATTAATAGGTACCTATTAGTGCTTATATCACAAACATCTTAATTATGCCTTTAGAAAACTTACCACTTTTTTGTCAATATCTTCAGTCTTATTCATATTATTATTCGTTTCTACATTTGTCATTGTATCTATTGTTTTGTTTTGAGAAATATAATATTTTCCTGTTTATTTTATTGTTAAATATAAAAACTGCTTTACAAGTTCATTTTGTGGTTGAGTGCTTCTGTAAAAAATACAGGGTCATAAGTTTTTACCAAAATTGCGAATGTGTAATTTCATAATATATTAGGTATATATACTTAATATTAATGTTTTATTAAATTTTACCTTTAACGAAATTAAATCTAAGTAGGTTTAAGCTTAATCGTAACGAGTGGGACAGCTTTCACTTTGCAGAGATTTCATTTGTATTTTACAATAATTCGTGAATATTAAAATATTGAATAAGTAAGCGTTAATATTAAAAAGTCTCAAACATTAGGACAGTTATTATCTAGGTATAAAGAACATAAAATATTTTCGATAATTAATTCGTTCACTATTTTCCTATATAGTACCCATACAGGATATACGCATTTCGAATATTTGCATAAATCTACTTAATCATATACAGCTATTATATGTTAAATAAAAACTAATCTTATGTTATAGTTCAACATAGAATTCAATGAGATTTTAATTAAGGAAACTGCAAGAAAAGTAAAAAATGATGACAGGGAAACATGAAATAGGACTTAATTGTTAATAAAACATGTAAAATCAAACTTTTTTTACGACTACATATAACGAATCATAAATCTTATAGTGTTTTAATTAAAGGTAATAGAAATTTTATAACTTCAGTAGGTACGATTTATTTTAAATATACTTAGTTATATTGTATTACGACTATCGACGTAGTGATTATGTAATGCTTTAGGAATTCTACATTTCTTATAAAAAAATTAACATATCTTATGCCTTTATCTTTATATATAGTTCTTATACCTATAAGTGTCCTTGTCACCTTGTTGTACGTTTTTTAGCTCTATCTATCGCTTTGTGCGCGGGGCAGGCAGGGTCCGGACAGAACAGCGGGAACCGTGGGAATACTAGGTATATTAAAACTTTGGAGGCTTCGTGTTTTCAGTTTTGTGCGGAACTCAACGCCGTGTCTTCTCAGTTATCAGAGCAAACAAAATAAAAATGAAATAATCCATCCTCCCCGAGTGGGAATCGAAGTCACAAACAGCCGCGCCTACAGGCAGACGCTGCGCCTCTGCATCACGACGGTGCTCATTATCATATATGTTTATGATTTTCTTTAAAGGGATATAATGTATCGTGATGTCGTCTGCTGGGCTGCTACTTTATAATATTTATAGTATTTTTTTTTTATTTGCTAAATTTAGTAATAAAACTACTACAGTATATATAATTGAACTAGCACTCATGACATCCGAGCTTTCGATCCGGTAATAATATTCTGGGCTGGCTATAATAAAATAAGCCAACTCACGCGACGTTTCCGAAGCAATTCAGGAAAAGAAAGTGAGTGAGGCAGTCAACGACCTTTGGTCGTGACTTCATGATGGCGATAGCGAAAGTAAGGCTCTCGAATTTCTTTTCAACCCTCTCATTCACATGCTTTAAATGGCCAATAACTTGGTTGCAATATATTTTATTTGTACCAAGCATACTTATTAATATAATAATAAAATAAATATAAAATATTTAAAATACAAATATAACATTTTTATTAATTCAATTATACTAAATATACCTACGTATTATATTAAATATACGTACGTTATAACTAAATATATGAGTATATTGTAATTCATCTTAACTAACACAAAGACGAGAAAAACAAATAACTTTAAATTGTCTAAAACTTGTTTAATTATCGCTAATGATATAACGCGAGTGCTAAAAATCTTATGTGCGTATGTATATTCATATATGAAATGAGTCAACATTACGTCCTCATCTTCAAACACACCGTTCATGAGAATCATAAACATAACTTAACGAGAATTTTCGGTACTTGCTTTTTGTTGAGTGTTTATTTTATATTATAATAATATTTCCTCATCGTCAATATTAATTAATATTAATTTAAAGCGAATGTGGTAAAAATATGACATAATGTACTTTAAAACATTAAACAAATTTTAGACATATTTTTTATTGTATTTTTTTTATAAATAAATGATAAAATTTTAAGCTTTTTCTATATGTATAAATAAATGTTATTTGAATCGCTACAAAGCAGTGTAAATATAGCTTGATATCAAAACTATTTCTTCATCATTAGCACTAGAAGACATCAAAATTGAAACATAGTTAATAGTCTTTTTTATAAACAATGCTGGTGTTGATCATATTAAACTTTTATGAAATTCAAACATTTAGACGATTAATATGACGTTGGGGACAGCGTGTGCGTGTAAACGTTATTGGACTCGTTTCCCACCCGGGGAAAATAAACTGTTAAAAAGTAAATAAAGCAATTTTTTTCACTCTAGTAACAAAGCGAAGCTCGGCATTAAGTTTCATCACCCAATACTCAATGCCTCGAAAGGCTGAACGCCGGAACTAAGTGTCTTAAGGTCCTGCGTTTCCCACTGCCTACCCAGCTAAGTGCAACATAGAACATGAAGCTTTAATATAAAGTTTATAAACTAAACTAAGTATATAAACTAAAAATAGAAAATATTTAAAATTTGCTATGGATCTGTTGATCTTTTTAATTTCTCGTTTATATATTTTAAACTTATTAAAGCTAAAAATTAAAAATTATTCATAAATTTATTATCTATAATTTATAAATGGAACATTGTTTTAGCTGTGAATGATAGTATTGAAATATTCAAAATATGTTTCAAAAAATATATAATACATAACATTAAAATTAAATATGTAACCTTAAAAATTAAGGTTTAAAATTTAATAAAGTTTTAAAGCGTTCATTTTTTCTAAATAAACTTATATATGTATATTATTCATGTTAATTATGTGAATAACGCACAATTGAAATTTATATATCAATTCATTCGCACACACATTATATTTTTTTTTACTTAAATATCCGCATTTCAGATAGTCTCGAAAAACGTTTTATAATTTTGATTGTTATGAATGTTTAAATTAAAATTTTCGACTTAAAAAATATATTTAGAATATTTTTTCTAAATTAAATTAGTTAAATACTTATTTATTGACATTCCCGCACAGTTAAATAACGTAATTTAGATACTGTATATTTATCCTATAGAAGTAGCTTTGAATACCAGATGTAAATGTATACTAAGTGTCAGATTTTAAGCTAAAATATTGTCAAAAAATGGCTTAAATGGTAGGCTGTTTCGGAGTGCACGACCTGTAGCCGAGCTTTTGCTGCGTAAGGGCTGACGTTTTTGTACATTGTGAAATATTTACTTATATATTTGCACATTTATTATGTTGTAATAAATAAATGTACGTTAAATAGAGTAAAATCTATTGCAGTATATTAAAAACAATGTTATATTTAATAACCTTGATTATTGTACAAATGAAACAATGAATGTAATTAAGTTCACGTGATGTATGTGTATATTCGTATTAATTTATGCAAGCAGCCAGTTGACCTCGCCTTAGTAATCGGTCACTGTAGCCAATCCAAAATAACATTTATATCATTCATACTACTTTATAGATGCCCACGAGGTAAGCCATCGCTTAGCTATAAGCACAAAAAATATTTTTTAAAATACATTTTTAAATGTAAGCTGTAGCTGTCTCACTTTTGTAGGCAGTCTCAGTGTAATTTCAAGCGGAGACACAGGAGTTTTGAATGTAGAGTTAATCCTAGGAAAACTAAGAAATCACTAAATTTAAATTTCATTATTGAACCTTTGTTTACGTTAAGCAATGTAAATTCAATACATCAGATTTTTTGCATTCAACACTATGCGATTGTTATTTAATAATAATATTTATTCAGACCTGCCGACTATTCAATAATGTTATGTATAATAAAAATAAGAAACACCTCTAAATCAATCCCTCTGGCATCCATCCGCGAAATACAACCAGATGATATCTTATTATTAACAGTATAATGCTGAAATCTATTACTTATTAAGTAAACTTAGGCAGTAACGTGCCCTTGTCTACGTAATCGAAAGCTTTTGATAAATTACAGAACAACCCAAATACATCCCGCGATCCTTCTCAAGTGATATATACCTATGTGTTCAGCATCTGTTGTAAGTCTGTTTCTAGTAAAACAATACTGTGCATTATTAAAAATAGTACATTCAGTAAAATAAGCAGAAAATTGTGACTGAAAATATTTAGTAATTCTGATGCAGACCTACTAAGCGAAATTTAAAAAATATTCTCTTACTTACTGGAATTCAAGGAATTTAATAAGGATTTTAACGAATTATTTATTATCATAATTATCTTTTCCGCAATCAATTTAACAGTGTTATAAATTAAATAAAAAATTATCCTCATTGGGCCTACTTTGCATATTAAGGTAAAAATACTACATTATAAAATTTAATTAAATACGTTACAAAACTCGGCATCCTTGATTGACAAAATTCTTCCTGACAAAGTAAATGTAGATTTTCCAATTAATTTGTAAATATTTTTCATCATTTTAAAAATTTTTATTATGTTTACACAAGTAATGTGGTAAATTGAGGACCGTCGTGGCGCAGAGGCGTAGCGTCTGCCTGTAAACGCGACGGTTTGTGGGTTCGATTCCCACTCGAGAAAGATTGATTTTTCTATTTCCATTTTCTTCGCTCTGGAAATTAGGCAAAGCGCGGCGGAAAGCGGAAAGCTAGGAGCAACGGAGTGTCTTAACACTAGGTTGATATGGTTCCTGCAACCTCCTCTGCCTACCCTGCCATGTGCAGGATAAAGCGTAAAATTAAAAAAAAAGTAATGTAGTTATCGTGTTGGTGTCACGCACTATTAGTACCAGTAGTAGGTCGATGTCTAAAATTTACCATACAAAATATACGTGACTAATCTAGTATAAGTTTTATTTAATATAAAATGTCTAAATGTCGTAAATATCGAAAATTTTAATATATTTATTTATTATTTCTTCTATATTTATCTAATAAATATCAATTTGTAGTCTATAATAAAAATGTAATATATCAATATAAGTCTGTAAGGAATGGATTTACATTTTAATTTATGTTTACTTCATAAAGTTTAAGATATTTACTATTTAAAATATTTCCTTACTATGAACTACTATTATAAAGATTAAATACGTAAAATCCAAAATGCAAGAAGCAAGCAGCTTCCTATAGTAACACAGCATATAAAAGGATATAATATTTTTTATTATCCCAACAAAATAATTTGCACATGTCTTCCCATATAAACCCACACTGCACGTGCTTTTGGTTTGGCAGTATGATGGATTATTCACCTATAGTACTCAGCCTATTCGTATGCATGGCAGGTCTCTCTCTCTAGAGTCAAACGCTTCTTTGTCAAGTACAGTAATTTATGTGTCATGGGCAGTGTTAGGTTTTTGAACTTATCATGTTTATTATCCACAAATTCCTATATCATTTTTTGTGACAATTGACGCACTTTATAAAAACGTGCGTCATAAGTACTAATTAATGGCTCCCCAAATTTTACATAGCAACAAAATAATATCCTTAATAAAATTATATTATTTTAAATCTTAGCTTTCTTTAATAGTGACGTGTATGCTTTTAGATTAATTATTCTATCCACGAATGTATGTGATGCATGCATTTCCAGAGTATAATAAACATTAGAGTAACGGTAGCTTAAGGTTACCTACAGTATTTACTGTTTGATTTTGTCATTACTTAGCCATTTGCCATTACTTTTCATTATTACTAGTTTTTAACCAAACGTTTGAAAAATTAAAATGTAGAGTATCTATTAAAATAATTCATTAAATATTTGTAAATTACAAGTAGACGTTTATTCAACTCACAAGCACATTTACAATTTCAAACTAAAATCTCTTAGTAATAAAATAAATTACTTCACATTTAATACGAAAAGAAACAAAAAATTGAACGCAGCGCGGCGGGTTATCTCAATGTGTTAAAATTTTTATGTAGGTACATCAGATAATTATACATTCGATATTTTTATATACTGATGTATTCAACATCAGATTTGTTTATCTCTACATTTAATATATTCGTCTCATATTTTTCTTAATACTTTTATGTGATTTTTACATATTTGAAATAAATCTCTTTTTACATATTGAGACTCTCGAAACCTTGAAGTTTCGAACACTTAGCTATTTATATATATTTAAATTTTTTAAGATACACTTCTTATTATACTTATATCAAATTTTAAAAGAATATCTAAAGACAAGAGCTTTTATATAATGACGAAATAATTGTACGATATAATTGGCTCAATTATATTGCAAGATCTGAACCGGTTATTAAAAGTCAAGGATAGTAAAATTTTTACCATAAACCTTACAGTGTCGTACATTGACACAATTCTTTAAAAGTAACATTCGAAAATCTGAGAAGGTTAAATAAATCTATTTTGAAAATTATTTATATATTTTAAATTAAATGTTTACTAATATGGGCTCATCACTTAATATATTGTGTACAAATATCTACATGTACGAATCAATCATTTCACACAATAATTCATTTTCTTTTATATTGTTCTATTTAAGGTATTAATTGCAATATTGTAATAAATATAACAATAATTATAAGTTAGGTATAATATTCGAAGACATAATTTTATTCTATAATGAAACAAATGAAAGTACATATCTTTCCAGCATTCCAAAGGGGCTCTCCACTTTATATGCCCAATGTACTGAAGGCGGCTAGTGAGGCCACGACAAGCACCGATGACTTTTGCAATCATGCGTAAGTGTGTCGCGTCCATCATTAGTAACCTACCTATGATGGACGCGCAGAACTAACACCCTTCTCAACACATTAAGATGTTAAAAAGAGGGCTTGCCTTTTGAAATACTGACACGGTTATTACGTTAAAAAGTGGAAAAATATGAAAATAAATAAATATATTAAAAATGGTTATAGTGCTACTAACATATTTTAAATAAACGAACGTTGTGTATAGAATTGTCTTGTAATTTATAGTGAAAGTCTGAATTAAGATATTTTTAAATTATCTGAATTAAGTTAATTTTATACATATTATAATAGGGCGGGCTTTTAACCAAGCAGTTAATAGAGTGGTGCTGTGTTTCTATGATTAATAGATATACAGACTATTTGGCAGCTGTTAAGTATGACAGCTTTCTGAAATAGATACATAAAAGTTAATATGTAAAATTCTGAAATTTCATGTAATAATATTGGTCTCATTAAGTTTTTATTTTTCAATTTTTTATCTTTTCGTCTACTTTTAAAAATATTTATATTTAATTTGTTTTAAATTTATATTTAATTTTATTTTTTCCAGACTATTTATCAACTATGTATTTCATCATTTATTCATATTATTCTACAATTTTTTTGTATCTGCATTCATGTTTTCTCTACTATACGTGACACTGGCAGAATATTTTGCGCCTGTCTCCGCAAAATCAAGCCATAATAATAAAAAAAAATTGGTGTAACACTTGTGAATGAGACTATTATTAGAACCGTTTTATTATACATTATAACTCGCTCTTTGTATTTTACTATGTTTTCAGTGTATATACTTTGTTATGAGTGCTTGGAACCTTTATATTAAAGAAATATACAGTTTTTGTATATTTGTCAAAACATGGTGCTGGATCTTTTACAATATTTGTATTATTGTCTTATCTGTTAGTGTTCCGAACCAAATAGTATTTGGAAATATTAGTAATACTCTATAATTATATTTATAATATTTTATAACTATCTGAATCTAATATTATGTCAGGCACGTATTGATAATAAATATTTTTTTTTGTTTAATAAGTCTATTTTTAAATTTGTATTTGTAAGGTGTCCATGAACAATAGAAGCAATCTGATTATGACGATGATTGTCATAATCAGATTGCCTTACTTCTGTGATGCTGTATGGTTTTGGATGCTTGTATCTATCTACTTTCATAGTATGCAATATATATTTTATTTGAATTTTGGTATCTATTATATGATCTTGAATTAGGTATATAACCACCAGAAACCCTTTCGTCGCTGGAAATATATTTTATCTTAAACATACATTTGATGTAAACTTATCAATATCAGAGCTCATAAGACCATGATGATATCTTCCTTGTAGGTTCTGTGACCATTCCTTTATTTTTATTTCATCTCAATTACTTTCTATTTTAATTGTTCTGAATGATCGTGAATTTTCCTGTATTTTATGGCGAAATTGAAAATCGAAAATCTTTTCAAAGTAGGCAATTGTAAATATTCCCAAGTAGATATCAGCGATGACCCCAACTAATTGAGATAATAATCACGATATATATTATCTTATCTAACTGTCAAAATAGCCAGTGCGTAGAACATACTAATATATTATTAGATTGCAAATCTCAATGTTCCAAATAATTAAATCACATAATTTTCATCGTTAGGTACTTTTATATGTAACTTCAAAGTCTAGGAATAAATACATAATACATAAAGATCGTTTCTTTAGAAATATTAAGTGACGCGCGTTGCACAACGCACGCAAATCTCCACTGTAGAGAGAATGGTTTTCCCGGTACACTTCCAAAACAACATTTAGTAGCCAGTTTAATTTACACATATATATATATATATATATATATATATATATATATATATATATATATATATATATATATATATATATATATATATATATATATATATATATATATATATATATATATATATATATATATATATATATATATATATATATATATATATATATATATATATATATATATATATATATATATATATATATAAGAGCTTTGCACTGCATATTTGTAAATAAGCTTCCTATTATATTAACCTTATGAAACATAAAGTAAAATCAATTTTATTATTTATATACTGTATATTACACTATCGTAGCATAGTTGAAACGTGACTGACCAAACGTGACAACGCAAAGGTTTATCATTCAATCTCTTTATTTTCAGTAAACTCTTATATGATAATAGTTACCACGTGAATGTAGAAGTTTCTTTTTTTTTATTTTTAGCTTCACGCTTTATCCCGCATGGCATGGCATGGCAGGGTAGGCAGAGGGAACTGCAGGGACCGTGGGAACCTAGTGTTACGACACTCCGTTGCTTAGTCCCTGCTTTTCTCCGTCCACGCTTTCTACCGTTTCTTACTTACAATAAATACAATAAAAATAAATCGTCTCTTTACAAAGTCACAGGTTATCATTTCATTGTTAAATCTAAGTACAATAGTTATTCTTATAAAAAATTACGAAATAATCGCACATGCACTTGCTCAATGCACTCTGTATACGTAGGTGTATATAATTATTATTCAACACTTAGATTACCCTACAACGATTAAGAGCATGCAATATGAAATAATAAAGATTGTCTAATCGCTGTATGAATCTAGCAACTGAAAAATACTATGTAATTATTAGGATTCCGTAACTTCAAAAGAAAACGGAACCCTTATAGGGCACTGTCTAGTACGTACGGTCTGCCTACTAGTGACAAAAGAAAAATTTGACTTAATAATAAAAAAATATCAACTCTGTATAGATAATGTTACTACTGGCGATACAAGTGAGAGAAGGTTAAAAATGATTATATTAAATTTAATGCTTGATTTTTGCAACTAACAATGACATATACAATAGTATTATAGGCATAATGGTGAATATTTTATATTTTTTATAAATATAAACTGTACCATACGATATAATGAAAAAATACTAAGGGAAGTTCCTCATAATAATACAATTAAATTTTAAAAGGTGCTTTACAATCAGTAATCGTAAACATTGGCATTGCATTACCGTTATGGGGAACATAATGAATGTCTTCACCATTATACCTATAATACCATTGTATATGTCATTGTCAATTACGACCTTCAGGCATTAAATCATAAATGTCAGATAAAAATTATGAACTATTATTTCAAATTAACTTAATATACGATAATATACTCGTATATCACATTTCTAAAATCCTAATCCTTATCCTATCGTTAGGTACATCTAAAACATAATAAAGGAATGTTCAAGAGAATTGAACTGAAACGTATGAAAACACTAAGTACTATTACTTTTAAGATTTCATTTAAACTCCGGACGTTTAGAAATATTCTGGTGTACATAAACAGCCCTTTGTTTAAATAAGTAATAACAAAGGAAGGCCGCGAGTTGCCACGCTTGGCGTTTCACAATTGTGTGTTGGTTTGGAACCAACGACGACACGACATATATTGGATACGACAGACGTTGTTGTGGAGATATAATTATAAATATTTATAATAACAAGTACAGACGGACACTCAACTTCCGTTTATGTATCTCTGCGCTATATAGTTTGCGTATATTAAAGAATGACAAATTAGTGTAATAATAGTAATGTTTAATCTACGTTAATAAGTAATTACTTTTGTAAGCTGAACTATCAGTAATTTATAATAAAATCGCAAAATTTTAGCAGATAAAATTGTTATGTAGTGGCTATCACAGATTATAAATAATAATGATTACAGATATAAATAATGACGATAAACTATTCGTTGTTTTGATATAAACTAATTATTAAGAATTATTGTCGAAATATCCTCGTGTGTAAGAAATCTAACTAAACGTTACAATTGCACACGTGTTTAATTAATTTGGATACTTTGTATGTACAAAGTTTCAGCTTAATTATTTCGCTATACTATTTCGTTTTATATAAAGAGTAATAAATTAAAATTCTTGACATTAAAATAATAATGATTTTTGTCATTAGTACGCGAAGATTTTTTAAAACATGTTATTTTAAAATCCGTTATATTAAAACATAATTTTAAAACTTATGCTACAAGATACATCTGTCTATATCATATCTAAATAATAACTACTCACTATGTAACATTGTATACATCATAATATTTTGTAAGTATTTTAAGTGACATGCTTAAATTTAATTCTGATAAAAATTTTTTAATTACTTTATTAATTCATTTATAGGCATAAACGTGAAATTAGGTAAGGTTAATTGACAATGTAAATAGGTACTAGAACCTAAGAACGTTTTGCTTAACTTGCTTAAATATTTAAATGCAATAATTATAAACAAGATAGTAATATTAATATATATTGAACATGTCACATTTTATAATATCAGGTTATAATACCTTGTTTTTTACCTGCAATTTTTTTGGCGCAATAAACAACTAATAAGTAAGATAAAATCCAAATATACCCTTTATTATTAAAAGCTTTATGATAATTTCATAAATCATGTAGACAACATTAAGCTGCAAGCTTGTCATAAATATAGATAGTCTATTACGAACAAAATTTCACTTTCATTTTTCACTCGACTTTCTAGCTCTACATTAGAAGAAATCTTTTGTATAGTTTAATATAAATTCTTAAATATATAATCCATTTGTAAAATATTAACTTATACCTATATAGCACCATAATTATTTGTTCTCTCCTAAGTCGATATATAACTTTTTTTTTCATGAAAAAATGTTTTAAAGTCTTAAATCCACTTTCTAATATCATTTATTTTTTTAATTCATTTATACGTCAAAAATTCTCACAATAGAATATACTTTATACGCTACAACAGCCTTATTTAATTAAATACATATATTTTATTTTAAATTTCATTTGTATTATTACGAGTCGGTATAATTAAATATAGTGTGGGAGATAACAATTTTATATATTTTTCAGTAAAATATACTATTAAAATATTTTAATATTATTTTTAATTAGTGGTACTTTAACTCGCTACCACAAATAATAAAAAAGTGACGTTACAGATTAAAATGACTTCACAATATAATATTACATTTTTTACAACTTTTATGTTAGAAATTAAACATTTCTCCAATAACTAAAACTTTTAACATAAAAATTTATTACATAATAAATATACCATGATGACTTAAATTTTTATATTTTCGCTTTAATTTCCTTTAAACAATAAATGTATATCATTAACACAAATGTATATCATTAAATAATAAAAAAAGAACAAGACTCACCTTTAACTTTAAGCTTTAATTAAGGTTTTTTTGTTGATGAATGAGTATTTTAAGTTTATTACACGAATAAGCTCACGAGGACGATTTCGTAAGTGTTAACGGCCGACAGCGACTAGCGAGGCGAGGTATCGACTGTGCTTGACTACCGAGTCGCCAGTCGCCGAAGACGGAGCCCGGTGGGGTTTGCGATTGTACGGTGGCCTGATAAGCCGTGGGAGATAGAAACAACATCTCTCCATTCACGCGCGTATAGAAAACATTGAAACACGATGGAAAGTCTTAATTGTACTGTGGGTTACAACGCATAATTTATTCTATAGTGCAATATAAATCTTAAAGAGGCACGCGAAAAGATCATTTTAGATTTATCTTCAGAAATTTAAAATATCTTGTATATCGCGAACGTTGCAAGTGATCTTAATTCAATTTTCTACATCTATATTTAATTTTTCTAAACTTGACTAGGTTTCATTATTTATAGAATGTTAGTGTCACAAAACTTAACTAATTATTTTTTTCAGTTTCTCAGTATCACGTTTACCTACACCGAGACACTGCCTCATTACGGTGAATTTTTACTTACATTATAATAAAAATTATAAAATAACAATGTTGAAGATAATTAAACAATATTTTTTATACCCTTCTCATGACTAAAAATGTTGAACAATTTTTATTATATGTATTAAGAAAGAAGGACCGTTGTGGCGCAGACGCGTGAGCGTCTGCCTGTAAACGCGACGGTTTCTGGGTTCGATTCTCACTCGGAGAAAACGGATTTTTCTATTTTCATTTTCTTCGCTCTGGCAACTAGGCAAAGCGCGGCGTTGAGTTCTGCCACTCAACACGCACTCACACTCGTAAAAGGCGGAAAGCGGGGGCGGAGAAAGCAGGTATTAAAGCGACGGAGTGTCTTGACTCTAGGTTCATATGGTTCCTGCAGTTCCCTCTGCCTACCCTGCCATGCGCGGGACAAAGCGTGAACTTAAAAAAAAATAATATTTGAACATATTAAACCTACCTATTATACAATCGACCCTCCTGTGACTTCACCCGCTTGACCTACGCGATTACGTATTTAGTATGCTCTATACGTTTACTCTATCTATAAATAAAAACCATAGTTATTTCTTATATAAAAAATATATATACTTACTGTATAAACAAAAGTGATTAAATACATGGTAATTTACATATATTTGCATAGTAAGCTATATAGTAAATATAGTAAATAATATATGTAATGTTTTCCTATTTTATTTACATTTAAGAAGGCCACGCCAAAATAAAATTATTTTGTCAAAACAGAGATATTAATCGATTCAATTGATTTTTTTTAATACGATAATGTACAACAAAAAAAAAATAAAAAGTCCTTGGACTATGTTATATGTATTTTGATAATATATAGTTTTTGCTAACAAAAATATATTACATGAGACATAGGAACAAATTTATATCAAAAAAATCTTAAGCTATCTCATATAAAAAGCTTATGATGTAAATTAGATTTCGATTCTCTTAAATTTAAATCGATTTAATTTGACAATTAATAATAAAAGAAAAATTTAAGAAATTTACAAATAAAACAAATATACGAATTTTTCGAAGCACAGAAGCACTGCAAGACATAGTGTGAAGATGAAACTTTCAATCATAATTAATTAATAATTACCTTTTACCGCGGTCTGGTCTGCGGTCACTCTCATAAATTCAAACCATATGCAATAACTAAATGACATATCAATTTCTCTTTTTGATTGAATCATGAAAAATATTTTCTAGTTACCGCCCACAACTTCGCTGTCGCGGGTACAGTTATGGCTCTTGCGATGCTACTATTATTTAAACTTAAAACTTGCAGGACGTAAAGTATTTAGTCTTAACCGTGTCTGCCACCCGATTTTCATTTACTTACTCGTATATATCGTTTTTTTTTTCTTAATTTTTGTTTAATTTATGTATTGCATTTTACATGTAAAACACAATAGATAAGCTAAACAGGTTCCAGATCTATGCGTGGAGATTTGGAAAATCTTTTATATATCAAAGGAAAATACTTCTCATGTTCGATTATTTGTGTGTTTATAATTTTTTCACATCTTATATAGGTCAACTGTAAATAATCATATAGGTACTTATAAGTGTCCCATTGCATCACGGTTGATTTAATTCAATTAAACTATACTAAATAAATTTTTGATAAGGTGTTATTTTCTCTTTTTCTACAATGTAGCCAAATTACTTTTATTAAGGCGACAAGTTAATATCACATATAATTAATTTGGTATGTTGATGATATCATGGTTCCTTATTTATGGTTGCAGAGCTTTAATTTTTATATAATTGGAAAATCCTTATCACGCTCCACAAGTATTGTTGGAATTTCAAAATTATTTATAGTCTGTCAGGTCAGGTCAGGTCTAGGTTTAATATCTATATTGCAAAAAGTGTCATTAAAATCGTACAATTGTGCTTAAAATGTGCGTGTATGACAAACAGAGAGATGAAAATAAGATGATGATCCTTTTTAAACAAAACCAATCTAACTTATCCATCAACCAATCTAACATTTTATATTAACGACTTACGTAAGTAAAATGCTCCACTTACGTAAGGGTTAGGGAATAATATTAAAATAAAATGTAAAGTTAGTATTATCGTCCTATCCCCAACAGATATATTTTTACATACTTATTTAAAGTAAACATTTGATTGTAGATAAGCTAGTTAATATCAAATATTATCAATCATGGATTTAATTGCAAAATGTTATCTTTTGCGTAGATAGGCAATTAGACAAACAAATTTATTTTACAAATTATTTTACGTATTTGTAAATAACACACGAGTAAGATAACCGATGATCGAAATAGCCTTTGAATATTAATTTTATAATGGTGGATTAATATGTTTAGAATATAAATATAATAAACAAAAGTTTGTTTTATTTAAATTATATATAATTTTTTTTCACCAAACGCTAAGGTCCTTACTTGTTTCGCCTCGATTGTCATTAAACTCTCCATATTCAACTCAAACTGAACTTCCTCATGCTTTGTAAGTGTGCCGTTACCGGCAGCGACACGCCTTTTTAAATCCATATCATATCTTTTATTTGTACTTAACACACTTCATTCACTTTACACTAAAATCTTGCTTTACTTTTTTCTTACTTACTTTTTTCAAGTATCTATCATTCAGAATCGTAACCAATGCCTGCATCTCGCTTTCTGGTGGTGCAATAAACACCGCATCATCTGCCTATAGCAAGTCATTTACCTTCAAATCACTTTCATTCTCACGTCAATTTCTTTCGCTTCTTGGAGACGGCTAGCCAAATACAAATTGAACAACCAAACTATTGAATACCCATGGCACAACCATGATGCCCCATTGAAGACCAAACTAAGGTGACATCAAGAGTCAGCAAGGACAGCAAGGGTTTTATATCGCGGTAGCATCTCCTCATATTTTTTTTGATACAACTCAAATCAAATCAAATGCCGTCAAATGCCTTCTTTCGTTTTTTTCTCTTTTAGACTTTTCACGCTTATGTAACCAATAATATAATTTTATCAATATAACACTAATCGCTTTTTTTAAGAAGTCAAAATTAACGTGTAACTGCTATTCGGGATTCATAACTCTGTAGACCTTGAAATATAAAACATATTAATTCCGCTTTTACACTTATATTCCTATCCTTAGTCTTAACTTTAAAATCTTGCTATGCTTTCTTCTTTTATTCTTTCTATAGTATCTTTTACCCATCATATCGCCTGCTTTTCCCACAATTCATACGTCTCAAGCAACTTCGATCTTACAATGCCTAATGTTCTGCTAAGATACTTCAACATTTTCATTGTGTATAATTATTAATGTAAATAAATACTATATAAAAAAGTATATATATTCCGCGCTTTTTATGTAACTATTAAAATTGTACCCATAAGGACTGATTCCCAAACGAAACGCACAAATATTTAAACGTTTTTTTATCATTTGTTTTTTCCTTAAAAATAATGTGCCCTTAACATGATTATAACTTTATTGATAATTTTTTACGTAATATTTATTTATTGCTCGTATGTGCGATTTTGCATTACCTGTTAAAATATGAAAATTAGATTTATATATAGAATAAATAAACTTGTTGTTTATAGTATATGTGAATATATATTCCAAAAATTTAATAAACTCATAACACTTGAATGAACTTGAACTGTAGAATAAATAAGTAAAATGTCGGAGCAGTTTTAATAAAAATATAATTAATTTAGATTCCTATCTTAAATAATTCATAATTGAGGTATATTATTTAAGAAATATAATCTAATCTTTATAATAAACATATAGATAATAATTGTTTGAGTCCGATAAATAATAATATGTTAACAGAAATGAGTACGTAGTTATAATATGTAATATAAATAAATCGACGTGGTTACAACTCACTGCTGGTGTCCCTCAAGGCGGTGTTCTTTCTCCACTTCTTTTTTCTATTTTTATCAATAACATATCCAAAGTCATATCTTCTCCTTACCATCTGTATGCAGATGATTTGCAGTTGTATCGTCATTGCAGTTTAAATTAACTACCGGAGACTATTGCAGCTTTAAATAAAGATCTTACTGCCGTGCAATCTTGGGCCCAATCTTTTGGACTGCTGGTTAACCCTAAAAAATCTCAGGCCATTATCATTGGCAGTAACAAATTAAGAGATAAAATTAATTGGGGTTCAACGCCTAAAATTTTATATTCAGGTATTGGAATTGCTTATTGTGATAAAATCAAAAATTTAAGTCTAACTATTGATAACAACATGTCTTGGACATCACATATTAATTGTGTTAGCAAACGCATGCATTTCTCTTTGCACTCTCTCAAGCGTCTCCCTACCTCCCTTTTAAGACCAAAATTATGCTTGCGCAATCTCTTCTTTTACCAATTTTGGACTACGCCGACGTTTGCTATTTAGATGTGACTGAGGAGCTATTAAATAAGCTGAAGCGTCTTCAAAATGTCGCCATACGCTTTAATTATGGTCTGCGAAAATATGACCACGTTTCCCAATTTCGAGCTCAGCTTAATTGGCTCCCGATTCGCCTTCACCGAGATATGCATATCCTCACACTTCTCTTTAAAATCCTTAATTATCGTGATTTCCCTCCTTACCTATGCTCCCGCTTTAACATCCTACCTCCTCCTTCACGCTCGAGGCGGTCTTGCGTCTTGCCGACGCTAGACATACCGAAGAGTAATACCAAATTCTTCCAGAAATCCTATTCAGTATATGCTGCATCCCTATGGAACCAACTTCCTAAATCTATCCAAAAATGTCCATCCTTAAATTCCTTTAAATCTCAATTAAAAAAATATCTACTCACAAATTTAAATGCACAAGATTGACTTTAGATGGTGGTTTTAATTTAATCAACTGCATGTATTTTTAAATATGTATATGTGTATATGTTTATATATATATATATATATATATATATATATATATATATATATATATATATATATATATATATATATATATATATATATATATATATATATATATATATATATATATATATATATATATATATATATATATATATATATATATATATATATATATATATATATATATATGTATGTAAATATATATATATATATATATATATATATATATATATATATATATATATATATATATGTGTGTATTTATACGTGTAATTGTGTATGTATATATATTGTGTATGTATGTTCGTATGTATACGTATTTATATAGATGTATATATATATGTTTATGTGTATAATTATACTTATTTCCTTAAATTGCACTTGCTTCACCCGTTAGTTGCCACTCATCCACAACCACAGGTTGACTGGAAGAGATCTCTTGTAGAGATAAGTCCACCTTTGTGTACTTAATTTACTGTAATAACCTTACCCATGTATATTAGTGCAATAAAGAATATTATATATACATTTAGAGAATAAAAACATACTAATCACCTTGACACCGTCATCTTTAGTATGTGAGGCTAACCCGGAATTCATTATCGTTGGGAAGGTGCCAATAGAGAAAATCTACGAAATCGTACGCACGTGTGTCATAGGCTACCGGGAAACTAGATAATTGTTTTTCTTTTTTTTTAAATAGCTACCTTTGCAGTACGTTCCATAGAGATTTCTTTGCACTTACTTTAACCGCATACAAATTAACTTCTGATCTGTTTCTTTAATAAGTTCAAAGCACTTAGTACCTAAGTTTAATGTTGTCTTTTACAGATATTTATTTCCCGCTGAACTGTAAGTTCTACCAGCGTTATGGATTTTAGTTTGCGAGGGTGAAAACAAATATTTGGCCCAGATGAGAAAGGCCTTTAGATGAAAGGCCTTAAGATTTCTAGAACTTTATCATGTCACCGCCGTCTCTTTTCACGCCAGCGGAGACGCACCTCGCCTCGGGGGGACGACGTACAATTGCGCGCCCGTGTGATGCTCGTGGTGGATGGAATGTTGCAGCCCTAGGTAGGGCTAGCATAGATCGTTGCGTGTAAGCCTTCCATCTTTGACACCCTTCTGTAGATGTGATTGCGTCTCCACAGTATTCGAAGGATATGCAGAGTCAGCTTGGTGACCGAATCCGCAGCTAAGAGATACACAGCGTGGTAGGTACCAGCGGAGATATCATAGTGACAATGAAGAAGACAGGTACGTCGAAAGTATGATTGATAAAAGAATGGTAAAAATGAAATACGAAGCAAAAGAGGTAAGGGAGACCTTAGTTGACTTTCGGAAACACATAATAGAAGATACTCCGTTCTCTCTGACTACCCCACTAGGGATAAAGCTCTCGCTTTATGTATATGTATGTTTGTTCATTTTGAATAGTACAATAATGTTGCTCACTGTTGTAGGATAATTATAACATTTAAAAGCGAACATCTTTAAACTATGTTGTACTAATCCAAACACTTTTTCTATATTTACCCAACATACTGCTATTTGCCTCTCACTCGTTCTGTCGTCTTTTGAGCTTTCAATTATCAAGCTATTGTGCTAGGATTCCTCACGGAGTTGGGATGGCACAATTAGTGCTATTTCTACAAATATCAATAGCAATGCCCAATATCTTGGACTGCTCTAGGGATATTTTTCTTATTACTAAAGCCCTAAAATAATATGAAATATTCTTTTATCTACACTAAAAAAATATCCAAGCAAAAGCAACAAAAGTTCAATTGCTTCTCAAAAATATATGATCAAGTTTATTATGCAACTACCGGGTATTTTTAAAGAGATTAATGACAGATTTGGTGAAAGTGGTATTATTCGTAAATCTAGTGAGCTATCTACCGTATATAATTTTTTATAATCAATGAGGATGTGGATGCCTTTCCATATGGTCTCAAAATTCATTTTGTATTTAGCTTCACACTATTTCCCGCACATAGCAGAGCAGACAAAAGAAATCTAATGTTCTAACACTAAGTTCTCTCCTCGCCACCTTATTTTCAATTATTACGTGTTGAGTGGCGAAGCTTACCATTGCGTCCGTACGTCCTTTCCAAGTGGAGAAAATTTACAACTGTCGAAGTATGCAGACAGAGACTGTGTGATGTTGTAGTAACGGCCTCTTTTATATTATTATTTATAAAAATAATAAGCTTCTAAAAATCTACTTTAATAGAATTTTACCAATAATTATAATTTGTACTTTTTAATGGGCTGGAATATTCTACCTATGCCTGCCTTCTAGTATAGTAGAAAAAAAACATGAGTATATTTTGTTAATAAAAAACATATTTATCTACTTTTTAAAATATTACATGATCTGTGCTTGTCATAGTGACGTCAATTTTCCTAATTGTCATTTGTCATTGATCATCGCTGATGTCATAAATTGTCGATCGACGACTTGCTGGTGCCTGTGGAAAGTGCTATTATTGGTTCATTTTATCGTTACCGGTACTTGGAAATCTAGTCGGCAACACAGTTGTTTTTATAGTATTATTTTTATTAAAAATTGTTTTAAAAATATATTTTTGTTAAGTTATAATGTCGCATTTTAAATTAATATCTTCAACAAAAGCTTCCGATGTAATACCTGTTAATAAGTATGTTTCGGAAAAAACAGGATTAACCGTGATAATAGCTAACGTTGAGGGTCCTTTAGTAAATGGATTTTTTTGTCTTGGTGGGTGTCTTTTTTCGTTACAATAATCTTTTATTAAAAAATATAATCTACAATATCATATATTTTCAGCAACCGAGGCCCATGATGACGACGGATTGCCGCATACATTAGAACATTTGATATTTTTGGGTTCAGAACGGTACCCCTATAAAGGAATTTTGGACTTATTGGCCAATCGTTGCATGGCACACGGAACTAACGCTTGGACAGATACAGATCATACTTGCTACACTATCTATACAGCAGGAGATGCTGGTATGCTGACGCTACTACCTATTTACCTCGATCATATTCTTCGCCCTACGCTGACAGATGAAGGTTTCATAACAGAAGTCCATCATATTGACGGTGATGGAGAGGATGCAGGTGTTGTTTACTGTGAAATGCAGGGACGAGAGAACACAGCAGATAGCAGGTCATATAGAAAAGATATTTTGCATGGTAAATTTATCACAGAGTTATACAATATATTTTTCTTCTAACAGGTGTGAGCTGAAATTACAACGAGCTATATATCCAAACAGTGGTTATTCTGCTGAAACTGGAGGAATAATGGAAAATTTGAGAGTTTCCACTACTAATAAAAAAGTGAGTGTACAATAATATTATTATATGGGTTTCAGATATTTCTCTTTTTTATGTTTTATAGAAAAAAAATTATGTAGAAAAATAGTCATTTTTACATTTATGGTTAATATAAACATATATTATACAGGTATTTGATGAGTAATAAAAATATTAGCATATTATTAGATTCATTGATTTCTTACCACTAATGAAGTAAGATTATTAAAATAAAAAAATTATTTAACATTATAAAGATATTTTTTTAAAATCTGTTTCTATTATAGGTTCGTGACTTTCACAGAAAATTTTATCGGGCTGAAAATGTAACAATCATCTTAACAGGTCAGATAGAAGCAGAGGATGTATTTAAGGCACTTGCCACAGTGGAAGATGACATCATTGCAAAAGTGAGTAATTTTACACATTACAAAACTGACTACATTGTTTAACATCATTTTATATATTATTATTGTTTAATACCTTTAGATGAGTAAAATATTGTTAGTCATTCCAATAAGATAAAATTCTAGATAAATATAGTTGAAATTATATAAATACAAAACTTTACCTGAACTTTACTGAACCTATAATATTTAAAAATTAATTAATATACTTGAGTATAAAGTAAATATTACTGTATACTCAGCATAATATAAAATGTAACTGTCTTATTGTCTAATTGTTTATAACCCATTTATTGGAAAAATCAGTATAAGTAACTTTCTCACAATGTATTATAGAAAATTAAAAGTGACTATTATTAGCAATTGCTAAATTAACTGATAGACACACAAAACATAACAATTTTAATTGTTATATTCTCTGGATTATATAGAGAGAGAAGGAGCCACAAGAAGAGTGGGTCAAGCCATGGCAAACAATTCCTCCTCCACCAAACAATGGAGAGCTGAGAGAACAATGGCCTGCTGACACGGAAGATTGTGGACAGGTGTGTGATTAGTTATTTTCACTTTGCTTTGATATATATAGCTTCTCATTATGCACTACAATAGCTACAGAGGCATACCTCTTATACTTCATTTACAGTCCCCTAATGAGTGAGATTGTCCAGGCGCATGTTTTTTACTTAACACTCTTCCAGTACATTGAAACTGGGAGTAACACTTATCAAATAGTACTTTAAATATTCTTAATGAAAATTATAAGCAGTAGTAATTAACAACGTTTTATTTACTTTTTGGATATGTTATTTAAACATTACAAGTGTTTTTGAAAGTCAACTGAGTTTTTAGTAAGGCCAGGCGCGCACTACGAGTTTTTCACCGCGCGGCAGAAAACCTTGCAACATTGTACCGTGCGGCGAAATAAATAAAAATCTGTAAACGCGCGCACTACGGTTTACTGCCGCGTCAAAATTATTAGTTTCAAAATGGATTTAGTAGAAACAACTTGTATTTGCGCTCTGATAATTAGAGCTCGAAAAAAGAAAAAACGATTTTGGATTCATCCTCTTATCCGTAATCGTTTAAGCATTTCAATATTGAACTCTTCATCAAGATCATTAGAATTAATTGACATAGCCATCGTTGCTTTCGAAATGCAATACAAAATACACAAAACAGCGGCGAAACGTCGTGTAGTGCGTGCATTCAAAGCTATTCAAATATGTTACAAAAAGATGATGAACCACCGCGCCGCAAACAAGTTGTAAATTGTCACAGACCTTTCGCCGCTGCGTGCGTTTGCGCGCTGCGAAATTAAAACTGTTTGGTACAGTATTATAGTGCGACATTATGCCGCTGCTCTTTTCTGCCGCGCGGTGAAAAACTCGTAGTGCGCGCCTGGCCTAAGGCCAATAGGGGGAGGCCCCTATCGGTCTCTTGTTTCATATCTTTTTCATTACTGTTTCTTTTTGTGCTCTTTTAGTATCCCCTCAAATATTTAATTTTCACAGCATTGATATTTCAATATTCATATTATATAACGGCAATTCTAGCTGCTACTGGCAGCAATACACCTTTTAATATCCAACCGTATCCAACTGGCGACGACTCCTCTCCAGTAGCCACGTAGTGCTTGTTCTCAGCAATAGAGTACTGTCTTCCCTCCTGACGTCGTTTCGTTGATAAGGTCACTAGAGCTAACAGTACTAGCCACAAAATCGAGAAAAATCATATATCTTCGTCTCTATTAACATACTTCCCAGTATACCATTTCATCCTTTATTTCATACTACTTTTGCGTTCTGTTTTTTCTTAATCTCTCTACAAATTTATCTTCTACACTAATTCCCTGTTTAAATTCTTCTTCTTCTTATTGCAGGGTAGGCAGAGGGAACTGCAGGAACCAGAATCTTATCTGATAATAATTAATGTAAATTCCAGGTGCTGTTCGGTTGGCGCGGGCCGCTGCTCACCAGCGCGGACTCGCAGCGCGAGCTGACGGCGTGCGCGTTGCTGCTGCGCTACCTGTGCGACACGGCGGCCGCGCCGCTGCAACGTGCACTCGTGGAGCGCGAGGACGCGCTGGCGGGAGATGTGGGTTCACTTGTGCTTGCTCTCTTCTTGCTTCTGTATGTGTCATGTGTTGAGGAATTTACTATAGAGTAGTATATGATAATAGGAATATATTATTTCTGGTACATGTTAAACAATTAAATGTTTATCATTGTAATATACTATAAATTTCAACATTCTTTTCTATTTTTATACAATTGGCACGTGTTAGTAGTGTGTTTTGCTACTATAAAGACGCAGCTAACATTTTCTACCCTCTATACAATATAGAAACTCTGAAAAGAAAGTAAAAAATGTGTAAATGTAACTCACTCATAATAATGATATCACAATTATATCTAGCGTTCTTTTACAGGTGTCATATAACATAAGAGAAAACTTGGCAACTCTCATTAAAATCGAACTAGACAATGTACCCATAGACAAATTAGATATTGCTCGAGATGAAGCCAGAAACTGTTTACAAAGTATTGCCTCTGGAAATGAAACTATAGACATGGAACGGATGGAGCGCTTGTTGAAGAAACAACTGAGGGAAACGATGGCCAGCTTGGAGGCGGACCCCCATCATTCCATTGCGTTCAGATGCATTGGTGATGCATTGTATTCGCAGAACGAACAAGATGTAAGTTGTGATGATTCGTTTACATATAATTTAATGATATTTATTGTGCTAATTGAACTATCTTATAAATATTTCATTTGCAGTTCTTTGCTCGTATGAATCCCCAAAAAATCTTACATGAACTAATAGAAGAAAAAGTTGAATTCTGGCTTGGACTAATGAAGAAATACTTCACGGACGATGTCGTTATAATTATCGGATCACCCAGCATTGAACTGCAAACTAAGTTAGTATGAAACATTTGGAACAAAGTTGTTACATACTTTATTGTTTATACTAGAGTGCAATGGACTGAGAAGCTTTTAAATTATTCTTTTATTTATTTTGTGTTAAAAAATAAAGTGCTAATGTATTTGCGTATTTAAATTCCATTTAACCTTTTCCATACGCTCTCGAACTTCTTTTTTTTTAAGCTTTAACATCTTATGTGTACGTAATACTTTGTGTATGTCGTTTTTATTAGTATTATGTGTTTAGAATGGCCGAAGAAGAAAAGAAGAGAATAGAGGAACAGAGAGCTCGGTTAGGTGAAAAAGGTCTTGCAGAGAAGGCGAAAGAATTGGAAAAAGCGATGGAGTTTAATGAAGTATGTGCATTTATAAAATTATATTACTTTTACTAATTCATGTAAATGCACTTAAAAGCGAAACACGATGTAAATAATTTATTTTCATTTTACTGGGAAAACACGTCAAATTATTACGATAGAATATAAATAAATATATATTTTCGCCCGCTTGCCAGTCTACTAAACTACCTTAGAGCAAATAAATATAAAATAGTTTTATTAAATTAAACTTAATAGTATTATCTATTTCTTATTACATTTTAGTTGTCATGTCTAGCTTGAGCCGGTGAGTAGTGCTCTAAAATATTTTAGAAAAATATTAGTGGACGCCAAATATCATAATTTCATATTTATTATTGTATATATATTTATAAAAACTTTATTCCAGAGGGAGCCACCAGCAGGTACATTGGCAGCGGTACCGGTGCCTTCCTTGTGACCGTCTCAAATGTCATACTATAACCAGTTGGAGTACTGGTGATGTGTGCCCATATTTCAAATTAGAGGATGTGTCACTGTATACTAGGGTGCACAGCTTGAATACGAACTTTGTTTATGTGAGTTGTGGTGTTTTAACATTTAAATTATTAATATTTTTGATTGTGCAGGAAATTTATTTATTTAAGACTAGTAAAGATTAAACACAATTTAAAAGTCTGTAGTATATATGTACGTTTCTTTTTAGTTCACTCATTTTTATTAATGCATTAGGCAAAGAACTGTGTGCCAAAATGATACTACTCTATTTACCTTTCGTTGCCTTAACAGTGTCAATATTATCGATATCGATGTTCTCAAAGATCGATCAAGGTTTTCTTTTTGGCAAAAACAGATACTAAGTAACGGAGTGTCTTAACACTAGGTTTCTAAGATTCTTGCTGTTTTCCTACCCTACCATGTGCGGGACAAAGCGTGAACACATAAAAAAATATAAAAGTAACAAACTTATTTTTAAATGTATATATTTAATCGTTCTATTAAAAACACAAGTATCATTTATATCGATGTTCTCAAAGATCGATTAAGGTTTTTGTTTGGTGAAAACAGATAAGCTACGGAGTGTCTTAACACTAGGTTCCTATGGTCCCTGCAGTTCCCTTTGCCTTCTCTGTCATGTGCGGGATAAAGTGTAGAGACATAAAAAATACTAAGTAATTGTTAAATATATAAATTAAAACTAAATTATTAAATTACACAGCAGGACGGAGAAAGCAGAGACTAAGCTACGGAGTGTATTAATACTGGGTTCCTAAGGTTTGTGCAGTTCCCTACCTTGCCATGTGCGAGATAAAGCGTGAAGACATAAAAAAATCAAAAACTAACTAACTAATTGTTAAATGTATATATGTATATGTTGTATTTATAACACAAGTAGGTAATATTTGTTACAGATAAACCTGATCCTGGACACGACGCACATGCCGGCGGCGCAGCGGCGCTGGGTGCCGCTGCTGCTGGACGCGCTGGGCGAGTGCGGCGTGCGGCGCGGCGGCGCGCTGGTGCCGCACGAGCACGTCATCTCCGACACCGAGAGGCTCACCGTCACCTTCTCCAAGGACATCGGCTTCGACAGGCCCGGCAACTTCTCCGTGGGGCCCTTCGGCAACTACGTGCACGTCGAGACCAGGGTCGGTGTTGTTGCGGTGTTGTTGAGATTTAATATTAATCACATTTTTTAATATGACTTAACAAAATAATACAATTTGTGTGGTCTGTTATATTTATTTTATATTATGCTACTTATTGTAAATTAATGATTACTTCCAAGTATAATTTTTTTTTCTTAAAAAGACAGTCAAATTTATTAAATTCTAACACTTTTCAGTGTGAACCGTCAGATTACGAGAAAGTGGTAGACCATCTATACGACGTGATCTTCATGTCGGTGATAACGAAAGAGAGGCTGCTGGTCTTTGCTCAAAGGCTCATCAATGATGTGGCACAGGTATATAGCTTATTGCAAAAAAAACAATCTTTTTTGTTTATATTAAAATATTTCCTTTTTTAGTTATTTCGTTTTATTATTTTTGTTTTGTTTCAATTCAAAGATATGTTTTCATAGAGGTATGATATGTTAAATTTGGTACTTAAACTGACTTTGTTTGTCTTTAAAATTACTTTATTTTTTCTTTCGAATCAAAATTGATATTTAAAAAAGCTAAGCTTTTTTTAATATTATAGTATGTACATAACTTATATGGACTTTTTTTTTAGCTTTACGCTTTATGCCGCCCATGGCAGGGTAGGCAGAGGGAACTGCAGGGACCGTGGGAACCTAGTGTTAGGACACTCCGTTGCTTAGTTCCTGCTTTCTCCGTCCCCGCTTTCCTCCTTTTTCGAGGCATTGCGTGTTGAGTGGCGGAACTCAACGCCGCGCTTTGCCTAGTTTGCCAGAGCGAAGAAAAATGGAAATAGAAGAAACCATCTTCCCCGACTGGGGATCGAACCCAAAAACCGTCGCGTTATAGGCAGACGTTGCGCCTCTGCGCCACGACGGTCCTCAAGTTTAATTATCATTCTTTATAAAAATATTTACATAATATTTATTATGTTACAGTCTTAAAGAAACATCCAATATTTTTTAATTTCATTATCATTAATTTTCTTAACAAATAATAAATAAATTTAAAAATTTCAGGTTAGAAGGAACGGACATAAAATGTCATACGATATACTAAGAGACTCTCTCTACAGTAAAGACAGCAATACACATTGGTGCTCCGTACTCCGCCAGCAAAAGTTCCTAAAGGAAATAATAGAAAGATTGACCAAAAATAACGATTCCGATGAGGAAATTATTAATGAGGCTTTACAAAGCTTAAAATATTTAACTCAAAAGCCCTGGCTTCATATTGCGACAGATTTAGAGCGATATAAATTAAGCGCTGAGCCATGGAAGAAATATGCAACAGATGGTGAAGCACCTAAGGAGTGAGTTCATTGATAATGTTACAAAATATTTAATATTTTTTTATAATTAATTATATAAAAAATACAGTCTATTTAATATTATTGATATTAAAACTACTTTTTTGTTTGTTACTTCAGTCTTCTGTAAAATAGAAGGAAATTTAAGATCTTGAAAAACTACAACCAGCCCAATTTTCTTTTAAAATTCTTTGATTAATATATATAAATATAATTAAGTATATTATGTATATATAAAAGTCTTAACTTCCCGCTTCCAGACCGCACCTATACCTGGACGCGGACCTGATATCCGCCCCCGCGGGCGGCATGGTGGTAGGCGTGGGCGGCGTGGAGTCCTCCTTCGTGGTGCAGACGGGCGCCGGCCCGCGCGGCTACTCACTGGGCGACATCGCGCCCCTTACAGTGGCTTTAAATTATTTCACACAGTTGGAGGTCTGCGGCCGCTTTCGTTTTTTTTTTGGATATCTTAACACTTTATCCCACACATGGCAGGGTAGGCAGAGGGAACTGCAGGAACTGTGAAAACCTAGTGTTAAGACACTCCGTTGCTTAGTCCCTGTTTTCTGCTTTTTTCGAGGCATTGCGTGTTGAGTAGCGGAACTCAACGCCACGCTTTGCCTAGTTTACAGAGAAAATAGAGATAAAAAGCCATTTTCCTTGAGTGAAAATCTAACCCACAAACCGTCGCGTTACAGATTTAGAGTCCGCTATATTTGCATATGACATATTTTAAGTATCTCAAGAATATCTACATACATTGATCGCTGAGCTCGTGTCGTCCGCAGGGTCCCATGTGGCGCCTCATCCGCGGCTGCGGGCTGGCGTACAGCTACGGAGCGCGCGCGGCGCCCGGCGAGGCGCGCCTCGTGTTCTCGCTGTACCGCGCCACCAACGCGCTCGCCGCCTACTGCAAGGCCAAGAGTATTGTGGTACGTCGGCCTAATCTTGTTATAATAGTCATACTTAATACTTCTATATTAGACAGGAGGCTAATTGTATTGTTTATATATTAATCTATATTTAATACTGAAAAATATATTATAATTGTCAAGTCCACAAAATGTTTCATAATTATGTAACCTTGATGAAAGTTACAACTCAATTTTACACGCTTCAGGAGGAATATTTAGCCGATGGGAAGTTCGATGAGGATCTTTTCGCGTCAGCAAAAAGTACAGCATTGTTTGAGGTTGTCGAGAACGAGAAGTGTCCCGCAGACGTCGTCAAGCAGTCGCTCATTAATTATATGAAACGCACCTGGGGAGACTTACAACAGGTCAGCAGTAACACTATATCATTTCAATCATCTCTTTAGTTATTGACATTACAATTGCGCTCTTACTGCTACTATACAAATTATATTATTTGTACTCCCAAAGAAAGCCTTCGATCAGCCACCATAACATACTTAAAAAGCATTACTGGTATTTGAAATGCTAATATACAAATTTTTTATCATGAACTTTATTTTAATACTGCTGACTACTGTTGCTACGTTACTTATTGTTGAAAAGCACAAAACTTATATTTATTATATTTTAAGCTGGTAATAAATTGTGATAAAATAATTAATTTGATAATAATGAAAACCTCATATTGTATCCCCATTATTCCCTCAGGGACCTAGTATGTGCAATCGCGGCAGTAACAACGTCCACAGCGCACGCGGCGGCGGCGCGCTGGCTGCCGGGACTTTTCGGCAGTGACACCAACACCGCCATCGTGTGCCATCCGTCCAAGGTGGTGGACATGCAGGCAGCTTTCCAGAAGTGAGTATTGTGTCTTACATTTATGAGTATTTATTTCATTACATTAAGAAAACAATAAATTGTTCTTTAAGAAAAGACACAAACACTAAGCTAAGCTGTATACTAACTTAGAATTCATATAATTTAAATATATTTCAAATAGTTTTGGCAATGTCATTTTGAATATGTTAAAAAGATATCTCTGATAGGACAATAAATCGCAACTTTTCTAATATTTTTATATATATTTATTATGAAATATTATTTGAATGTATAATAGAAATGTATTTTATATATTTGAGTTTTTTTTTTCCAGAATCAATATCAAATTGGATGCTTACGAATCCATGGAGGCATCACCGTTTAATAATTAAGAGTAATTGAAATATTGAATAAAGAAACATACAATATATTTCTCTTTGAATTTATTTTAAGTGTAACTTTTCTATTGTATTTCTGATATCATTTTTTATGCATTTATATTACTATATTTTTCTAGCAAACACTCCTTGGCTGTGCCTTCAAAACAAATAACATGTATGATTTTTTTATAAATTATGCCATATCTACTGAATGTGTATATTATAATAAATGAAACTCAAATCGTTTTGATGATTTTATTTTAATCACCTTTTAATCTTAAAGCTAGGTCTATACAAAAAATATAACTTAGATATAGTCAGATATTTAGTGAACATCAATAAATCATCTCACAACCACTGCAACATCTCTTATATAAAATTCGAACTTCTCCATAGAAACACTGATTCCATAACGTTATATACCCAAGATTAACAGTTCTATCCTTAACATAATATCATCGAGGATGTTATAATGATATCTGTTAATTTTATCAGTTTGAAAGAAAAAATGTCTTCTATTTGAGCTCGCCTACCACAACAGCACCATGCTATACAATATGTATACAATACTTGAATATTACTAGTTAAATTTTGATTTACCATTTTAATACTGGATACTTTTCTGTATTGTTTCTGCTGTTGACGTGTTTTTATGTAATTATTATGTAAATACTGGCCGAAAAATAATTAACTCTGCGATATCAATAAAATAGGCCATTGACACCATCTCCTCATACCCACTTTAGGTGCATCTGAACATAATAAAAGATGCTATTTATCGTAACATATATATGTACTTTCAATTTATAATTTAATCGTAATAAGATTATACTATTTAAAATTAAATTGTACATGCGAAGATATAATTTTATATTTACACTTCATTTTGTAGATATAACATAGAGGATCTTTAGAAGCTGCTCTACACTTGACACGCATCTTATTATGCAAGTTAAAGCACCGATAGTAACATTAAGGAAGTTATAATTGTATTTCAAATAGAGGAAAAACCAAATAATCACATGCTCAGCTAACTGAGCTATGAAACAATAATGCCATCTACATTTTAAGACTAAATATGTCACATAACTTGAAAGTAACATTTACTGTTGATAATTTAACAGATGCAGTTAATAATTCGAAGGAAATGCTATAATAGTTTAGTGTTATAAAGATTTGGTATAACAATAAAATTACCTAATCTTACATTATACACTACAAACATCTAATAATTACAATTTTCTATAAACGACGAAAAATTTGAATAATTGTTATAAATACATTTATAATAGAAGAGGCGGCCCCATTTACATTAAAATATGTACTTTTAAACAATAGAAAAATAATAGATTTACTTGTTCATAACTTTGTTTAACGCCTCCCACATTTAGAAATCACAAAAACATGTGGTATGCAAGTATTCTCAGCCAAATATTATTAAATATATAATAAAATTACCAATTATAGATTAATGCAGCCAATTCAATTATTATATTTATAAAACACTAAAACAATTATTTAACCAAAATAACTATTATTATTTAACAAGAAAATGTGATGTTGATACTTAAAAATAAGATAATATTGTAAATGAAACCTTATAACAGAACATTCAGCTTATAATACAAATATATATGGAAATTTGGACACATCTCATATATAACAAAGGCAAAACAGTAAAGGGTAAATAAAGCTAGTAAATATATTTAAACTATGCTTAATATATAGCCCTTATTAGTAACAAAACATGTCAAGTGAGGTGATGTCAGTACATGATGGAATGATCAAGCTGCAATTATTATACTGGTATGCAACATATTTCACTGCTAAGCAAGCAAAATTACATTATTTTTTAGTTCTCACAATTTTCATTCGATTAGTTTTTGTTCTCCAGTTAAAACCTAACTTTGGTTTTCACAATTGCCTTGCAATAGACTTATAGCACTTACGACCCTTTAAACCAAATGAACCTGTCAATGGATATCGCCAAATATATGTATTTTTAAAATTAGCATAGAAATACTTATTATGAAAGCTATATTAAATATAAAGCTTCCTGTACATTGCTGTCACCATAAAAATATTATTATTACATATATAGTTGATCACAAACATAAATTAACCAATCTTATACAAATAGTATTTTGACTAATTTCTTTTATTTAATTTTAAAATTTTAACTATATATTAAAGTATTGGTGGTGGTTTATGCTTAAGAGAGTATTTTTTGGTGACAGTGCTTGTACAAAGTAATAAAATTGTGCATCTAACTGTATGTAGACACAATTCCTTAGTACTTTCTACTTCAGGTCACGTAACGATCAATACACAGTGAGACTGCTGTTAATGTTGTTAATAAACATGATAACAATTAACAATAGTAATTATTATTTAGCTCCGCTAGCTAACACTACACTCAGTATAACTTCAAAATTAAATTTGATCTTCTTGATTGCCTTAATCGCTCACTATGAGCTTTTAAATATATAACTACAATCTAACGTCATAGTATGTATTCTACTTTATTCTATGGGACCGAGTGGGGCTAATTTTTACTATACGAATCCCAAAAGAAATTGATAGGCTCTTTTGCGAACTATCAATCTTTTTGGTTAAAATTCAAGTCCCATATAAGATTACATGATGGAGTTGGTGTCAATGGGCGGCGCGTGATTGCGTAACGCATCCTGTATGTATTTTCCAATGTTTCCTTCCGCGATGAGGTGGAAGAAGTACAAGTGTTCGAATCCTTTGAGGGATATGGACCGCAGCGCCGGCAGTCGAAGTAGCAGGGAAGCGAATCTGCCCTCTTCAGAGCTGTGCACCCGTCTGCAGTACTCGTCGAGACACGAGAACATCTGTAATGTTTAAATTATTTACTTATAAAAAATAAACTAACATCTGGAGGGATTTATATAGTAACAATGGATTTTTGGTAATTTTTTTATTTTTTTTTTATATAATATAGGTGGCAAACGAGCTGACAGATCACCTGATGCTAAGTGAATACTGCCGCCCATGGACATTTGCAACACCAGGGGAGCTATAAAATGCGTTGCCGGCCTTTTAAATGGGAATACGCTCTTTTTTTGAAGGTCTGCAGGTCGTATCTGTCCGGAAATACCGCATGCGGCAACTCATTCCACAATTTTGTGGTGCGGGGCAGAAAATTTCTGCTAAATCGTACAGTTGTACTCTGCCAACTGTCAAGGTGGTGGGGGTGGTGGAGTTGTCGCATAGATCGATAACGGAAAGAGGCGGCAGGGATCAGTCCGAACAGTTCTTCAGAGCACTCCCCATGATATATGCGGTAGAGAATGCATAGCGAGGCTACATCTCTACGCAGTGCCAAGGAGTCGAGCCGATCAGAAATCTTTTCGCAATCGACAATTCGAGTCGCTCTCCTTTGAATGCGGTCTAGAGGGAGAAGCTGGTACTGGGGAGCCCCTGCCCAAAGATGTGAACAGTATTCCATGTGAGGCCGAACCTGAGCCTTGTAAAGTTGCAGGCGGTGAGCCGGCGTGAAATACTGTTTCGATCTATTGAGCACCCCGAGCTTCTTCGAGGCTAATTTAGCCTTACCCTCCAGATGATCACAAAACTGGACTTCGCTCGATATGTCGACGCCAAGAATTCCGATATTGGCTGAGGCAATAATAATAATAATTTATAAGCAAGTTTTTACAAGTCGTATCTTACATAATGTCGTGAACACGTAAATTTTATACAACTAAAACAAAGGCTATATAATGCTAGAGTGTCGAAAGTTACTATCATAGCAAGTAATGCTTTAAAGACATACAATATATTTCGTATTCAATATAAAAAAACCGAAATTAATATAGTTATACATATTACAACAAGTTTTAAACAGATTCAAGGACCATCTTAAAAAAATGCGTCCAAGCGGTGTCCCTTTATGGACAGGCTTATCGTCATTGTCACATTTTTTTTCGCTTTACGCTTTATCCCGCACATAGCAGGGTAGGCAAAGGGAATTGCAGGGACCGTGGGAACCTAGTGTTAAGACACTGTTGCTTAGTCCCTGCTTTCTCCGTCACATTGTCACATTCCTTTGACGTAATCTTCTACGACTCAGTTCGCACGTTTGTATGTTTAAGATAGTAAGGGTCGGTGACTCGCCTTCTCCCGCAGCACGTCGACGTCCTGCCGGTTCTTGAGCCCCTTGACGTCGGGGTTGAGCAGCACGATGGCCTTGAGCGCGACGTACTCGGCCTGGTCCATGCGCAGCGCGCGCATCTTCAGCGACAGCTCGGACAGCACGCGGTCGAAGATCTGCCCCACGCCCGCCTGCAGCGCGCTGTTGCGGTGCAGCGTCATGCCTGCACACGATTATTGACAAATTATGTTATATAGAGCACTGTCGAGTTAAAGGGCATTGTCAGTCAGTCAGTTTTGATATTAAAAGCAAAATAAATATATTTATTTGATCCTAAATATATTTATTTTCTTTTTTTGGTTCTAATGGAGAAAAAGAGCGAGAAAAGAAACAATGCTAAGTTCATAAAGTTACATAATATTTAGTTTATTAATAATCCAAATCTGACTGAGCATATTATGGTCTAAGAGTAATAACAAAATTCAAAAAATGTTCTGCTATTATATTATTGTAAATTATAATATTTTTGACATTAAATCATATTTTTTGAGATTCGTGATATCTCATTTATAACAGAGGCAATGGGAACTTTTTAAAACATTGCCTATTAAATACTAATAGTTATTTTTCGTCATAAACATATGTTAATATATTAGAATTAGTATATTACCAGGCATCAGGCACATGAGCTGCGGGGGCGCGGCGCTGCGCGTGCCGTCCATGTTCTCACGCTCGTCCTCCAAGTACTGTAATCATAATTTTAAAACACATGAAAACCATTAACAAAAATATTTTTTTAAATGAGCTAAAATTAATAGAAAAATAAATTTACAATGGACAGTATTATATAATTTGGCACAAACACTAAATTTTTTTCCAGACAAGTCGACGTCCAACTAAACATTGCCAAATCGTTTTGTTGTGAAAACTTGGATATTTGTTTACCTGATGCCTTTTGTTATGCATGCGTAATATTTAAGGAATTTTCTATATAACTGCATTTATTTTTCCTAATTTTATAAATTTTTCTTTGCTTTACCAAATTATATTATAAAAAAAAATGATAATATGCCAGATAAATAAATCAGAGTAATAAATCAAAATATATATGTATAATAAATCCTTTTGAAATAGAGACAAATATTATAAACATTTGTCAAAATCACAAAGTCAGTAATTTCATTGCACATAATATATTTTATCTAACTACCAAAAAAATCAATTTAAGTCTAATTTTTATTGAAGTGCAGGTTTAAATCCATATAAAATAAGCCTACAAAACATAGCATACCTCTATCGAACGCCAAGCGATCGCAAACAGCAATAGTTCATTCCACGAAGCCTTTATGAGCAGCACTTGGTCCTCCGGCAGCAGCTGACTGAAGTGCGGGATGTCGCGCGCCCACACTACCAACGCTGCGATTTGCTTGTTGCCTGAAAAGCATTAATATTATATTAGCGCAATATGTATAGATGTGAGGACCGTCGTGGCAGAGGCGTAGCGTCTACCTGTAAACGTTTGAGGGTCCGATTCCCATTCGGGAAGATAGATTTTTCTATTTCCGTTTTCTTTGCTCTGGAAACTCGGCAAAGCGCGGCGTTGAGTTCCGCCACTCAACACGCAATACCTCGATAAAGACGGAAAGCAGGAACGGAGAAACCAGGGACTAAGCAACGAAATGTCTTAATACTAGGTTCCTATTGTTCCTGCAGTTCTCTCTGCCCACCCTGACATGTGCGGCATAAAGCGTGAACACATCGAACAGCTGAAAAGCACTAAGCGTAAAAGGCTAAAATTTAGCGCGTAGCTGTTTTGTAGCTTAGTGGTATCGTAAAGAAGTAAGAAATTAGAATAGAAAAAAGAAGTAAGAATTCGTAAAGAAGTAGAAATAATAGCGGAAGGGAACAGAACAGGACCAAGTTACCGCTTGTTCTGTTTAAGTCAGTTATTAATCACTACTTGAAATAGTCAATTATTTTCATTATACGGCATATTTATTAACACTATTTAAGACATCAGTCTTAAATAATGACAGAAAGCGTAGTACGGCGTATCTAAATACAAGATTTTCCTTGCCTATTTTGTTTTACTGGCGCTAGAAGAGGTGTCGAGACGCCAGCATATTCAAATATAATCATAAGCAAAGGAATGCAATAAAAACCACTTTTTATCATTAAATTCCACGTAATGACTGCAAATTGTACAACTCATAATTAACATTTAAATTACCCACTATAAAGCGAACTTACACGTATAAATTTTATTAAGTTGAAATATTTAGAAATTTTTATATATATTTCTAATTCATATTTAAATGTGTTTAATTAATATTTAAACTTTATTATCTCACAGAATTTGAAAAAAAAATATTATGACGTATCAACCGTGAACTCTGGGTATAGTAAAAACACGTTAGTAAAGTAGTATAAAGAGCATTTTGCCCAATTTCAGTAAATTATTTAAAGTATTAAAAAAACTCAAGCCACGGTATTTCAGATATTTCATTTTATATAATGAATTTATTTAAATCAAGATAGAGTGAATTTAATTTAATTTGCCTTAAACAAAATAATAATTATAATACTTTCAATAATAAATTAAATGGAGCTAAATTTTAAAATGATTCCGTTACGGAGTACTACACAATGTCTGTATGTTGTCTGTCAGCGACACTAAGCCTCATATTTCTAAGTAAATCCTAAGAAAACCATAAATCAAGTTAATCTTTGTTGTACTCATAGGTTATCAGTGTAATGCGATTCTAATCTAGACTCTAACACTAATATAGGTCTACACTGAACACTGTACACGCCTCAATTAGAAATTATTTAAAAGGTTTCTGAAATAACATATACGTTGTTATATATAAGATGTAAAAGAGCCAATTCTATTTAAAGTTTATACTATAAGTCATTTACAAAAATATTATACAGAAAGGCAAAAAAATTAAGTTACATGGCGCCGCAAGCAAAGTAAAGAGACCGGTCGCAATTATGTAAAATATTATTATATTACTTACTATGTAAATTTTTATCAATATTTATATTTATTCATATTAGTATTTTATTTTATTTTAATATTTACCATATCTTTTATTATAAACATGATAGTGTTTGTTTAAGTCAAAGTCAAATTAAACTAAAAGAATAACTTATGGTTATTATTCATACAAAAAAATTGTATAAGGTTAATTTAAAGAAATATATATTACATATGAAAATAATATTTGAATTCGTAGCAGCAACGTTGTGTTATTGTGAATTTCCCTTTAATTCAATACAATGCGTCTTTCTCTTTATATACTGTAAGCTTTTGTTATGATGTTTTATTGTGAAGCTAAGTAATATTTTTTTATAAAATAACTTAAAAGGAAAATAATCAAAACGCATTAATATTGTTGACTTTGATGTACGTTTAAAAATGAAGCTTTTTATTTCTTGAGCTTAGAGCTTTTTGAGCAACAAAGATACCAAGTCAAGAGTTAAATTATGTTTCAAAATAATATATATATAACTTATATAGATGTATAATTTTACCTATTTGACATAAGCTGGAGACGGGCGCACGGTACCGCGGTGGCACGTTGGTGTCGGCTCCCACACGTAAAAACTGGAACTCTTCACTTGGATCCGCCACGAGGGATTCCATTTCCAGAAGTCGTTCGATAGACAGCTCCTAAAATATTAAACAATTTTATATTAAGAAAACAGATTAACAAATGTATTTTATAAGAAATATTCGTATACCAACTGTTTCGCTTTAGGCGGTCTTACCTATTTGATATCACGTAGCTAATCAAGATTGTATTGCCCACACAACAAATAATCATTAACATTAATAAGTGAGTATTACTTTAAGTTTTATTTAAGGTGTAAATATATAAAAATGGTAACTAAAGCCACCATAATAAATATTAAGTAGCGGAAGCTAATCTGTCTTTCATACTTTCAAGGACGTAGAGTCAAGGCTATGGAATAAATTAAACGTTCCAAGTAACGGCATGAAATATATGTACCTACCTGCGAGAAATATTTTACTTTATAACAACGTGAATCGATTATACCAAAGAGCGTAAAATATTCAGAGACGACTGCCGATTATATTGTTACTATTTCAATTTTATTCATTTTTTAATAGTCACTAATTTAAAATAATATCCTTTATATAAATTTAGAACTCTCCTATTCGTAGGTCGCCTCATTAAAAAGAGATTGCAACAACTTCATGACTTTTCTATGTAGGAATATATTATTTGTATCTAATTTTATGTTAGAATATCTAAGTGCACTAACGCCTATTGCCAAAAATACTATATATTTTGGTTTATTTGTTCTTGTTCCCATAAATAACGTAAATATAAATATAATATGATATAATGTCAAACCTTGTGGGGCTTTTACACGTAATTACAATATTTATATATATTTTCATTTTCCTCTTTAATATACATTCCCTTCTTTAGACGCATTTATGGGCGTCCCCAGGGAAATCGTTTTAACCTTTTCGGGTTTAATAACTGTTATTACTTTACTTAGACTTCAAAATAATTATATTTTAACCCGACTGAAACAAGTTATATTTCAATGTTAGTCGAAAATATAATGTAATATTGCTATAAAAACACGACACGTATAAAAATATATAAAACTGAGCATAGGAAACGTATCTGCTTATAAGATACCTTTTTACAATATATGTATGTATTTAAATTTATCTGAGCCTAACGAATCAATAAATTCTTGTTAAGTACAAGTTTATCTAAAGAAGCCGAGTATAATTATGAATACTTCATTGTATCAAAGCAATATATCACCACCCTGCGGGAAGACGATAAATTTCAGTTAATAAGCCCGCGTGTTCTCTTTAATAAACATATTTTCTTGTTAAACAAATGGTTAAAGTCATAAAAATTGCAAAGGAATTTGAATTATTTTATCAATGCTACAAAAGGTTTCTACTTTATACGTAATAAAGTGACCTCTAACCCTTCTATAGAAACATTAGCATACTACACACATAAACACATACTAACAACGTTTATAATTGTGCGTCTGTATTGATCCTATATGTGCCAATGGCTGGGGTGTAGACGCTTAAATAAGTCATTACTTGGCATTTCATTATATACTTAAAAACTATATATAATAAAGTATTAACATTTCCTTAATGTCGGCATATACTTGTCACCATAATTAGGTATTCGTTGTAGCCGACGTATTGCTTTTGTTTTATCTATATTGTTTAGAAGTTATAGGCATGATAAAGACGTGTTATGTTACGTTGAGAGAAATATCAATATTCAATAATTCTTAAGTGAAAACATTACCAAAAGTATCAGCCGTCCGTGGTGACGTTTAAAGTCAAACAATAATATTACTTTGAGTGCTAATGTTCATAGGTTCGCACAATAATATCCGCGTCAAATCTGGCCGCCTTCGTAAACGTCCCCGGAAATAGCAGCTGGTCTAACAAAAGGTGTATTTTGGACATGACTCGCATATTTACTACTTGAATTTGATAACATCATAGTAGCCTCGTTTGAACAAATAACGAATTATAAACTTAATTAGAGCTTGTGTGTAATATACTCAATAATTAAATAATCAAATTCAGGTTATTGTCATAGCCAAGATTTATGTATTATAAATTAATTTGATGGACAAGAAATAAACGAAGAAATTTATTATATCAGAGATTCAACAGTGCTTTTGGTATAGTCATTGTATTTAATTACTTGTGTAACGTTATTGACTATCTCAATTTATTTTCTAAGTTAACATCATATCTTTTATTAAGATAGATATACCGAAATAGCAAAGATTCTTTTATTTTGATTGTGATACAAATCACAACCAAATTTATTTGATTTACAAACACACCTACAGAGATTGTAGCACGATAATAAAATAAAGCATAAAACTGAAAAAATAAAACATAAATTTATTTCCTTTAAGACATAAAAAGCAAACATTTCAAGTCTGCGACAGCTCCAAAATACAGTATATAACCTATACACAATTACTGGACTATATACCATATATTGACGAAAAAAACGAAACTGTCGGGTTTACCTGTACGGAGCTGCTCGGGTGCGCGTCCTCCGCGCCTCTCGCCGCCCTCTGCCTTTCCTCCTGTACCGCCTCCCGTTTCATCCCACACGCAAGACATTTTTGATAGCGGCAGTATTGGCAACGATTTCTCTGACGCTTATCGATAATACAATTCCTTTCTTCACGACATGCATACGTCAAGTCTTTTCTTACTGTCCGTTTGAAAAAACCTTTACATCCTTCGCAACTGCAATCCAAATACATATAGAGCATGTATGTTTTTCTTTTTACTTATTTTTATATTTATAGATATATTGTATATATTAACACAATTATTTAATACACATGTTAAAAATTAACATCTTAATTTGAATGTATTATATATACCTAATTACATTATGTTATAAATAAAATTATTAAAATTAAGAGAGAGTATTCTCTTGAGAAATAATATTTATTATATAACTATCGTTATATTAAAAATGTTCTTGCACAAGTGATGCCATCAACAAAGAAGGCAAGAGCATGATTTAAAATAACATACATTTGTCGGTACCAAATATGGCTAAGTTTGTGCTCGCTACCTGGCAAAGAAATTCATTCTTAAAAAAATAAAAGCTTTCTGTTTTGGTCAATTCAATTCGGAGTGCGGTTATAAATGCGAGTTACGTTCAATTTAAAACACTTTAAATTTAGCAGCATCTCAGCAAGAATTTAGATTCATATGGATATTATTAATAACTAAAGAAATTATCAACATCAATAAAAAATATGATCCTTATTAAAAAGGCCTTATACTCTAGCATTATTTTTGTATTTCATAACGTAGACGACAATGATTGCTAAATTTAGCAATACAAGAACCTCCATCCTGATTAATCACGAACGAATGAGTCTTAACTCGCAAGAAAGTGCGCACTTATGCAATTCCCTCTGCTAAGTCATTATTAACGTCATTACTCTTAAGAGGATGACACGAATCACCTAGGGCATGGCTCCACCACTAGTGGTGCTATATCCGGTTGGTTTGCTTTTGACAGTACAATGTTTTTAAGCCATACGAGATAAACATATAAATATATTTGATAAGTATATAGATATATAAGTCCAATATAAAGTAATAAAACAATATTCCAAAGTCACGTAAAGGAAAGTGAAAGTCATATGTCACGACACAATTAAATACTTTTTATCAAAAATGATAAACATATCAAAGGCTATCATGATATATTTGTAAAATTCAAACAAAAAGACATATTTTTCTTCATAATATTATTTTTATTTTTCCAGCCTTTTGTAGTTATTTTTATGTTTCAATATATTGTGTAATATACATTCAAATACAATTATTTGCAATTTATTTCGATATGGCTCTTAATCTAAATATTTTTTGTGCCACAAACATATTGCAATCGCGGTCTGGCGACATATTATGATGAGAAGCGCCACTTTCACTTTATAACATTATGACCAATTTTGCAGCTATGTTTATCATACATATACATATTATTATAACAATTTTATTATATTATTATATAAATTTATATGTAGGTATATGCTATGCTATGTTTTATAGGTGTAATGCTTAAATATATCAAATATCAATTCATTACATCGACATTACATACATTATGTAAAAAAACTTAATTTAAAAAGTGAATACTCTTTTATTACGACTATAAAACGAAAACACTAAACCAATGTGAAACCTGTTCCAATCCAGGTATTTAAGGAACACTTAAAATATAAAATATAAGACTGGTTCTAACTATGTTGAAGACTTAAGAAGCTCTAAATGAAATTTGCAATATATAAAGCTCGGCAGGACATTGAATCAACCAAAAGTGTACATGGACTGACTGACACATACCATTTAACTTAAAAAAATAGATGGATTTATTTAATAATAATAATGAATAACGTGTTCAATATATACCGAATAACGTGATCGAAAAAAGGAAACGAAGTAAAAATTATGTAAATATAGAGTCGCGAAATCAATTTATGTCGGCACCCATGATCCGTATTACCTGCCCGTCTCAATGATTTTCAACGTAAAGCATTCTCAAGGTGGGAATAAAATGTCTCATGCGTGACATTACGGCCGGTCGGCAATCGATAGAATTGTAAATTGTTTCAATAATACATAAGCTCATTTCGTACAAAGGTAGCACAATATAGAAATGTATACAAGTCGCCTCCCACGCATTAGCAGCTGTACCGAACTGTTTAAAGAATTGTACCATGCCAGAATTATTCAATTTTGTGCGATAAAATTATTCATCAACAACCCACCGACAGCAATATATATAATCTACTACATCAGTAGGTACTAACGCTCTAGTGAATTTAGATAGATACTTGTATATATAGATGCTGTCTAGAAGTCTAGACAGGGCCGTGGAAACTATACTTATAAAAGTGTACTACAGTGATGCACGTACACCATTAACTAAATTAAACTTTAAGTATCGTAGTTTTTGCCATTAAATGAAAATTATAAGTACTTATCAACACATTCTTCATAAAATATACTCATATATTTAGATGGTTATATCATTTTACTTCAATAATATATTATTTCACACTATATAACTTTCTTTTCCTTAATTATAAAAGAAGAACGAAAAAATATCTTCTCTTACAAATTCCTATGTCCTTACTTTAAACGGTTCATTCTTGTAAAATATGCTTAATTAGAGTGAATTTTTTTAATAAAAATATAGATTATCATAAGAAATAATACTAATAATAATATATCTTGAAGTCCTTTAAAAAAATTATACAAATAATTTGACTTCTTATAGTAATTACCTGTATACTCCATAATGCTTTCCCGAAGCTCTGTCACCACATATGGAGCAAAGATGCTTGGAGCCACTGAGAGGATGGTTAGGAGGGAAGTTTCTCATGGCTGGTGGCGAGGTGGCGTCATCCCGCATGCCGTCCAGCATCGCCGTGTCCGGTTTCATCTCTGGTGGAGACATCGGCGACATAAACCCCGCTTCGATGTTCAGCCCTGAAAGAAAATATTATTTAATATCGATTTTTTTGTTCATTTTAAATACATATTCATTAAAAATAATAATAAGGCTAATTCTATAGGCTAATTATCTAACTATACACTTAATATTTATTTACACAAATTGATTATAATTGATAAAATATTACAAATACACATGAAATTACAATACATCTAGCTAAAGAAAACAAACAAAATTGTGTTCGGTGAATCAGAAAAACCCGATCGAACCGGTCCATCAGACTCTGCTACGTGGTCGAGTAAAAATATGTAAGCAAGCAGGCGACCTATGGGTAAAATTTCAACGCTGCTTACTATAATAGAATACGCGTAAAATAAAATCTATATTTTTCAATTAAGTCAAATATCTTTAAACATCTCAAAGATGAATTGCAGCACATTAAGAATTGCAACTTGTAAATGATAATATTTACTTTAGCTTTATTCTAACTGTAAAAAATCTATAAAAATATTAATTATTAGTTAAAAAAATACTACAAATTTAATACAAATAAATGCTTATTATTATAATATATTATACAATCAGCACGTCGCCTATCACGATCACATTTTATTTCATCATTTTCAGAGTTAATATTTAAGAGTACAAAGCTTCAGATTATGCTGAATACACAAGGAAGCTGTTTATGATAATGCCCTGTTAGGATTCAACGAAAAACACGATTCAGAGACACTGGTCATATAAGATATAAATGTCTCCTTATAAAGTGATAAAAAAATTGCATATATAAAATAATTTTTGCTTGAACTTAAACTTGAAATTATTAAGTTATTTATATATGTTTCTTTATTTCAATATCATATGAAATTATTATAGCCAAAGAGAGCACACTCCGGAGATAGAGAATATTTACACACAATAAGATGTATGGTAAAAATTAAAATAAAACTTTAATGATTACTTATACAGCTTAGGTAACTGTACCACTTAGAAGTGGCGATAAGAAAAATATCGCTTTAAAAAAGACACAAAAAGAAATAATATCCTGTAATTATTGCTATTGCTAAGTTACGTCTATGTAAGTTAATCTCTTACGTTTAATGTATATTTTAAAACAAAATATATCTTAAGGTCTCTTTAATTATGACTTAAGAAATTTGCTTTCAAATTTAACTTCAATTAGAATAGGTAGTCAATGGAAATCATTTGGCAAGGATCAAAAATCGTAGAATTTATTAATTTTTAATGGTCCTAAAATAGTAGCATAAAAAAATAACATTAAAGAGATATATTTACACAATCTGCTTCAGAGAATTTGTTTTTATTTATTGAATAAAAGACCAAATTGAAAAGCAATGAATTATTCAATAATAAACAGAAGTCTAAATTTAGCGAAACCTTAGTACGTCTCTTTTATTAATATGTATGTATAATGAATTGTATAGTTATAAAATCGTAAAGCGTGCCTTTTATATTATAATAATTTAAATATGTAACAACGTACATAACATCCTGATTTAATAACATATACATATATAAAACATATGTTACTTTAATTTTACTATATTTAGCTATAAAGTATATTTTGTTTAATCTTCTTTTTAATATATGTACGGATCAAATTTCTTTATAGGTATATTAATAACCATGTATTGGGTTAATAACAAGAAAGAAAAGTAATAGTAATATTTTAATGTACAATAATGATGTCAACTATTATCATATGATGATATCACGTCGTACCATCAAGATCACGTGATATTTAAGTGCCTACTTTCTTTCATTACAAGAAAGTAGACGATTAGACGACATAATTCCGTTAAAATTTCGCTGGACGTGACAATAAATCAAAGCTTTTCTAGCCAGATAAAGCACTGCTTTAGACAACCCCTGCAGAACTAAAATCCATTTTTCAATTTTAATCTTAATTTAATTCTGGGAAATTATAATTTTAACGAGGTTCGACTTTCGTACATCGCTTAGATGTAATGAGATAAATAATTAAAAGGGATGCTTGGAGTAATTGAGATTATTCCATATACGTGACGTAAACATAATATTTTAATTTGTATAATTAATGATTTAGCTTGTGCGAAAACTAAGCTAAAATATTGAATTACATATATATAATAATATAAACAGTTCTATGATTTCAAAATCATACATCTATATATCTCTATTAAACAGATTATTAGCTTGCCTGCATAAGTAATTTTACTTTCGCCATAAAGACTATACATTTAAAACTATAGCTTTAATTTTATCGTTAATAGTTTTGTGGCTATTAAATGTGTTTTTTTCAACATATAGGTAATTTGACAATTTGTGTATAATTAGTAATATTATATTATATTATAATTAGTCAATTACTAACACAGTTTATAATAAATATATAAATAATAGATATTTTAATATCAAAAAGGAAAAAATATTTTTAAGCTTCTACAAAACCATTTTCTTTAATTTATAGCTATAAATTATAATGTTATATAAATTATAGATTTAAAAAGTTAAATTATAAAAATCTGTCATTCAATTTCAAAATGTAAAGAACGATTGAGACTTTATTGAGAAATAAGAGATTTAGAAGTATGAAAACAAAAGACAATTAAAACAGCTACAATAATGTAGTAAATATGGTAAATATATTTCCTTCCAATGTTTTAAAATAACATCACAGCCATCAAAACATTACACGTTACTAATACGTGTATACATTTTTATATCGACCGTAGTTAAGTAAAAGTAACAACAGCTTCATAAATTATATTTAAATGTTCGTGGCACTTGACAGATCAATAAAATAGTAACCGCCATTAAAATCTAATATTTTAGGCATTATAATGTCTAATGAAATAGTAATGTTGCTTATTTACATTGCATATCGATGGAGCAGTCCACAGTTGGCATGTTGGATGGAGGGCCGAGAGACTGCAGCATATTTGGAGTGGGTGCAGGGGCTGCGGGCGGAGGCTGTTGAGGGCCTGGTGGAGCCGGCCGCGCCCAGTTGATCAGCGCAGTCACTGACATGGTCGGCTTGTCTTTCTTTGCCACGCTAGACATGGCCACGCACTAGCATCCTCACATCACTGCACTACAACTCTACTTTACACAGCTGGTAAATTTAACACGAAAAATATCTAGTCGTTGTCCCATATGATTGGACGTAATAATCGAATTTAACCTTGGAGGATAAAAAATCAAAACGTTTTAATTACAGCAAATACCAATCCGTCTGTGAATACCCAAGTGCGCAGCGCGAGTTGCGTCGGATCGTCACAGACAGCGGGGACAAAGCAGGCATAGTGACATTGTGATAGCGGCTGTTAATGCACCCGATGCGCCGACGCACCGTTGGCGATATCGCGATGCACTGCGTCAACAATGAGTCGCGAGCTCCAGCAGTGAAGGTTAGCTTGTGACTAATGCGTGCTTAAATTCAGCGAGCTCGAAATTGACAAAAAATGTACCCGACGACTTCCGCGCGGTTACCGCATGAAGGTTTCAACTCAACAGGCTCGCTCAAGGTCCGCATACAATCATACGTGAATAAATCTTATTTTATGTCGAAAAACTAGTTGATATAATCAATTTTTTATCATAAAGTTGTAAATGACACAAATGAATCGAGTGATATTAATTATTTATTTATATTTAATGGTGATATTAGAATAGAAATTATCCTATTTGGATCATTTCTAATCTGATTGAACTTGTTAGCGTTTGACCTTCAGTAAATTTTACTGTCGTTGTTGTAATTATGTTTTACGTCATTCATGGTACGAGCACCCCACTCCAGCCTCTATTTTATTTTTCGCAATGTCATTATTCAGTGTTCGATGTAATTTAAATATAAACCATAGGCAAATGATTGTTAGTAAAATACTGTATGCAAGCGTCAAAGCAAATATAGGAAAACATTCAGTCATCGTAATTAATCACTATTATAATCACTTATAATCGAGATATTTTTCATCACCTCTATTATAATTACTTAAGACAGAAGAAACTACTTAACGTTATAGATTAACTGAGCGGGTGCTGTGCACATTGCGTTTTAGAAAGAGGAGTGCGATTCAAGTAAAGGCTTTAATTGGCTTTTCTCAAGAACCAAACCTAGCCAAAATTTAAACGATGTTACTAGTGTCAGTATTGACAGATTTTGACCGAGATATTATTATATATATACTACTTTGCCATAAATTAAGAGACGAAGAAGAAGATTGTATACTATAGAGATACTATTGAAAGATTACGCTGTTATACTCTCATTACTATTTCTACCGAATACAAATAAACTACAAGCCTCCAAGATCAGTCTGCAACATCAGCAATACTTTTGTCAACTTTTAATTTTCGCGTACATACATCCGGTCTGGACGAGTAAAGAGCAATAAATGAGTCCAATAAGGAGCTTCTAAAAATGAAAAAAGGTTTTTGTTTGCATTTTTAGACGACTAAGCGGAAAGAAAAAAAATAACAGCAAGATGCCTTGCCGTTTATACCGCCTCCTTAGATGAAGCAATATTCTTTTATTGTTTTCATTAACGACCTAATCTAATTACATTATTAAGAAAATTAACGTCTTTCATAGTGAACGATTTAAAAATATTGTTATAATAAATATTATTTAAAAATATTAGAACTTTACGCACAATGATATTTAATTTAATTACTAACTAGAAGAAATATTTATTCGGTGCGTGAATATAAAATTGATGATAACGTATATAACGAAACGGACTTAAATTTGCGTAAAACATATTACACTTTTAAATTTTTAAAATCTTAATATAGCAATCAAAACAACTTAAACTTCATTCTGATAAATAGATTTTATTTACAACGCAAACATTAGTAATATGTTTGGTTGTACTTATATGTTACTATGGACGACCTCAGATCCTGCACGTACCCACACGCCTCCACGTGCCTTGATGTTTATCAAAAATTGAATATAGTGTCCTCCAACTTATTGAAGACGAAACATAATAAATTTTCTTTAGCTATATCATATGATAAAAATAGATTCTCATTAATTAAATTCAATAGAAAAATATAATGTTGAATGCTAGTCTTTATAAGCGGTATTTGTATTTGCCTTGTTCGTTACAGTTATTTTACTTATAATTAATTAATTTAATTATTGTTTATTAACTACAATCACCGACATGTTAAAAGTATTGCATCTATTTATAGAAAAACAAAGATATGAGAGCCTCTTCATAATCTTAATAATTACCTACAATCTTTCTTTCAAGCTTCCATACAAATAATGCTGTGTATATATAAAATATAAAAAAATAAGTAAAAAAGTTCCTCCAACTGTCAATTATGAGTTTGCCTTATTACTCGGGAAGTATTTTTTGACAAGTTGATTCTACGGCTGAGAGCGCACATTACAGTGTAATACTCAAGAGAAAAAAATGTAAATAATGTTGTATCAATACGAACAACACACACTACCGTCCAAAAGTTTGGAATCACTATGGCAATTTCAATTAAAATGACAATAATATGTGTAAAGTGTACTTTATTACACTTAATCTTAATCAAATCATAGATTAGCATTCAGTTAAATATACTTGGACAATTTCTTAATTGCCCTAAGTATATTTAACTGAATGCTAATCTGTGATTATCCAAAAGTTAACACTCTTCGATAAATTTTAGTTTCATCAAAATGACCACCCTTTTTTTTATTACTTGATCACAAATTTTACTCATTCTTTTTATTAATTTATTAAAGTATTCGCCCTGTAAATATTGCCACAACTGTGCTGAGCTCGATGGACACCAATTCTTCACTTTTCTATCAAGTTTATCCCATACTAATTCAATCGGAGACAAATCTGGCGTTGTGAGGGCCACTTCATGATTTGCAAAACTTTTTCACATCGTTTTTGCTCTATAAACCCCTGGCATAGTTTGGGTCCATTATCTTGTTGAAAAACAAAATTACGACCAATCACATTAACTCCAAAGAGAATGGCATTGTCTTCAAATATTTTCTGATAACGTTCTTTATTCAGTTTTCTGGTGATTTTGATCAGATGGCCGGGCTTATTATTACCAAAGCATCCTCAAATTATCACACTACCACCGCCGCGCTTAACAGTCTGCACAGTACACGTTTCTAAAGCCCGCTTCTCTTTTGATCGGCGCACAAAAACTCTTCTTTAGTGCGGTATAGTTTTTCTGTCGACGAAAATTAGAGTGTAGACGGTAGTGTATACACCAATATGTCCGTATTATTAGCACTAAAAACTGTAATATATATCTATGATAGAAAAAAGCTTAGAAAAATATAATCATATAACAAATTATATTAAATATTTAGTAGGTATTTACTGTAAATATTTTGTACATACAAAAAAACAAAAATATTTACAATATTTCTTTTTTCCTGCGTATAGTCATCTATTCTAAACATGCAGGTCAACGTTGACTTGTTTTATTTGGTTTGTCGTTTTTCACGGATACGTAATTTTTATTTTAGTTCATATATACGTATTTAGTGGAACCATTGTAGTTATGTAGTTTCTTCCCAATTAATCGCTTGTTGGTTACCTTGACTAGTGACATAAGTGATGTAGGTACGTTAGATAATTTACAAGCTGACACGTTAACGATCAAAAAATGTAATGCTAATATATATTTACATATTATTTTTAAATTTTACTGGACAGCTGTGGCTATGCCCCTATTGAAATAGAAACAACTAAAATAATAGACCACAGGTACGGTAGGTAAGTAAGAAACGATTAACGTGATTTTTACAGCTTACCTCGATATATAATCGATCCCAATGTAAAAACAATTTTACAATTTAAACAGTTAACTCCTTAGATTCACGCCTTTAATCAAACATAGTGTTTAACTTTATAGTATTAGCATATTTATCATATACTAATACTGACACGAGTGCTAAAAATAATTTATTCTAAGAAAATATAAAAAGTTTATTGTTACCGACACAAAGAATAATTAATTGTAAAAATTAACAGTTGAACGACGAATACATATTGTAATTATGTATAAAAAATATTTGTGTAGTATTTAAAATTACATTTATATTAGTTTTATTCGTATTATACGATTAATTAGAAAGACAAAAGTAAAAGTACATTTGGTAAATCGCTTAGTAATATGTCGCGTTATCAGCGTTTGTAATTTAGTAAAAATATTAAGAATGTTTCAACTTTCTTTACTTTCCTCAAAGTGAGCGATAATCATGAATGCAAACATGCAGCGTCGTTGCACGAGAATGTGAAACAAAGCTAGCCTGACAGTCGGCGAGTTTTATCGATCTGAGGCGACCTTGATTTGATGTACCCACCAACTACAATTAACAATGTCAGTAGCATCGTCCACGTAGGTTATTCTACTCTAGCCACTTGTTATGAATATAGCTATTTTCATATTAAGATATTTTTATCTGCTAATGGCTTCGCTTTATAAGTTATATAAGTTAAAATTGTTAACATTATAAAAAAAACGCATAACAAAGTAATTTCAAAGGTCTAACTAAGCTGTTAAAAACAAGGTCAGACATCCGTCCTAGAGTTGACCCGAGCAGCGAGCAGCGCGGGTAGCGGGGGCGGTGTGACGCGTGCACTTGCCGCGAGATATAGGTAAACGGAACGCAGAGAAGCGAGCTACAGGGGCCTGCGACCTTGGCGATTCTCTGACGACTACAGGTGGTTTTTGTTTGCACTCTGTTAGTACGAGATCGTCAATATTCACTGTTTCCTGCGTGCTGGGGCAGTCGATAGCCGCGTGGGGCAATGGAACCGGAACTTATCCATACAATATATCTTTATTTTTAAACACAAGTCACGCGGATTATGTATCACGAAATATCAAATTAGTTATGAAATCATACGTTTGACTCTTACACTAAAACCTGTACAATACTTTTAAATAACAAACAAGATACCACCTATTTTCAAAAAACTCGTCCCATGTATTATTTACTTTGTATATATTTTTAATCAGAATGTACGACTTTATGAATATAATTCACAGTTTTTTAGGTAAAACAACTCTTAGTGTACGCTAATTACTTCGTATAGGTTCTAGAAGATAAAACAGCGAAATTTTACACGACAGCTAAACGATTTTAAGTTACCCGTGGTCACGGGTCGCAGCAATTTACGTCACTGCAAAATATACGAAAAAAGAATTCATTCAGAGTGCTATATTGCAAAATTAAATCATCTTATTTGTAGATGAAGGAAACCAAAGTATTATGTACAAATACATAACCTAGCAATGAGTTATATAATGTCCTCAGCATGAGACCTTGGCCATGACCAAGCAACGTTTCCCGAGGCGTGACGCGACTCACGCCCGCGATTAGCAGTCTACGATAACGATTACGTCTTAATAATATTCGATGTAAGTATAGAAATTTCAAATAAATATTGTGTATTTTCTTTCCTCAACATACACTAATGAAAGTACAACTTTCATACTATGCTATAGTCATTGATATCTTTAAAGTATCTCGTTTATCGTTCAACATTAACACACAAGGAATTAGTGTATAGCAGATTGTGAAAAATGCTATTTGATACTATGTATTTATATATGGTAAATCTATCCAACGAAAAATATACATTATCTATATATGAAAAAAAATTGCAGTAATAAGTTATAGCAGTTATTACATAACATGTTTAAAACACTTCTTTAGACATAGTTTACAGATTAATAAATACGTCAAATTCATGCTGGACGTGTTGAATAAAATCTAAATAAAATGTTTACGTACTGTAAAGATTCATAGTCAATTGCTCTATTTTAAAACTGGTTTTTAAGTCTAATTTAGTTTAATAAACTGGGTCTACTACATACAACACAATGGACTACTTTGTTGTGACGGAGTTTATAAAAATATATGAACGAAAACGTAAATATACTTTAAACGGATAAGTAATATTTGATAAAAATAAATTAAGCAATATATTAGTATGCCAAAAGTAAGTTAGTATGAGGGCGGCAACGAATTCTAATAAACCAGAAGACCTTGACAGTGATACAATCCTCTTGAATAACCACCTAATGAAGTCGTGTCAACATGTATATTGTATATTTATTATACACATTGGTATTTTAGATTGTACTAATATTTTTATTCTATATATTTCTATAAAGATGAGTTTTGTATACAACACAATTTACTTACAATTTACATAATTAGGAACCAGTATTATATATTTAGTTAATTTGAATAAACCAAATATTTGTTCCAAAAGAATCTCACAAAGCTTTTAATTAAAATGACCGAGAGTAAAGGTGCTGTTGTACAAAATCGATAAACAAGGTCTTAATAATATATCATCCAAATATATTGTACGAAGATATATAAAAAAAATCTACTTAGCATCACTTGGATTAACCACGCGTGTGCTCATCGTGTTACAAGAAAATAAGCTCAGAGTAGTACCTAGGATTTGTGACTCAAGTGTATATTTAAGGGGCCCCTTTGAAATGCGCACTAACCCGCTCCACTGTCCGAACTTCTCTTGACTCAAACACATTCCAAATGATGCTACTGTAGCTGTAGACATAAATTGATGATAGTTGCCTGCGTATGCAGGTCGACTTTTTAGCAAACTATAGAAATTTAGCTGTTACACATATTTCTCACCTATTTCTACCGCGTAAAATTTAAACCTAAACCTATTCCTGGTGTTTACCTGACCAGTCTAATGTACTATACTACTAATGTTTCAATAATTTGTTGCCCAAATTATTAACTTAAAATTATAATAGAAATGTTGGTACTAAATATAAATCTTACAGTTTATTATTAACGTGACTAACATTTAAAGTTTCACATAAAGTTTGCTGCGGTATTTACGTGGCCTCTGGTGGTTGAACCAATTTTACAATCAGACTGTACAATTCCTATTAGTATTCTCTTAAGATTACATCCCAATTAACGTGATCGGTGCTTTAAAAAGTAACATTGACAATATTGGTATTGTAATATCAATATGGTAGCGGTACTGAAATCTTCAGAAATATCCAACTTATACCATATACCTACTTGTCCACTTAATAAAACTAAGTAAAAAGTTTAATGACGATAGTGAAAGTTTTACATCGATTTCGACATTTAATTTGAGTTTCGAAATCATTACCTCAGGAACCTGATGATGAACCTCAAAAAATATTTCCAAATTTGAAAAAATGTTAAAACCTTTCGAGGTGACTAAAAATGGAATTTGAACAATTTTATAAGTGTTGAGGTACCCAGCTTCATCAGTGCTCCGGTTGGCACGCTTTGGACAGTTCGTTACATCATCCTGACGTCAACCTATGTCTGAAGAGGAAATTTATGTCTATCTTGTTATAAAAATTAAGATATACATCTATGGAAATGCAATAACTAGAACGTTGGAAGATAACCGCGTTCGCACCAATGGAGTCAATACTCTGACAACCTTGCAACGTTCTTTACGACTTGTCAGATAAAGACATAGGGCGTAAAATCACTAAAAACATTGCAACCTTACACTACGCGGTATTGGTGCGAGACACATAATAATTGATAATAATGAAGTTACTCTCTTCCACAATAAATATTTACCAGTAAAACGGAAAGATACGATTACATGGCAATTATTGATGTCATTATTATAAATGGTAAAACGTGTTGTGTATTGTGTTACAACAAACATCTTGTAGCTAAGTATTATATTCACCAATAATCACTTCAATATTTATTTTTAACGAGCGACATGTATACGCCAATCTAATACTTTATATAATAGAATTATATAGAATAATTCCATTGTGTTTGTTATTCATACCATATTATTTATTGATAAAAAAATCACATAAGTTATACGTATAGGTAATTATAATTGAAGAAATATACGCGGTGCATTCGCAATAAAGTGGCGAGGGCGCATGGGTGCCGCTGTAACGTAGGTCATCAAGACTCGATCAAAATTTACGATGTATGACTAAAGTGTTGAGAGCCGGTCACAAATCGTACATCGATTTTCGAATGCGTCGCGACCGGCGCCGGACACGCGACGTTTACGAACGGCGTCGCTGCTGTGACTGCCGCGCCGCGTCGCCGCTCCTCCCCCGCTCGGCCGTTTGTTTTGCTGTATTTTCGTTGTTAATCATTCTCCTTGACCTTGTGCGACGTCGAGTGGTCCACTGCACACCACTGCCCACCCCTCGCCCTGCCATCCACCCGCGCTGCCTGACGCGATGCATCACACGTGCTAATGTTCCCTTAATGCATCATATTATACCTATGTCCATAAGCGTTTTACTTTACTGTTACAGAGACAATGGCCTATTGCAATTATCTGCTGTTACTCAAGAATTTTCAAGAAAATTTAAAATAGTTCGATTTTGAATTTAGTTAGTAGCTATTTAAGACAAAACTGTGCTCTTCAACTATTATTGGAAAATGGTGTGAAGGTGTTTTTAACCTAACATTACTTAAATATACAAGGTGTCTAATGTCGTCTAAATACATTAACTTGTGTAAACTTATATATAAAATACTACTTTTATTAATGTTTTTGTGGTCAAATTTAATTTATTACAAAATGTTTAAATATTTGGTAGAAGAATATAAAGAAACACTAACAGTCAATAGTATAGTAGTAATGTTAGTCAGTAGTATAGTCAGTATAAAAAATAAATAATGTGATTTATGTTACTACAATTAATATTAATTTGAACAAGTTAATTAATATTATCTTGAAGTTTTAAAAAAACAATGGAGGTAAAAAGTAGGAGGGATGTATGAAAACTCTGTTATATATAACAAATTTTTATACATTTTAATTTACATTTTTAAAATTTTACTTAATAATAATAGGACACAAATATTATTCAAGAAGAAAATGTATTTAGTAAAAATATATTATTATTTTATTATATATAACATAGATTAGTAGAAAACTATTATGAGATTAAAATTAAATATGGGAAATAGTGAAGTTGTGTAAATGTCTTTTACATTAAGTTCATGTTTTGATTTTTTACTTGCATATTTATCATTAAACATATTAGTATTAATATGCATAAAAGATTAATATTTATATTTATAGAATACCATTTAAATAAAAATAAAATAGATTACATGGCTTTTCCATATTACAAAACAATACAGGATAACTGGCCAGTCAACAGACATGTTAAATAGGAAAGAGAGTGGGAGAGGATCTCACAATAAGAATAATAGGATCTACTTCAACTACTTTGTACCAAGTATATCTTAAATTTTACAGTTTTAGACATATTTGAATGTTTGTATATAATTAATTTTTGGAGCTTTTTTGTATTTTCTGTATTAAAGGTTTTGTTTACATTTTTATACTAGGCCATTCATTTCAAAAGCATCCTGACTTGTTTTATCTGACACTAATTATTTGTATCTTCAATTTTATGGAATCCACTCAAGACTAAATATTTTTTGTAATTTATTACAAATACATGTTAAAGAAACCTATATTAGGTTTTTTTATATCTTATGTATATATTCTATATCTTAAAAATAGTAAGACTTCAGATATGGAGTCAAATAGTGTAAGTAACGCCATCTATGTGTTAAACATCTTATTAAATAATTTAGAAGTTTGCAAAACTAAATATTATATTATAACAAAAATATTTTTGAATAACTAATAATTTAAAAAAATACTTTGCTTACAATTAGGGGGGTAGGAAATTGGTCTGTGCCCACTACACAATGTGCTGTTGCGCAACTACTACTAAAATAACTAAAATCTGTCACATGTTCAAACTCTTATTTCAAAGTTAAAGTTCGACAAAACATTCTTTTTTATTATTTAATTATTTATACACTTTTACTTTAACTATGATACATATTTCTATTATGTGTAAAGTTTTATATAATATGTACCTATTTAACTTAAAGAATTATGTTTTGTTTACATTAATTTTGGGTAGACATTGTTATTAAACCATTATGACTAAGCTACTGGTAAACTAAACTTGGTAAATTTAATTTTCAGGATTAAAACTAGTAAAATGGGTCCTGAATTAAACAGAGTAGCAAACAGTTAAAAAAGAAAGTATAATATATTAAATAAAATTAAAGATTGATAGTCTTTTTGCCTTTCAAATTAGAAGTAATGTTTATCTGGTATAGTTGATTAACATTTTATCTTGTAGGCAATGTAATATAATTTTAGTTAGTAAATATAAGTTAAAATATTGCACATAGTGTATCTTAATTTGCACATTTTGTCTATGTCAATTGCATGAAAACAATTACAATAGTTTAAATAAATTTAATTTTTTAAATAATTACATAAATGGTTTTTATTTCAAATGCTTCCACAAAAATGTCAAAATAATATATTTTATTATTAATATATGAACAATATATCAAAAACACAATAATAGGTGCTATAAATACTTGATATAGGTCTGTGCTATTTTATAATATAATATGTATTTTTATAACTTTAAGTTATTCAAAAATTTAATATTAATTTTTAACTACATCAACATAACTTATCGTCTCAGGTATATAACAAATATACAAGTTATAAACACAATTTAGTACATGCGTTAGTTTAAGATGCCCTAAAATTATCATAAATGTTTTGTAGTAATGCAATATATAAGCATTTAACAATAATTGTACTTGCCTGGTTCTCTCGAGGGCTCCATCCTCACCCGTAATTTATTTATCTTCTACAATACCACTTTCATATATTACTTCAGTCACAACGATGAACCTGTCAGTAACAAGGTCGATGAACTAAATATACCTATAATTACAGATACACTTTTGTAATAAACTTTTTAGAATTAAAAGAGTGTTAAACACACTATTTTAGTTTATTAAATTACTGTTAAATAAATATTACAATTTATTTTATTTTATTAATAATAATTTTCACTAAAGTCTCATAGCCCACAAGTGACAAAACCAAAAACATATAGCGTCACGTCATCTAAACGTCATTTCAAATCTAATAATACAAATATTTCTGACTTCATCTTCCTTTTATTTTATAATGTAATATAATTTAAATAAATTTTATTTTAGAAAAATGAATTTAAATGTTACGATAATCAACATATAAACTAAGTTGTTAAAGTTATATAGAGCATAATGACAAGTACAGTGACTATAAGAAAATAATGTAGTACACTACTATTAAATATGATAAATATTGCCTCTAATTCTGTTTCTTTCTAGTATTTTAAGTTATATAAATTTACATGAATATTTTTTTTTACATTACCATGACTTAATACCATTTTTTATACTTACATTATGGCAACATTATTTTTTTATTACACTTTTAAAAACTCACGAATCATTAAATAGGACGTTGTTCGTGTCGCGCGATTCTTTGATTCAACATCTAGTTTGTAAATAGTCGTTGTTATTAATATAATTTTTAATTTAAGTAATATTTGCATCAAGAAATAATAGCGAAATTATTGTTTATTATATTCAATTTAATTTTTCATACTCCTAAACGATGGAAAATAAATGTGATTTTGAATATCCTCACACTTTTGTACTACTCGGAGCATCAGGTGATCTTGCTAAGAAGAAAATTTATCCAACACTTTGGTACCTATACCGTGATAACCTTTTGCCAAAAAATACAAAATTTATTGGTTATTCAAGATCTAAGTTAACCGTGGATGATATAAAGGAAAGATCAAAGAAATATATAAAAGTACGTCCAGGAGATGAAAAAAGACTTGAAGAGTTTTGGGAAGTTAATGATTACCTGGCAGGTTCATATGATAAAAGAATTGATTATGAACTTCTTAACCAACAAATCTCAAGAAATGAGAAAGGTATCAAGTGTAACAGAATATTTTATTTAGCAGTTCCTCCTAATGTATTTGAAGATGTAAGTCTGAATATTAGAAATGCTTGTTTGGCAATTAAAGGATACACCCGAGTCATCATAGAGAAACCATTTGGTAGAGATTCTGAGAGTTCTGATAAATTAAGCAGTCATTTAGCTAGTTTGTTTAAGGAAGAGCAAATTTATAGAATTGACCATTACCTAGGAAAAGAAATGGTTCAAAATTTACTTACCATTAGATTTGCTAATCAAATTTTCAGCCCATCATGGAATAGAGAAAATATTGCTTCCGTGCTTATTTCATTTAAAGAACCTTTTGGCACAGAAGGCAGAGGTGGTTATTTTGATAATTTTGGCATTATAAGAGATGTCATGCAAAATCATCTTTTACAAATATTATCACTTGTTGCTATGGAAAAGCCAGTTACTTTAAACCCTAATGACATAAGAGATGAAAAAGTAAAGGTCCTTAGACATATAAAACCTATAGAGCTTAAAGATCTGGTGGTAGGGCAATATGTTGGCAACCCCGATGGACAAGGAGAAGAGAAAATTGGCTATCTTGATGACCCTACCGTACCTAAGAATTCTATCACACCGACGTATGCATTGGCTGCGATGTATATAAATAATACCAGATGGCAGGGTGTTCCATTTATACTAAGGTGTGGAAAAGCTCTCAATGAAAGGAAAGCTGAGGTAAGAATTCAATTTAAAGATGTACCAGGTGATATTTTTGGACACACAAAGAGAAATGAATTAGTGATACGCGTCCAACCAGGTGAAGCACTATACTTAAAATTCATGTGTAAGTCACCAGGAATGAAGTTCGATTTGACAGAAACTGAGTTAGATCTCACTTATAGTTTACGTTATAAACAAGCAGAAGTACCTGATGCATATGAAAGATTAATACTTGATGTTTTCACTGGAACTCAAATGCATTTTGTGAGAAACGATGAACTTCAAGAAGCTTGGCGTATTTTTACACCAATTCTCAAACAACTAGAGGAGCAGCATGTTACTCCAGTTACATATGTTTATGGATCCCGTGGTCCTACTGAAGCTGACGCTATGTTAGCTAACTGTGACTTTAAATATTCAGGTTCATATAAGTGGAAAAAACCTTCAGAAAATTAAAAAAAAATGTTTAATTATAAGGTGAAGGTACTTTTGCATGTTTTTGCTTATTATGCATAATAGTAGATTAAGAAAGAAATAAGAAAGATATATATTTTTATACACATTCCATTCCTACTTGCATTTTATATTTTTGATCTAAGGTCATTTTAAGGACAAGTTGATTCTGTTTCAATATGCAAAAAATTGTATAATAAGTGATGAATATTAAGAAGTGCTTCTATTTTATAGTTTCGAAAAAATCTATTTTTTACTTAAGAGATCTAAGGTCATCACAGCAATTGTTATGAAAGTATATGCACTGCCTGTCATATTTTATTGATTATGCAGAGGTCAAAGTTTTCACCTTGAAGTACAGATTTACTGTTTCATATTGCAGAATGCTTTTATTTTAAAATTTATAAACTAACCCTTTGGAAGATTTTATAGTGGAACAATAGTGATTTTCAAGTAGTTTATTAAGTGGATATTAATATGGTTATGACTGAAGAGGATGACTAAGCAATTTTTGTTTCCAATAATGTTTGTCATGCTCATATTGATTTATCAATTATTAGATTCATATAAAGCATTAAGTACGGTAAGTAGATTATCTTATAATCTACTGATTTTAAAAATGTCATGAAAATGATATATTTTTTATGATAGCTCATGCAAGTTCCTATATTGTGTTGCACTATAACATTAATATTGAACATATTTTGTAGGACCACTAAATTTATTAAATTAAAGACAATTTTAATTTATTTTATTAATATAATAATTTATTGGGAACAATTAGTATTGTAAGTCTAGGAAGAGTACTTCAAAGCATGTTTTGAACGAAATATTTATAAACAGATTGCAGAAATCCACTATTTAAAAATCATCTTGGATATTGTATTTATCTATAAAAAATGATCATTCGCAAGTGTAGTGCGCATTGCGGTCACACAAATCTTTAATATGTATATAATTATGTAATATACGTATAATTAAAATATTTGATGTAAGGTTTTATCGTAATTTACGTAAAGCCTGGGATCGGTGATTTTTTATTTATAACGTACTCTTTGCTATTACTATGTTGATATTTTTTGTATTAAAAGAGTAGATGTAACGAAATGTTGTTATTGACAGTTTTTTAAATGTTTACATTTTTTACGAAATAAACTGTTTTCTAATAATTCTATATTTTATTTATTTAATCCTTACTTATAAAAGTAATATAAATATGTCATTGAGAAAGACTTTTAATTATATTTTAAATATTTATATTAAAACACATGTTCTTAATATACATTATAATGACCAAATGCATTCAAAACAATTAATGTCAATGACTGTGCAATAAGGAAAACTTAATTTAGATATCATATTGTCAAATAGAACAATCACATTAATTTAACCAAAACAAACATACGTTTATATATATCAAAAACAATGTACTGTAGTTTTATAAACACACACAAAAAAAACACACACACTAAAATTAATTAATGACTAAAAATCGTAGTGTCCAAACTACTTCAGTTTATAAGTAGTCAACTAGTCAGTGCTGGAAAATAGCGAAGATATTCCCTGTAGGAGGGCTTTAAATAACCCAATCCAAGCGTAACTTAATAATAGTTTCTTCTAACTCTGCTAAATTCGTCTCTTCTCGATGTGTTATATTACCAGGCCGCGTCGATGTTGGTGGTAGCCAATAGACGAGGACAGGAGAGACTGTGTTTGTCTTTTTCCTTATATTTTCGGTACTTAACACAAATCGTTAGCGATTGCAGTATGACTAGTTTTCAAGAAGTGGTGGCTCACCTCCTTCGTTGTCTTATATGACGCTCAAATGAGAGGCTTTACTGAGTACATTCAAAGACATGACTTTTTATATCTATGGTAATTATATTGGATTTTTTAAATCAATTTATTATTGTTATTACCACGAGTGTACATTAGATTTTTCAGGTCTGGTCTCTTACAGTCGGTGATAACACTATCGTATTCGGATTAACACTCTTAGTAATGTACTAAATAAGAACTTCTACGTGAATTCTTTTACAATGTAGTGGTAATGTGATATTTGATGAGCTGAGTCTATATTTTTTTCAGTTTAAAATAATTTATTAAAAAACATTCTCTACGTGTGCTTAAACAAATATTTTTAAGTAAACTTGTTTTAAATGTTTCTAAAAGTCACTCTTGTTGCAAAAAAATTTAATTCATTATAACTGCTCATTCATTAATACAAATTTTATCTGTAATACGTAACAGATACCAAAAGTACTTATGGAAGATAAATTAAATGATAAATTTAAAACATTTCGGTCAAGTTAATTTTGAGGAAATTTTATGTATAAAAAGAGACAAACTTAAATTTACGGTAATATTCAATCATTTGGTATGAGATAAGTTGCAAATATAAGCGTGGAAGTTATAAATTTACAAATTTGAGTTTTTATAAAGAACTAGCGGATGCCTGCGGGTCCACCCGCGTAGTTGTCGGTTACCGCTTCAAAAAGCCTACCCAATTAAAACACGGTCAGCAAAATGATTTCTAGGTCAATTCAAAAACATTGACACTAATATCAACAACGACAGGCATCATCCGCAGGCGCACAGATTGTCTTTCTGTGGATTGGTGGTTCAGTAGAAATCGTAATATTTTGTTTTCACCATAACTTCACAACAAAGTGTTCCATTTTAATCATTCAAAGACCGAATATCATGTAAATAAACTATATTTAGTGATGAAATAATTTATTTTAATAAGGATTATAAGTGTGCGTAAAATAAACGCGTTTAAAAGGAGTTAATAAAAATCAAGATTGTTAAATAAAAAAATGGTTGTTGTGCCTCACTCGACAAAGATAGGTATAGTGTGTCGCGGACTTTTTTTATAGATATTTATAAGACCTACTATTAATTAAAACATTTTATAGTTCTATCTTTTATAGTTTGGGCAGCGTACGCAAAATAAGTTACTTTTCTTGTTGATTTTTACAGCTTCTTCCCGAAAAACCCTTAATATGTTACGGAAGTCTATTTTTTTCAAAATAAAATATAGCCGATGTTACTCGTGGGTAATGTAACTTAATGGTAAAAAAAATTAAAATCGGTCCAGTAGTTTTTGATCCTATTCATTACAACTAAATATATTTTACCTCTTTATAATATTAGTATAGATAAAAGCACAAACTTAAAAAAATATAAATTTGTAAATTTTTACTTCTCGTCTAATTTCATAAGTATGCCAATGAAATACAATTAGTAAGATTCGACAAATTTAGATTTGTAAACGTATACTCATTTCATTTTTTATGAAATGGTCTCCCAGAAAATTAATTCCTAACGTAATTAGCTAAAATATGCTAAATACTTTCAAATGTCATTGAAAATTTTAAATACTTTATTTGGATCTTAATTTACAGTGGTGGTTTATTAGGACCCTTGGTAAGAAACTGTTAGTTATGTTCTGTAAATAGTTTTGAAGTATAATGAACCTTATTTGCCGTGGATACCTCAGTATAAATTTGTAATTTCTTTTTTCTTGAATATATCTACAAATTTTCAAGTTACGGATTTTTTTGTTTTTACTAAGAAAAGAAAAAACACTGTAGTTTTTGATATCGCGCACAATTTTCATAAAAAAGGGAAATATATTAATAATTTTTTCCCTTTTTTATGAAAATTGTCGCTCATATCTTTTGATTGCGTTAACTTAGAAACTTGATTTTTCCAGGCGGGATTAAGAACTTCCACGTAATTTTGAGAAAACGGTCTTGACAGACAGAAAGTTTGCCAATATGGTTTCTTCCCACATGGTGTTTTTTTCCTTTTGAGGCACGGAACCTTAAAAGGAAGAAAAACAACACTTTACACAAGAAATTATACCAAGGTATATATGTACAAACTGAAATAAAAATAAGGAGTAAAAAATAATGTTTTAAATACTTTAGAATAAAGAAAAATAAAAAAGAAAAAGGGCATAGGCGTACGAAGTAGTAACTAAATAAATTCTTAATTTAAGTGACACCGACTACAACAAAAACGGTTTAGGAATAGGATAGGAAGTGTGATTTTAAAAGATTTTTTGAATTGATATTCTTAGTTTTTTTTTGTTCTTTTTTTAGCCTCACGCTTTATCCCGCACAGGGTAGGCAGAGGGAGCTGCAGAGACTAAGTCCATGCTTTCTCCATCCTGGCTTTCCGCCTTTTTGGAGGCAAAGCGTGTTGAGTGGCGGAACTCAACGCCGCGCTTTGCCTAGTTTGCCAGAGCGAAGAAACGGAAATATTAAATCCATCTTTCCCGACTGGGGATCGAACCCAGAAACCGTCGCGTTACAGGCAGACGTTGCACCCATGCGCCACGACGAAAATTCTCATTTCATTGATAATATCTACGTAGCTCAAAACAAACTGGTCCTTTCGAAAATTTTCATGCGACAACAGGTCCAACACGTGGAGGCCCATTAAAAAATATACAAGTCTATGACGCATCAATCAGCATGATTTGCAGAGTAACCATAGGTAATTGCCTGGAGTTTGTCACTGTATAGTGGTTAGGAATAAAAACCTAAAAAATGTATAAAAATCTTATAAAAACTATTATCGTTTTTAATATCTTCTATTATTGCAATCATATACACAAGCATAATAATAAGAATTGTTTTTCTTTATCTCTCTTGTTACATCACCACAGGCTTTTGGCTCCACCTCGTAGTGTTTTTCTTAGGTTGTGATTTTATTAGTTAGTCTTACTTGCCAGCGATACTGGATGAGAAGGTGAGGAGAAAATCTGTCCCTGAAAATTAGCAAACACTATCTATGCTTGAGAGAAGTTGTTAGTGGGATTACCTCTAATAGAAAAACCTGCCAGCCAACGTATGAATCTAAATATGGTAATAATTTTAAGTGAATAAATTACTTGGTTATTTTATGTACATTACCCATGAGTACAATCAGAGATGTATCCTTTTTACGTACCTTTGGGAACAAGTAAAAATAGCCGGCAACCGTTTTAAATTGAAAAACGATCAAAAATACAACAGGTTTGTTGACCAATATAAAAACCTTAACGACAATAAAATCTGTTATTACATATTTTAATACAGCCATTATTTTTGAATTAATAAAAAAACTATAAAATAAGTAAGCAACCTTCATAATAATTAAAAAGAAAAGAGACATTTCTATTAAAATAGACAAGGTTTCTATAATAGAAACAAAATAAATTATAATGATTCTAATACGTCGTATCTAGACAATATGAAGAATTACTAACAAAATTATTTTAATTTCTTATTCTTCAAATTATGTTTACAAATGCTTAGAAATGAACTAATTTTAAAAACAGATCCGCCTTTTTGGTCTATACTCATGGTATACCCTATAATCAATAATAAAGTATTTTTTCTGCACTTTAAAGTTGAAACTATAGAAGATAGCAATGGAAACAGTAAGAATAGATTCATAAATACCAGCAAACAATATTAAATGTTAGTGGATTTATGCTTTGGCAATGACTAAGCAAGTTACCCATGTTCGCCAAATTAAGTTTTATATGAATAAATATTAAATGAGACATACATTTAAAAACTGTAAATTATCTGGAATTCTGACCTTAATGATAATTGATTGATATTTTTATTTAAAAATATTTCTATATGCTACATTTTTCAAAGTGCAAATTATTAGTATGCAATAATATTAATTAGTAATTATTAATTTGCTTACTTATTGTACTTAAAAATAATATCAGAAAGTAATATTTAAAAATAAAAATAAATGGTTTTAGTAACATACGCAGTTTAAGTTGAATATTTTTTTTACATTTATTGCTAATAATATGAATAATAAAGATGATATTATTAATAACCTTAAATAATAAATTTGCGTTAACTGTTTTTTTTACTACAGATAAAATAAATAGTGCCATAAAATGACAATTATTAGTAATATACTGTGTCTGTCAGCTGAGTTTAGTTTACGTCGTGCGAGCAATGGTGGTGTTATGATTAAAAAATCGTAAATTATTTAACATCTGAGTACTATTGTGCGTTATGTTATTGCAAAATATTATTAAATATATTAAAAAATGAATATAAACATTAAATTTATTCGATTATAGCCAATCAGGTGTAGTTATGTGATGTTCATCGGATAATATCCGCGTTGTTTGTGTAAGTGTTGTATCTTTGTTGTTTGAACTTAGAAAACAACACGATATATTTTAATGGTCAGTTTAGTTTTTGACTGAATCTTATTTAATTATTATATTGTTTTATCTTTTGTTATTTTGAGGAAACAGCCCTAATTTAAAATGCGTGTACAATCGATTTCGTTTGTTCTATACTTATGACGTCTGTGTTTATTTTGGGCAATTTATGAATGTTATGGCTAGATATTATATGAATCAAAATAATAAAATGCACATATAGCCACGCTTATTATGGAAACTATTTGTAAATGTGAGATTATATAATAATTATTATAGAAATATCAAATTAGTTTAAGCAGTATAATGGTTATTTGAGGTCACTAAGATAAAGACGATTACTGTAGGTAAATTTGAAGTAAATAAAATTTGAACACTTCACATATCACACTAAAGATACTTAGATTTATTCAGATTTTTTGTTTTTTAAATATTTTCTTAATTAGCAATTATTACATGAAAATACTTATACTTTCAGATTTAGTATTTTAATGCAGATATGACTCAATACTATAATACTATTAAGTAAAAAAAGGATTTTAAAAGGTATAATCATGCTTTACGTATTCCATGTGGACGCTGGTCAAATGACCACTTATGACATGAATTTAACTCTGCAAAGGTAAGCAATGAAATTTTATAAACTATGTTATATTTAAATAATATATGTTTATAACAATAAATTGTTTTAGTGTTGAGAGTTTAAAAGCAGCAATCGAAAGAAAGACTAAGATTCCTGCATCATCTTTAGTGCTTCTCGTAAGTGGAGGAGAGGTATTACAATCAGATCACATGGTGTCTTCTTATAGTGCTGGAACAGATACTAACCCTATTTACATGTTTAGTAAACCTTCAGTAAAAGAAAGCCACTTGCAGCAATCTAGTGAGTTGAAATTTGTAAAATTACAAAGTATTTAGTAATTTGGATCATATTGTTAACTAATGATTATTAAATTAGACATTACTCAAAGGTATTAATGTATTCTATAAATGAATAACTTATAATTAATGGAAGTAATATGTGAATTTCAATTTAAAATAAAAGCCAATCTCATTTTAAGAGTTTGAATATATCCATGGATTATAATGTATATGAAAAATGCAATAGATTTTGTTTTATGATTTAAAAAATTTTATATGTCAAAGAAAGAAAAGATTGTATTAGGCCTACTGTTGTTTAATATATACATATTCATTTTAGTGTGTGATCTCAGTCCCATAGTGGAATTGAGTACTGGAGAATTTAGAAGTGATAGTAGAAGCGCCTTTGATGGCAAATCTGTAGCAGAACTAAGAGCAGCTGTAGAAAAATGTTGTATGCTTCCACGCAATATGGACACAGTTGTATCATGTGCAAATTTGGCTAAGCAGTTCAGTGACCTTGCACATGAAGTGTATAGAGGTTGTGATCAATTAGTCCATGAACAGCACTTGCAACATCAGGTAAAGAATTTTATAGGGATATAAGTGATGTTTTATAGATATGTTAGAGAGACATTATTTAATTACTTTATATTAGTAATTTTTGTTTATGTTACAATATTTAATATAGTATACAAAGGAGAATACAGTGTTAATTAATATAGCCTACTTTAAGTATATGATTAAAAACACAAATATTTAATCATGTTATTATAAGGACGCTAGGCACTTTTCTGAAGTGCACTAATTGAAAAGTTTTTTAATTACTAAGTTAATAAGTTATAAAAATAATGAAAAAATATAATGAAATATACTTTTATTCAAATTACTAAATTATGATTAGATTAGTAAATTCAATTCATCCAAGAGTGTAATTGTATGTAATTCATAGTATGAACATACTTATTAAATGTGTTGGTGTCTGTATTTTTTATGGGTGTGTATATATAAATTCTTTCTTGATGAAAGTTATAAATTTATAAATTTAAAAATCACACACAAATAGCAAATTATCTGAAATCCATATAAACTAACAAACAAGATATTTATATTTTTAATTCCTGATTTTTTTATTTCATAGTGAAACAACTATGCTTTTATATTAAATATTATTTTAGGGATGGGCAGCAGTTGTTGCAAATTTAGAAGACATATTTAACGAATTTACTGAAAGATCTAAAAGTTTCAAGGATTCATTTAGAAAACATAGACTAAAAAAGGATGAGTACAAGGAGCAGTTGGATAAGTAAGTTCTTATTTTTGGAGTTACTTATATGAAAATATTTAAAATTTATGTATATGTATTTAAATATAAAAAGTATATAATTTTAAATTAACATGGCGTGTATGAAATTTTATAATCAAAATTATGCATAATTGCAGATTGAATGAAGTATTAGAGTCTTTAGGGAAGATTCCAATACTGCCTGCACTCCAGTTAAATGCAGAGGCTCATAGATTTTCCGCCTTCGACGTGTTTGAAGAAACTGATTTTGAAGGTCATCACTATGGTGTTACTCAGCCTTTAGAAAGCAGCTCAGAAAATAGAGCAGCCGATTTTGGTGTTGGAGTGTTCAAGTTATCAGATGAAGATGGTAAGAGTAATATAATATTGATATTTTACTTTTACATTCTAATTATTATTTAAAATGTTTATTTATACTTAACAAATAAAATCAAAAACAACAAATTAAACCAACACAGTACAACCGCTGGCTTCAAGGCAACATAACACACTAAAAACTGATAGATTTTTATTAAAGTATGGTATTGTTTTACAAATGCCTGTACTATACTCACGTCGATTAATGAATTCTTGCATAAAATAACAAGAATAGTAGCCAAATTATGGGGCATAAGGTTACAATAATATTAATATGAAATAAAGTTCCTGTATTTAATTAAATAAAAATATTTTCCACGCATCTTATTTAATTGTTTTAATACGGTCAATAGTTAACTAAGCGGAAGTCGTCATTGACAATGACTCTTTGTTCAAGTAAAACTGTATATGCTAATGTATTTAGTTCAAACGCCCAAAGACGAATTTTCATTCAATTAAAGCATATTACAATAGCTTCACGTATAAAATTAAGTAAATGTAAATTATTTGTAAAATTGTACATGAAGTTTATTTTATACGAAATCAGTTAAATATATAAAATTCTTCAGTTACGAATGTACTGACTGATAGACATGCTCATCGTAAATGGCTTATTTTTGGCATGTTGCCTTGGATACCGTGAGAGACAATTAATGTTGTATTATTATATTTACACTATGTACGTACTTTATGTTCAGAGGGTGGACTCGTCAGTTATTTTTCCGGTAACTGTCTGAAGCTATCACGGGTGTGCGACCCCGAACTGCTCGAGCTGCTAAGGTCACAATCCTGTTTTCCGTGACTTTAGTATCCTTTTTTCCTCCATTCCTCTCTTTCCCCATCCCCTTTTTTTTCTCCATTCCTATCAAAAACCAACCATCCCTTCCAGAATCCCAACTCTTTCCCCACAGAGACGGTCAACTCGAAATAAACCCGGTATTGGTGTAGCCGTAAACACCTGCAGCGAATCCGACTCCACACGTAATGACTTGTCGTTCCTGTGGGTTCAGTTGGTGAAGCCGAGAGAGTGGTGTAGGTCTTGGGAAAGCCTGCATTATCTTAATTGCGTCCCAGGCGATGCAGCATCCGTGGAGAGGTCACTTCACCCACTACAGCTTGCTGAGTGGAAAACAACACGGGGAGTGACAGTGACCGGTTATAAGTCCAAGCAGATAGACGTAAGCGCGGACGCCAGGGGTCACTCTCGACAGTGGGAGGGTCCATCGTAGGCCCATTGACTAGTTACCGCCCGCTTCAAGCCGGGCAGCCCCCGGCCAGTAAGGTACATGTCCGTCTCGGTGCTAACTTGCTTCCTTTGGGTGTAGGAAGCACTAGTATAACTAGAGAGTCGGTGCCGTTATCTACTTCACCTGCGGCAAATATGAATAAAAACATTCTGAAACGCCAATCCATGCGCTTTGGTACATGGAATGTCCGTACTATGAGGACAGGCTTCCCGGACACCTCAGGAAGCTCTGATTGCGCTCAACATCTTCGCAAAACTTCAGTAATAGACGCAGAACTTTGGAGACTCAACATAGCTGTAGCAGCTCTCCAAGAAACGAGATTACCGGACGAAGGTTCGTTACGTGAGACCAACTACACGTTTTACTGGAAAGGCAAGGATTCCTCTGAGAGTCGTCAGCATGGAGTAGGATTTGCTATAAGAAATGACCTACTAAGTGCAATAGAAGATCCACGAGGAGTGTCGGAACGCATTATGACGTGCCGTTTCAGCACAAATAGCGGTTTTGTCACTTTGATATCCGCTTATGCACCTACTTTAAATTCTTCTCCCGAATCTAAAGACCTTTTTTACGACCAACTTAGTGAAACTTTAAGTGAGGTTCGGTCAGGGGATCGTTTAATCATCTTGGGTGATTTTAATGCACGCGTGGGTCGGTCTCATGCATCTTGGTCGGATTGTATGGGTAGTCATGGTGTGGGGACACTAAACGAGAACGGACAACGTCTCTTAGAATTCTGTTCACAAAATTTACTTTGTGTAACCAATACATACTTCAAAGGAAAGTTTATGCACAAGGTATCCTGGAAACATCCCCGCTCAAAACACTGGCACCAGTTAGACACCATACTGACTAGGAAGAAGAACCTGAGTGATATTCTACACACTCGTACGTTCCACAGCGCGGATTGTGATACTGACCACTCGCTTGTCGTCACCACGGCATCTTTCTACCCTAAAAAGATACATTCGTCGCGGGCTATCGGTCGTAAAAAACTGAAAGCACCAACATCGGAATCCATGGATACGATTGCTACTTACCAGCAATTAATTCAACAAGAAATATCTTCTTGGGACCCTAACATGTCAGCCGGTGAAGAATGGGTTAAAGTAAAATCCATTCTCACGGACACTGCGGCAAAAGCATTTGGATACAAATGTACATCAAAACACGACTGGTTCCAAGAAAACATCGACCATCTTCAACCATATCTGGATTCGAAGCGCCAGGCGTCGCTGAATTATCGATTGAATCCGACAAGTACAACACGCGACGAATTATCTAAAGCCAAAGCAGACCTCCAACGCAATGTGCGCTTTTGTGCCAATGCTTACTGGTTGGAACTTTGTAAAAGTATTCAGGGTCATGCTTCAGCTGGCAACTTTTCGGATGTTTACTCTGCTATTAAGAAAGCGCTGGGCCCTTTACCGATTAAAACAGCGCCTCTCAAGGGGACAGATGGCTCTTGTATCTTAGATGCGGAGTGTCAGCTTCGTAGGTGGGTACAGCACTATTCAGATCTGTACTCTTTGCCCGTTGGAGTCGAGCCCGAAGCAGTTCAGTTGTTTCCTGAGTTACCTGTATGGACAGAGCTCGACGATGTACCTACAGTTGAGAACTTTATTACCGCTATTAATCAGCTTAAGCGTGGAAAGAGCCCGGGGATCGACGGCATTCTTGCTGAAATTATCAAGGTGCGTTGTGTAACCCCTATACTTTATAACTTTTTTGTGAAATGCTGGAACGAAGAATACATCCCTCAGGATATGCGCGACGCAAACATCATCACGTTATACAAGGGGAAGGGTGACCGCGGCGATTGCAACTCATACCGTGGCATCTCCTTACTTAGTATAGCTGGCAAACTTCTTGGTCGTGTGATCCTTTCCAACTTGCGATTGCTAGCTGATCGTGTATATCCTGAATCTCAGTGTGGCTTTCGAGCACAGAGGTCAACCACAGATATGATTTTTACATTTCGACAACTCCAGGAGAAGTGTAGAGAACAAAGAACACCGTTGCTAACGGCCTTTGTTGACCTAAACAAGGCATTCGATACTGTGAGCAGAGAGGGCTTATACTCCGTATTGCAGAAAATTGGCTGCCCACCGAAGTTGCTAAAGTTAATAAGACTTTTTCACGAAGACATGAAAGCCTCCGTTGTCTATAACGGAAATATATCGGATCCATTTGACATGAGAAGAGGAGTCAGGCAAGGTTGCGTACTTGCACCAACACTGTTTGGTATATTTTTCTCTGTACTCCTCAAGGTTGCGTTCGGAGATAACCAACAAGGCATACACCTTCACACCAGGGTGGACGGTAAGCTTTTTAACATCTCCCTTCTAAAATCCAAAAGACACAGCCAGGATACTTTCATTGATAGCTTACTGTTTGCTGACGATGCAGCATTTGTTGCTTCAAGCTCATCAGAACTTCAAGAAATGTTAAATAAGTTTAATAAAGCTTGTAAGCAATTCTCCATGTCGATCAATGCAAAAAAGACCGTCATTATGGCGTAGGGTGTTACTGAATTGCCCACAATATCATTGGATGGCTCACCACTGGAAGTTGTTGACAAGTTCTGCTACCTTGGATCCACAGTCTCGAACAACCTTTGCCTTGACGCTGAAATAAACAGCCGCATCGGCAAAGCCTCTACGATGTTCGGGAAGCTAAGCGCGAGAGTATGGCACAACAAATATCTCACTACGAAGACTAAGATGATTATTTATCAGACCTGCATCTTGTCCATACTCCTATACGGCGCGGAGACCTGGACATCGTATGTCAAGCAGGAACGAAAGTTAAATAACTTTCATATGCGCTGTCTCCGGCGTATACTGGATGTTTCATGGAAGGATCGAGTTACAAACGAGAAGGTGCTTAGTATCGCGAGCATGCCAAGCATTACCGCACTTCTTAAGCAAAGAAGATTGCGCTGGCTGGGGCATGTGCAACGTATGGAGCCTAATCGTTTGCCAAGAAAAACTCTCCTTGGACAAATTGCGAACACCACACGACCAGTTGGGCGGCCACTACTGAGATTTAAAGACAGCGTTAAACGTGACATGGTATCGTTTAATATTGACCCGAACATCTGGGATAAAGTTTCTGGTGACCGTGATAAATGGAGGAAAATATTATCAGATGGGATAGTTGCGCATGATAATGCCTGGTTCGATCGGCTCTCCCAAAAGCGCGACCTACGTCACCAACGAATGGCACAACCTCCAACGTCACCGGGAACACAATTCGTTTGTAGACTTTGCGACCGTCGCTGTCGCTCCCGTATAGGCCTTGTTAGCCACCAGCGCAAGTGCCAAAAGTAAATGAATTGATACGGCTGCTGTTTCAATCATCTGTCATAGATGTTAGAGGCCACTGATGATGTACGTACTTTTTATATATTATTAAAATAGTAACTTCCCAAAAACTATGTCAAATATAAATTAAGACGACATATTGACAAATGAAAATATTAACATATGAATGTCCTCGAAACAAAACGACAATGGTGATACAAAAATGAAAAATAAAGCATACATTAACAAACCGTTACGTAATATAGTACAACGCAAACTATCTTTGTATTGAGATTTTATAAATTTTAATATTTTATAATTCTTATGCCGTCTTGGCGCAATGGAACTGTTCCAGACGTTAATAGCTATTATAGGTTCGATTACTTTTCGAAATGAATTATCTTCATTTAACCGCACTGGCATAAAATTGTCTCTAAATAAATAATTAATTATTAAACTAAATTGTTATGTGTATAAAAAATATATTACACAAATATAAATGTTTACTTCGTATGAAACAAATTAAATATAATAACTAATTAGATATTGTGCTAATGACCGTTGTCATACTGTGATGAATACAAGAAGTAATAAGATTGATGGTATTATTTATAGTAAATGCTATTTATAGTGGTCTTATTCAAAGGAGTAAGACTACTATATATAAAGATATTGACTTATTGTTTACTTTAATTTCTAGTTTTGTTTCTGTTAAGAAACAAAACGGTGGCCATTATTTAAGACGTCCTATTAATAAAGTTTAAAAAAAAGTGAATATAAAGAATTTTCGATATTCGATCTTTCGTGAACGACTAAAAAATCAACCGTCACTAGTCAAATATTATACCGACTAGTCAAATATTATAAAATGTGGACCAAAATAATATCATCACCAGACCAGAATTTCATATGAAATTTTTATCTTGTTCCTTATACACTTTGTAACGTTGCTCTAAATAGATGAAGGGCCTCCTTAGCTACGCTATTATTATATATTTCTAATAATTTTAGTGTTTGATCAACGAAATGCATATACTAGTAACGATGGTGCAACGTCATCCGAAGACCAAGCCATCGAGGAGTCTGATGAAGGAGTTCCTTTTAAAGCGCCGTCTTGTGAGAGCAAAGATGAACCAACGCTCTTACATTGGATCCTGGCGCAAGGAAATAAGGCGTCTTTACAGGATATTATTGATTACTGTCAAAAAGGACTGGCCTTGGTGAGTGTATTTTATGTGATTTTGATTTTTAACTTACATGTGTTGTTAGTAAAGTAGTAATTATATACGTTCATTGTCTTTCGTTGTGTCCACGTTTTTGCCTTGTATATCGAGGTCAGAGAGATTCTAAATTTTTTAGAAGTGTATAGTGTTGTATATACGTTGTTATACTTTTATTGTTAACATATATATTTCTTCAATGATTATTTTTTTTGTCTTCACGTAGTACCACATTCAATTTTATAATGTATATTCATTTATATTAATGCAAAATTAAAGCAAAGCAATGTATGCTCACTTAAATTTTTTACTGCTTTGACGAACAGATCGACGCAGAACCTTTGAAAGAACGTGAAGCAGAATTGTACCGCATACTGGAGTACGCGAATGTGCACGGCCTGAAGCAAATAAAAGGTATAGAAGGTCGGCTGTATGGATTGGATCAGTTGCTGAATGATGTAAAGAAAACTGAACGAGATCAGCACAATCAAGCTGCTTCGCTTATTCAGGTAAAAAGACTTTATATTTTTAAGTCTTTGACGTAATATATTATATAAGCATGCAAGACATTTTTTGTCTCAAATTGCGTCTATTTTAAATTGCAATAGAAAAAATGTAATGACACTTTACTCTTCTCAGCATTCATTTTTTTTAATTTTTTGCTTTAATTGCACCACTTGAATATGTCACATACTTCACTATTATAACTTATGTATTCGATGCTATAGTCAAAAGTACCAGGTAGTTTATAGGGCTCGGTCGCCTGTCGGACGAGAGCTTCATTAATAAAATAGAAATAATATAAATACTTTTTAGTAAAATATTCAGCAAACGAGATAATACATGCAGTTACAAATAATACACTGTCATAATCTTTTATAAATTCCAGTCTCGTGAGCGTCTCAATTCAGTGTGCGACTCGTCGGTACTGCCCACGCTAGTCGAGTCCCACTGGAGACAGTTGGAGAAATTGCTCAACGGCCATCAGAACCTGGTGGATATACGACGACGTATTGCCAAATCCAAGGAAGAACTGTCCCATATATTGAAAGCTAGACTGGAGTAAGTATGAGTTAAATTAAAATGTGATTTTTTTTAGTTTTTATTTTTTTATAGGAATCGAAGTTAAGAATTATTAATAGCTCAAGCACAGTATAGTTTTTATACGATATTTATACGATATATATCTTTTTGCCGCTTTGATAGAATATTCATCATTCCCGAGTGGGAAAATAATGTACTTACTTTAATTTAAAAAACATATTTACCAACTTTATAAAGGCTAGTTAATAGTATGATTTAAATGAACCACAATAAAATAATATACAGGTTATTCAGAATTTTATTTCGTGTTCCCTATCAATATTTACCATAAACTCATATAATCCAACCTAACGATGTAACAGGGCAGTGCTGACGATCGAGAACTCGATGTCGGTGCAGGACGCGCACGCGATGCTCTCGTTCCAGTGCTTCAACCGCCTCGCGCGCTACTTCGGCATCGTCGCGCAGCTGCACCGCGCGCCCGCCGTGTACGTGCGCGCCGCCAGCGAGGTGGCGCGCCGCCGCACCTTCTCCGACGCTCATCTGAAGGTACCTTACTACATTTCCTGTGGCTTTAGGACTGGATGGACATGCCAATTAGTTTAATTTAGAAAATACAAAGCGGGGACGGAGAAAGCAAGGACTAAGCAAAGGAGTGTCTTAACACTATGTTCCTATGGTTCCTGCAATTCCCTCTGCCCACCCTGCCATATGCGGGATCAAGCGTGGAGCTAAATAAAAATTCGATTTGAAAATTATTCGATTATATAAATAATTATTATTCTTGTCTTCAGTGGGCAACAGATCTCGCCCAGAAGCTGTTTAAAATCCACGAAGAGGAGGTGACGAGACGACAAGAGTTCAACAGTAACTTCGACGACCACTTCCTCAAGAGTCTGTTCCCCGGCATGACGGACTTGCCGCCGCCCTTCGCCACGCAGGCGCCGCAGCCGTTCGATATTAAATTACCACAGCTGACTTCGGAGGACGTTGAATTACTTTCCAAATCGTTCCCGGATTTAGTTGCCGACGTGCCAGTTTACGATATGGATAGTATAGTCAAGTTTTTCCAACAAAGGTTTGTATATATTATACTATTTTATTGTTATATAAATGTTCATATTTTATTGGAATTTGATGGTCATTATGTGCACTGATCAAGTCAGTAAGAATGATATAATTATCTAAATGTGCTATTAATTCATGAAATAATCAATCTTACCCAACTTTAATATTTGCATGTGACTCAACAGTGTTATATATTATGTATATGTATAAATGGCGTCAATTCTTTCATTCGTTACAGATTGAATACGTCAGGACAATATGATAAAGATGTAAATGTGCAAGTAAATTTCGAGAGGTAAGCTTGGATAGATAATATTAATAACACCGTAGTAGTAGTCAACATTCTTTCACAATTATTTAAAAAAATCTGTATTTCTTAATTATCTCTATTAAAATGTCACTGAATAAAATCAAAAACGTATTTCAGGGATTTCGAATCCGACACGGATTTCGAGAAGCTGAGCAGACAGAGCGCGTCGAAGCAGACGGAGAAGGTGGACACGTCGACGAGCTGCGCGCCACTGACGGCCGCCGCCGCCACCGTCACCGAGGTGCGCCCCCCCGAGTTCCTCCACCCCGAGTTCTACATTGAGGAGTCCCTCCCGTCCAGCTTGGAATGGGCCGGACAGGTGCACTTCAATGTAGATGTGTGTAGTGTTGACGCGGACTTCCCCCCGCTCCGATTCTATATTCAAAATGTTCTTCATACAAATCTAATATTTTTTTGCATACTGCATAAGTCGACGTTTTTTATTTTTTAATTATAGTGTAGCTATGCCTGTTAGATATTGAAATTTATTAATTTTAATATTTTAGTAAGAGTGAGGCGTACCTTCCGTTTAGCTTGGAATGAGAATTGCAAGTGATTTTAATGTAGTTATATACTACTATAGTCGCGTCAGATAGCAGTGTAGTCATGTTACTTAGTACTTGTTGCTCCTTTTCGACATATAAAGTGGTATTATTAATTAAAATTTAAAAAATTTTTAGTTGTGACTAGTTATAGCAACAAAAAGAAACGAATTTATTATAGATATATTATTTTACATTTAGGATAGGAGGAATATGAGTATGGACTATTGTTGCGTTTCATTTTGTATCATCGTATAACAGTTAAATCAAATATTTATTTATTTTTTAATATTATTTTACATATTCCAGTTTGTTGAAATGAAAAATATTATTTTAGTTTATAAAAAATATTTTTTTTTTATTTTTTAGGACAATATGGATACTCATAAAATTAACATCGAAAAATTACAAGACTTTTTAGTGAAACTGTTTAGTTTATGTAAAATAAGTATTGTTTTAATAAAAGATGAACTGATCAAGTTAAAAGATGAGGTAGACGAACAAAAGAAATTGGTTAACAACATATGTATAACAATTAATGAAACATGGGAAAAATACAACGAAGATATTAATGTAAGATTCCGTGAGCAAACCCAGAGGCTGACTGTAGACCATGAGTTGGAATTAAGTGATATGAAGGCAGCTCTTAACGAGAAAGACAATATTATAAGTAATCTAAAGAAAGAGACGGATGATATAAATGTATCTCATAAAAAAGAGATAGAAATGCTTAAAAATGAACATCAGAATACAAAAGATTTACTTGAAAAATGCCGGAAAGAAATCAACGCGTTTGGTAAAAAAGTCAACGAGTTAGATGTACAGAAACAAAAAGATATTAAGGAAATGCAAGAAAAATTGCACTTGGAGTATAAAGCTGAAATTGAATCAATGAGGTCTAGGTAATTATTGGAAACATTATATTTATTATTGCTTTCGCCACTTCTCCATGTGTTAGCTTCAAAGTAAATTGTACAACTGGCATATGCGAAACGCCATAACTAGAAAACTGAACTATTTACGAATATTGTGAATATATTGTGTTTTAGTATTTAAATTTCAATATAAATAGTTGTCCAATTATCTTGTAATCTAAAGAGATAATAATATTTTATTTTATTTTATTTCAGATTCCGTTTGGTGGCGCTTACAAATATGGACAGATCACCATCGGAATCCAGCCTCGAAAAGATCGAGCGCACAGATGTAATAGAAATCAGTAACCACAACGCTATCGTTATGCAGACCAAGGAAAACGCTGAGATGGAGAAAGAAGAAGCCGTCAGGGAAGCGGTGGAGAAGTGTAAGGCTGAGTGGGAACAGAAGCTAAACGCTGAGCTAGTGCTAATGAAAGCGAAATATGAGGCGGAGAAACAGGTATTGACTCTTATATAAGGATAGAAAAAATACTTAAAGAAAACCTATAAAAATTTGAACGCAGTGGGATTTGAACCCGTTGTTTACTTTAAGTATTTTGTTAGGTATTTCAGCTTTTTATATTCTTTTGTAGGTAGGTAATTGGAATTTCTAAGATTTTTTTTTCATGTTTAAGATACCTACGCAAAGATAATTAGTTTTGACTCATAAAAATTTAATTGTAAGATATCAGCCATAAATAAAATTTACTGCAATAATGATATATGTAGCTAAAATATAGAAACTTACCCAGGTGACAATAAACGACGTGACACGCCGCCTGCTGTCGGAGAAGGACCGCCAGCTGGAGCTGCTGCGGGAGCGCGAGCAGGCGCTCAGCCGCGAGTGCAGCAAGTACCGGGACACCATACAGCAGCTCACCGACCCCGAGACTAATGACTACGACAGCTTGTTGAAGACTCAGGTATTGTTATTGCATATTGTGAAAAATATAAAATCCAGTTTATTTCGTTACTTAATAATGTTGAACAGGTCCATTTAATAACAAAATGTTTTGTTTTAGTTTGCCACTCTTGAAAATGAAAAAGCGGTACTGCAGCAGCAATTAAATGAATTGAAGAAAGAGCTTGAAAAGAAAAACGAAGAAGCAGACAAAAGTAGAGAAGACGACAGTGATGGCAGGTTAGTGAATTTAATTCTTACTAAAAATATATATATACTTATAAATGTATCTAACTATCTAAATTTGTTTATTGTGTGAATATGTTATTTTTTAACTATGTAGGATTGCTTATAGCTATTATGTTGTTGAAAAGTTTACTTTTAGGAGTTTATTTGCGTAATCAATTATTTGTTAACCTGCGTTGATTATTTTCTCAAAACATTTATTGAGCTCTGAAACTTCTATACCAGGTCGTCCCCTCGCCACGAGGCGTGTCGGCGCGGGCGCTGCCACACCCCGCTGGGGCTGGCGGGCGGCACCCTGAGCCTGTCGTCGTGCCTGCCGGGCCACACCGTGCTGGTCATGTGGGACCCTGCGCACCTCAACTATACTGTCATGCAGGTCAGTGCTGTTCGAGTCAGGTTTTTTTTTCTATTTTCGTCGTGTTATTCCAGCCAGTAGTATTTTTTACGTCTTCACGCTTTATCCCGCACATGGCATGGTAGGCAGAGGGAACTGCAGGAATCATAGGAATAGAGTGTTAAGACACTCTGTTGATTAGTCCTTGCTTTTCACCTTTTTCGAGGCATTGCGTGTTGAGTGGCAAAACTCAACGCCACGCTTTGCCTAGTTTCCAGAGCGAAGAAACTGGAAATAGAAAATTCCATCTTTCTAGAGTAAGAGTCATACGCACAAACCGTCGCGTTAACAGATAGACGCTACACCTCTGCGCTACGACAGTACAGCCAGTAGTAATGATATAATAAATACAGAATTACTAACTACTACTTTTATAAATTGCAGGAAGCTTCAATAATGTACTTCGTCCATAGCGACTGCCTCCCAGCGCTGGACTTAAGCATACAAGTAAAGAACGAAAGTGATCGACGACTGTACGCCATCGCCACTGTCGAGTCTAAGGAGTATTGTTATGCCAAAAAGGTACTCATATTTGTACTTGTTGGTTATATTTTTACACTGTGCATAGATCAATTAAAATCTTAAAAGAAAAAAAATATTTTTCATTGACTCGAGTTAGATTTACACAATGAATATTTTATGCTATAATTTAATTATCAAATAATTTAAGGAATTTTAAGCAATCTGTGTACAAACTGTGTACTAAATATAAATAATATGTTAGAATAAATGAACATTATTATTTATAATGTGTTGTCTTCAGAGTGGCAATCGTTTCTTAATGCCGCGCGGCTCTCGCTTCTACCGCGTCCGCGTGAAGCCTCACAAGCCGCACCTGCCGCACCCCTCCTGCTGCGATAAACAACATAAACAGGGTAAGCAAAACATTTATAAACAATTACACTCATTCATTATTTACAGTACAATGTATATTTGTTGGTTAAAAATATACAAATATACTTGTTTTTTAAATAATGAAATAACATAACATATTTAAAAAAATCACTGTACTTATTTTGTTATAAAAATGTTCTTGATGCAATAGTAAAACATTGTGTATGTTAGAATATATTTTTACAATATATATATAATTTAAAATCTTTTCTTATTACCAATATTTTTACATTAAAAATTACACAAAAAATTCAGTTTAAGTATCAAATTTTAAGTAGAAACAGCATAAATTAACCAATTTAATATGTAAATATACAAAATAAAAATTATTATATAAATATATTACACTTTTTTAATCTGTAGTTTAACCAATTTAATTGGCCTCTAAAACAAAGCTTCATTTATTTTTGTTCACATCATTACCTGCTGTTTATTAGTCTAATATCACCTGTTAATTTATGAAATGATTAATACATACCACATATTATTTTTTTTAATTAAGGCTCAATACACAAAATGCACATATATATATTTAATGTAGTTATTATAATTATATTCTAAAACATTCACATTCACAGTAAAGTTCCTTGTGCTTGAAACCGTTTTGCTACAGATCTCTTTACAAAGCAAAATAGGTTAATATGTGCGTGTATTGCCTTACTGCATGTGTACATTAGTTATAGTTATAGTTAGTATAGCACGCTCGTTGGCATTGCAGATGCAATAAGGAGCACCGTGCTCCCGGTATTCAACAAACGCCCGCTCAAGAAGTGGTTGACCTACATGCATGTATCAGGTCTTTGCTTTTACTCCATTTGTGCCTATATCGACCCATTCATAATAACATTTTTTTTATTTTTTTTATTGCTACAATTTAAATTTTTCACTCACTAGAACCTATAAATGTCATTTATATTTTGTTTGTGTCTGAATAATATAATTGTCATTTAACAAAAGAAAACATAAATATTATCTAGTTCTTTGAAATTTAACAACAATATTGTGTAATATTGTCACCAGATATGCAAAAGTCAGTAGATACAAGTCAGTCAACTAGTTCCAACACAGATGAGGCGAGTCGTGTGGAAGTTGCCACAGCAACACTAATAAACCTCGAGTCTCCTGTGTCTGCGAGTGATACAGCATCTGCAGCAGGGCCCTCGACTCTGGCGAGCTCCTCGGGACCCTCTGGCCTTGCAGTTTCTTCAGGACCTGTTCCCTCGGGTCCAGAAGACCAGCTAGACTCCATAGAATCGAGTGATCAATGGCACCCAGCTAGAATGCAGATTTCATCAGTGAGTGCCGTGTAAGTTGTTTTGTATTTCTTTTTCAGCTGTGTATGTATAAACTGGGAGAATCTACTGTCAAAACGTTGCGTTCTCCGCTTTTTACCTGGATCTGAGGTATTACATATTGTGTGGCACCTCACTACCAGCACTTACTAGAGCGGGATTTCAAAATAATTCTTTCCCCGACTGGGGATCGAACCCACTGGAATCATCGTCTTAACGCAATAAGTCATACGGAGTCCTACTGCGCTACAATGAAACTTTTGGAATATTATAATGTATAGAGAAGATATAATGTAGAATAAATTTTAATAATCTTTTTTATTTTGAGAATATATTAAATTATTTTCTTGTTTAATGCCTGTATAATATATTTTGCCTGTTCAAATTAACGTAACATATATCATATGATATATGTAACTTGAATTAATCTGGAACAATCGTGATTTGATAACCTAATAATATTATTTACTGCATGTCATACTTATTATTATGTAATGTTAAATGCAATTAATGTTTTTGTTTGTAATACGATGACATGAAAATATATAATCATTTGTTATTATCGGAAAACAATAATTGATTTTTTGATTGAGGTTTTTTCGTCGTGGCGCAGAGGCGTAAGTTTCTGCCTGTAAACACGACGGTTTGAGGGTTCGATTCCCATTCGGAGAAGATGGATTTTTCTATTTCCATTTTCTGCGCTCTGGCAACAAGGCAAAGCGCGGCGTTGAGTTCCGCCACTCAACACGCAATGTCTCGAGTAAGGCGGAAAGCGAGGACGGAGAAAGCAGGGACTACGCAACGTAGTGTCTTAATACTAGGTTCATATGGTTCCTGCAGATCACTCTGCCTACCCTGCTATATGCGGGATAAAAGCGTGAAGCTATAAAAAATGCTGAAATTGTTCTAAACAAGTAATATAATATATTTTAAGTTAAATTTAAAATATTTCAGAACCGATATGGAATGCAGCGTCAGCCGATGTCCAGGAGGGGAACCCCTGGAGCTAACAGTCAGTTCTATGTCAGTAGTGGCGCGCGGCTCTGCGCCTCCAGGCTCTGAACTAGCCGAGGAGGCAGCACCCTGACCCATCGCCACCTCCTACCTCCCCCTTAGAAACACCCCTCCTCCACCTCCACCTCTTGAGACCCCGTTTTATCCTATTGAGACACCATCCCAGCCCCATTAAGACCTTCCTTCCTCCTTGCCTCTGCCTCCTACCTCACCTTCCCCTGGTTATTCTATCCCCACCTCCCTTTTGACATGGAAAAATCACTGCGAAATATCTTGTGTACCTATATGTTATCAATTGACCGTGTGATATCTTTGTTCCTAGTAACAAGAGATACTGTTAAATCGGTTTTTAAGTTCTAAATTGCTAACTTCGTATGTTGGTTTCAATTAAAGTACATAATATTAAACTAAATAGTTCAGGAACATTTAGTGATTTTGGTACAATTTGCAATCAAGCACTTTTCCTTTTCTTGTAGATCCTAATTGACATATTGGGTTAGCAATTTAAAACATATAAATAACAAAGTATAATATATTCGATGGCATAGTATACACGATAGCGTATGGTTATTGTACTGTTACATCTTGCTGTGGTATTCAAATTGTTGTAGAATAAAAAATATCATAACGAATATTAATTACCTTTATTAGTATAGATTTTGCATTTTTTTTATTCTTTTTTTTTTAATATAAATAAGGAAACATTTCAAAAATATTATGTTGATAATATTGTGTTTATCTATATTATCGTATACATATCTCGCTTATCATGCAGACTGATATAAATAATTTAATTGATAATAATTCGACTTTTCAATGATTAGTAATTTTTTTATCATGTTTTTTATAATGCTAAGTGAGGCGATTATCATTTGATTCGATTTTCCTTGTTAATTTGCCGGTCATTGTGTAAAGGCAATTGTTATTGTATTGTGCTATTAAGGTGTATATTTTCACTACTGGAAATATAAAGAACTGTGTACGATACGGAATAATGAGAACACGTTCTAAACATATTACTTTGTAATATTAATGTTTTTTAATATAGCGTATAGCCTGCTTTGATAAGCATGCAATAAAGAAGTATTTTTCATTTGTTTTGGAAAATAAACGCGTTTAATTAATTTTTTTTTTCGTCTTAATTATTATGTGCAACAAATTATTCTATCTCAATTTGAATTCTACGACCAAAAAACGTATATAATATAAAAAGTATGTTTTGTGATATAATAAATAAGTTCGAAGCTTGCCCATCAAGCGTTGGGGATGAATGTGATATTGTTTCAGTAATCTGGAGATTTGACTCGATTGTGGTGGTATATATTGTATATAAACGTTTAAAGAAGGATATGTTATTTTTTATTCGATTTGCGACGGTCTTCTTATTAACACGTGATGTACGTGAGAATTTAAAATGAACGTATCATTTATGTGAATCAATGTTTCCACCTAGGTGACGTCTTCCATGGTTTTAAAGTGTGGCATGGGACGCATTGTTGGGAATATTTTTTAATTTTAAATTTAATTAGCATTATGTATAGATGCTAAAGTATTTTGGTATAAATTTGATATTTTTAAAAGGAAATTAGTTTTTCAAACATCACACTACAAAACGAAAATTTACAAAAAAAAAATTGAACGTAGCGGGGCCCGAGCTTGTGCCTATACTTAGGAAACAAAAGGTTTGATTCTCGGTGCGTTCAAATTTTTCTACGCTTAACAAAAATATTTAATATATAATATTACAAAATATTGTTAAAAAATTACGACTCTGCTGTTACACTCAAGAATTAAAGTATAGCGATGTAATAGCTCTTCTCGAATTCCTTCACAGCGGTGTGATTTATTCTAAATAGTACAAAATAATTTAGTCGAGCATAAGCTTTATATATCTTGTCTTGCAATTCGTTCATTCATATATTTTTTTCTGTTTGTGTTTTGTAGATCTTATTTTAGTTTGTGTGTTATTTCTGTAAAAGACGATAAATATATGAATATATTATAAATGTAACATTATTGGTGATATATTGTATTATAGCACAAAATTACTCTATTAATAAACACTATTCGATTAGTTCGCTGACACTAGACGACGGAGCGAGGTATACGTCGTTCTCGTACAGCGGTCGTAACTAAACTGTAGCCTGTAGCGAGTGCATCTATCCTAAGTCTACCTTGATATTCCTACCTAAGTCATAGCGGTTATATAGGCTTCCTTAAGAGTTCTCTTTACAAGTGTGTAGGCTTCAGGAAGAAAACGCTTCAACAGTTGATCTCGCTTCTAATATTCTTCGACTCCTAGATAGTTTCGACACACTAGATGTAGTTTTTCAATTAAAAGTACGAACTTTACAGTCTCATAGTACGGTTAATTGTAAATCGAAGCACAGACTCTTGCGTCCGTTCATTGTTTTACCGATTTTTAATTCTATAATATATTTGCTGGTTGCGCAAATAGCGATGTTGTTGTAATGTAAATTGAGAGGGCATGCTTCGTGTTGAAATTTGTTTGTGGCCTTAAAACGTGGCGCCCGATGTTGGGCACCAACTGTCTCTAAACTAATTTACGATAATACAAGAGGTAGCTTGTTTATTTTAAATGGGATTAGAGGCACCGGCTTTGCCGACTGCTGTGATAGTGCTGTGACGTGCTGTGCTCTCCTCAGTCCTTTATTGATGATTTTAATATTGTATCATTAATTTAGTAATATATTATATGTATATGTATTTAAGGGCCTATTTAAGGACGTAATGTTACTGACAAATATTTGGTCTAGATTCTAGATAAGACAGCTTTGTACTGGTGAAGTGTTTGTCTTTAGGGCCCGTTAAGCAATAAGATTTTTAAAATTGGTCGCAGCTTGGTCTGTCTCGTTATATAAATGTTTGCTTACGTTATAATAATAGTGTAGGCAGTGGTCTGGGTTGGCTCAGTTTTAACGAAATTCAAAATAGATATCTTCCGTTGGCTGTCCAAGAAATTTATTTTGAATATAACATTGTTATTGTAAATAGATGATTGTTGATGTAAAACGAATATGATCTGTCTATATGTAACCGTCTCAAGTAAATAGATTGAGGGGTCATTTTTGTTCTAACATATTATTTTTTTTTTTGTAAATCTTATAAGTGGTAAAATTATTAAATTTGTTTAAGTACTCGTATTGTGTAATTCGTTAGGTTTTTAAATTGGAATCAATTAATATAAGTCGAAATTAATCAGAGTAATATGATTTATGATATTATGGTCTGGCAATACCTGGTGTCGGCAGCACTCCTGACTCCCACTTGCAGAGGAGCATCCGCCGCAGTCGCGGTTATACGGTGTCAAGTGATTGCAAAGGAAGCATAATAACTCTGTTGTGATCGCTTATCGGACTATTTTGTAGTGACCAATTTTATTGTTAGAAAATAACAAAATGTAAAATTGACAATTTTAATGTAATTTTTATATACAATAAATAGACCTTTTTATAAAAACCGTTATTTTATTTCTCAGTGAGCACTGAGCAGTGAGCACACCGCAAATTACTAAGCACTGGTTAACAATAAGTCCTTAACTTTAAAGGAACGATTACTCAACACGTATATTCTTAAACTAATTACATATGAAATAACAAATATTTACAATTTACAATATTATTAATATATACAAATTTACATACTACATTATAAAAGGGTGCTAAAGGAATTCACAGCTTGTGATGGATGAGCGTCGTAGTACTGCTTGCATTCGGGTACCTCGTGCGTGTTGAAGGCGCAGTCGGAATAGTTCCAGCCCTGCATTTCTAAATTACTTTGCGCGCAATCCTGGCTGTAGCGTGTGTTGTAGTACCGCTGGTCTTGCATCTCCATGACAGGTGACTGGTCTCTTACGTTTTCCATTGGATAGTACTGGGCTTCTTCAGGATAATAGGACTGCATGTAGGGCTGCTGGTCACAATATTCTTGCTGGTATCCATTGCTAAACAGTTCGGGAGATGGAGTGTCGCTGGATTCAGAGCCTTGAGGTCTTTGCCATTCTAACCAATATGAGTCTTCGGGTCTGGAATTTTCATTATTGAGATCTGCGAATGTGGGTGGAGATTCTAATGTGTTTTCTTCCAAGGGGAAATCTAGACGGATCGGTTGGTCTAATTGAAAGATTTCTTCAGGGTGGAATATGTCGTCAGGTATGGCGGAAGGGTCGTAAGTTTGTTGTGGCATCGTAGGTGCTGGTTGTGTCGGTGGAATGTACGCTGTGAAGGGCTGATGCTCTGTTGGTGTCCATGCGGCGGCCGCGTAAGGTTCTGCTGCCGTCTCAGACCGCCAACGGCAATTGCACTCGAAAGGTCCACACGTACACGTGAGTGCTATGAGAAAAAAGCAAATATTAAGTTTAAGAAGAAAATAGAAAATATTTTTTTAAGATAATTACGTAAAATAAAATAGCAATTCCATATGAGAACATTTTGCTTTTTTAGTTAATGTTCAATGGTATAATCGAACTTACTTCTTTGATTATCTGGAATGAGTGGTGGCGGTTGAGGGTGGATCATTTTTTGTGGCATATGCTTGTCTGGTTTGACTGTTAGTATTTTGTCTGCAATTGCCGCTTCTCTGGCCAGAAGTAACGCTAGACCTCGTACTCTTCTACCTGCACCTAGTGATCGTCGGACTTCGCTTGCTCCCTTAGCTTCAGGACGTGGGTGGTCATGAGATCCTTTTGCTTGAAAGAAAATGGCATGTTCTGTATGTCGCCAGAAATGTGTTACAGGATAGCCGCAATGTCCACGACATGGCTGTACCTCCAATCGACCACCGTTGCAGAGGCGATTTGGACACGGTTTGCCTAAAATGAATAATTAAATTCTATAAATATTTTATATTTTAGAATTTATAATTAATTATTGTTTTTTCAGTAATATAAATAGAAGAATACCTTTTTAAAAGCAAGAGGTTGTCACTTGTATAAGTATTAAAAACGTATAATTAATCATTGTTTGACTTAAATTTACTATTTAGAACAAAATTTTATAATATTAATTAAAATATATGTATTTTTAAGCTTTTTAATATAATTCAAATTTATTTCTTTATAAAAAAAATGTACCTTGCTGTTTTTTCCTTGCTTTATCACATATGGCAGGTCGTAAGTGCACTCTAGAACCAGTCCGGCAGTCGACATCTTGTTGAACAAACTAGTACTCCAAGACAGCTTTTCTTTAATATATGAACGTTGTGATTGTTAGTATTTCTCATAGCCCACCCTGAAGCGTGCCTTCTGGCTTCTTCACATCCGGGGGGATACACACGTCGAACATGTCCGTCGCACCATTCGCCAAATGAGTCAAAATTACTAACTCTAGGCACTACTGCATCGTTGATGTCCCACTCGGGTGTCACTGGTCCTTCTGACATATCCGTTCGGCTAGTACTGTAAGAAATAGTTTAATTTAGATTTATGACAATTTAAATAGGTTTGTATTATTCAAAAAAAGTATGTAAATCCTTATTGTGTTGCTATTATAGAGTATACTTGAGTACAATCCTTATATTTAAAGAATAATCTTTTGATTACATATTTCCATTTGAAATAAAAAAATTACAAATGTTAAACAAGGGTTAGTGAGCCAGAAGTATAATTGTGATTTTTCGGTATTATGGCTTTAAATGCCTGTATGTAACTAAGTATACCCATATATTTACTTTGATATTTATATGGAACTCTCTATGCCTACTCATACGGGACTTGTCCAAACAAAAAACAATGTTAATGTAAACTTGTAATAGCAATATAGACTATTGGCGAAGCGCAGCTGCTATACCTATATAAAATATATTGTAAATCAAGATAATTTACAAAAATCTTAAATTCGTACATTTAGGTAATAAAAACAAAATAATTAAACAAAATTATACACCAAGTATGAAAAGTGCATAATGTTCCTATATGGAACATCTCTCAACAACTCTTTCGAAATATTTATTAAATTTACAATATCCGAATGTGTTACAGTACTTTATTGCATTCGTTGCGGAAGACAACCCTATTAATGCTATGTAATGTAGAAGAAAGCTCCCCCTCAAGCTTGTTTAACCAATTGATTTAAAATTGCCTTCTGAAGGGGAAGACGTTAATTAATAAATCGCTTTCTAAAAGAAATGTTGCTACAGTAAGATGTATTGGGCATTGAATCATCGTAAATATGTAAAAAGAGTAAAACATTTACAATATTAATTCACATTTAAATAACTGCATGCGTACAAAATATATAGTGGTATACAAAATATATTAATGAAGTTTTTTATTGGACATATATTATAAAGTGGACAAAATATGGAATATGATAAATAAGTTATTAGGTATAAATAAGTTATTATTAGTATGTTATTTTGACTATTTTTCTTGTTGTTAGTTTGTTGTATGTATTGTTGTATGTTGGTATGTGACATAGTTTTTACTATATTTAATAATATTAAAATTTAATACATATTCTAAGGCTCTACTTATAATTGGAATCTTAATACCGTTTTACGATTTTGCATAATTATAACATAGCTTTACTAACGGTTTGCATCTTTTATTTTTAGTTTAGTTATTTTCTTCATAATAAAAAATCATCATTGAAAAATTATAAAGATTATAAAAAATCTACAAATGCTTAAAATTATATACAATAAATATTTAAATATGTGTATCTTACACATTTGGCTATTACCAAATATTTTTTTAAATTAAATAATATAAAACTTACATTTAGCAAGACAGTGAGGAAACGTTAAAAGCTTTACAGTCAGTATTCATAAGCAATAGGGCAATAGACGCGTCACGGTTTCAATAGGTTTCAATTAGGTTCAATTGCCGTCCCTCTAACACCTTCCACAACCCACCCTAGCTTGACTGTTAGCGTTCAATTAAATAAAATATGCCTCATTCTTTTTATATATAGTAGTCTATATTTATTAAAAAAAAATATTTGCAAATGTACGCAGATCAGTACTTTAAATGGGTGAGAGGTGTGGTTTCCATTATTGTTATAATTTTATGATAGAGTAATAAAATTGTTCTAGTTTAAAATATACCTTTTTAATTGTTTAAAATTTTCTTATAATATTAATAGCTTGTTAAAATAAAAAATGGTAACTGATGTAAATTTGTACTAGAACAGTCTAGAACAATTAAGTTTAGATTTATTTAAGTATTTCAAATACTTATCTGGCTGAGCTTTTCATAATCAATTATGAATATTATTTATTTTGTTATACGTTGACAATAATTTCAAATAACACGTAATTCTTATTATGTATGTATCCTTACACAAGTGAAAATTAGATTATAACCTTTCCTAAACAATTCTTTACGACTATATATATATATATATATATATATATATATATATATATATATATATATATATATATATATATATATATATATATATATATATATATATATATATATATATATATATATATATATATATATATATATATATATATATATATATATATATATATATATATATATATAGATATCCTAAATAAGTGCACAATCTTACACTTATTATAAAACGTTTTGATCATTTATCACGTTTCCTTAATCAAAATTTTCAAAATTTTAATCAAATTATCACTTACTAGTTACAAAATCTATTAGAAGATAATAAAAAGCAACTATTTCGCATTCTACCGCATTGTAGAATAAGGAGCATAGCTCAGGTGCAGGGGCTTGTGACCCAGATATAGATTTTAAGAGCCTCGTTTAAAATATGTACTCACGCTTACAACTAGTGTCAGGAGCTTATCTTTCTACCTTAACAAATTTTTAATGTGTCTACTAGTGTCGCCCTCGAGGCATGCTTTTGAAATTATTTTCATTCAATTTTAATTCTTTTATAAATGTTAGTTGGTTGTATGATAATCATATTTTTATCTTCTAGGTGAAATTTATTTTCTTTGTGATTTTACTATTTAATACGAAAAAATACTTACAGGATAACCATTTCCGGGAGTATTCAATTTAGCAAAACGTTAAATGTTCAAACTTATACAAGGTAATAACCACAGTTCACAAATCACAAAAAATCACACTAACATATTATAGCTTAGAATATTTAGTTTCCGTTATAATAAACACACGGCTTGTATCGCATGTAGTACACGCATCGAAAGCTCATAGCTCACTGACTTTAACAACAAAAATAAACATAGGGATGATTTCTCCCCACTCCCCAGCAAAGTGGGGTAATTTGATAATCCAATAGCAGTTAGTTATTTGCATAGCTCCTCCTCCCTTGCATGTTCGACCAATCTGTTACGTTGTAGCGTCAGCCAATAAGGTGAGCCCGATTAAATAACTCTACATTTTCAGGAAAAATCGTGATGACTAATTTCAGTGACACATTACCTATATACGATATACCTATGGACGTATCGATTACCTGAAAATTTCATTAGTTTAGTGAATAGTTAATGGTGGCTAGGTAGCATTTCGTAGTATTATTTACGTAGTATTATTATATAGCATATGTAGTAGTAATATTGTAAGTGGGGAGAAAGCAGGAACTAAGCAACGGAGTGTCTTAACACTAGGTTCAAATGGTTCCTGCAGTTCCCTCTGCCTACCCTGCAATATGCGGGATAAAGCGTGAAGCTAGAAAAAAAAATATTGTAAGTTTTCCCGCGCTAATTCAACGTCATTCTGAATTTTCAAAATAATTCACTCACTGGGGTGCCGATTGAACCCATAACTATCGTCCTTATAATTTTTACACTTATACATGTACCTACTATTTAACTGGTGGCTTCAAACTAAGTGGGAATACCAAGGTCACTGTGATGTTTCCATTTTACAAATACATCACCCTCATTAATATTGCTTTAATAATATTATTCCATATATACCTATGTATAACATAGAAAACTATCACACCTGTGTTTTACCTGTTCTTACAGTGTATACTCATGACAATTTGACAAATTAAATATTTACTATACAATGTTGGTTTGTTTATTACTATTATTATTACAGTTCGATATTTTGAAAATGAAATAGCATCAAATCATATATTAAATGTAATAGGGTTCTTCTCTTAATCTTGGATAACGCTTGAGGTAAAGTAAAATTTTGTCTACTTTCAGTAATTTATATAGGTAATTGAAAATAATTTGCGATAGTAATGCGTTCGCAAACTACATTAATTGCGCGTACGTTACTACTTGAGTTCGTAGATATGCATAGGTTGATTAAAAAAGGGTGAGAGATGCGGGTATTGGCGACGCTTGCGCACAGGAACTTGTAAATTGTGAAGAGCCGTTGCTTTTACACTTTCATTTATGTTCTACTTAATAAAATATTTGTAGCTGTAATTCTAATATGCCTAATTAAATTGAAACGCTCCCCGAGGTAGGTAGGTACTAAAAATGAATATACAAATTAAACTGAAAACTTTGTTTTTTCGTTTTATTTCATTATATATTATGTACATACTAACGGTTTTTCCAGGTTTAGTCTTACGGTAATTTTGATATCTTCCAGTGAAAGTCGCATAAAAATCGAGTACCTATAAAAATTTAAGTGTGAAATCCGAATATTAACCCGCTCAAACCAGATACATTAAAAATATATGTTTGTGTTTTAGTATTGTTTAAATAAATGGCCACATGCACTTTGAAGTTACAGAAATTTTTATTTTATTTTGTTTCTATATGTATATACGTATTATGTATATAAATAAAATTAAGACTGATGTTGATTTAAATTATAAGCACAGAGTTAAACTTAAATCAATTCTCAACGCGTGTGATTGAAATATATTATCGTCGTCATTTTGACAAGATTGATAGAGACAAAAATCCTTAGTATGTCATTGGCATCACGTTACAGAAAAAATAGCTTAAAACACTGCTTCGTACTTGAGATCTAATACATGTATCGGCCCAACTTATAAAGTTCATTGTCCTTCTCTACTTAAATAATTTCAAACGATCCTACTAATATCACCTTTGATGTACGTTTTAAAAATGATCTTTGACTAAGCCGAGATGTTTCAACAGATTATGGAGAAAGTATGCTGCTAGATATTATCTAACAAAAAGTAAGCTTAAATCTATTTATATTGCAGATATACCGTCGTCTTAGTAGGTATAACAAAGAATTGTAAAACGCAAACATGACAGAAATTTAAATAAGATATTGAGACTACTTATTTTTGTTTATAAATTACCTATTAGTTAAGCCTTCTTAGGACAACACTTGCTACCGCGTAATCCGATTACAAAATTGTAGCATAATGTATAGTTTTAGTGCAATATAAACAAGTTACTAAGCTGGATTAAAGACAATTTTTTTTAATATTTTCATACTCATTCTATGTTACCGTTACACGATCAATAATTTGTACGGGGAAGTTGTGATGAAACGCGCGTACTATATGCTGTTAGTGCTACAGTTTCCAATTTTGTAAATATTTTTTCTTTTTATTTAAGACAATATCTACAAAATTTTAAGGTTATGCCATTCATTATCAATCATTACCATATAAGTTAGAATGACAAAAATATGTTGAAGTAAGTACCTCTTATAATTTTTTATTACAAATTATCCTCCCCGAGCGGGAATCGAACCCACAAATCGCTACAATTTTATAAATTTATTTAAGCTAATTATGAAATATCAACTGTATTAATAAAGAATATAGCAAATTAGGTGTCCAGTAAATTGCAATTTATATTTCATTGAAATAAAGCTGTATATTATCATTTGTTACGGAAAAGGAATGTAAAGTTCAATTGTTTTAAAAAGGTAAACAAAAGACTTACCTCAAATATATAGGTGTTGATCGTTGGTATCACGATTAAACTTTATATATTTTTTTATAATAACGTTTATGTTGTCTACTTACTTGCTAAGCTACTAGATAACTCTTGTAAAATGAGTACTTTGCAATATTATATTTTTTACGTTTTCCTCAACTATGGATAATCTCATGCATTATTGGGATTACCATATTGTTATATTTATACCTACATATTGCAAAACTGTAGGTATTTCTTAAATTTTTAATTACAGTAAAAAAAGTAACAAATTTAAATGTTGGATACCTTCTTCATTTGCTTCAATTTTGCTCTTATGAAAATTGTCATCATCATCATCATATCAGCCGCACGACGTCCACTGCTTAACATAGGCCCTTCCCCAGGATCTCCAGTGTGACCTGCCTAAAGCCGTTTGCATCTAGTGACTGCCTGCAACCCCGACCAAGTCATTTTTCCACCTGGTATGAAAATTGTTTTCTATGTAGATAATTTATAGCGTGCAAGTTCATATAAGTTATGTTTATTGTTAAGTATAGCCAATTGTATAAGATTATAAACATGTATAAACATTTCAGTAGTCAAATGACTTCATTGAGACGTTTACCATTGGTCAGTGGTTGGTTCCCCTTCCGCTGTCTTGCTCATTGCCAATTGACGCCCGAATAAAAGCTGTTATATAGCACGAGCAATTTGCGTCCCCTCACTTGTGCGGAAGTCGTCAATTCGCGAAATTGACAGCAATTCCGCTATAGAATAAGATGGTCGTCATTCGATTCGCATGTGAAGGTTTCATACGGATTTAGTCCTACGATCGTTCAACTGCTTACTAATCAATGTTCTTCTTTTGTTTTAAAGCCAGCTATTATTATTATTTTTTCAGTGATATACCTTTCCTGCAAAGACAACTCATAAATAAACGTTACTGTTAAGATCTATTCTGCTGTCACATATTAATTACCTAATAGAATTTTATTATCAAATATCCAAAAACATATATCTAATTATGTACTGTATTTGGCATATCAGGATCAGATCTTTCTTTGCATATTATCATAAAGGGAACGTACGTACAAAAAGATAAATTATTACAAATATGGTCTGCCGCTACAAGAAGTAGATTACTTTATAAAAATAAAATTTGACTGTCCCTAGCTCTTAAATACGTCGTGTGTCTTTCAGTTTCAATGAAAATTTTCCGGAGTTCTCATTTTTTGTCATCATAAAATGTTTTTCATATTAAATTACTTTTATTAGGAAGTGGTTACATTTAATTACTATGCAACGTATTCTCATCTTCAAAATGAAATAATCCCTATGAAGCCTCATAGGGATCGTGGAGCCCCACGATTTTATTCACTCGCTTAAACATTAAAAAATATTTAAAATCATATAATAATTTTAACGCTCAATATTTGTATACGTACATACAAATATTGAGCGTTACCGTTTTTTATGTACTATATATTTTTATGTACCTACTACCAATTTTTAGTAATGCGATATGTTTGACAACGGGAGCACCTATGATATATAATATTTTTCCTAGTATAATTTCTAAATACGTAATCCTTAAGTTTGAATTCTGTGGCTTATCTTCCTAAAATTGGACCGACTTTAACAGTTTAACTACCGACCGACGACTTCTTAGCGAGATAGCTTTAAGGGACCGTCTTGCAAACATGGATTAACTTAGAGATTACACTCAGGTAAATTACAGACACAAAACATTCATACATTTATTTTAAAAATAATCAAAATATATTACTCGCTATGTTTATACCAGTTGGGTCGGTATTTAAAATATCTTATCTGTTTTTTATTTTTATTTTTTTTTCCTTTTTTAAAAACTTCACGCCTTATCCCGCAAATGGCAGGGTAGACAGAGGGAACTGTAGCAACCGTTCTGTTTCCTGCTTTTCCGCCTTTTCGGGACAATGTATGTTGAGTGGCGCAATTCAACTCCGCGGTTTGCCTAGTTGCCATAGCAATGAAAATGGAAATTGAAAATTCATCATTCTCGAGTGGAAGTGAATCGAACTTACAAACCGTCACGGTAGACGCAACGCCTCTACTCTACGACGATCTTCAATCTGTTTATCTGTTAAAATAATTTTTTTTTTACATTACAACTACAAAATGTCCCCACTAATCTAATTCTGTTTCCAAAGGGAAAGAGAACAAACAAATATAAAGTTCGTTTCGGCATGATCTATCAAAGAAACAAAGACCATGTGACACAGAAAACTTTTTCTCATACTTATTTACACGTATATTCTATAAAGTTCTACATATTTGATTACATTTTGTAAAGTAACAATAATTATCAAATATTTTAAAACATACAATATATTTTTTTTACAAAATAATAACATTTACCAAAATATATTGTTTACATTTCCATATATAATCCATATGTATATCGTTATAATTAATATCTACTATTATATCGCTTAAATCAAGCACAGGTTGCGATCTGTGAGTGACAACAGAGATAACCCTCAAATTCTGATAGCAGATCTACACATCTATCTGTATAGAGCCCTCCCCAGTCCCATAAGCCTTTCCACACAAGCGGCGCTCAAACAAAGGATCAAATTAAACAAATCCGCAGACAATCGCGTTCCGACGAACATCGACATGAAAGAGAGTTAATCAAACAACTATTTTCAACTCTGAACAAATAGCACGCCCCCGCGTCTGGCGCAACTGTCAACCTACAAATACGTTTATGATTGACCTTTCGTACGTTCACAATCGAGTATCTTCCATAGCTAATCCGAGGCTTGAAATGCGCAATTGAATTTGTATAATCATACTTCAGCTTTGCCGGGTGTTATTAGTAAATGTAGAGTCAATTTTTTGCCTGTTTTGATATTGAGCTTGTGGTATATTTACTATTGTGGTAGAAAATGTTCAAAAATACACGAGGTAAGTGTGTATAACAAAGTTATAGTTAACATTTAAAGTATATTTATTGAATATTATTCTAACAGGAAGTCAAATTATTCATTCTTTTTGCGCAGATGAATTGTTGTAGAGTTTTTTAATAAGGAAAATTTTACATTTTTATCTTTTTATTAAAAATATTTTCTCTAGTGTTCCGTTGTAATGTTATGCACTATTGTTGTTGGTTGCTTAATATTACCTTGGCACGTGCTATATTTAATTTTCATGAAGATATATATGATATATTTAATTTTAAAAACTAATGAAGAAATTAATGAGTTTTCTTCTATAGTTTCACGCTTTATCCCGCATATAGCAGGGTAAGCAGAGAGAACCGCAGGGACCGTAGGAATTAGTGTTAAGACACTCTGTTCCCCGCTTTCCGTCTTTTTGAGGCATTGTGTGTTGAGTGGCGGAACTCAACGCCGCGCTTTTACAGATAAACGCTACACCTCTTCGCCTCAACGGTCTTCAAATCCTATAGTGTAGGAATATTATGGATTATATTTAAAGTTGCACAGTCTGTGCATACTGGGTAATTTGTAATGTTTAATGAATATTAAGAATTTGAAATATTATATATCTTGGTATTAATAAACAGGATTTTTGAGTAATTTTTATTACAAAACATAAAACTTCCATAAAACAGAGTAGGTAGGAACTGATAGCGAATAAAACGACAAGGTGAAAACTGACAATGTATAGTTTTGTTGTGAAAAGCCGTGTGTTCACTGCTAATTTATTGTCGTCCGTTATCACGATGCGGGTGCGCGTGCGCCGGCCGCTGCAGCCATAGCGACGGGACCTCTACCATTTTACATGCAGCACGTGACTTCTGGCAACTGTTCAGCTTTTTATTTATTAGAAAGGTGCTATATACAATTTTATATATTTACTTATTACATTGAATTTAATTATCAATTAATGTTTTTTACAAACCTCTTTAAATTTGCGTCTAATCTGTATTTAAAAGCTAAGTTTTCTATAGATATACTCATTAGGTCTTTCATAGGTCTTTGCTTACGAAGTAATATAGAACAATTTTTAATTTTCATTAAAAAAAACTGTTCTTCAACTTAAACAATATTAGAACCACGACTCAACACACAATTTTCGCCCAAAATAAACTCCAGTATGGATAGCATAGAAAGTAAAAAAATGCTTGTTAGTTGAATTTACAAGTTTTCCCAAGAAAGCGCAAAAAGAAAAATCAATGATTTTTAATTCTTTTGAGTACCTCTTTATATGTACATGAACATTTTTGGAACTAAGATCTTTCTTTTTATTTTACGGCTATTGTGCTTGTGTCATGAAGACTAGCATACCAATAAACTTAAAGAAATAATAAAATGCCGCTACAACTAAAATTGTTAGTCTAGTGGACGGACAAAAATCATTAAAAATTGGATCATCAAAACATCATCGTCTGAAGTAGGACGAAGTGTTACATCTTGGTGATTGTAAGTTCAAACTCCATTAAGGGGTACAATTATATTATTAATTTATTTTCTATATTTATCACTCTGGTAAAACAGAGCGCTGACTTCCGTTTCCGCTGCTCACAACACAATTTCAATAACAGCGGGTAGTAAATGGAAGAGTTCACGCAAATAACGTAACTAGCTTTATATGTAAATACTCATATACACATTAAATATCTTATACCCCTTCTAATTTGTAAATCCATGCATGTAGCCAAAACTTTATTTTGCATAAACAAGGGCACGCTGCAATTTTTCCGCGTTTATTACAGTAGGTCTTTTGATATATGGTTAAATTATACAAATTGCTTCATATAGTCGACGTCATAGTTATTGTTGGTGTTATGCCGTGTAATTTATTATTTTTATGAATATTTTTATATCAGTAAACACTGTACTAGCGTCAATAGATATATTTTTGTTTGTTTCCTAACTTTTTTTATTTATACTATTTTAAGGATTTCTGGGTTCGATACCCAGTCGGGAAAATGACGTGGCGTTGAGTTCCGCCAATTAACACACAATGCCTCGAAAAAAAAGGCGGAAAGCGGGGACGGAGAAAGCAGGGACTAAAAAACGAAAAAAAAATTAAGGATTACTTAAATAATAAATAAGGAGAAATCAGTTATAAAATTTGACGAGTTATAACACGTTACAAAGCAATTATGGTTTAGCCATTTCACGCTCGCCCTCAAAACAATAGGGAAGTTGGGGGAATGAATAATCTAATAAAGGTATAAAGATGTTGCGTGATTGTGAGATATCATGACGTGGGAACCTTGATTGGTAGTTTTAATTAATTGACGTCTAATGGGAAGCCCAATGTTTAACGTGGGAAACAGTTTCATGCTTTATTTAGATTTAATACATTTTAAGGTGTCAACATTTATGAAGTACGCCTACACTAGAATACATTATTTTTTACTATTTATTATCGTCAAGTTATCAGTATCGTTCGTTTTGGGAAAACTTTAACTTGAAACTCTTCTTAGATATAGGTTTGGAATAGTAAAAGAGACCTCTAAGATGATTGGCCTGCACAGTAGGGACGTCACGTCACAATAACCAAAGACTTTACTAATCAAAGTTATTATCTGTTGGTCTTTTTTTCAATGAAATTTCAAAAAAACATCTTCATATTTGTCTAACTTTAAACCAAAAACATTATTAGAGAAGACTATATATTAATAGATAGTCTGCACAATAGCCGGAAATCGGATATTTTACATTGTTCAATGATTGAATTCGGAACGCACTCGACGGGTCATGAAATTTATATTTAAAGCCCGCAAAAAGCAAAGGGTGGCTAAATCGGCAGGGCGTTTGGCATAAATAATAGCAAAAAAACATATTGCGTCGTTGCAATGCTCATTATGCGCAATTAGCTACGATTGTGACAGTGGGCATCATGTGAACGGATTTCAATTCAAGTATCATACAACTAAGTATCCGTCAAGCGTGTCAGGACATTGTTTATTAAATGTGGTCCATTAAGATTTATTATAAATAAATTTTACGCCATATTTTTAATTTCTTAACTTTTTAAAAAATTGACGACCTAAAATATTGGTATGGTAAAAAGTAAATTGGATTCCAACAATAATTAACTTTCTCACTAACCTTTTCAATTTGATTAATATAATTATATTAAGTTATAGTGTAACCTTAACAGTAACTAAATATTGAACTTAAAATTTTACAGATTAAGTTGACACATTATGTTGAAATTTTATATGTACCCGTTCAAAACATTTAGATATAATTTGTAAGCTGTTGAGTAACTGTTTAAAGCGTTTGTTTAACCTAATACTTTATTGACCCTCCGTTAACAGAACGCATTAGTAAAATTAGAGCGGTGGGAAAGGGTTACGTCTCTCCACCGCGAATACTTTATGTTTATTGTTATTAGAACAATATTTGTACTTTTAAGATCTATGGTTATGGTTATAGTTGAAAGCTGACACATTGTACTGTACGTGTTTCTATAAATAGAGTAAAAAATAGCCATAATGTACTGTTGTTCATAAAATTATTGGTTACGTATAGATATTATTTTTTTTATTTAAAATTACAAAATTGTATATAGCAACCTTCGTTAACAGCTTTTTCATCATAATTTATTGATAATTTATTAGAAAACTATACAAAGCTATTATATTTTCAAAATATTTATTTCTGTCTTATTATATTCATATGAACATTACATAGAAATATTTTGAAAGTGAAATTAATGATGTATTCAGTTACTGCGTAATCTATCATTTCCTGTGGTCAGTTTCAAATTGCAAACAGATAGACAGTTTTACAAAGGTAAGGGCGGCCATTAAGGGAGCTTTATTGTGTTATCAAATTGACTACCTTTGAAAAGCTGTTAGCGTTCTTTTGTTAAAAATATATTTAATGTATATTTTATTATTCCTGTATATAACGCTCATTCGTTTATTAAAATATTTTGACACTAAACATAAATTTAGGAACCTGATTTATTCTAGATTTGTAATAAGTTCTATTAATATAGACATTAACTATATATATGACATATATGTATTTATAATTAATTAAACGATAAGGTAAAATAAAAAAGTAGTCCCACGTCCAGCATAGCAAAGACAGCGTGATAGGGAGCCAGTGCTAAGATACTCAGTTCTCCAATTTCCGTTGAAATCTTATATTAAAAATTCTATTTTTAAAACCCGTCGAGGAAGAGTTAAATGAAAATGTTGTATTATTTTTTAGTCACAAATATTAAAAAAATCTATTGACAGTTCATCAATAACAACACTAGATGGTTAGGGGACGTGATTAGTACCGGTGATAAAGTGCACGGCTGCCACTGTAATTATTGGTGTTGCTTCGTGGGTACCCACTCTAAGCGCAGATAAGTGCATTACAATTTACATTAGCTATAGTCTTCTTGCTGTATCTATACCTTACTACTTCATTAAATTATCGATATTATAAAACTATTTTAATCTTATTGTTTAGAATTTTTAATGTTGTGTTAGTTTATTAAGTATTTACCTATGTGATGATTGATAGGTATATATTTTCATTGTAGAACTATTACTTAAACCCTAGGTCCTCCTAGGTCTACATATAATATTTTTATTAAAAAATAAATAAATGAATATTCAATATTCAAGTGCTATTGAAATCCTTTTATTTCTTTTTAAAATATAAATAAAAAATCTTATCGTTTGATACTTAAACTAAATATTAAAAATCATATTTACAAATAAAACTTATGATTTAAATTGTATTGCAGGTGTTTGTTTCACTTTTCTTGTCGCATTATCGACACGCGTCATGAATTAGTTGCTCCCGGTTTACAGAGCACGTCTACCTGTGCGCGTGCGCAGCGCGTTCAAGGCACGTGGGCGCGGTAGACCGTACTCGCACGTGGATGCGACCGCGCAAGTCTCCTACCTTGTCCTTTTAAGTACTTTAACATGTAGTTCAATTTTGTGTGTTATATGAACTGTTACGTCGATATATGTTTAAGTGTTAAGGGAGTCTTATGTAATTTTTTTACTATTCTTTGTATAAATATAGGTACACTATACATTAAGTTAAAAAAACAATATGCTTTAAAAAATCTAAGTATATTTATATTTACTTGATTGCTTTTGTCATAGTTAACATGTAAAAGTTATAGTAATATTTCATAACATAAATTTTCAAAAATCAGTAAAAAGTAAGTATATATTAGGATGTATTAAGTTTTTGAGATAGATACTGTACACTTATCCGCCTACTTGACATCGTGAGAATCAAAACGTCACTCAAATTTGGCTCCTACAAAGGACAAAGGAGTGAAAAGACAAAACTATATCTGACGCTCTGGACAGAATGTTGTATGTCAAACCTTTACGTTTACGTAAATATGGACTGCCTTTTATTATCTGTGAAGTTCGATTGTGGTTTAAGTTCACCCCTCTAACCATTCACGAAGGATGATTGATCTACGGCAGATTGACAGATTTTTTTATAAACCACCCTCGGGTCGGTACCAGCGAGAGAATATTAGAGGCAATTGTTGTTTAATTTTTACATTTGAAGGGCGATGCATTTCGAGTGTTGTAATAATGTTTTGATAATAGCAGTATCCGTTCAGCTCATATTTCTTATTCAGAGTGCGTGGGATTTAACCGCGAACCAACGACCGGTGATTTCATTACGAGGGCTGTTTTTGAATTTAAAACTATAGTAGAGTCCGTCAAATTACACCTTGCTTACTTTGTTCAACAAGGTTTACACATAAATATTCTTGTCACAGCCAAAGCAAAGATAATCGTCATGATTATATTTAAGGTCTTCATTATATTTAATGCTTGAGCTAGTAAGAATTTATAATACGAGTACGGTTTCAAATCGATCAGGATTCTTTTTAAGCCATTTTATGCATTCATATTTTTAGAAGTTCCAAGTCCATTGACAGCTTGCCATTGACCCTTGACGTGCGCTTACTGGGCTTTGTATTTTCTTTTTATCCGGATTTGGACAAAAGCTGTAGCCATTCGATAGTTTAACACAATGTACCCACTGATCCTCATTGATCGCCAATTACTGGACATTAAGTACTTTAAACGCTTTTCATATCCGCTATTTGTAGCAACAAATCAAATATGAAAAAAAAATACAATAGTCCGTTGAAGATTTCTATGCAATATTGTTAGGGAGTTTTTATTCGCTTATAAGCTTGTTTTTTTAACATAACCACAATAGCTTATGGGAGCTTAGTATTTTGTAGAGCAGAATTTGCTCAAATTTGATATCACTTGCAGGTCAAAAGGCGTACTGAAAATATTTATTAGGTTTGTTAAAATTGTACTGGAGACTTAAAAAAAATACCACTATATGTATATTAGCTTTTATAATAGATTTAATAAATCCTCGGGTATGAAAAATTCATAAAATAAATATTTGGAAATGTTGATAATATATTATTACAAACAAATTACACGAAACAATTATATACTGCTAACTGATTACATATGTATATCTACATATTTAATGTATAATATGTTCTAAGATAGTATGTTAAGCTACGCGTGCCAGAGCGCAACAAGGTGCGTTTTGGGTGCGCACGCGTCGCTGCCTCCATTGTCACGTCGGTCACGCTCATTGCTCGCACCCTGAACACTGAACACACAAGAACGCATTATTACATTTTTATTGCGCATCTTCAAAGCTTTGTTACTTTTGTCCAACGTTTTTTATTTGCTTTTTATCGATAGACATGTCGGACCACGATGTATGTTTTCACGCTGTAATACGCCTATGATTCTTTTATAGGTTATTCAATACTGTATCCGAAATACTTTCGGTTTTAAATTATTATTCTGCGGACGGAATAATAACGTTGGAATATGATATATTCCAAATTTCAATGAAATTAGGAATTGTAATTCTTGCTTATTTAGTAAAACACATTTGAATTGTTGAATATTTGAATTTAATTAAAACTTAAAGTATGTTTGAATTGACTTAAAAACAATGTAATAATATTTATGTCATTATTAGATTTATTTATGCAACATTTGGAAATATGACTATGGCATCGTTATTTACGATGATTCTCATTTCGGTAACAAAATTAAAACAAATTCTTAAAACTTTAAGACCATTAGCATTCTATTTCAATTGTGTTTGAAATATGTAATAAGTATTTCTTTTAAAATATAAGCAGGAATTGATCAACTTAAGGCCGGAAGGTCGGCTCTCACGTAAATGAACAATCATGTGAACCATGCTTAATTTGACAATCAATCACAAGATGTCATGAATCATTTGCTCTTGAGACGGTGCTCGGCTTGAGCATGGTCAGTTCTGAATCAGTTATAAATCTGGAGCCGCGCCGTCTGGCGAGCATGCGGGCTCCTCACTAGGTCATACCTCCTCCGTAGATGATAGAAACTAATATGTGCGTAGCGGAAGGTCGGGGATAAAATTAAACACCAATTTAAGAGGCATGTGACGTATTTGTCAAGTGCATGTGTTATTAATATCAACGTATCACTAAGTAGGTACAAGGACTGATGAACAACGCGTTGTGTTATTCGTTTAAGTCATTTTGTTAATCATAAGTTCAAATTTTATATAAAATATATTCATTTATTAAATATTCAAAGCTGGTTAGAAAATATAATCTACTTTCAATTTCAAATATTTCTGCTAAAATATACTGAATTACAGAGCAAAAAGTAAAAGTTAAACTTATGTTGTAAGTTAGGATAAAACTCAAGTCATGAACCTAAGTAGATGCAGTTTTATGAGTTTTGTGTTGCAACAAAAACTTTGATTCGCAATACTATTGTTGTTTCTTATTCTTATGTTGATTTATTTAAAATTGAATTTTATCGGTTTTAGTATCTGTTGATAGCAAAATTAATGTTTAATTTTGTTTAAGTTATTTTTTTACGCACTACATAGGATGTATTGTCCAAAGCTCACATACTGTTTCAGATTCATTGTGCTGTAATCATATTATATTTAATTGTAAAATAAATGACATTGTCATTACAAACCGCAAACACTATTTAGAAACGAGAGCACACGACCGCAACCAAATATTGTGATAATCCGCCTCTTCATATTGTCACTCGATGACTTGATAAAAAATCATAAAACGATCCACACCAGTCATCCCTCGAGACCACTCCAGTGAAAATGGTCTTTTCCCTTCATTCCCATAATCTATTCCAATTAACTGACAGCGGCATATTGTGATATTAACACAATGCATTTATTACCCCCTCGATTTACTTACAATAAGGAAGCATCAAAGGATTTTAACTTTTATTACAACTGGGTTACTTATGAAATAGTTTGCAAGAGAACGAAGTATATACTGATTTGTTTAAAGAGGATTCCTTGTAAGGGCGTTGTTTGAATGTGTTTATACTTACATGACTTGTACCGCTATTATAAGTTTATTATTTTAGTAGGTATATTCGCTACAAGAAATGTATTGCTTTCTCTTCTTAATGAAATAAATATTTTTTATAAAATAAGTAAAATTACATATTATATTAATTTATATGCTTTCATTATGTTATATAAATATGATAATTGCCTTATGCATTGCGTTTACAACATTTTTATCGTTAATCATTATCGGTAACCGTTACAGGCTAATCCCAACTCGTATCAACTATCAGCCCTCTGTCGGAGGGTCCGTTACTTATGGCAGCTATTAACAGTGATGCTATCGCCATTGTCTTTGCCCTTTCCCACAATCACTTGAATTAAGGATGGTATTAACAAAGTTACGAATAAAGGATGGGGTGCGGTCGACCTTAGTCATCTAAAATCAGTCTTCGTTACACCAGTATACATTGTGATACAGTCTATTATGTAATCGTTAACAAATAAAACATTAATATATGCAGGTTTGTTCATTTAGCTAACTTTACTTTAATTTTCTGGTTCTGGTTTTATCTATAGTTCAATTAATATAAACTTGTTTCTTATTTAATATGCAATAAGCAGAAACAATCTTCGCTTAACAAAAGTTAATAGAGATTTTTTTCATTTCAGAGCTTACATCATAATGGAGAAAAAAATCTTTTCAATATTTGTACTGAAACAAATAAAATTAATAGAGGTAATGTAAATATGGCTATTCCAAGTATCTAGTTTACACTAAAAATGTAATAGTTGTTAAGTAGCAATGTAATTGTTTGCAAGTTAGATTTAAATTAAGCACTACATTATTGTGCCTATTTAAGACCAAGCTGCTTTAGGTATAGTATGAAATATAAGAAACAATTGAATCTATGCTTGTCATTCTTATTGATCTATCAAGATATTTATAATTATTGTAAAACAGACCTTTAAGTTGCTTATACAGATGTTTTGAGGATTTCCTAAAGAAGTTTATGTTCTTTTAAGTTTATAAACATTTTATTGACAGCAGCTACTCTATGTTTTAAGGACAGAAAATCTTAACTTTTCCAATAGTTAAATTTGCACGTCAGAACATGAATGTATTAATATTATATTTTAGTAATGAGGACCGTCGTGGCGGAGAGCCGTAGCATCTACCTGTAAAAGGGACGGTTTGTGGGTTGAATTCCCTCTCGGGGAAGATAAATTTTTCTATTTTCATTTTCTTCGCCCTGGAAACTAGGTCAAGCACGGTATTGAGTTTCGCCACTTAACGTGCAATGCCTCGAAAAAGGCAGAGACTGAGAAACCAAGGACTAAGCAACGGAGTGTCGTCAATCTCATTCATTATGCTTCCCTATAATTATGTTATATAAATGTTGTTTTACACTTTATAAAGAGAAAAATAAGCAAAACCTACGAATAGAAGTAAATAAATAAATGACTGTAGTATATTTTAAAGCTGTGTTTCACTGTAAGTCAATCAAAAATAATTGATTTCGCTATAGAGTTTTGTAAAATGCCCGTTTCTCACACAAACCACAACACATTACCGATAACATCGATACTATAATTGCGATCGATATTTTAACCTTGTATCCATTTACCAATATTAGGTACCGGTAACGAGTGACGTTCTCAGGAGTCAGCGGGGAGTTCGGGGGAGACGATATCGCCGTGTGAGATCTGTTGATTTTACGAATCGATCGAATGTCGTAATATAATTGTTTCGTAATTTTCACTGCAAATTACAAAAATTAGTATAAGTATATTAAATTACTTTTTTGAAGAGCTGGGTCGCCGTTAATAATTCTGAATTCTAGGCCTTTTTTATTTCTCGATCTGGATTTGTCGATGCTCTCGAGTAACTGGAGTATTGTATTTATTTTTTTACTAAATGTAATAACATATTATTAATTGTTGTAAATAACACTACACAATTGATAAAAATAACACCAAAAATTATTAGGTAAATTGAAAATCTTAAATATTATATTTTTTCATTTATATACAATAATACTGGTTTTGCTTGTCGAACTTTCAACTATTTTATTTTCTTTTGAACTTGAACTTCAAATAATTTAATATTTCGATTCGAAATAGAGTATATAACTTAAATACCTAGTCACTAGCATATTAACATGTAACAAAAGTTCTATGAGTACTAACAAGAAATGTAGGTTAAAGGCTAAAGTTAATTCATATATGAAATGGAAATAATAATGTGTAGTTAAACACTAATCCATCTACGTTGTCCGTATTTAAAATTATGCTTAAATTAAGCAGTGCCTATGTTATGTACTTTATATAAGGAAAAGCTCTTTTAAAGTTTCGGGTGTCGTGTTATAGAAATTCATAACCCACTTTGTTTAAGTCGAATGAAAGTTAGTTGTAATAGGAAAATTAAGAAAAGTTAAATTTACAATTATTGTTTATACATTAGTATTTAATTTACAATTGTTATTTCAATTCAAAAATGTATTAATTAAATCCAGGATTGGCAACAACTTTTAAAGACGACGTATATTGTAACCTAGTTACAATATTTATTTTATCATATTTAATAACAACTTTATGGATATCATAGTTTTCATACAGCAAAAATCAGATTGCTAAATACTCATTGCAGTACAATGTGCCGTTGTAAGAGCCGTCGGCGGCGCGGCGCGGCGGTGGCGCGCAGGTGGCCGACACACGATACCCCATTGATCGGGACTTCGGGACGGTGCTCGTAGCCTCTTTCATTTGTCTCCTCTCAAAAGAATTCCTCGCAGACAGCGTTCACTGCGCTACTAATTACGCAAGGCCATAGAATATCGTTCAGAAACTGGTCGTGTGGCTTAAAACGGTAAATTATATATTAATATTTATTGTTATTATTCGAGAAAATAAAAATCATTGCGCTTTTCTTAAGCAGATATATTCTTGTCTAGATAGACGTATTATAATAATTAAATTTATTTAATATTTTTATTTTTACTATAATACGACGAGGAATAATCCGGTCCGAAGCAAAAAGATTTGGGGAGATATGTATAGAAAAAAAATAAACTTCATATTTAGGTTCTGAGCTTTTATTCTTTGCGAGTACCCACTCCTGACTCATCTTGCGTGCACGCACAAAATGCGCGAGCGATTCAAACGAATGAAAAGCGTTTTGTGGAGCTTATTCCTTCAATATTGAGAGCGCATGTGCGCTTACACAAAAGCTTTGCAATATTTTGAATCGATTCGCTGTTTATATTTTGCAGAAATATCTATGGTAAATCTATATAGGTACCTATAGATAGTGTAATTTTCTTATATATATCTTATATATTATCAACAATTTTTCATTTCAATTTCATTGAATGTTTAATTTGAGTTTTTCGTTATAGGTAATCTTAAATACTGTTAAAGGCGAAAAAATAAATATTTCATTCCTTTTCCTTAATATACAATTTAAGAACTATTATGATGTGTCTACAAATAGAGCATATTTCTCTAAGTACAATTAAATAATTTTAGTGCTTGTAATCAATCTAGCAACTTTAGCATATAGGTAGGTATGGATTACTTGCAACGTCTCTAACAACACAAGCCGGCTGCGGCACGTGTCTTCGCCCGTATATTTTGATCGTCGTAACGTCTTGTGGAGGTAATTACTTTGTATTTGACCAAACGTTATATTTCCATGTTGTCATTAGCAATTGGCTATTAATTCCTAGATTATGAGTGGAAGGTGTTAGATCTGTGTAACAAAATACAACTAGCGCCACCTGTTGTCATTCATACATGCTATATACAAAGATATTTAAATAAAACAGTTTAGTTAATTACAAGCCACCAAAGCGTTTTATTAGGTTATGGGCCCAGTCCCGAACTTCAAGTTAGTAATTAATAATTAGTGCAATCGGATCGAAAAAATGTCTACTAATTATTTAGTGAACGTGCCAAAACTGAAAGGTCGGGAAAACTACGACGACTGGTGTTTTGCGGCGGAAAATGTTCTAGTATTAGAAGGCATGGCGGACACTCTCAAGCAGCCATTAACAGATACCTCTACGTCGGCTCAAAAAGCTGAAGATATGAAGGCAAAAGCAAAATTAATTTTAACGATCGACGCTTCTTTGTATGTTCACATAAAACAGTGTGTTACGACATACGATTTGTGGAAAACGTTGAAGAATATGTTTGACGATTCTGGATATTCACGTAAAATTAGTTTGCTTAGAAATCTCATAAATATACGTCTAGAGACCTGCGATTCAATGACGAGCTATGTTAGCCAGATTATCGAGACTGCACAGAAACTTGGAGGAACTGGTTTTGAAATAAACGACCAGTGGATTGGATCACTCATGTTGGCGGGATTACCGGATAAGTTCGAGCCGATGATAATGGCTATCGAACACTCAGGTATCAACATAAACGCGGACGCTATAAAAACAAAACTATTGGATATGAGTTTTGAAGTTAAGTCGGAAGGTGCATTTATCGCGGGAAAAAGATTTCATAGTCATAAATATGGCGGTAAAAATCAATTACAAAATGGCGGTAGCAGTGGAATGAGCGGGAGTCGAACGAACCCGTCAACTGTCACTGTCAGTGGAAGCGGTAACAACACATCGAAAGTAATTCGTTGTTATAAGTGTAAACAGAGTGGACATTTTAAAAATCATTGTCCACAGACACAGAGTGATAAAGCGAAAAAGAATGCATTTAGTGCCGTTTTTCTCACAAGAGAATTCAGTCAAACCGACTGGCACTTGGATTCCGGCGCAAGTACTCATTTGGTTTCCAATAAGAATTTGTTGTCAAATGTGTGTAATCAACCCAAGACCAAGGAGATTATCGTGGCAAATAAAACGATAGTGCCTGTTAAATGCTCAGGAGATTTGCAAATTATGACACGCGTCGGTAGTAAGAATTTCAAGATATCTGTAAACAATGTTTTGTATGTGCCTAACCTCACTACCAACTTGCTATCAGTGAGTAGAATAATAGCCAACGGAAACAGAGTTGAATTTGGACAACATGGTTGTTTTATTTATAATTCACAGAATGATTGCATTGGTGAGGCTAAATTAGAGAATGGTGTATACAGACTGAATGTTGTGAAATCTGAACAAGTGTTGGCAGCAGCAGTCAAAGTATCAAGTGCAACTTGGCATAGGCGTCTTGGCCATATTAATGCAAGTGATCTAAATAAATTAAAAAATGGAGCCGTTGAAGGTGTTAACTTTGATGACAAATGTGACATCAGTAAAATTAATTGTACAGTTTGTTGCGAAGGGAAACAAACAAGACTACCATTCCCTCACAGTGTAAGCACAAGTCATGGAGTCCTAGAACTGATTCACATGGACTTATGTGGACCAATGGAGAATTTATCACTAGGTAAAGCCAGATATTACCTATTGTTTGTAGATGACTACAGTAGAATGTGCACTGTGTACTTTCTGCGAGAGAAGAATGAAACTTTCAAATATTTTAGACAGTATAAAGAACTTGTAGAGACACAAAAGTCAAAAAGAATTAAAGCTCTAAGATCTGACAATGGAGGTGAGTTTTGTTCAGTGGAAATGGAGAGCTACTTACAGAAACATGGTATAGTTCATCAGAAAACAAACAGTTACACACCTGAACAGAATGGAGTATGTGAAAGGTACAATAGAACAATAGTTGAGAAAGCACGTTGTCTCCTATTTGATGCTCAGTTTGAGAAATGTTTATGGGCTGAGGCAGTAAATACAGCTGTGTACATTAAAAACCGTTCACCAGCTGCAGGTATTAATGGATGTACTACTCCATATGAGTTATGGATGGACAGAAAGCAAAAGTTGGATCACTTAAGAATATTTGGCAGTCCAGTTATGGTGCATGTCCCAAAAGAAAAACGAAGAAAATGGGACAAGAAAGCAAAGAAAATGTTTCTTGTTGGATATTCTGAAAATACCAAGGGCTATCGCTTATACAATCCTATAACGCGAGATGTAATTATAGCCAGAGATGTTGTTGTCATGGAAAACATAAATGACAGATCAACAACAAGCATCACTATTAATGAAGATAGACCATCTAAAGTTGTAGAAGAAGAAGAAGCTCCTGTGAGTGACGAGCAAGACAGCTGTGATAGCCAGAAGGATGACACATTCATTCCAGATGATTCATCGAACACTACTGATTACAGCTACTCAGATACCTTATCACCAGAAGACATGGATCTCCTCTCTGAGCAGTGCAATGTTCCTGAGAAACGTATGAGACGTAAACCAGACTACTATGGTATTGGAAACATGTGCATGGAAATGTCAGATGAGCAGCTTACTGTAAGTGATGTATTAAATAGTCCTGAAAAAGAAGAATGGCAGTGCGCCATTAAAGAAGAGTTAAATTCTTTTAGGGAAAATGACACTTGGGAGTTAGTGGATAGGCCAAAAGACAAAACAGTGGTTAAAACCAAGTGGGTGTTTAAAAAGAAAGTTAACAGTGAAAGTGAAGTGCGTTACAGAGCTAGACTTGTGGCCAAGGGGTTTACACAAAAAAGAGGTATAGACTTCAATGAGACATTCTCACCAGTTTTAAGATATTCTACTTTTAGATTATTACTAGCCTTAAGTGTTCACCTTAATTTAAAAACTTGTCACCTAGATGTACCAACAGCTTTTCTTAATGGATCTCTTAATGAAACTGTGTATATGGAAGTACCAGAATGTTCAGAATTTAGGAATTGTGCTAATAAGGTATTGAAACTAAAAAAAGCAATTTATGGTCTTAAACAGTCAGCTAGAGCTTGGTATATAAAAGTTGAAGATTGTTTGTTAAAATTAGGTTATAAGAAATCTGTAAATGAACCTTGTCTTTTTATTAAAAGTGTTAATAATATTAAAGTTTATATTGCTTTGTTTGTGGATGATTTTTTTGTATTTTTCAACTGTCAAAGTACTTGTGAAGAATTAATTAATGAACTAGTTGTGAAATTTAGAATTAAAAATTTAGGTCAGATGAAACAGTGTCTAGGCATGAATATAAATATATGTAAAGACTGTATAACTGTAGACCAGAAGCAATTTATAGAAACTATTCTAAAGAGATTCAATATGTCAGATTGTTTAGGATGTGATACTCCTATGGAAATTAATTTAAAGTTGCTAAAAGATGTTAATAATAAGTCATTGAAAATTCCATATCAGCAATTAATTGGCAGTTTAATGTACTTATCAGTGTTAACTAGACCTGATATTTCATTTAGTGTAAGCTACTTAAGCCAGTTTAATAATTGTTTTAATGAGACACACTGGAAGCATTTGAAACGTTTATTAAAATACTTAAAGAAGACTAAAGAGTATGGTATTTTGTATAAGAAAACTAATGATAATTTGCATGGTTATGTAGATGCTGATTGGGCTTCATGTTCCTTAGACAGGAGGTCATATACTGGATATTGTTTTATATTGTCAAATTCAATAATTTCTTATGAATCCAAAAAACAAAAAACTGTAGCATTATCCAGTACTGAAGCAGAGTATATGGCCTTATCTGAATCATGTAAAGAAGGAATATATTTAAATAGTTTGTTATGTGAGCTAGTACCTAATGAGCTTATGTCACTGTGTTTATATAGCGATAACCAAAGTTCCATTAAATTAGCTTCTAATCCTTTGTTTCATAATAAGCGAACCAAACACATTGACGTTAAACATCACTTTGTTAGAGAATGTGTGTTACAGAATAAAATTAAACTTGAATATGTTTCTACAAATGATATGCCAGCAGACATACTTACAAAAAGCTTATGTAAAGAGAAACATTATAAATTCTTAAGTTTAATGGGCATTTCAAAAGTATGAATATGTATGTGTGTAATTTGATAACTGGAAAACTTATTTATTTTTTTTGTTATGAAAATATAATTATTTTGTTAAGTTAGGGTGTTAGATCTGTGTAACAAAATACAACTAGCGCCACCTGTTGTCATTCATACATGCTATATACAAAGATATTTAAATAAAACAGTTTAGTTAATTACAAGCCACCAAAGCGTTTTATTAGAAGGAAGATAGGGGCTTGCAATTTTCATAATACAGCTGCTACAGATATCTGTGCAAAAAATTTTCTGTATGGAAAGCCACCTGCAGACGACTGATTTATACGGTCTGGTCATGATTATAATGAAACGATGTCATATGTAAGCTAAACACTTAATTCTTTGTTATAATTAGGTTTGTTATACTCGAAAAAGGCGGAAAGTGGGGACGGAGAAAGCAACGAAGTATCTTAACACTAGGTTCCCACGGTCCCTGCAGTTCCCTCTGCCTACCCTGCCATTTGCGGGATAAAGCGTGAAGCTAAAAAAAAGGTAACTAAAAAAATACTGTCTTGGCAAAGGAAGATATGGAACTTACAGAACCTTGTTGTCGGTTTTGTTCTGTCCGTTTGTGAATTTTTTTTCAAAGTCACGTAAATTTACTAAGTTGATATTTATATTATATATTTGGATGTAATGTCCGTTGATACATAGACCAAGGACCGTCGTGGCGCAGAGGCGCAACGTCAGCTTGTAACGCGACGCTTTCTGGGTTCAATTCCCAGTCGAGGAACATGGATTTTAGGCAAAGGCTCTGGCAAATAGGCAAAGCGCGGCGTTGAGCTCCGCCACTCAACACGCTTGCTCCGCCACTCACAATGCTTCGAAAAAAAGGCGGAAAGCGAAGACGGAGAAAGCAGGGACTAAGCAACGGAGTGACTTAACACTAGGTTCATATAGTTCCTGCAGTTCCCTCTGCCTATCCTGCCATGTGCGGGATAGAATTATTAAACTTACAGTAGCTATAGATGAAGGAAAGCTAATATGGCACTAATTTATATTTAAATAAAATTGAAATTCGTCTACTTTCGTAACTTGTATGTCTCTTAAACTACAGTTTTGAAAGGGAAATAACCAAAATTTGCGTTTGATACATGATGCATTTCAGTGTCCGAGGCAATCACTAAGTAGAGTGGAAAATAATAATAATAGAAATAAAAATATTTATTATTATTTGTTGATCGAGAAGTATCAACCCAAATCTCCGATTCTTCTATAGTAAATTATAAAATTTAGAAGGTAAAACTTATTGTAATGATTCATAATTATTCTCTACAACATAAATACTCTCTCACTTAAACCCATTTTATACTGATAGCAATCCATGTCCTTTTTTGCGCTAATATATGAAATACCCTAACGCTAGGAAATACCCATTAGGCCTTGCTAATAGGTCACCACATTTTCCTTCACCTTCAGAGTATTGTAGGATTTCCCTTAGGATATCCGCAGCGTACTTGTAGGAGGAATATTATGACATTTTCGCAGTAGCCTTTCAAGGGTAGGAAAAATTGGAGTTGCTCTTAAAGCATCTCCTATCCCACGGCCTCCGGCGGCGGAGCAGGTTTGCTTTAGCGCTGAACATACGCATCTGCTAACTACCACCAGACCACTGCAGACCGTATTCTCTCACCATCCAGCATGACTCCCACCACACTGGATAGGGTGAGGTCACTACGCAGTACAGCTATCTATCTTCGGGCGCAATACACATGTGGCACCCCAGTGACAACTCCCAATGTGCAATCTGGTTCATGTATTTGCAGAAGCAACCGTGCCACATTGAACGTTAAGACTCAACACTTCACTTGTGCCTCCACTGTCGCTAGGCACACTGTCGGAGACCCTAGGTCCACTAGAGGATCAGGGCCTCGAATAGGAACGACACAGGAAAACAGGAAAAGGACGTTCCATCTGTAACAAGCACACCACCAACAATGATCTAATTGGTACACATAAGGAAACGTTATTATTAAGTAATTTAAATAATGATTGTGTTAAATAGTAGGTCTTCACTAAATCAATTTAAAAACTATTACATTGATTGAAGACCTACTATATACTATTATAATTTAATAAAGATTTTAAATATATATAGTCACACATATATATATATATATATATATATATATATATATATATATATATATATATATATATATATATATATATATATATATATATATATATATATATATATATATATATATATATATATATATATATATATATATATATATATATATATATATATATATATATATATATAAATGATAATATGTTAACAATATTCTGAGGTATGAACAAAAGTTTGTTTTTATTGGACTTTTATAATTCATTTATTTAGCCTCTGTATATTTAATTTTCAAGGTAAATGTGAATGTCAGGCTTAAGTTTCATTATTAAATGTTCAGCCTATTACAAGCAACGACAATATCATATATCGGAACAGAAGTCCAATGGCAAGTAAAATTTGACAAGAACGATATGAATCGCGTATTTGTTACTTGGATAATTAATTGGTTTATCGCAATCACTCTTTATCACATAAATAAATGTCCCATAAAAATATGAGTTATTTACAAAGGAGATTTGTCAAAGTCCTGTAACCCTGTCCATCCACGTGGGTCGCACCTGTTAGATAAATATACCTAGGCAATCATCCTAGCATCTGCCGACTAGATTATTACGCAATAATTCTATGTTAATAGATTGTCCCCGTATCCAGATGTGTCCTGGACGAGCATTGAACCTGTGATGATTTTATACTACAACATTACAATAATGGAATTAAAATTTGCATAATATTGTAATATTTTTGCATTTATTATTAATAATATTGCTATTGCTTCTGTTTGGTTTCTGTAACATGTAGAGATATTGAAATGAAAATATACTTTGATTTTTGTTTTATATTAGGTGTATTCAATTTCACACTTGATCTTAATGCATTAGTAATTAGTAGTTTTTTTGGTTCCATGCAATCCTGTATACAATAAATAAAGGTGGGGAAATAATATTGTAATCATTTAATTAGAATATTGTCTTTCGTTTCTTTAAGTGACAATTAAATTAACCTCTACTTTCCTATCCATCATCAAAATTGACGACACATAAGCCTCCTAGGAGCATTATTAGCCTGTTGATCTGATCTGATCTGATCTTAGTAGCTTTGAAGTAAAGCAAAAGCACGTAGGCAAAAGCACTATTGTACCTAAAGTGTTTGACTGTGTAATTGATACTCGAGGGAAACTCAACTCGGGGAAAATAATCTCATTTTCTTGCCCCGATAATATAAGTCGGTTAAACATAAACCAGTGTAGTACCAATTTATAAATTATAAATAAACTTTATACTTATATCGAATAACTAGATATAGTTTTACATCAATATAAGGAAATACATAATAAGACTGGTTTTTATCAACTTCTTAATATGCAATGGACACGCAGCCGCTAGCTTTTTTCTTATTGTGAATCTATAAAAATCAAAATAACCCAGCCCAGCTTTAAAATCTGCTGCAACTAGTTGATAAGTACTTTGTATATACGTAAATGGAGCGACAGATGTTTAACTAGACTTAGTTAGAAGTCATAGAAATAGATATAGTAGATTTACCTGTATTTATGACCATAAAAAGTAGCATTTATCCTTTTTGTGTATAGATTGAATAAAGTAAGTATATCTAAACAGGCTTACCTATAGCACTATTTTTATAAAAAATAAATTTAGCAATACGATTTATTCTTTAAAAAGTAAAAACACTGCCTAATTTGGGCATCGTTATTGTATAGAATAAAATAAGAATAAAAAGGTATAGAATAAAATAAAATCGATTTCTGAACAGATAAATGGTATGAAACTGTAAACTAAAATAGTTTTAAGTACACCTAAATATATGTTACGCAAAATCGAAAAATATACGTTAAATATGCACTACCCATAAATTAGCAATTTGCCTAGTGTCTCCGAGAATACAAAACTTGCGTAAGTAATAATTTCGAGCATGCAAAACCTGATCGAAGCAACACAAATGTCTAGAAAATACATGTCTCAAAAAGCTATTATTTATATTTAAAATAAGAAATTATTCCATGTAAGTGATGCTAGTTAGTTGTTTCTGAAGTAGACATTCATACTGTTTAAGAAAATTTGCCCACAATTATTAAATTACTGCAATAAAAAAACGTAAATGTCAAAAAAAATTGTAAAATGTGTTACATTATAAGTTTAACAAGATAAATGTATAATGTAATTATTAATGTTATGGCTTATATCTTGCGTCATAAATTGACATTTAAAATCGATATTTATATGAATATATGAGAACGCACCGGTTATAAAAGCGCCACGTGTTACTAATTGTGGACCCGCATCCACTGATTGACTTGACATAGAGACGCGCCGATACACTTTCTAAATCCGATTTAATGGATAAATTTTTAGTTACTGCCAATTACTAAATTAAGTACTTGTAAAATATACAATTTTATTAATTTAAATTATAAAATAACAAAGACAATCATAAAAAATATTTAAAATATAGATTAAAAAATAATAATACAATTTTGAAAAATTTTCAATAATATGTCATGTTTGTTTCCCGCCAAAATTTTTATCGCCAATATCTTTAATACATAAAAAAATTTTAAAAGTTCATAAATTACATAATGTTTAGAAAAGAAATAATAACATCCTTCTTTATGTGTACTAATACTAAAGCAGATATTGTATGGTTGTTTTGCATCTATTTAATGACATGTTGATATTCCTAGTAAAAAATATGTTAGTGACAATCGACCAGGTGGTCTGTAGCGATTCTGCCATGGCTGCAGCTTGTTTCCATATAAAAAGTTTTATATCACAACTTTTTTGATCTTTGAACTCAAAACAATAATTTACATGACGAGTTTTAAAAATTACATTTCTTATTGAATTTAATTTAATTTAATTTAATTATTTCATTTTAATTCAATTTCAATTTTTTTGGTGAATCTGTTGAAAAAAAAATAGCGCCAATGTGGCAAATGCCGAGCATTAGAGACTGGTGTTATTATGTATTATTTTATATTTAGAAACCACATTGAGTTATAATACACAAGTTTTGCTGTGGTTAAATCATAAATATTTTGCAGCTTTCATTCTTATTCTTCGTTGTTTGAAACGTAATTTGTAAGTTATTTATTTTCACTTTTGAACCATACAAAGTGGTCTAGAAAGAAAAGTAGTGATTATTTAGACAAATTTTCTTATTGTATCTATGTACGATTTTATAATACTTAGCTGATATTTTTGCTAACATGTATTTTTTGCCTTTTATTTGATAATAAATATATTAGTCATACAAATAAATATATACATATTATGCGCCGAAGAAGTCATAGTGCTTACGGTATCTGGAAAAGGCTTTTCCTAATTACTTGGGGTGTTTTGTTTGGCGCTATCAGCGTGTAACGAGCCGCAAATGGGTCTCCGGCGATCGCGCGATCATGCGGGCCGCCCTCCACCGAGGCGCGTCAAAGGCCTTTGTGCGAATGTTGCTATGTATATAGAAGTAAGCGACGCGTTTAAATGGTATATTAGGGTACAATATTTAATATGGTTATATAAGCAAAATATAAGTATAATATACACCAAAATATCTCTTTTCCCTAAAAGAAATGAAACTTATAAGCTAAAATTTGCGATAACTTTGGACATATCATTTTTCCTGTGTTGTCAACATTGCGTCGCTCATTTGCACTAAAATCATACCTTTGATTAAGCATTTTAAAGCGAATAACATATATTTATCTAAAGTGCCACCAATATACTACTATCTTAAGCTTCTATATATAATTAAAAACAATATTGTTTCCGTACCATGATTCCACCCTTAATAGATAAGCTCGGCAATACTGCGCGGTGGAATCTCATGTCTATCCTTGTTAATTAGTTTATCTCATATGAGCAGTGTAATTAGCTCATAGAATGTAGTACAAGGATAATTTGGAGGTACGCTCACAAAGCTCTTATCTCGTTTTTACTTGCATTTCATTATAACTCGGTGAAATCGTTTATAAATGGAAATATTTTATGAAATATATACGTATGTAGTCTATATATATATATATATATATATATATATATATATATATATATATATATATATATATATATATATATATATATATATATATATATATATATATATATATATATATATATATATATATATATATATATATATATATATATATATATATATATATATATATATATATATATATATATATATATGTGTGTGTGTAAATTTTGATGTTTTTTATTCCGTGGCCTAATTAAAATTCTACTAAGGCGTCAAGAACAATCACATACAGCATAGCCTTGTCGTATGTACTGTATCGATTGCTTAATTGAAAGCTATCTAAATTTACATTGCTTACATATAACGATTTATTTACGTTATACATAAACTCGTCAGTGCGTGTATAGCTCTACATGTTGCTGTTGCCAATTAGTTTATATTACCTATTTATCACAGTATTTCATCTTATGGCAGTATCACAGATATCATTGTAATAGGTAATTGTGTCACTCAAAAAAAAAACCGTTTCATTACTCTTAGAGCTATTTTCAGATAAAAAGGTCCATTCTTACAGTTGCTTTACAATATAGGTATGTTTATTTGGCGTCTATAATATTTTGTTTGTGCAACAAAATATTCCATGTTTTTTTTAATAACAGACACAAAAGACAGGGACTAGCATACGATAGAAACAAGAAAAAACGTCACGTCAGGTTATCGCCTTCAAGAAGTAAATAAATCTTTTATAGGTCTGAGTATATTAGTGATTAAAATAAAATTTTGCAATGTACTTTAGGTTTTCACTTTCAAAATTTTAAGTTACTGCCTAAACAATGTTATTTAGTATAGCCTTGTGTGACTAATCAAGAACATTCATTATTCAGCCATGGTAGCAAAATCCATTTCTACCCAGACTTCATCTGAAAATATTTTTTTCCAACTAAATAATAATTGGATATACATATATTCTGGATTTTTTATTTATATATTTTTAATTGTAAAATATAAAATTTACCTAGTACACACATTATGGGTTACGAGCTATTAAACTCATTTAAATATCCATACCATCCCCGAGGACAATACGATGTAACAATTATGCTAATGATATGGAGCAATATGGTCTGTGAATTGCAGTGTTATCAGCATCGGCACGCGATGTTTAATTTATCGTGCTCTATGATTATTTTTATATGCTATTATATTTTTAAATGCATACTTGTGTTGCATAGTTAATTTTTATCGTATTATTTTTTATATTTAGAAAATGTAGTTATATATCTTCGATGTGCATCCGAAACGTGGTATATTTGCACTCCAAAGGAGTAATGCGGATGACCACAACGAGGCCTTGACAGTTCAAGAAGCCTCTCGTCTAGTCCAAGGGTCCTTGCTCCTGATTTATAGCCTCCGAAAACCACAGGGATTCAATGTGCCTTTGTTGTTACACTTTTATTGAATAATAAAATTTCTCCAAGAAATGGAATGACTTTATAGGTCATAATTTCTCTTAACTTTGAAATGTTTAGTTTAAACTCTAATAGGTATTTTAACCCTAATGTGTGAATTTCTATATAACAATTGTAAGTTTAATAATATATAAAGGCTTACTTAGTTTTAATTTATTTAGTGTTTAATTTAAAGAAGCTATTGAGAACTATAATTTAATTAACCTAAAATAATCATATACATATATTGATAAAAGAAATATGCGTGACGACAATCATATAAAGGTAAAACACATTTGTGCTTAAGATAACATCTTTTGGTAAAACGCATACACGAAGATAATGAGTCAATGAATAATAATGAGGTTTGTAAGTGTGAATCATCAAATGTATTTAAATTGTTATCAATTAAAAGCAATATAATAGCGATTTAAGTTGGGTAGGTCTGGCCATATGGCGCGGTGGCGCACGGGTGCAAGTGGAGCCACGGAATTAACCGTTTTGTGTATATCTTTTGCGCATGCGCTCATTCCAAATATTAATCATAGTTTGCAAACATACATACGTTTAAACAAAAAATACATAAGAACTTATTTTAACTAATTTTATTAATTCACATTTGATTGTATTAAATGTGAAATTAATAAATGATTTTGTTATAGAGGAATGTTGTCTTTTTCTTAAATACTCCATGCCATTAAAATATTGAAATAATATACGAATGTACGTATTAAGAGCGATTTGTACATTACACACTCTTTGCTACTATTGTGCACAATATTTTGTAATATTGTATTCTATCGATTCGATTTTCGTGGCCATAAAATTTCATGTAAATTTGTCGGACTCAATTGAAGTTAATAGGAATGTTCGGAGGGTGAGGATCACCAGCTGACGCGAGGTGTGAGGGAATGTGGTCCTCCCTTAGTACTCGTTGACGACACACAATTGATGGCAAGTAAAAAAACTGAATGCCCCTAAAAATTATTCGATAGTAATATTTTTTATTTATTTAGCTACCTACCATAATAGATAGCTGGCATGTTTATGTATAGGTTTTCTTTTTAAGAGTAAATGTTATTATACATATTTATAGTTATTATTAGAATTCATATATATTTGGCCTCTCAGAGGATTTGATATTGTGTGCCAATTTCTTAAGACTGAAACAATTGAAAAATAATTAAAATTATAATGTACAGAGTGGCGTGAGACTGATAGCAGCCATCCATTGCAATGTGCACCTCGTCTCACAAGGACTCTCACGTGTCATATTCATACACGATGAATAAGACACGACGTTTTCATTAGGTTTGTGGTTATAACTCAAAGCTTTGAGCTTTGACTTTAACAAAATTGTGTGACCTTTTTTGACCTTAGCTGTGCACCGAGTTAAGTCTCAATAAATCTACGTAATTTTTTTAGATACAGAACTCTTGAGACGAAAATTCGCTTGAATAAAAAAAAATATAGATTAATAGTATGATTGTAAATAATAATATTTTCGGTGAGAATTCGAGGTTAACCGGGCATTATAAATAAATAAAATTTGAATATAAGTAGGTAGGAAAATTTAAAATATTCCAACTTTAGATTTCGTCAGTAGAATTTGAAGCCAAGTCAGTGGTTGTGGTGACGCCTTATCAAGTACCTATTCAATTCTTTAAGTTGCTTTATTTCTATAATTTCTTTCTTCCAATTTTAATTTTTAAATATATTTTATTGTTTATTTTGTTGTGCTATACACGAACGAGTTAGGAGTGTAATTTGTAGATTTGTAATTTAACTCGCATTGTCTATGGAAGACGAGTGGCACTGACAGCTGTAAGATAACAATCATGTGGGGACACGTGGAATTGGTTGTCGCACGCGCTGATAGCTGATTTTGGTCGAAGCCATTTATTTTTTGTTTTGACGTTACGGTCAACAGTGTTTTTATCTTTGAAAATCTAGAGATAACAAAAAAATGCAGATTCGTTTTCTGTTGCAACTGCATTGAGCTGTACGTTTAGCTTAACTCTATTTAAAATCCCCACCCACTTCGCTATGTTTTCATAAGAGAATGCTTAAAAAGACACATATTTCCGTCTCGCACATCGTCGTCATCATCCCTATTTTTTTGGATTAGGTTATTAACATACTCTCTTCATTATTAAAATCATATTTAAATATGATATTGATATTAAGTTTAATGGAAAATAGCGTTTTTATTTAGAATTAATTTTATATTTTATGCAGCTGCAATCACACCTGCAGGTAGACATATCTAATGCACTGCACGCAAAATCTCACGTAAATATTCTATGAGCACATAAAAGCTTTGCAATATTTATGATTTTGTCAATTATTTTGAAACGATGTATGACTCTTATATCCCAACTACGTCACGTAGAAACTATTATTATATATAAAATTATTATTCAAAATAATATATTCATTCCCCCTAAGTGAGTATCGAATCCAAAACTATATAGTTCTTATATGATGATATGCAGATCCGTACTACAGAACCAAGGATCTGTGAAATTAAATAGATTCTCAAAAATTGTTACAATTAAAAATAATGTCATCAAGATAATTTAGTAATCTTTATTTAGATAGATACCTTTTATCTTGTATAATAAAAAGTTGTGCTGTTTGTTTATTTAAGAATGTTAATTTATTTTAATTATATATATTCATATTATATTCATATTAATTTAATTAAATTATATCGGTTCTTTTAAATAAAGTATAAAAGCTTTTAAGTAAATCGAGACATAGTTGAATTTCATGTGTGTATGTATTTGTAGTGTTGTAACAGTTACAATAATCATATTTTGTGTAAATAATAATATTAAAAATAGAGTACTAACGAAACATAGGAAATTTAACTAAATTATTACATACTTTAAATATGTTAGTATGATAACATCATCTACCTACTGCTTACGTGAATTAATCTAAGACATCGGCGCCTGCGTTGGTCCTGACTCCCGTCGCACACCTGTCTAATGAATCCAATACTCGTATTTGTTTGCTGTTCAGATAAGTCGCGATAAACTGACACTAAACCAGATCTTGCGGGCTTTACCTTACTTGATAAGGATAAACGTTTAATGTGTTTCTTGTATATTTATTGTTTTTTGTATATTTATTTATATTAGTTACTTTAATGGTACCTTCATATGGTATCGTTGTAATAATAGCTTTTATTTATTTTTAATGCACTAGGTTTGTTTTATTATTTGTATTATTTCCCACTCATATTAATAAAATTTCCATTTTTTTATCTTTCACTGTAAGATATTAGTTTTTATTATGACAATCATATTATCTATACCTTGATTCTTTCCTATAACATTACGCTGCAGTTATCATATTTATAGTCTTTCGCATGAATTAAAGTTGCTTAAAAACCATATTACAAAATTTTAAATACATATACAATTTCAACGAGTGCCATTTAATAGACAAAGGAAATATTTTATTGTTTATTTTTTATAATTGTTTAACTGTTTAATTGCATAAAATCTTTCTCATCTCACGAGAACGTTTTTGTTTATTAATTACCCTATAAATGATCAACGTGTCCAACGCTTACTATTGTAACAAAAGAAGGGTTGTACTCTCGATTGCTATTGTTTTTTGGCTATAAATCTAATGGATTGCGTAATTATGACCTTTAATATGTGACAGTCGCTTTGTAATATGTAAATTTATCCTGGAGCATATTGCCGGGTGAAGTGGGGTGGGAAAAGACCAACTCTAATAGAAGGGCGCAATGGGACGCCACTTCAGCGCTTTGTTTAGATTGGGGTAAGCTTTTAACACTAAAGTTTAGCCACTATTTTAATCTTCAAAATTTTTTTTATTTTTTTTATTTGTCATGTAAGTTACACTAAGTTCTTTTGACATAATATTCATTATATTAATGTGGAAATACATATTAAATATTATAAATGGTCATTATAAAATAAATAAGAAGTGATGCTTTGAATTTTTACATTTTTCATTGAACCAAAATACAATAATTGTACAAGTTATACTAAGACCGATCACTTACACGGAAAACAATACGAACAAATGAAGCAGCGAAACTATATGCCCCCAGCACTGTACTGGCCACTTGAGTAGCGAACCGTAGACGCATTCGTAGACTTATTGCAATTGTTGTATTGTTAGCCGCACAAAGCTCTAAGTAGCCACTCAATGTGAGAAACTGTTGCGAATTTACCGAGTTCGCGTGTGGGAATGTGGGTCTGAATTATTGTAATAAGAAATTAGAGAAGTTTTCTTTTGTTAGTCGAGTGCAATTTTAATAAATGCGGAATGTAATTAATACTTTTATGAAATTATTGCTCTTATGTTATTAAAAATACGCTTTAACATTTTCTTACCATTATTACATATTTCTTCTAATAAATAATAATAATATCTTTACAAAAATAACATACATCAATATAACATAATTCATCATCTATTAGACATGATCTTACTTTTAGTTGACTTCATCAATTACAATATCGTATCAGAAACCTCCAGTATGAAGGATTTTATTTAATTACTTATTTTACTATAAATTTTATTTAACACTTGTAACCTCTTACCGATTACTTTCTTACAAATTTTATTAAACATATGTAATTTCGTATGCCAGTTGAGCGTAAAGTTTATGATTCTTGCCACCTTTACAACTGCTTTTTCATTGAGATTCATGAGCTTGAATTGTAATTTTTACATGTCAATGAAATTTGCTCATTACGCTCTAAGAAGTGTCACTAAAACACTATTTTCTGGTTTCTTATAGTTCAATATTCTATCGTGATTCTGCAAAAGTACGTACGAAATCACGTTCTATCATTTTCATAATATCATATAATTATTTTTTATAATTTTTCTGTCAAATCTGTGAAAAGGTCTGAAGATATGTGTATACAAACGGATATAATACAGATACAATTTTAAAACGCTTAGTAGATGTATATTATGTTAATGTTGTTTTATGTCGCACGTTTTCTCGCAAAAAAATATACAATATATAGTATAAATATAGTGTAGATGAACATAATTACTACAAAACACTTAAAATTTTCTTAATTTAACGTATCAAGTGTAATCAGAAACATAATCAAATACTAACGAACTTATACCGTACAGATCATTCCAATATCTAAGAAAGTCGATCGAATTGTATTATAATAATCGATATTATTAATATATGAATATCCAAATTTCATATGACCCTAATCAGAATTCAATAACAAAGTATTAAAATAACATTTGAGCAGTCAATTGGGCGGCAACGTATCGTCCATCGAGATAGCACGATGGTGGTCCATTGTGGGCCGACGCCCTGCGGTTCCGACGCAGTCGCTTGCCATTCAAATATTGCGACGAATGTTTTATTCTTATTTTTATAATTGTTGCATTTATTTCCGCTTAGATGACCACTTCGTACTCGAGTTTTTGTGGGAAGCTCGTTACTTCATACTTATGCTTAAACTTTGACAGAATCACGTATTTATTTCACCTACTTATGTGTGAATGTACCACTATACTAATAATGTATTTTTATTATATTTTTATTACCTCAAAGCTGTTTTATTGCTTAGCTGTAAAACTTTTAAGAAAGGCATATCTGTTGTCTTGCTGATTGTTATCTTAGATAGTGACAAAAAATAATAGCAAATAACCGGGAGCCGTCCTGTGGCGACCTCCCAACATCAATTCACGATATTGTTGGCTCACACCAATGTGAAAGAGTTTGGTCGTTATAACATGAGATAGATCTGTTAGATAAGTACATTCTCACCTCCCCGTGGTCGCGACTTCGTGAAAGGGTTCGCCGAATAATTGCAACAATCAATATGAAGGAGCTATCGAATAATTTGTATGGTATTTGTGCGGGCTGTGTCCCGCTGATGCTATCGAAGCTCCTCGGGGTGCCTCGCCAGTAATGGGAATACTTTGCAAGGGTTATTTTCTCACACTTTAAGGGCCTGATTATGCAATTATAATTAAAATTGATATAACATGCTTGGAACTGTTTTAAAACACAATGAAGATATCTAAGAAAATATTAACCTGTATATGGTCGATAGCTTAAAGAACCGACCATAAATTGGCTGTAACATCCATTTAGATTTGTGTTTAGTACAATTTTATTTATTTAATTAAAAAAATAAACAATAATGAAATTCGTGTACAAAAATCAAATAGAACTATACTAACAATTTCCTCATATTAAGCTATAAACATCCTTCTGTTGTAATGTATCACGTATAACAAAGCGTTGCTCTAACGGTCCTCGTCATTTGTCTACTATAAGTTTGTTATTTATGATCTCCTGCCGAAGAAGGAGGACAAAAACGGGGTTGCTGTTAAATATTTGCCTGAGACAAGAGGGGGCGATAATTCGAGGCTATTATGACGTCATTTCACGCCCTTTGTGCGGTCGTCACACCGTGTCATCTGCTCCTCGAGACGCCTGCCCCGACTATCTCTCGATTATATCTATTGTGTCATTTTTTTAGTGCACGCGAGTCGGATGCGCCACCGACGACGTCGACGAATTTGTCTTGTTCGCATCTTCGCTCGACTTCGCTGTAAAAACGCTCTCCTGTGTCGCTCGAGGAGCTGCCCTATTGTCTCGTGGCCCTTTTACGAGCTCTGTTTTGTGACGCTGTTATTGTTTGCGGTCGATAAACATCTCGCCACTAGGTAGGTAGCGATCATTAATACTTTTGCCGATGGTTCATTTTAATAGAGCTTTATCGGATTTGTTTGTCAATTATATTGTTTTGAAAGGTAGCTTGAGACATCAAATGGTTTAGTTTTTTGTAGAATGGATTTAATGAATAATGATTCTTTGAAATTTGGAACGGAATCCACGTCGTATGCGGTGTCTGGTTTTAAACAAGATCCGAAGCTCGTTGCTGCCATTGAAAACTTATGTCAACGACAGCAAAAGTCAAAGCTGAACCTTGAATTGCCAGAAAGGAAATTGGAATTTAATGAAATACATCATATTTTGAAACAATCCCCTGATATAATAGGTATTTTTATAGTTACTGCTTGCATAATATATATTTCCATGTATGTTTTGTTATTAGTAATAATAAATAAGTATATTTTTAAATATTTTTTTTTCCAGCTTCACGCTTTATCCCGCATATTGCAGGGTAGGCAGGGGTAACTGCAGGAACCATATGGACCTAGTGTTAAGACACTCCGTTACTTAGTTCCTGCTTTCTACGTCCTTACTTTCCGCCTTTTTCGAGGCATTGCGTGTTGAGTGGCGGACTTCAATGCCGTACTTTGCCTAGTTTCCATAGCGATAAAAGTGGAAATAGAAAAAACCATCGTCCCCGAGTGGGAATCAAACCCCAAACCGTCGCGTTTACAGGCAGACGCTTACGCCTCTGCGCCAAGACGGCCCTCAAAGGAAGAAAATATTATTTTAGTTAATAATGAAAACTTGCTTTCTACAAACGCACTAATGGAAAACCGATTAGTGTTAATAAAAAAAATTGAAAAGATTTTACATGATGTCAATGCCAGTGCTGCAAGTGGAGACTCGCCGAAGCTGATTATAAGAAATCAAAGGCTATGGACAAATTGTATCTATGATTTGAATAGGTAAGTATAAACATCCCATCCGATGATTCAAAAACTTAAAAAAGTAATAACTTGCATTATGCTCTAGTGACACGCTCGATAAATATTAACACAATTTTAAGGGTTACATTAAAAAGTGTAAATGAAGCTAGAACAACGGTCCTAAACTATTCAAATGCAGAAGACAAATCGCGTTTTAATACTATAATATTTGTTTTGTCAAAAGCTCATGAACTACTTACGAAGAGGTTAACTGTTACGAGAAGGTGACGATAACTTTATATTTTTAAATTAAAGAAAATTTTATTTATAGTAATATTTTAAAATATAGTTACATTAAATTACCTTAATTTTAAATACATATAAAATAATTTAAATTGTGTCATTCTTTTTGGTTTATGTTGGTAAGAGATCATGGTAAATTATGCTTAATTGAATTTGTAGGGAACTATTCTATCAGAACTTGTCTCGCTTTGGAAGTCAGTCGAGGCTGGACGTGGGTGTTAGAGATGCGTGTTGTTTGTTGGAAACCCCTCCTTGGAACTTGGGGTTTGTGGCGACGTCGAAAGGTCTCATTGCAGGATCGCTGAAGATTTACAACTCAGATGGTACTATGACTGACTGTATGGTGCCGGGAGGTGAGTACTTATTATTATGAACCAAAATCATTATAATTTTTTAATATTTTAAAAATACGTACGTACATTACGTCATTTACGATGTCTTTTTTTTAAACATTATATGTTTAACTTCTTTTCCGCATAGTAGGATAGATAGAGGACAGTGTTAGATATTGTGTTGTCTTTTGGTTTTTTCTTTCAAAGTTTGAAACTGTTGAACGTTGGCCTGTAACTCGACGGTTTCTGGGTTCGATTCCCACTCAAGGAAGATGGATTTTTCTATTTCTTTGTTCTGGTATTGTGTGTCTAGTATTCTAATGAAATTATTTCTCAGGATGTGGATCAAACTTGTCACCTTCCTGCTTACCGTTTGATCTTGGTCCACTGCGTCACAAAGATCTCTTTCTATATTCTGGATCACAATAACAATTACCTACTTAAAAAATGTAGTCTTATCATTTAAAATACGTAAATTATAACTTCTATCGTCTCTATCTATATTTTTATTTATAATATAATGCATGTCATACATGATAAATTAATTAAATCACTTTTTGTAGGCACTTTAATACCTCAAGATATTTATGGCATAAAGAAATTCCATTCGGCTGCTAAGTATATTTTACTTATAGAAAAAGACGCTATATTTCAAAAGTTACTCGATGAAGGAGCATTAATGAGATTGGGACCTGTTATAATTTTGACGGTAATATTAATTGTGAAATTAATGTAAAATTATCTTTTCAACATCAAAAAACCATTAACTTTTTCTTATATCTGTCCAGGTCAGTTTCAACAATCACGTCACTAATAATAACGATATAACAAAGATATAAAAAAAACAACGAATTTATTGTGTAAAATTATATTATCATTAAATTCAGCAATAAATTTATAAATTTTTTAATAAATATACTCTTATTTTATTAAAAATTAACGTTTTTAATACTGCTAAAAATATTTTTCCATAATTATGGATGATGATACTTCATTTTTTTTAGCTTTATCCCGCATATTGCAGGGTAGACAGATGGAACTGTAGGAACCATATGAACCTAGTGTTAAGACACTCCGTTGTTTAGTCCGTGCTTTCTCCGTCCCCACTTTCCACCTTTTTCGAGGCAATGTATGTTGAGTGGCGGAATGGAATAGAAAAATCCATCTTCCCCGAGTGGGAATCGAATCCACAAACCGTCGCGTTTACAGGCAGACGCTGACGCCTCTGCGCCACGACGGTTCTTGTCATCGATGATATTTCATAAGAAATTATTTTACTTTATACTATTAAATCATATTTAATACTAACTCTCTTACCCAAACCAGGGCAAAGGCTATCCCGATGTGGGCACAAGACATTTGCTTTGTCGTTTAGTCAAAGAATTGCGTTTAAAAGCTCTCGCGCTTGTCGATTGCGATCCACATGGATATGAAATCTTCTTTACGTATAAATATGGTTCACTTGTAAGTTTATATAGGTGTATATTACAAGAAAGTAAAGAAAACAATATACATTATAGATTAAGCTAAATATTTCTTGTATAAAATATTTTTATTACATTAATTATTTTTTTTAGCTTCACGCTTTATCCCGCACATGGCAGGGTAGGCAGAGGGAACTGCAGGGACCGTGGGAACGTAGTGTTAAGACAATCCATTGCTTAGTCTCTGCTTTCTTCGTCCCTGCTTTCTTTCGAGGTCTTTTTCGAGGCATTGCGTGTTGAGTGGCGGAACTCAACGCCGCGCTTTGCCTAGTTTTCCAGAGCGAAGCCAGGGATCGAACCCAGAAACCGACGCGTTACAGCCCACGCGCCACGACGGTCCTACGTATTTTTATTATAGACGTGTTTAATAATTATTTAGTAATAACATTTTCTTATGTAATATTTCGATAATTGAAGTGTTTTAACATTATATAGCGGTTGTTAACAAAATTGCAGGCTCAATCGCATTTGTCTGATACTCTCGCGTGTAATAGTCTGTTACTGCTAGGAGCTTTGCGCAACGATGTAATTGCACTGGCCCCTAAGGCGGCCCGTTTGCTTCTTACACCTCTCGACAAGAGAAAACTCTCAGCACTGATTAAAAGGCCGTATTTAGACACTGCAGCAGGTATTTTTTATTTTATATATTGGTCTATAATCAATCAAATCAATATATCAATAAGCTACTATAGTCAAATATGTTAAAATTTCGGCTCTTTTTTTCTGTTTACTAAACAAAATGAACAAAATAAAAAATATAAATCCCACTGTTTTGTTTAAATTGTTTATTACGACATTGGAGTAAAAGTAAATATTACAACAATAACATATTAACATAATTAAAAATGTCATTATTTGTTAGGATTGAAATTAAGGGAGGAGTTACAGGAAATGTTAAACAGCGGTGAGAAGGCCGAAATAGAAGCTGTAGCACCTACTGCTGCTGCCCTTTGCGATACCTATTTACCTTCTAAACTAATACAAGCTAATTTTTTAGGTTGAAAACTAAATAAAAAAATAGAATGATTATTAGTTTTCTTGTAATATTGTTGTTTTATATTGACAAGTAAACCTGTTTGAGTTAACGATAAATTTTTGAATAAAATGCCATGATATAAATAGAGACGTTTTTAATAATTAATTATTAAAAAAAGCAAAAATTAAAGTATAATAGAAATATTTATTCGAATTAAATATATTTAATAGATTAAATTGCGTACTTTTAAATTACTTACAATTAAATACAAGGTTAATGTATTTTTGTAGTAAAAAATGTTAATGTAAATACATTACGATTTAATGCTATTAAGGACATCTAGTGGTGACATATAAAAAGTAAGAGCAGTCCGCGCCATCTAGTGACAAACCTGTTAACCGTATTGTGGTTAACAGAGGCACAGGGTTTATAGCATAGTATATAGATGTCGCTTTTACATCATTTTATTTTAATCTGTTAAAAGAAACAAGAGTTTGTAAATATTTAATGAATATTGTTTTCTTTTTAATTACTACGGAATTTTGTTCGTAACAAATATACATATATACTGCACTCTGCTCAAATTTTGTACAAATAAGTTTTTGGTTACAGTTTATGTTATTTTTAATGTTGGCAGTATATTATTTGACAATCAAAATGAATAGGTAATAAATGCGATGTAACAAACTTTACGCGTTACAAAATTAATAAGCTTGAAACGCCATAGCTAATGAATTAAACTGAAAATTAATAAGTTACAATGGAAGATAGTTCTATATCGAAACTTGAGAAAACATCTGTAAATAAAGCTAAATCTTTTTCAAGTGATCCACCGAAAAAATTTAACAATGAACCAGTGAAGCGAAAATCGTTTAACACGAACGAAACGGTGAAATCTGTAGAAAGTGCTTTGGGGCGGTTAAAAAAGAGCAAATTAGTTAGTGGAGAGTATGGAGTTGCGCCATCACGTTACGACGAGACGCCAAATATGTTTATTGATAGCCTAACAAGCCCAAGCAGTAATTTGTTGAACGTCGACAATGCTTCATCCATGACAATGAATTTTTCTCATTATGAACTAATTCGAAATCTCTCTTCGTCGAACTGTAATTCAGATGACGAGTTCAGCAGTACAACTTGCGCAGGCTTCTCCAGTCTCTCTGAGATTGCTTCTAGAGACGAGCATCTCGAGAGATATTTTAGAAGTTTAGATATGTGGGGAAAGAACAGTAAGGGAGGAACAAGCAATTTTGGACATTAAAATATAATAAATAAACAACCTCTGTAACGATTATGAAAATTTTATTTATTCAAAGAAACTTTACATTAATAACAGAATAATTTCAGAATTTACAAAAAAACATACTGATCTATACAACACTGTAACTCTTAAACGAGACGATAAGTTTTATAACACTGATTAACAACAACGTAGAATATAAATTTTCTCTAGGGCCATCAAACGGCGCGTCACTGAATACAATAATTTATAAGTCTGCCCTGTAATTAACGGACTAGCTAGCCTAATGACAACAGGGTAAGATTAAGTATACAAGGAGGCGCATAGCTTAAGCTAGGGAGACTAGCTTGCTTGAACAATGGGATATGGGTAATCATTATTGTGTTCAACACCGTGCTTACCATCGATCTAATTGCTAAGGAGCAACTTGCGACACTCTACAGTTACGAAGGCGGACACTACGTTGCAATTATTCTGCATTTGAGGGCTTTTTTACATATTTATTTAATCTCTTTTAAAATATAATTAGATGTTACAGAGTTATTATACTACTATTGAAATAAACTAAATTTTGATCATAAGGTTTTATTATGAAATGAAATACAGTTAAATTATATTCTGTAACCTCATATGTTATAATAAGGAATAATTGCATATTCTAAAAACACAGCGTTACTGTTCGACATTTATACCACATTCAATGTACCTGCGAAAACTAGGAAATCTAAACTAATTTGTAAGAGATAACTATTACGAAATGATAAAGACATAGCTGCCCAGAGTTGAGATAATGAAATAATTGACATAGTCATCACATAGTTTCTACGTTCTTGCCCCAAGAGTTTTACCTATGGTACTGGAAGCTTTCGCTACACTGGAAGACTAAAGGGCTATTAATAAATAAGAGAAACGTTGAGAGAAGCAGTGCAAATAATTGAGTGGATTAAAATTAGTGCCGATATTAAATAACAACCTGTCTCATTACTCAATAATAACTACACGTATTAAATTGGTGTTACTTGCTGAAATTCTCATTACTTAATTGAATTCCATTGACGAATCCGTTGCTCTAACATCCAAAGTTTAAGGCTCGCAGAGGATATTATCTGCAAGCCTTAAATCAATATTTCGATACATAGTGGGCCTGTACTATAGCAGGTCATCTGACGTACCAATCATTTACTTTTGTATAACTATAGAATTTTCGCTAAACAAATTAATACAACATGATGTAAATTTAAAGCACCCGGTTTCCGAACTCTCTCATTTTATAATAACTATAAAGTTTTATATGTTCTTGATGTATACTTAGACCATATTATATTGTCTAGATTTGTTATTTGGAGAAAGCAATAAATTTTAATCATGGAAGAATTTTAAAATTTCTAAATTAATATTAATCTTAGAGTTAGTTTCAATAATTACAACGAATTCGATTTGACTAGGCCCTACGTATATCAGATGCAGATATAATATTAATTTAATATATTTAATACAATATCGATAAAATTTTGCAATAGAAGAATCACAGCATCCTTAAGACCATAACGGCGATTGAAATTAATGTCATCGACATATCGTAGGTTTTAATTATAAAATTTAGACCAAATTGGCAGTCTTCACAAACATGGAATGTACGATATGCGTCTATGCAGGTATCCGATAACACTTAACAAATATCTGTTGACGATTATACCTATACAACAACAACGAATTACCTACTTATGTCTCGGGTGAGGGAACAACAATTACATCGATCATTAAACACTAATCATTCCGCGTTTTATTATTACGTTTCATTCCATATTCCATAATGAGTAAAGTCTAACTAACCAGGATATTTCTAAGAGTTGGCAAAATAAATATTTCTGCTGTATATTTCAGTTCTCTTATTCACAACATCATAATTTGATATCTAACTCACAATTTAGTTTTTTCTACACAATCTAATATTAATTACTTATCAAAATATTGCAATACCAAACCCATTCATTGACTGTTTGCATCATACGTTAGTTCAATATTTTTCAGAAAGGCGAATCCTAGCTTCTTTAACCTACTTTGTACACAGTTCTAACTTCTAATTTTATTCACTTTTGAGGCCTATAGCGATATAAACTCCAGATAGTGTTACATTATTTTTGAAATCATGTATGTATATTTTCTTTATAAGTGTGTGAAGACTCATTGGTCCTATTTATTATTTTAACATAAGCTTTATTCTCTCGTATATTTAAATAAAATGTTTGATTTTATATTTATAACTATAATTATTTAATGAATTAGATAATTATAATGGCGTTAAATGAATATGACAATGATAAGTGTTCAACAGCCTTATGTGCTATTTTTTGTCTTTATTGATGACGCAAAAGCAGTAGAGGAATAAAATATGATCAAGGTCACTTTTTTCTAATAATTACATTTAACTATAAATTAGAAGAGCCGGGAATTTATTTTTTTAATTTGACATTTTCCAAAGTCGTAAGAGGTACAATAACAGCATTACAACATTATTATGAAACGTAATTGTATAAATTTGTAAATAATATTGGAAAAATTCTTATTCTGTAAAAGCCCTAGTAGATTCCCTAAACGATAAGCTCCTCATTATTTTTTTATGTTTAACGTGTAAGTTTTATGAAAGTTATCTATAGGCGTATATATAAAGGTTTATTTAACAAAATGGTATAAATATGAATAGGTTACACATTCGAATGTCTTATATAAGATAACAGTAGTACATAGTAAAGAGGGAAGTAGAAAGGGTTACGGTAAAGCCTATGGGATAAAGCTCGAATCGCTATGAGTAGTTATAATAATAATATATCTGTAATATATTGTTATTATAAATATTATGTATTTTAATTACAGGTTTTAACTTTGTTATAATACTATTAAAGTATTTGATTTTAAGTTTAAGAATCCTATCTAATCTTAAATGACATTTAGTAAGATAGAAAGGCGAATGTTGCTTAAGCGAGGTCCAGTGGACCGTAATAGAGAGATATCGATATGAAAATTAATTAAGTTTTAGCCCAATATACATTTTCTGATCTTAAATATACAAAAAATGTATGTATATTTTCCAAGTTGTAATTTCGTCATAAAACTAAGTGACTTTTTATAGTCAAATATTAATTATTTTTAAATGAATCATAAGATAATAATCTTAAATTAAAATTATTGGGGAACACAATTTAAAGCACTATCTCATTTACATATTTACATATTAGTAACAATTATAAATACATAATAAACTACATAATAATAAATGTACCAACATTTAAATGATATAAATAAATATGTCTACAAGTAATATGAGTGATGTTTTTATCTATCTGGTGGAGGCAGCTTGGTGTCTTCAGGGTCAAGTGAGAGGCACTCTCGGAGATAATCTTCCATAGAACGGTATACGTGCTCGATAACACCTTTTAAGTCATGACCTTCATCAGCATATGCCTATAAATAAAAATAAATAATTAACAATATCTTAATACAGAATCACCTTATTCGTTAAGTGTAGAATTTTCATTCTACATTAACGTTATTATGCTGAAGAATTTGATTTTCTAAACACACTAATCTCCTGAAGTCTCTTAATCTTAGGTCCTAGTTTAGTTATTTACAACTGACTTATTTACTGACGTCAACAAAGTTTTAGGGAAAAGGTAGTAATATAATAAAGAACTAAGCGTATTTATCGTTGAATTTATTTATAAAAAATTTCTACCTGGTAACGAAATAGGACGCCGGCATCAGTAAGGGCACGAGCTAATTGTAGCGCATGAGGATATGGTGCGCTCATGTCAGCCATCCCGTGCACTAGGTAAAGTGCATGCCTTGGGACGTGATGTGCTCGCTGCGAGGCATCGGCCTCAACGTAACCCTTGTAATTAACCGATGGCTGTCCTAATATGCGCTCCGTAAAGGCCACGTCTAGAATATTTACATGAATAATTTGTAAAAATTATAACCTCTAAAAACTATAAAACTTAGTAATTTACTTTAGTATTTAACTTACTGTAATACAACCAGTCTGTGATAGGCGACACGGCTATACCACACTTGAGAGTTGACTGTTGTGAGCCTAACAACATTGATGTTACATAGCCACCGTACCCCCAGCCCCATACGGCTACTCGCGTTACATCCAAAAATTTAAAAGTGTCTAATAAATATCTAAAACAAAACGTACAATTGGCTTTTTATTTCATTCATTTTCATTATTTTATAATATTTCAAAATATATTTTTATTTGTTTACCTAATAACAGCCAATTGATCAGCCACCTCGACTCCTCCAAGGCGGCCGCGTAACAGCGCTCGAGGCAAACCTCGAGCTCCTGCCACGTCTAATTTAACGTAAACTACGTCATTACGTGAGGACATATACGTTCCCCAATCTACAAGAAACTCGTCTGTGACTTGCTGACTTCCAGGTCGCCCATCTCTGAAAAGTTCAAAAAAATTGTGAAAATTTTAGTAATACATATTTTGTGGTTCTAAAATTAAATTATAGCATCCACTAAGCTTTTTAATAAATGTTGGACCACTTTGTAAATCGAATACAGTTACTTTCTTACACATGAACGAGGACAGGAAAAGCAGCATCACGAAGTTCCTCTCTCCAAGACGGTGGCAGTAAAAGTTGAACACGAGCCTTTGATCCGCTGCTTAATTGTACATCAAATGATCTTCGAGTGGGCAGAGCTAACTCACGCAATCGAACCGATCTGTAAATCATAAATTCTTGTAGTAAATAAATTCAACTTTAAAGATTGACGTATGTATAATATAAATGTTGTTACAAAATTTACCTATAAGGCCTCGTATCGTATAATATTCTTTCTAACTTATGTGTCCTGGCATCATGAAGTCCAGCAAGAGGAGGACCAGGACCTCCACATTCCAGGACATAATGCGTTATTCCTAGCTTAGGTTTTGCAGGAGAAAATGTAGCACTCCAAAAAGTGCAATTGGCATAATGTAAACGAGCCGGCCAAACAGCTAGTTCACAAGTTAGGCAGCGTGGTTCTTCACGCTCTGCACGTGCTCTTACAGAGTTACTTCCACCGCCGTAGCTTGGATCGCGGACAACGTAAACTTGCCTTTGGCCTGGTCGATCTGCACTACCTATAAATTAAAACAATATATTTAAAGTTACCGTAAAGAACGGAACAAAGCGTAAATCAAAATTCACAACATTTTGGCAGCTCAAACAACTCCAACACATTTCTAATACACAGAGTGAAATAATAGGCTTTTGGAAATAAAATACAATGAGCTAAGCAGACAAGGTTAACTAAATGACATCAGATTAGTAATGGAGGCAACTGCACTATTCAACAAACACCACTCAGCTGCAATGAATTCTTATACTTAATTCGATTAGCTGCGGTGGCCATATCAGGTTGCTGTTTATGTGAGTGAAACGTTTCGGTGCCAAAACCTTCAATAAAAGAAAAGTAAATGTAAAAACTATAACATAAAGTGACCTTAGCAGTAATGGCTTTAAATGTCTTACCTAAATAATAAACTAAATGATTCTCCTGGTCCCACGCCAGGATTTTTGCCACTTCCACTTTGCCGTGGGACAAAACTGCTATACGTTGACGCAATACATCAACGTGTTTTATGTGGGTATAATATTGGCCTCCACCTTCTTGTACTGCTGCTAAAAGAAGAAATGCACTGCCATCTTCGGAATAGACAGGTCGTTCGTGAACTTCGAGCCAAGGTTCATCTGTAGCTTTTTCAGAGTGTGTCTAAAAAATTTAAGCAATTATAAGTAAATTTATAGGTCTTTTATAATTATAAAATAAAACAGTGATGGCCACCACACCTCTGTGCACGTCCAATTTGGAGCATAGCAGCTACTATATATGGTATAATTTTGAGCTCGATTCATCCATACCACTCCTATATGAGAGTTTTCTTTGCCCACCCATTGGGCTGATATGAGATAATATTCCCTAAAACAAATTATAAAAATTATTATATTTTTGCGAAATATGAATTTGTATTTATTGTATTTAAGAATTAAGAAAGAAAAAAAAGATTGTATTGTATTATTATATTATTATAATGACTGACAAACAAAATAACAAATGTAAATGGCACGACGTTTGAAATATCTCTTACATTCCATCTAATGTGCTAGGAGGTTTAACCTCCCATCTTGGGGGCGAAGTAACATTTCGAACTGCTACTATCCACAACTTTACTTGAGGTATTGAACTGCCAGGCTAGAAATAAAAAAATAAATTAATAATTTAATAGATTTCTATGAAAAGCATAACAGAGTTCTTTATATTTATATATATATATATATATATATATATATATATATATATATATATATATATATATATATATATATATATATATATATATATATATATATATATATATATATATATATATATATATATATATATATATATATATATATATATATATATATATATATATATATATATATATATATATATATATATATATATATATATATATATATATATATATATATGTGTTAAAATATTTTTTCTTACCGTGGGATATCGAATAGACACGTGATCAGGGAATACTGATGGAATACTGCTGTTGAAAGCTGGGAGCAGAAAACCCGATCTGCTGGCACCCATGCCACCTATCCCTTCAGATATGTGAGGAAATCGTAATACAGAGACTTTGCTGTCATCGTATTGTACATACATCACAAATGAGCCATCAGGTGAGCCCCACGTGGCCGATGATGTTTTTGTCACCTCCTCTGGTTTTGTAAGAAAAATAAATTTATTAACTATATAGTAATATAAAGATTTAACTAATTAGAAGTAATACAAATTTCTTATGACTAACCTTGGTATAACCAGTCTGATACTCCATTGTAAATCCGGCCAGGACTTGCGTCGGTTGTAAGACGGAGTAAAGGCGCCCGTCGTGCTGGTGGTGCAGGTCTTGCCAGAACTTCGTTATCTGCAGCAAGAAGCAGGGCCCCTTCTGTGCCGAGCCATGCCGCATGTTGCCATTCCCAACTGCTTTGACCTTCTCCGAATAGGGGGATGTGGTGGCTACGAAGAAAAATGTTATTGTACCAAATGAACAATAACAAATCAATTTACACATTTTTCTATACTCAAATTGAATTAGTATAGTAAACAATCTACGTGCGTGTTATATTTATGATATAATTTATCTTGATAGTTTGCGAACATGTATATTTATGAAAATATTTAAAATGAAGTCGTGCTAACTGTAAATTCTGACTGTACGATACGATATATCTATATTAATTAAATAATGTTTTACCAATATTAAAGTTTATTGTAGTTATTTTTAATCCTAATATATTAGACTACTATTGAGATAATTGCACATTTCGCGACCTAATAAAATTTCGCTTAAAGTCTCCAAAACATCATTAAAGCCCTCTTGTCGTATGTAAATGTAAAAGAAGGTATGAGATTTTGCTTTGTCTATAATTTTGTTTGTTATTTTAATAATATTTTTTCCTAAAAAAATTATAAGGACGAAGGCAGATATTTAGTAAACTAAAATTTTCATAACATCAGATATAATCAATATAATATTACCATATCTAGAACTTTCTCAAATCATTATTTTTTAATAACACCTTCCACTGAACACTTGTCGATTAAAATTTCGTTCGTTTATGGAGCGGAACAGGCGACTGAGCGACCATTGAAATAAAAGCCCCTTCAATTTTCGTCTCGGAGCGCCGACCGCACCCTCTTTGTGCGATTCAATATAAGTAGCAGTAATATCATCGTCCTCTTCAAGGGTACCTTAAGTGAATTTGCAATTTACATATTTTCTAACATATGCACACCCAAAAATACACATAGAGGCACTGACATTTAAAAGCTCTGTAGAAGCAGCGAGAAGCTTTGGAAAGCTTAAACACAGAATTACATGGAAATGATAAAGATATTTTTATTTTTTTTTAATAAATAAGCGCATCTTACTCATTTGTGACGTCATAAACGGTGTAATGTGCTGTAAAGGTCCGCCGATAAACCTGTGAACAAAGTAAATGCTTAAAAAATTAAATGATCATTTTTAAAATTTATATGTAAAATATTATTTTTAGTTACCTCTTTGATATTGTGTTGGAATAGCACGAAGCGTAGATTTGGGGAGCATTGATACCCGCGTACATTGAGCTGCCTCTGTGTTAATTAAATACGGTTAAAATTAGTATAAGTTTTATTTCACAATATTTCATACTGACATTGCCACTTTATTTTTTAATCTATAGTTCCTGTTTAACTTGTTTGTCCTCATCTTATATCCATGCTTACATATAAAGCTTAGCTAAGCGTATGTACACAGCTTAACCATTCTTATTAATATTCTTAAGATATCAAGACAGTAACGGTATTGTATAACCTTAATACTTGCATAATAGGAATTGTAACGTTACAAGTTACGTGACAGTAATAGTTGTTTACATCATTTTGTACGTAAAATCTAATAAAGTAAAATCTATAATTTTATTTCATATAATATATAATAGCGAAGTGTTCCACTAGTGTTAAATATTTAAAAAAAAAAAAACAAATTATATTAGATCTGGTTATTAAATATGAATTATATTTATAATTCTCTTTATGAAAATAACTAACTCTAGCTCTATTCACTTTTCTCCTCAACAGTTGAATCAACAGATGCCATTAAGCGTGAAAGCCGCTAAGTATTCGCTTTGGGAATAGTGTTGTACAATTGTTATGTTAGTCCAATGTTACGATATCTGTTAAAAATTTTTAATGAAATTTTAATGGTGAAACTATAATACCTGAAAGACATCACTAAAGTAAAAAGCTTAAATGGTTTTTCAAAACTTCCTTAATTATGTTTTTTTAATAATTTTCGATTAATGTAGTAATAATGGGCAAAAATTTTATACAATTTTACATAGATTTAACAGATTTCAAGGGTAATGTTAGGTAAAGTTATATAATAACGTAAGTAAAGTTATATGTATTATATTATCACTAAGCATTTTAGTAATAAATTGCAATATATATATATTTTAAAAAATGAGACGTTTTTGATATTGATATTACTGTAGTAGAACAAAATAAAATATTTTCAGGTGTATTATAAGATTCTACTGAGATTCCCAGCTAATATTAATTTTAAAATGTGTAGTTATTGTATACAGTAGTTTGTCAGTGAGTTGGACTGAACGATGCAGCCAGCCGGCAGGCAGCGTAACGGCATTGCGCCCGCCGCACGCCGCTTTAACAGGCAATTCAGGTGGGGAAATTGAATTTGCATTGTTTCAAACTCCGGAACTTTGACCGGACTTAGTTTCAAGGAAAATTTACGGGATAATTTTAAGAGCCGCTTTAACCATTTCCACGCTGCATAACATTTTAAACTTAGTTTCATAAGTGGTGTACCTAAATACTCATTAAAGTAAGTAAATAATATAAAGGCTTTTAATGTGTTATAACAAATTTTAATGTTGTATGGATAGCTTTACAATATATAAAGGGCAATCAATCTATTAAATTTCATATACTTACGAGAGTATGATTTGTAACAAGCACAGTGAGACTGTTGTTGAAAGTGTCTAGTGCTAATAGACCACCGTCGTCTGCCTGGTACACGAGCTGGTGCGAGCTGACCCAGGTCGTCGGCAATCTCTCGCCTGTGAGGTCGCCCCGGAGAAATTCGTCTAGTCGCATGCGACGACCTGACCAGTAGAGTAACTCGTCCACATATCTGTACACAAATGTTTTTGTTACTTAGACACTAATATAAGCTAGCTTTTAAGATAGAGACTAACTACAAAATTACTAAGATAAGGGCTTTTTCTTTGAATATAACATTAAAATAATAATATATATTATCCAAATCCTTATAAAAATATGCACATTGCAAATAAGAAGCAGATTTTTATTCAAATAAAGATTTAGTACACTAAACCTAAAAAGTTAAAAATGCTAAAAGAGCTCTCGTATCGTTGATAAAATTAAAAAGAAACCATCCTAATTTTGTTCATTTTTGTAATGGTACGTTTAGGTAATATATTCAGTGTTAGAAATTTCCCTGTGTGAGTTATGTCCGACGTACAACCGAGTAAAGCGGTCTCCACATGCGAACTTGCATGCAGTCACACTTGTTTTGTTGCTAAAGTCAACCACAACTGTCGGATAGCAAAAGGCACCTAAATATATGAGAAATCGTACATCGTGCCAACGGAAACCTGCTAAGGCCATATAGGTTAAAATCGTACAATACTGTATCCCGCTGTATATGCGCAATGCAGTCATGTTACATGCACAGTAAAGGACTTTTCGATTGACATCCGGAACACGGATTTTAGCATCTATTTTACGTCTTAAAATTTATTTTAATTTTTTTATAAATAAAAAAATTACCATCTTTCAACTTAGAACGGGTTTCTTTTTTTAATAAAGATAAAAATGTAAGTTTTAGACTTTAAGACAGTTTAAAGTTTCAATGTAAACATAATTCAGTTTCTTTTCTCTTCCTCGAGTCTTATATTTAAATAAATAAGATAGTTTTAAAAGTCTTACCCTAGTAAATAAATTGCAGTAACTATTCCAGCTATTACAAAACTGATAACCATCAATGAGAATATGATGCTTCTCCAATTGTGACCATCTCCTGGATACAGATCCTGAAAAAAAATGCAAACTATAAATACAAATACCAAATATCTAAATACAGTTTTACAAAAATCTTAATATATACTTTTAGATTATATTAGTAAATTTAAAATGGCAACTTAATATAGCAACATGTGCCTGTAACGCGACGGTTACTGGATTCGTTCGAGTGGGATTTTTCTATTTACATTTTCTTCGCTCTGGCATCTAAGGCAAAGCGCGGCGTTGAGTTCCGCCACTCAACACGCAATGCCTCGAAAACGGCGGAAAGTGGGGACGGATTAAGCAGGGACTAAGTAACGGAGTGTCTTAACACTAGGTTCTTATGGTTCCTGCAGTTCCCTCTGCCTACCCTGCCATGTGCGGGATAAAGCGTGAAGCTTAAAAAAAAAAAAAAAAAAAACTTAATATATATCTGGTCTCTTAAAGATAAAAAGTATGTTTAATTAGTTATAATTTTTAGTAATATCTGTAGTAACATTGTAAGGAATTTGTAAAATACGAAAAACAATCATTTAAAAAAATTACTCTTCCGCCTAAATTTGAAGCAGTGTCTTAGCGTATGAGTGACGGAACGCCGCGCTTTGCTTATTCCTAGCGAATAACTATTGCATGTAGTTATAGTTATTATGATAAATAATTGTATCTACTATACTATTTTCTTTATAACAAAATGGGCTAAATAATGCATAATAGACGATTTAAAATTAAAGTTCGCGTATTGAAATACGTGTATTTTCGCGTGGCTTTAATAAATGTTATCCGCTCATAGCCGGGGTGGCTGCGGGTAAACACTTGTAGTGAGAGCTCGTCACACGAGGACTTATTCGTAAGGGTGGATGGCAAAAACAAAACTTTTAGGAGCATTTTATTTATGATACTCGTTATTAATACTTGGAATTTCATAAAACGCTATTAGTCAACGTAAGTAAACATATAAATTAAGGAAAATTAAAATATGTGAAAATAGCATTTTATTATTCATGTTTTTGTTTAGTTTTGTTTAAGTTACTATTTTATATAGTAATTTAACTAATAAGTTGATTAGTAAGTAAGTTAATTAGTTGATTTTGAACAAAATATAACTTCTATTTTATTCTGGATTTCATGACATACTATGTAAATATAATATATTGAGTTATTTTAGTTTTTTAGATTCATGAATATAGCAAAATTGAGTTCCTTAAAATTACGATATATCTTACTGGACTAGGTTCATGGAGATAATCGAGTGGGAGTCGAACCCACAACCATCGCCTAAACAATTAGACAATGCTGATCCACGAATATCACTTTCTATTGTTATGAAAGACAAAAAAAAAGCAAATTATATGTGCAAGAGTCGTGTGGAAGAAATATTAAAACATAATAGATAAATGAATAACTTCTCGTCATTTTCTGCATTTAGCAGAGTAGACAAAGGGAACCTGGTGTAACATTCCATTCCCCATATTCTGCCCAATTGTAAGACATTGTATGTTGAGTGACAGAACTTAGCGACGGACTGTCTTCTTACCAGAGCGAATAAATGAAATAATTGAGTCTCTATGTGGGAATCAAAGCCACAACTGTCACTTTTACAGTTCAGAGAATAAAAAATTGGAATAAGTGTTTCCATTTTATTTTCGAAACGGTAAAATATTGCTTAACATCCGTTCTCCTGAGAACCCGCGGCATTGATATAGATCTTATTGGTGTGTATTAGGTTAGCGCCCAAGGAATAATAAAATATTCTTACAAGCACCAATGCGGACGTTTTAATTTAATTCCGTAGCAGTAGCTCCTCACATGGTGCAAATGTAAACTAATTTGTTACCGTCAAGTGTACGTAAACTGACTGTTTGTTTAATTATTCCATTTTAATCATGGTATATATTACTAATTTTATATGTTATTTTACAGTCATGAAAATTACCACAATAATAACAAAATATGGCCTTAAATTATATAGATTAAGTAATAAGTTATATAATATTAGCAAGGGTGCCTTTATTTGTTAGTAACGCTATAATATTTTTTTACATTACTTTAAATGCTTCATATAGTTTAGACGATCTTATCCTTTATAAAACTAAAAAAATACATGAACTAAGCCATGCTTTCTAATCAAGCTGCATCAAAATTCTTATTCTGTTATTTATTGTTTAGGAATTTTAATTCTATTAGGTGAGTTTTGTAAAGAGTAATCGTTTGGTAAGAAATAATGTTGTTTATTAAATATTTTTATTACTTTTCATCTATACTATACACTAAGTTCATTGTATTTTTAAATAAGTGCGGGTACCCGTTGATGAACTATGAAAAATATTTTGACGCAGCTTGATAAGAGCTTGGCTTAAAGGTTGGGTGCTTCCATTAGGTACGAATTCAAATATAGCTGTGTTCAACTTTTTATGCCTTCTGCCGCCGAGATGGGATCGAACCCATAATTCGCATGTATGGTTACATAGACATCATAACGGATATTTTTTTTATGTCTTTACGCTTTATCTCGCACATGGCAGGGTAGGTAGAGGGAACTGCAGGAACCATAGGAACCTAGTGTTAAGACACGCTCTTCCCTGCATTCCGCCTTTTTCGAGGCATTGTGTGTTGAGTTGCAAGAGCGAAGAAAATGGAAAAGTCCATCTTCCCCGAGTGGGAATCGAACCCACAGACACTGTTTGGCAGACGCTATGGCTCTGGGCCACGACGGTCTGGTATATTTAATTAGTCGAAATAATACCTCTTCCTTCGCAGATTTGGGGTCGGCGACCTGCAGCGTCTCGTCGGGCGGGAGGCGCCAGGAGCCGCCGCCGCCGCCGCCGCCCGAGCGGTCCGTGTGGCCGGTGGCGTGCATGCGCCGCCGCACCCGCGCCGCGCGCACCCGCCACCGCGCCGCCCTACGCGCCCGCGCCCCGCACCGCCCTAGCGCCTGCGCGACCCGCGCCACGCCAACGCGGCGCACGATGCCCCATCACTGTTGACAAATAGTAATAATAGTTATTATATATATTGTAAATGTCAATTAAATTATAAGAATCGTTTAATTTTTCCATATTACCCAAATCTTATTAAATTTTGAGGAAATTTATGAAGTTCGAGAATAACTAGAATTATGCTAATATACGTTATTCTTGAAGCTTTTTTGTAATGCTGGCACTTACGTAATGTATTTGTACTTCTTTAGCTTACTGTCAATAATATCTTAACGTTTAAACTTAAATATTTTTAAAAAATAGCTTGTTAAACTTCTCCACGTTAATGGGAAAAAGAAAATCAATTAAGTTTGTATACAAATTGAGCGCTGTAGACTTAATTAGTAAGGGTGCCGCTTTCCAAACAAGTTCCCATTTACAGTAAGTATCTCTCGGCATCACGAATGCATAAAAAATATAGCTAAATAAAATAATACTTAAAACATTTTTTGGTCTTAAAATTAGCAATGTCACAGTAAAATTTTAGTATTAATTAAATTTCGCCTTTAAATACATTTTTTACTTTATTAAAATAAGTAACATAAAAGAGGTTCTTATGTAACTTATAACTGTAGTAAATTATAAATATTTCAATTTAGTGAGATTTTTATAAACGTGACGATTGTGATTTAGGAGCTTAAATTACAGGTTCCCCTTAAATTTCAGCAGAAAACGGAGAACGGAGTGTCTTGACATTAGGTTCTCTACGCTTGCCATGTTGTTGTTGTTGATATTGGAATTTTGATTGAGAATTAAAATTGTGTTGTAATAATTATGTAATATGTATTGTGCAGCTCTCTTCTCTAGGACATATGAATTTATTCCATTCAATCCACTCAATGGGGTCTCCATTGACGCACGGATGAATGCGTCTTCTATTAAAATTTATACTAAGTTATCGAAAGAGATTAAAATGCTTTATATGATTTTGTTTACCTTGTAGTTTTATATGTATTATCTTTGTTTAGCTTTTTAATCTCTGTAATTAGTTATACATATTTCTACTTTATTTTATGTATTTAAATTATTAAAATATCATTTTCCGTTTGATTAGTTAGTTGTACAAAATACTCTAAAGTAAGTGTAATACTAAGAAAAATGGATTTTAACAAAATTTACTACGATACGCCAAAGTTGCTGTAATAATTTTAACGTACAAGGTAAAAAATATTACGCTGCTCATTCTTCAAAAAAATCTGAGCAATTAAACGAGTGATGATGTACATGAACAATTAACAGTATTTTAGTACCAACTTTACTTTACAATTGTAATTTGTTAATAATTTTACGCATAACTATGAAGGATTAATCCGAACTGGAGCAAAGCCAGCGCCAGCTAACTTACATTGCCTGGTAGATTTTTATACGTCGACTTTATGATTCCGCAAAACTTATCTCAACTACTTCTAACATTCCCTATTTTTATATAAAGATAAATATTATGTACACATGTGTTAAACATTGCGACATTAAAAGTATTTGCCACATGTCATAGAAAATGAGTGAACGATCTAACGGGAATTTGGATCACAAAAATATGCACCACAATTTGGGCACCATGCCCGTAATTTGGATAGCGACTATAGAAAATTTCGTAGATTTGGCAAGAATAGCGCTGACATATATTTACTTCTTTTTTTTGAATTCCCACTAAAAAGAGTGTTAATTGTACTAGGCGGCGGAAAACGCTTTGAAAAAGCTTTAGTGATTTTATCTAGCTCAAAAAATGTCGCCGCTCTAGTAATAATTCACAGAGATTCACATCTGAGTCGTGGCGTTAAAAATTAAACGAGTTAAATATTTAAATAGAGACCCATGATGAAAATTGAATTACCTAAGTCATTTTACTTGCAAATGAGAGATTAACTTTGCTCATATCAATATGATAAGTTCAAACCTTAATTAGTTGTAGAGCTTTCAAGTACGGGAAGACAGGAAAACTTGAGAACACGTAACGAGAAATTTCAAAATTAGACCTAAAATAGGGGAAATATTACTGCTATAGTAATCATATAAAGCTTTTTTTCAAATATGTATCAGTAGACAATTCATATTTATATGGTCGGTAAAACTGAAATCTCGGAGGGCTTTTGAAACGGAGGAAGCTGCAATGCAGATGTTGGACCACCGAGTGGAGTGAAAAAGTATAACTGTCTCTAAATATGCTTTCAAGCTATTTGTGACGATTCTTTATTGTTATAATAATGAAGTAATTATCAATCATCATTTAATTCTTTACATATGTTACTATGAATATTTTGCCTGTAATGTTACATATACTAAAAGTTTTGGTCATTAAATAGTTTCATGATGTTGCAAATATTGCGTGAAGCTGTGTATGAGTCATATATAAGAAATATGCATAAAAACAATTGAAGATCGTGGTCGTGGCGCAGAGGTGCAGCGTCTGCCTGTAATCGCGTCGGTTTGTGGATTCGATCCCAGAAGGATAAGATGGGTTATTTCTGGTCTATTTTCTTCATTCTGGCATCAAAGCAAGGGCGGCGTTTAGTTCCGCCAGTCAACACGCAATATGAACGGAGTGACTTAACAACTAGATTCCCATGCTATAAACATGTAAAGCATATTTTATGTACATATATTATAAAATAGAAAGTTAAATTATAATTCATCCATATTCTATCAATTACTTTTATCTCAATTGATTCACAATGTAGTAAAAATTCGATTTTCTAAAAAAAACAACACAGCTATTGGCGCTCGGCCAATCAAATTAATTGAGCCCAGTATCGGCTCCGCTTCACTAGTATGCTTTTGTTAGGTATGAGGATATCTATGAATTTATGTATATTTTCGATACGATCGACACGTTTCATTAATAATAGTAAGAAAGGAAAATTAAGAAAACAAATCTTATTTGGTTTACGTCGGCTTATATTAAAGTTTTTAGATTAGCTTCGAGGCGCAAAATAAAATTCGAAGTTTTCAAATATACGTACAAATAAATAACTAACATTTGGTTATTTGGCTCGCTGATATTGCTTTAATATTATAAATACACTTTATTAACGCAGATAAGATATTATAATATTTAAAAGACACATTAATTTCATTTTACTTACTTGGATAGAAAGCGAAGCTGAGTTTTATATGATAAATAAATACAAAATAAATCTGTGCGGTAAGTTAATAAAATTTAAGGTAAATAATTTCACATTTAAAAATTTTATATGATCAAAATTAAAATATGAAACATATTTTTGAATATTATTAATTTTGGTTGTGGTTACATGTTTCCTAATGACATCGGTCCCTTTTAATGGCGCTTGAGAACACATAAAAGTATGGCAGTGCTGATCTCTTCGGAAATTCGAATGTCATCATTTAATTCCTCTTATCTACCCCTAAAGCGTTCGGCGCAAGTAATTACGAATATAGATAAAACTTGGTTTTCATTACTTATTTTTAGATTAATTTGAACACATAAGAGTTTAAGATATTATCAAACGATAATTGCTTCAGGCTTATAAATTTTTCAATTTCAATAACGGTCGGGCTTTTAAATTTTTTTATATTAAATGTTTAATAACGCAGTTAAATTAAAGTTAACTGAACAAGAATATTATATATATAACATAATTCAATTTATTTTGGATATTTTTATCTCGATTTTTATTTCTTCGTGCTTTAACGGGCTAATTATATTTTAATCTTATGTACTTTACGAACGTATTATATAATAAATCTTTTTAAATAAATGCGTAAACAAATTACTAATAACGGTAAGAAGTGCCATATATCTCTGTGAGGACAGATTTCTAAGGAACTGTCTTGAAATAAGTTAAATATTAACAGAGTGATACTAAAACCAGTTGGCCCTCTGCCAATATTGCAAAGCATTAAAATGAATACTACAATTTTTCAGCTCAAAATATGATATGGTTTGAATCTACAATTTCTTATTTCTCAGTATCTTCAGGGATATGCTTTTGAAGCTCGTCGTATATTTTAAAGAAGAAATGTATTGACAAGTCACTGATGTTCAAAATTTGTAAATGTTTTTAGAATATGTTACTGCTATATATTGATAGTTACAATACATAATATATTACTAACCGCATTAAAGAACGGGTAGAAATTTGAGAAGAACCGATCAGGATAAAACAAATGACAGCATTGGAGTCACCATTAATATGTAAAAGGCTTAGCAGACCGAGCGGACATACATAATTATTTGTTAGAAGTATGCCCTATACTACTCATAATATGAGTAGGTATAGTTGCTACTATTTAGCGGGATGTGCAGAAGATATCTAATGCTAAGACACTTAATTTACCATTTTCAGAGACATTGCGTGTTCAGTGATGAAACTTAACACTGTGCTTTACCTTTTTTCCGAGGGGAGATCCCCATAACTTTCGGACTTTACTGTCAGACGGTATGACATTGTAATGTGATTTATTTGTAGAAAAACGATACAAGAGTATACCGATATTATACTACTATAAGCTACATATTAGTATCTACGTTTTTGTATTCATACTGTATCCTATATGTTATGGGGTAGGCGTAGAAAGCTTAGTATTAACTTATTTCATATTCGACGCTTCACTCAAAATTGAGAGTTATTTAAAAAATACAGATAAAAAGAGTACAGAAGAAAAACTTATGCCATATTTAGAAGAAAATAACTAAAAATAAGTTGAAACAGATATCTTCTTTATTACAACAGATCGCAAGCGAATAATTGACTAATGAGAATAATAATATCACATTACGCCAGCTTTGAAATAATATTGGTTAACCTAAAACTTTAACCAGGTTTGGCTGATCGAATATAACCGCTAATATAGATAAGTCCAAATATATTTTTCACATTAGTATTGTTTCGTTATATTTTATGTTTAGGTACTGTTTTAAAGTAGTTACTGTTGTTAGGATATAGAAGTTCTACGTTCTGGCTGCCCACTCTGTCGATATGTTTAATTTTTTTCTAAGTATATATTATATTGAATCACAAAAAAAATTTTGTTTTTTATCTTATCGTATTGTAATGTATATATGTAAGGTGTGTAGCACCATGCTATTGTAAGTTAATTATATTATCTTAGTATAAAAACATACAGTACAGTCGCATATATAGTATTTTTAATAAAAATAATAACGCCACTAACACTTTGTAACTCTACGATATAAGACGGTAATATTCTGTGTAAAAATGAAACTTTCTTAAGTTTTTAATGTGAAGCTACGAAATGTTTTCCTCTACACATGTGTAAAGAGGGTCCATAATTCATGAGCTGAACGTTCTACAGCTACTGGTAACTATAGCTTTCCAACGTCAAAAGAACCGCTAATGGAGATGAGGGTGCGGAGTTTAAAAAATAGAAGAATATCTCAAGCAGATTTCTCTTCAAATATTTTTTAAATTGTGTAAATCCTACATTTAATATATTCCACATGAACGTCAGTAATTCATACATAATATAATATAATATAATAGTATAAACAAAATAATCTATATATAGTATAAACATAATAATAATCGTTTTTATTAGTAGATAACTTCTTTCTTTCACAAGGTATGGTTTGAGGGTGACTTGATCTATGTAATAGTATCACAAATACAAGCGAAATCCGAGAACGGAGTGCCTTAACTTTGTAAACTGGAATAAGCATGAAATTAAAAAAGGACGTGATAAAAATGTTACGTGTCCCAGCAATGAAAAAACAAAAAGAACATTTTTGCTATATATGAGTTTAATTTATAATTTATAAAAATGTAAAAATGCAAATAAAATTCTCTACTCAGTATATGGGAGCAAATCAATTACGAATATCACTTTCTTCGGTGTGATGAGTATCTGCTGAATTGCTTTGAAATTGATTTGGGGAACATGAGTATACATCTAAGATCTAAGGATTTAGTTCGGATCAATGAACTAGAGTTAATTACATATGGCCATACATAGTGAATACATAATAGCAATAAAAAAAAAGAAATTATAAAACAGAATAGCGGGGACGGAGAAAGCAGGGACTTATCAATGGAGTGTCTTAACACTAAGTCCTATGGTTCCTGCAGTTCTGCCTACCCTACTATGTGCGGGATAAAACGTGAAGATAAAAAAACACTGATATCTACAAAACAATAATAACGTCTTATAATTATAGCTATTATGAATAAGCTACTTATAAGACATAATTGTATTTTCATTAATTAAAAATTTTAATCCATTTGGACATTCAATTCGAATAATTTTTCCATTATTTATATAGAAAGTAGCATATTCATAAGTTATGTTAAATAAGTTAATGCGAGATGGGATTTACCCATTGATCGGCAACCTGAAAAAGTTACTTGTGATTTTTTTTTATTTAAAGTAGGTATCCTCCAGCACAATATATTTTCAATTCACGTAGGTTTTACTGTGTTGCAGTGGGGCCAGTGCCAACTATCCGAAGCAGTAAAATTCATGAAACAAAGAAAAAGCGTGATAGAATGCTCGCTTAAGCTCTAGAATAAAGTGTACCGAAGAAAATTACGTCTCTAGAGCTTAGATATAATCGGAAAATACTGAGATCTGTTTGAAAAAAGTTCTTGATAATAGATTATTTTTTAATCTCAGTAGAAAAGAAAAATAATGACACGCAGGATTTAACCAAACTTTTGTATTTATCATAAAACAGATTTAATTACAACTACATTATTATGAATAGACTAGCTCATAACGTTCTGTCATTCAATTATGTAGATGTCAATTTAACCGATGTCATATGTTATCACGCACACGACCCCATGTGACACTGTTTGATATGTGTTTTACAACCACTTTAAACGGATGTGAATTAATGAATTTCATAATATGTTGCACGAACGAATATTAACAATAATTCATGCAAATAAAGAAAATTATACGTTAACAATAAAATTTTCTTAAAATCTCAAAAGTGACTAATGTATGCATTACCTTTTTTATGTATTTATGTTCAGAATATTAACTTCAATAACTTATCGATATCATAATATTTCGTAAATTTAAAATATTTGGGATAATAATGACTGTACTGTATGGCTAAAAATCACAGTAGAAAGTGAGAATCATAGTTTATTTTATCTTTTAGTATGCATTTAGGTCGACCTAGAATTAATATTTAAAGTGTAAAAACATGTAACCAAAACAGTTATTAATTTAATGTGTACTTGGAATGGAATGTATACTATTATGTGTACTTGGAATGAAAATCAATTAAAAATTAAATTTCTAAACACATTTACTTGTGACTTGTTCCCGTGTATTCAATTACAGGAACAGAAAAGACACATCCCTATTTTTATTTTGCTTTTTTATTATAACTAATATGACCATATTTTTCTGTTTTCTCTAAGGTCATTACAGATTTCCGTCCAAGCAGAAAAACAAGCGCATTTTAGGAATGCCCCAGCTGTGCTTTATTACACAGGTGAACGCAGACTTTAGTGAAATACACCTATCTCAATTTATAACTCTACATTACGATTTCGCTATAAAATTGTACATTCTGGTTGTAAATTGCAAAGAATATCTATAAAGAAATTGGCTATATTACTGTAACACGTCACAAGAGACGACAACTTTACTGAATAAGAATGGTATCTAATCTGGAATCATAAATAGACACCTATGAAGTATATATAATTAGCAACTCATCCGGGACTTTCTATCATGCTACGCAATCATATAATTTTTATCACAACTCTATTAGTTAAAATAACGATAGAATCTAATCTTATATTTTTTTTAGCTTCACGCTTTATCCCATTCATGGCAGGGTAGGCAGAGGGAACTGCAGGAACTAGGGGAACCTAGTGTTACACACTCTGTTGCTTAGTCCCTGCTTTTTTCGTCCCCGCTTTCCGCCCATCTCGAGGCATTGCGTGTTGAGTGGTGCAACCCAACGCCGCGCGTTACCTGGGTGCCAGTGTTAAGAAAATAGAAAAATCTATCCCCGAATGGGAATCGAACCCAGAAACCGTCGTGTTACAGGCAGACGTTGCGCCTCTGCGTCTATCGTTTTATTCTATCGTTTTAAATGTATTCAGATGTATATATCGATAGGAAATATGTTTTTTTGATATTGTGAAAACAAGGTGTAACATATATATATATATATATATATATATATATATATATATATATATATATATATATATATATATATATATATATATATATATATATATATATATATATATATATATATATATATATATATATATATATATATATATATATATATATATATATATATATATATATATATATATATATATATATATATATATATATATATATATATATATATATATATATATATATATATATATATATATATACTTAGTCTGGCCATAAATACTGTTACTATTCAAAAAAAGAAAATATTACGTTTGAATTTGGAATCTGTCATTTTTATATGATTGCTTGATGTGTTTTCTTATTTTCGCGCCATTATATTGTTAAATATTTTGTTATATTAAAATGGAGTGGGGTGATAAAGAGAACCGAATCGCTGTGATTGCCTTACATAAAGTAGGTATGGAGAAAAGTGCAATTTTTAAAACCCTCCACCCGCTTGGTATTAGTCAAATGTTTGTTTACCGGCTATTGATAGGTACAATGATACCTCCTCTGTTTGTGACAGAAAAAGATCTGGCCGTCCACGTACCGTTCGTGTGAAAAAGGTGATTAAAGCAGTTAGGGAAAGAATTCGAAGAAATCCTGTCCGTAAGCAAAAGATTTTATCTCGGGAGATGAAGATAGCTCCTAGAACCATGTCGCGTATATTAAAAGATGACTTAGGACTTGCAGCCTATAAGAGACGTACTGGTCACTTCTTAACTGATAATTTAAAGAAGAATAGGGTGGTAAAATCCAAACAACTACTTAAGCGGTACGCAAAGGGAGGTCACAAAAAAATTTTGTTTACGGATGAGAAAATTTTTACAATTGAGCAGTATTTTAATAAACAAAATGACCGTATTTATGCTGGAAGCTCTAAAGAAGCTTCGCAATTAGTAAACAGAGTACAACGTGGGCATTATCCCACTTCAGTGATGGTTTGGTGGGGTGTTAGCTATGAAGGGGTGACTGAGCCATATTTTTGTGAAAAAGGTATTAAAACGTCGGCACAAGTTTGTCAAAATACCATTCTTGAGACGGTAGTTAAGTCTTTAACTAACACCATGTTCAATAACAAAGAATGGTGCTTTCAACAAGACTCGGCACCGGGTCATAGAGCTCGATCCACCCAATCTTGGTTGAAAACTAACGTTCCGGACTTTATCAGCACTGAAAACTGGCCGTCGTCAAGTCCTGACCTAAATCCATTGGATTATGATTTATGGTCAGTTTTAGAGAGTAAGGCTTGCTCTAAACGCCATGATAATTTGGAGTCCCTAAAACGATCCATTCGGTTGGCAGTGAAGAATTTTCCTCTAGAAAGAGTTCGTGCTGCTATTGATAACTGGCCTCAACGTTTAAAAGACTGTATTGCAGCCAATGGGGACCACTTCGAATAAACATTGTATATTTTTAATAGTTATATATTGATGTATTAAACTAACTCACTATAAAAGGAATAAATGTTACGTATAAACAAAAAATCGTGCTTTTCTTTATAACTATATTTATGGCAAGACTAAGTATATAACTTTGAATGATATCCCATAGGGAGTAATTTTAATCTATTTCATCTATTTCATTAGAAAATTTATAATACTGCGTTTCCCATTTTATATAAATTAAAAGTAAATTAAAAAGATGTTTAGTTATAACACCTTCTGTCCCTCGCGTAGTCTTTTATGAAACTCAATTTAACTTCAAATTAATACCTTTAGAAGATCTTGTCTTTAGCTTTCTTTGTTCCTATTAATAAATAAAGTGCAGGTAACAGATAAGTAGTCGGTAAATAGATAAAGATCATTATTTATGTCATTACCCACGTAAATCGTATTATATTATGAAATCCTGTTCAAAATTTTGCAAGAAACATGCAACGCAACGCACGTTTAAAAACATAAGTTTCTAGAATAACATATTACAATTGACGTATATATCTTGAAAAGTTCATCGCAAAACTACAAAATAACTAAATGCTAAGTTTATGATTTGATTAAAGTTTTTTACAGTCCAAACAATGGTCGTCGGCCGCTGAACTGGCATTCAAACTTTGCTAACACTCTGCATACGTTTGCTTTCATATTGAATAAATTTTTAACTGTATTTTTCATTCTTTTATGTATTGTCTGCTACTATAGTTGTTTGTGAAATAGCAACATTATTCTACTCTTGACAATAAAAAGGCGAATGTTTCATTACAAAAGTTAGAAAAAACTTTCACATTTTTAATGTTATCCGAGTGTAACTGGCTGTAAAAGCTGAATGAAACTCATCGCGGGGAATATAAGCTTACTAGATGTGCCATTTGCTAGCGGACATTTAACAAGTACCTATCATATAAATTATCAAAATATACTTTATTTCTATCAGCTGTTTACGTTAATTACGTTTTTGTGCATTCTTTCCGATTTTCACTCCATATTTGGATAATGATTACGTATGTATGTCGATACACGTACCTATATGATTGTAATCAGGGCTATTTTCTTTTTACGCTTTAAAATCGTTTTGTAGGACAAAACAATACGTTTTATTGGTTTTAATAGGTATGGGACATAAGATCGATAGGTAGGTAGGCATATAATAAATACCTAAGTGTAAAATGTAAGTAAATGTATAACATTTATTAAAGAAAAAGAAAAAATATATCACCTTGGTGGCGTCGTCGTTGGTGATATTAGGACGTGCCTGACTGTACTTCCCTCGAGGTCGTATATATTTAAAATACACGTGGTCCAATGGTATCATGTACTACTAAGTGTTAATGAATCCCAACCTCACAGTATCTCTTTTAATAAAAAGGATTCTGTACCACTTTAATGGTTATATTACAAAGGCAAGTACAATTTATAAAGGTTAATGAACTAAAGTGTGATATCATCATATTAAAGTAAAATTGTAATTCTCATATTAGCTAAGTAATATATTAAAAGAACATATTAGTAAATAAATATAAATTTAAACAAATCAATACATACTAATAAATAATGATTCAATAAAGGGAATAATTATAAGTATATAAAGTTTGAAATATACAAATTGCAATTGAATTATACCTGCCTTTGCACGTGAAATTGTTCTCTGGTACCTACATATATCAATACGTGTAAAATTTAACGTTTACAAATGGATGAGATAAAAAGTAGAGCAATTATTAGTTTAAAAGTTACTTAAGTACTTTAGCAGTTACGACGTAGCTGTACACAATCCTCCTACTATCTTTGTTTCTCACTAAATACAACACCATAGACCACGCAAAAAGATAGCAACAAGAGCTTAAATGCTATTTTGTAGGTGCTATTCTGAGGCCCTCATCAGAGCCGCAATCACATTGTGCGGAATAATTGGGTGCACAGATTTGCGCACTGGGGTCGTCGAGTTTCTTAGATAATTATAGTGCAGAGGTGATACTTTTAGTACTGAGATTATATAAATATCTTTTAAGATAATAACTTAGCAACTAGATATATGTTAGTTACTGAGATGTTAAAAAACCAACATCACATTCCTCAGAAGTAACTATGCGGTAATCAAGTAATGTCTTATAGTTTTATACATAGCTATCGCTTTTGCTGTCCGTACGTCCTTACTCTTATGAGAATAAGCGTAATATTTTCTTTTAATTGAATGGGTATCTAATAAATCAGAAGTGTTTTTTCTAAGATTAATCCATCTCCAGAGGAAATGTTAGAGGTTGGGCCGGGCGTGACTGATGTTAACCTCACTTAGCTAATGATGACTCAGGCTTTATGTTTACGAAAAACTATTACCTATAATGTGCTTACATTGTGTAGCGACCATTAGCAATTTCTTGTATTTCTATACATGCATTACAATTATGTACATACAAACTTTTCCGTATCTTTGATAACTCATTAGAATTATTATGAATATTTAAAATTATGAGGTAAAAGTACCTCAGCCAATAATTTACGATCCACCATACAAAAATTATAGTCTCATGTTAATCACGTGTTTATGGAAATAATAAAAGTTCAAAATAATTAATTTCATGGTAAAGAATAAAGTTACAATAAAAATCAACAATGTATATTTATTAATATTCTATGTATTATTTATCTATTTTAATTTATCTCTAAAATTGATGACGATCGCAAAGAAATTACTATAAGAATATCAAAGCGAATAGATAAGAGAAAATAAGAGAAAGAACTACTTCTGTAAAAAGCGTATCGTGTATCGTTAAATAAAGTTTAAGGAAGTTTAAATGTCAATAAGCGCTCCGGCAAGTTCAACTTTTTATATTTTACAAAACACTTTCAACTACAAATTGAATAGTTTAGGAACTACTCGATTAAAACTTCGTCGTGATATGTAAGTACAATGTTAAAATTAATTGAAGACAAAGAATGGCTCTTTCACTTATTCCAATTCTCTTCAAATTAGACTAGAACATCAAGAAACGTTTCGACGATAGTAACATCTCCTTTTGTCTATATTTAAGAAATTATTTTAACATGAATTTATTACTATTCATTTAGGAGTTAATAAAAAAATCATGAAATTAAAAAATAGTTATGTATTTATATTTTAATCACATCATTTCATATAAAATGGACTTCATTTAAAAAAATCATAAGTAAATTTTCTAAACAATGCATATTTTTATTTCATTTATATTTTGATCTGACGTTAAAAAATCTTTGTTCAGTACTAATTAATAACGACCGGAGTCCAGTCGAGGAAGGAAGTGAAAGAAATAATGCAATAAGTCGGGCAGTCCAATAAAGCCGTTTGTTAAGATCAGGGCCTATAGATTCCCTGCCCTTTCGCCCGTGATGCTCTCGGTGAGCGCGATCTAAATTAATCCGCTTAAACTAAATTCTGGTGCCGTAAGCTCTTAATAACAAATAAAGTACTAGTTGATGTATCAATCTCAAGTTATATACGGGAATTGAGTTGTAAATTACGGAAATTTATTTTAATTTCGTTTCTTAACATAATTTAAGACCGTCGTGGCGCAGAGGCGCAATGTCTGCCTGTAACGCGACGGTTTCTGGGTTCGATCCCCAGTCGGGGAAGATGGATTTTTCTATTTCCATTTTCTTCGCTTTGGAAACTAGGCAAAGCGCGGCGTTGATTTCCGCCACTCAACACGCAATGCCTCGAAAAAGGCGAAAAGCGGGGACGGAGAAAGCAGGGACTAAGCAACGGAGTGTCTTAACACTAGGTTCCCACAGTCCTTGCAGTTCCCTCTGTCTACCCTGCCATATGCGGGATAAAGCGTGAAGCTAAAAAAAAACATATTTTACGTTCTATGCTATGAATAAAATAATATAAACTGTATTCCCAGAAATAAAATTTAAATAATTAAATAATCGTTTTTTTTATTATCTATGCATTTTAATAAGAGCCGTGATATTCGTTGAATTATGATACAATTATAACCAACAAACTCTTTATCAATATTTTTATATATTTTAATTGGTGTAAGGTGAAAATTTTAAAGTTTTTACTGCAAAAAGTGAGAAACATGAAGATTAATTAAACTAAAGAGGAGCCACAAATCTACTACAATAGCTCCCACTTTATACGAAACAGCTGCGCTAGTCTTATCGGGTTGCAAAAAGCAAAGTTACTTGCCAAGGGATATTTTCTTTGTGATTTATTAATGGCTCTACAGTTCATATTGAGAAACCGCTGTTTTCGTAGGTAGCCTAGAATACCAATTGCAATACTTGTTTACAAATCATTTATGTCATGATCAAAGAAAAAAATACTTGAATGTATAATCCAAGTCCGTCTTTCGCAATTACATCAGTCGGAAATACGCTTCGCATGTTAGATACGTTTTTGTTTTATCAACAATAGCATACCTGCGAAACAATTTAAGTAAATATTTATATTTATATTTGGTTTATTTAAGATGGATCATACTACACGTAGTGCTACTGTGTCAATAACATTTCGTATTAAATTTTATTTATTTTTTTGAAATTTTCATTCTTAAATTTTTATTTTCAAAGTAACAAGAGTAACCATCACATTACTTAGAGTACTTTTGCATATTGCCACCAATATTTTGAACGTCCAATACAAGTTTAGTGATATCAAACGATACCATAAGTCCCTCGAGTCGAAGCCAATAAGCTGGGAGTATTATAATGTAACTGATACTAGAATCATGTATAAAAAAAAACACTTTATTTATATTTCTCTATTAACATTGTGTAAAAATTTAACGTTGAAATAATCTAATAAGTTTCCAATCTATATTGTTTTTGTTAGTATTTCTAGTTTATTACATACGCGAATATAAAAATAAAAATTTGTCAATGAACAGTGCCTGACTTTAATGGTGGTAGCTATGGGTTTGCATTACCCGGATATCCCTCGAATTCTGCATGAAAGTGGAGAACAAGTTGTTTTGACATTAACTTCTCTTTTTCTGTATATAATGTAACAAGCTATAACGCAAACCAACCAAATCAGTCAATTTATTTGTTAAATGTTCAACAATCACTTTAGTGTAAGCAATAGTAGTTATTTAGCACCTGACAGAAACTTACATCAGTGGTCACAACCCGCTGTGTTTGCATTTATTCACAACGAGCTTATTCCAGCTTACCAGGGTTAACAACGGCTTACCGAGACCACATCATCTCGTTCGTCTTAAACAAGCTGAAAACGTCGCTAGTGCTTAATTCAACTAAGTTCCTTATTTAAGCTTAGCACTCTCGACGTCACGTCCTCTAATACGATTTCTAAACGAATAACGTTTTGTTTTTTTTAGCTTCACGCTTTATAGCAGAGTAGGCAAAGGGAACTGCAGGAACCATAAACACCTAGTGTTAGGACACTCCGTTGCTTAGTCCCTGCTTTCTCTATCCCGATTTTCCGCCTTTTTCGAGGCATTGCGTGTTGATTCGCGGAAATCAGCGCCGCGCGTTTAACGTTTTGTAATGATTACAAATAGCTACAGTTGCAACAGTTACTTTTATGTATGAATAATAACTAACCTTTAAATTCAATACTTTTGTTTTTTATATATATGAACAACGATTAATTTAATTAATAATATGCTAAAAATTATTATTTTTTATTCTTTAGCAGGTGGTTAGCAAATAAATGAAATGTTAGACCTAAAAGTTTGCTAAGCTGCATAACACTGCATTGAAATATATCCCTAGAGAATGCGCTGCTGGCTCGCGACTGGGAATATGGAATTATTCAGTGTGCAAAAACACACAGGTGAAACAATTCATGTCATGTTTCAAGTCAGTCATATTAAATATACCAAAAGACCGTGTTACAAAATAAACTATATAGGTATTTTAATATTAACTAGAAATATCGGTGTGAAAAAGTAAGTATTATGATTTAAAAACCAAATATTTTAAAATTCTATTTCTTATACCAGGTCCTAGGCAACAGAAGCTTGTAATTAAATTACTTAGCAATTTGCAATGCCGTCAGTGCGCGAACGTGCCGCGTTATTCTATTAATTTCAATACAGACTATATTGTTAAAAGCATTCACTTAATCTAAAACTAATGCATTCATGATAATTTGAAGTATACATGTTTATTATATTTAAATGATCATTAATATTTTTGTGTCATGTCACCCTATGTTTAATATCCACAACACCTAGTTATTACTAATGAAATTTTTGAGAAACGAAAATTTTCGATAATATACCAATTCTAGTATTAGTTACGCAAAAGTTGTTATATTTCTATATTTACACTAAAAAATTTAAACATTACTGAAATAATTATGTGCACTACAATTTGAAATCATGAACTATTAGAAGCTTAAATTATAATTAAAGTTAATCTTATATCTACCCGAAAAAAAGATTAACAAAAGTAATTGAACACAAATAAAATTACATTTCTTACGTATTCTTAATAAACTCAAGATTTCCTTTAAACTTTGATCATGTCAGCAAAAATAAATATTTGCCTACGTATCATATTATTATACTCATAAACTTTATATTTAAAATCCCTCAAATAAAGTGAAGAAAAAGTAATTTTTATATCATATATTGTATATTTTCAACTTAAATTTACTAGAAACAGGTTACAAATAAAATAAACTGCGCTACGGTAGTGCTTGCTGAATGCTATATAACAGCGAAGGGTGATAAGGGTAATAAATCAAGGCGATAAACATACCTAATACAAAAAAATAAGGCTGATAACGAATTTAAAATGAACGAATACTTTTAAACATAGCTAATTTAATCATGTTTCACGACAACAAAAGTTCATTAAAAAATCTATTTAAATTTTTCTTTCACAAATTACAAATAATATTGTTTTAATTTTTGATCATTTTAATAATTATTATTTTACTTAGTATAATTTATGCTTTCTATATACGTATTACATGTTATAAGTTTAGGATCTCAAATGAATACTGCTGAATGCGGTAATCGCGTGCTCTCGATTACGTAAGTTAGGAGAAAAGAGTGGAAAGGAAACATCTAAGAAAATTTGAAGTATTGCCAACTACATGCGTCGCTACGAATTGATTTTGCTGCCTGTTGTGTTCTTTACGATTGCTTAATTTTATTTATAATTTTATTATTAACCGACACCTCCGTGGCGCAGTCGGATAGCGTCTGGGTGTAGTCACGAAGGTTGTGGGTTTTTGGTTGGTTGGTTTCATAATGTTTTAAAAAAAATGTACTATCGTAACATCAGGTTCTTAAAATGAAATTTAATATTGAAAAAGTATCAATTGCAGAGTTCTATACAATGTTTTTATTCTACTATTACTTTGTGTTGGCAAATTCGTTCATATCGACCCTATTTTTGTAATTAGCATTTAAACTCCCCATGAGATGTATCAGACCTTCATCATATGACATAATAGTTATGTTCCTGGCTAGACAGTGAGTTCTCTCTCCGTTCCCCGCTCTGACCCGTACCGGCTTGCCTGTAGAGAGGCGGGACTAAACGATGCGTTTGCCTAAGTTCTAGAGCAAAGTAAATGGAAATGTAATAACCCATCTTCCTCGAGTGGGAATCGAACTCGCAAACCGTCGTTCACAGACAGACTCACAGTCTTATATGTGGATAGTATATAATATCTATATTGTTAAATTATTTCTAAATGTTTTCATACATCAAGTCTAGCATATGGGAATTTAGTATGTTTCACGGGGCTTATTCTAATACCTCTATAAAGTACTGAAATGCTGACCAAGTATTTTAGAACTATATAAATTATGCTACTCACGAATATGCTACAGACTCTTTAAGCGAATGAATAAGTAAAATACAGTTGAATTTAACAGTTTAACAGTTTATTTATCAGTTAACTATGCAAAATATGTACATATTATAGGAACGCTTCGATATTTACACTTCAGCCAATTATAAAGAAATTTATTTTATATTTTTTTATTAAAAAATATTTTATGTAAAAAATATAATTTTGTATAAAAAATTAAATTAAATTATTTTTTTATTTACGGTATATATATATTTTTATGTACTTTTATCTTAGAATATCTTGATGATAATGTAAACATATAATTTATTTCTAATTAATTTACATATAAGCATAATATCACTATTAGTGTTGGTGGTTTGGTATGTTTTAATTTCGATAGCCGTTCCAATAATATATAGTGGTTAAATTAAGCGGTAACTATTTCAAATTGTTGATAATAATCTAATATTGGGAATTTTATCGGACATAAATTCACTGTAGCAAGTTGTGGGGTATTTCATTAGGCTATTTCAACAGAGTACCATAAAATTTATCTTCTACTATATAGGGTTCGGTAGTTAATCGTTTAATGAAATTGAAAGGATAGCGCGATAAAATGCTATATTATTTAATGTCATTTCCAAAAGTTTTAATGTGTTATTTCTAATTATTAAGCCATCGTGGCATAATGAATCAGCGTAGGACTAAACACGATATTAATACGTTCAATTCCCACTCAAGGTAATTAAAAATTTGCAATTACTCGGTCTGGTGAGACAAGGCGTAGCGTTGAGTGTCGCTAAACGAGCGTTTACATAACATACAATAGTTCAAACTCTGTCACAGCTTTGTGACTATGTAGTCAGTCTCTAATCTATCTAATTACTAATATAAATTAAACTTCGTTACTTTCAGAAAGACTTAATACAAAATGAAATAAAATAGTTAACTCTCTTTATAAAATAATATATTCTCTCTTTGTAATAATATAAACTATATCCAAACTCTTACATGTATAACTTTAACGAAATTATATAAAATTAGAAAAAAAATATGTGAAATTGGAAACTATTACGACACCAGAAATATTTCAATGAAGCCTCTTAAGCCTTGGATGGAACCGGTAAACCTAGCACTACTTCTATTTTTTAACTTGATAGAAACCATGAATTCACGAAATTCTAAATATTACAAAAGTTCTTTCCTAATTAAACCAATGTTATGTAAAGTTCAACTCTCCACTTTATTTTTCTGGTTAAGTTATTACTTTTTTATATTCTATATTCATTGTTTGTATATTTGAACTGGAAAGCAAATAATTCTGTGATAAGAAACTTTTTCATAGTAAGAACAAAAGCTCAATGCTTTACGACGATGCCTTCAGCTTGCAATAGTTACGTAGGCACTGCAACTCCACATGTATAGAATGTTTACTTTAAAACTATTGTGATTCTAAACAAAAGAAGCAGTGAGCAATAAATAAATATTTAAGCTTTGTTTGAACATGTACAATTGTTGTAGAACGAATTGCAAGTTTACAAATTTCCGCACGTATACGTAGACATAAATTGCGTAAGTAAATCAAAAGCTTAACATTTAGATTTTTATATATTTTATTTTAAAATCGTTATATTGTTCTTTAATATGTTTACTTTTCTGTCATTATTACAACTACTTTCAGGCTTTTCAAGCATTGCATGTTACCTTTTTGTGCACTTATATTTCATATTAATGCATTTTTGAAAAATAAAATTAAAATAGTTACATTGCGCTGAAAACGCCTAGTAAAATGCATACATTTTTAGAAAGCAGTTTTTTGATAATTAATGTCATATATTTTTTTCTATTATTAAGTCTATATTGACTTTAGTCAATAACAGTTTCAAATATAAATCTTTGAAAGCTCTATAATGGTATGTGTATTGTGTATTGTCTACGATACAATTCTGCACAATGCACAACTAACTGAACTTTAATTGACCCAGGCTAACAGACAGTACAACAGTGAGCTTATATATTCTGGAATTAAAACTTATATGAAACAATGCAGCTTAATCTAAATTTCTGAAGTTTTTAAATGAGCCGGCAATTTCACAGCGAAAATGTGGCTACAATAAGAACAATGTACGGCTTAAGTAGTAGGTCTAATTATCGCGGCTTGGAATAAGTAAAATACTGGGAGTGAACAATAGACGTACACTAGCTGAAGATGAGTATACTATCTTTTATATTATAAATGTATGTTGGTCAGCGACACTTTTACGCCTTAACCGTGTTAGTTTTGATTAAGTTTCATATAAAAAAAATAGGCCTTGAGAAACGTTATATGCTGCTTTTTTCGCTTTAATAGAGATTGGAGGAGATGAAATAGAGGCTTAAAGTTTCAGCGTACGTCGTTTTCTGGTAATATTCGCTAGTAACCACTAATTAATAATATTAAAGTCAACATATTGCACTGTTTGTGTATTAATATTAGTTGTTAGAAAACCCTGAATTGTGTGAATGTGTGTATATAATAGAAATTATTATAAATTTTATCTAGTATGATTTCTTCTCTGTCGAATACTAAGATTTCGAACTGATAAATCTATATAGATTTACAATACGAAAGCGTCGTCAATCTCTGTAAATGGAAAGAAACGATTCTGCAGTTACAAAACGTTAGATTCGAACAATGTATCCAACCAACGTACACTTTGTTGCTATTGTTGAAATACACGAACGATGAAACTTAGGAGACTCGCAAAATCTATTCAGGCGTCGCGTCGCGCCGTGTGCTGCAACATCAACTTTACAACTCCGTATCAAAAGACAGAAGTGATATTAAATCTTTTTTCATCATCTTGCAGAATGTGTAGCTATTTTTAGTAGTTTTTTGTTAATTGTCATTTTCTTATAAATAAAAAATATATGGGGAGTATACGAATATAAAATAGTGTAGCATAGGATAGTATATTTTCAGACATAGGTAGAAAAATTTTATCACTCAGTTTTTTTATAGTTTGAAAGGAGTTTGAAAGTTATGAAGAAAAATTTACATTTTGTGAAGTAGGCCGTAGATAAATTAATATCTGTGACTTACTGCGCAAGATGCTAGTCAATTTTATAATATATGTACATATGTACGTACGTACGTTTCATACATAATATATAAAATTGATTATAATATAATAGAAAATATGTTCTAACAAATTAAAGTTATGTTTGGTATCTTAAGTCAATGAAGGAAAATAAAAAGCTTTATCTTTAAAACGTTGAAAATGTAAGGGTACAAATGATACAACATCGTATTATAGTGACAATAATGTCACTGATTGGATTCATTTAGATATGACACGAACAAATTATGTTTCTCAGTTATCTATAATGTATTTAATAATAAACTAGAAATTTTTACGAAAGTTAATTCTAAATGTGACCTTCTTTATTTTAAGCCACATTTCATAAACAATTAATTGAAAAAATATGTAATTTTAATTTCTTAGAACAAACTGCGTAAACAAGAGTACCTACTTTGTATACTTAATAATCAGTCAGCATTTATCACCTAATTTTGCTTCTATATATCTTTTAATAGAATAAAACACTTAAAATAATTAATATTTGTCTCAAGTGTAACTTTAAATCTTCACGATACAATAAAAGTTGAAAGCTCCAATAACAACTATTATATTCGATAAAATGTCGAGTCGCCACTCGCCAGCTCCTAATTACAGCCGTGTCGACATATTTCCGCGCTCAGCTCGCCGCCCTCATTCTCTGTCCGATTGTCACTCGAACAACGTCATATCTACTGTTATATTTTTTTTTAGTCTTCGCTGGAAATAACATTTCGAAACGTACGACAAATTTAGAAAGAATAGAACATTTTTAACGAAAAATAACAAAGATTTGAAATCACACAGAGGGTATTATTGTAATTGCTCATTCACGTGTCTGTGTTAATTTTAAAGACGTACTTTGATTTGTTTTAGCATAAAAGATTTATTTTATAATATATTTATAATTTGGTCATTTAGTATAACATTTTATTTTGTTAATAAATTATAACGCTTGGGTATACTTTTAGATATTTTTCGTATAATATTAGATGAACTTCTCTAACCTTTCTCTCAATTTTCCATATTTTTTAGTGTATACTGTTATATAGAAGACTCAATTACTTATTTTGCTAAGCCACAATTACAAAAAAAAATGTTGACCATTTTTATTTAAAATCTTCCCATATAGAATCGAAGCCATTGCCGACAATTTAACAGAAATATGGTAATAATTAACTAAATATATTATTGAATACATAAACGTATAGGTATATAAACCTTCAAACAACATTACTTCAGACTACTAATTATACATCTACAACTAATTAGATGTAAACGATCTCTAAGTCGAACAACTGAAATAAATCTGCAGCTTCAATGCATAAGCAGGTTATCCAACGATGATGGATTGCCGCTCCTGATTGATATATGCCGCGCTCGCGTCAGATGCAAACGCGAGATGATGTATAAATCACCGCTTTGTAATATTGCAATGGGAGCTTTGCAATTTAAATTGGTGGCTTCTCGTATAACTAACCACAAATTAATTACATTAATTTATTTTATGAATATGTTTTTATTTCTACATACACAGAAGTTTAATTATATTTTATATGTACAGTTGAATGTGATATTTGAATTATTATATAGGGGAAGGGTTCCGGCATTGATAATAAGGGAGAAGGTACTAGATTTGTGGTAGCTCAACGCTTACGGTTAGTTTTTTTCAGCTTATCCTGAACATAGCAAGAGCGGCAAATAGATACAAATTTCAAGATACTTTTACTACATTTTCCGTCAAACAAATGTAGTAACAGTATCTTGTATCTTTGTCTGCCTGAAACATTGCGTGCTGAGTGACGGATCTCAATGCTGCGCGATCTCGTTTTGTTGAACGGGAAAAGGAAAAATTTGAATTTCCTCCTAAAAAAACCCATTACAAAATGTATAGGTAAAATATTTTACACACCCTAGTAAGTACACCCTAGCAAAACCTAACTTTACATAGTACATACTCAGCTTATAAGATTACACTGAAAGATAGTAAAGTAAATTGTGTTCTGTTACTAAATGCAGTCTAGAATGAAGTTCTATCTTCGTGAAACTGTTTATAGCCGTAATGAGGATGCTAATTCGCACGTTCGGGCGCAATAAGCGGAGTTTATCATAGCAACTAAATTAACGGCCATTGTGATAGCTTCGCGTGTTCGAACGGATTCGTACACCGGAAATAGCATTCGCGTAGCCCTAGCCAGGGTCACATCGCGCTTTATACAGAATAATATACGGGTTAATTGTTTTAAAAACCTTGATTTTAAATAAACACACCAGATAAAAGTTTATTTGTCACGCAAAGTTTTTGTAACAACGTTTTAAGTTATAAAGTTAAATGTTTTGGATATCCTTGTTAGTGAAATGAAAACTTCTGTATTTTTTTTTGATGTTTTTATATAAATAAATAAAAAACAACTACAAATATATTAAACAACAAGACATTTAAAAAGGTATCCCAAATACATATTATATTAGGTATAATTCGAACACTAATCAACCAATAATATAGAATTTGATATACTGTTGGTCAGTAAAAATATTCTAATAATTTAGATTTGATCTCATTTACAAGCAAGTTTTATTTTTTTAACCTAAAATTGAGCACACTTGTTAAATGTGAACATGATTAGTGGTTTCATTAGTCTTTTGTTCTACACTTGCTCGCGTGCTGGCCACGGACTGACTGGTAATTTATATCCGTTCAACGTGAACTCCACGATAGCTAGACCGCTCTCAATTAGAATTGCTAAAATATCTGACTGCGACGTGCCCTTCCCCGATAATCAACCCGACCATTTTATGTCCTTCTATATTATCGTGGAACAAAAACAGAATGAAAATTCTTAATTATTGGTTGCGTTGGAGAATATAAGTTATTTAAATACATTAAATTATATTGTTACTGTACTTTCAAATTGTAAAAAGGAGGCCAAGACAGGACACAACAAGTAGGTATAACGTGTTTTTTTAATTTATTTCTTGTGTCGCATACGAAGATACCAAATAGTAGAAAATACATGTACAATATACAGTACTCTTTTATATAAAGTTAAATTCTTTTACAGAAAATTGTTCATCCATTGACATTTTAAATCCGGTTCTCATTCACGTCTGGTAAAAAGTATAATAGAATCGCTGCAGTCGCATTTCCTAAGAGATCTACGATCTATTACAAAGGACTTTCTGATGATCCTTTAAATGTAATTTTAGTCTTTATTATTATTTAACAATTATAAATATGCTGGTGTTGAATATAAAGTATATTAATATTAATAAAAACTCGTATCGGAAAAGTATTGCTTTAAATTTTATAAATCAAATACTCAAACCCCCCTTAAAGAGGGGGTCTGAGTATTCAGCAACGTATCCACTTCTTCTCAGATTGTGGATGTCTAAGGACGAGGGTGCCTACTTACCAGTCAGGTAGTCTTTCTCGATTGCCATCTTATAATATAAGAAAAAAACATTTAAGTACACTTTCAAAATGTATAATCAAGATATTTGAACTTATAAACATCGTGTATAGGCAAATACATTTGATTTATTACAGAATAAATAAAACGCACAGACGAAAAAACTGTTCGGATGAGGAGTTCTGAGTTTTTGATAAATTTGACCTTATAAAAAATAAATAGGATGAAATACGAAGAAGTTATAAATAAATTAGAAGAAATACAAAATCATCGTTTCAACATCAAGAGTATCCATTTCGAGTGGAGTAGTATGACCATAAACGCATTGGCCAAGAGGCTTGGCGGCTCAGTAATCGATCATTTGAGACGTGTAGTGATGAATGGCGTGCCGCGATGTAATATTGATAAACCCGCAACCTTACCATGGAAATTATCAGATTATAGCCCTTTAGCGGCACTTGTTATACTTAATATAATGTTACTTTATTAAGGTGTATTATTATGAAATGTATAGATTTATGTAACACTAATTTTTATACGTTTTTCTATTTTTTTTCTCATATAATATATGTGAGGACCGTCGTGGCGCAGAGGCGCAACGTCTGCCTGTACGGTTTCTGGGTTCGATCCCCAGTCGGGGAAGATGGATTTTTCTATTTCCATTTTCTTTACTCTGGCAAACTAGGCAAAGCGCGGCGTTGAGTTCCGCCACTCAACACGCAATGCCTCGAAAAAGGCGGAAAGCGGGGACGGAGAAAGCAGGGACTAAGCAACGGAGTGTCTTAACAATAGGTTCCCACGGTCCATGCAGTTCCCTCTGCCTACCCTGCCATGTGCAGCAGAAAAAAATACAATATATGTAAAATCTTTTTATTTGCTTTGCATATATGTAGATAGCTTGGGAAGGTCACGTCAGCTAGCTTTAGTTGAGAATATGCAAATATTAATTTCCTGCACTCTATTTGTAACTTAATTAAATCGAAGAATTTATTTATGAAATCATTTCTTAACGGAAGCCTTATAAGAGAAGAGAAGAAACTGCTTAGTGTTCCATGTATTCACCGTGCGGGTGCCGGGCCCATCGCGTTGTAGCAAGAGGAGCTCTGATCAGCGCTTGGGACTTGCGACCCATGTGTAGTCTTAAGGGGGCCCCTTTTAAAATGCATTAACGCTCACCTTCCTTGTTCGAGCTCCTCCCACTAACTAACCAAGTTTTAAGATTCTACCAACATCTTCCATTTATTCTAGAAAATGACGTATATTTATTTTGGAAAATACGAGAGTGTGTATGCTTAAAGTTCACTCTGAGGGCATCTACTGCTCTTATTAGAACGGAGAGCTGTAACACTAGGTTCTCTGTGTATGCCATTACAAGTACTTCACAAAATATATTTAAATGATTTAATAATAACTTAATACAAATAACAGCAAATTGTTACTTTAATACTAATGGAAGATGTATTAGCTTTTATAGTGGACTTGTCAAGCATTAAGCACTTTGAATAGACAAATCGAGGTAAAGCTCGCTATATCTTCAATTAAGAGACATAAAGCTTCTAATCCAGATGCAATACCAAATCCAGGTAGTTACTCATAGTGCGTGTTGCCATTTATAACCTAACTAACTGTACCTACAGCTAGATTTTCCTTCACAAATGTCTGTTATAAACGAAATTTCTTTGTGAGGTAACAAGAACATTTTATATACCTCATGATTGTGGCTAAGTCTTATTTATGTTTTTTTTCATGTGCTTAGTCCTGTCAAAGTATTTACACTGAACACACACATTGCTATCCACTCTACTTTGTATGTAGCTGTATGATATCTGTTGGAAAAAGAAAGAAAGAAAATATTGCAAATATTATGTTTTCAAACACAGCAACTTCTAACTACTCTACATAGTATAATATTCTAAATTAATGTACATAAATTTAAAAAATAATTTTAAACACAATCGCATATGTTATAATATATATTATCATGTTAAAAGATCTGGTCTAAATATATAGATTTGAGATAGGCATTATATGCATATAAATCTCACTAATATTTATCAACATATTAAATATAAACCAGAAAATAAATATTTATTTATTATATTAATATACTCAAAAATATGTAAAAGTTGAAACATAATCGGAAATATAAGCGAGTGCTGTATTCATTTTATATGTAGAACATTTCATTGAAGTAATGGCTTCGAGATTAGATTTTTATTTCAATATTTTCAATACACCGATAGTTGGAGTCATAGGTCAAACTGACACTGTTATTCATGGCGCGCATAAAGTGCGGTATTTTTTGTATAAAAATGATTTATATCAGGAACTACCTCTTTGAGAGTCACATTGTTTGGCTTTGTTATAAAAATAGAATAGATAATATTGTTATTCATTATATTTTCTAAGTTTATATATTTATTTAGAATAACATATATTTAGGTAGTTACTAGTTATTGTATATATGTACTATTATTATTATTATATTAAGTTTTACTATATTTTTTTAGCGAAGTGCTTCTTATATTTTGACAATTCTTTACTGAAAAAAATATTAAAACAATTCGAATTATGCCAATTTACACAGTTATTTTTATATTTTAAGCATTATTTACAAACTTTGGTATACTCTACAAAGAATTAACTTGAATCAAACTCAATCTACAGTTAAAACAATAAACGATTGGTTTCAACAGTGAAAGTTTGAAACGTCCAATCTAAGAAAATCTGTCTCTTGTGTCCTTCGCTCAATCGATTTGAACATTTCATCAAATTAAACTTCTAGTTTCTCATTACGCAATGCAAATGTTAGTTTTGTTCCAAAACTTCACGTACAATTGACTTTGTAAATAACTTGACTGCATCATATTTGGATATACAGGTATAAAGCTTTTATAGAACTAATAATTTTAAGCTGTTTTAATTATTTTAACATTATCACTTCTATAAAACTAAATAGTTAAAGTACATACATACTAAACATAGTACAATAGTATATTTAAAAATTAAAAAGGTGGTGGTGCCCTACCGTCATTGCTCTCGAAACGACGAAATATTCTTCCAATATTATTAATATATATACTATTTAAGTTAATCATGGACTTCCTCTTTGTACATACATACACAAATACAACTCGCTTTATTCTTAGCTAGATTGTCAGAGAGAACTGAGCGCCAAGCGCTGCATTCCCTGACTACCTGTTTTGCCTTGTCTACAATCATTAACCTCTTTTTACCCTCTCTCTACTTCTTTCGTAACTTTTTATTTTTCTCCTCCCACTACCTTTTTTACCACTAACTCTTGCGTATTTTCATATATCTAGATGATACCTAGATAGTCAAAACTAATAAAACAGAAAGCAAATAAAACATTTTCAGTAAAATATAATAAATAAAATTGATAATAAGTGCTTCCGTCACATATTATCACGTTTATGTTACTATTATAAATTAATTTAATTAAATATTAGTTAAATTTGTATATCTAATTTAAATGTACAATAATTTACGACATGAGTGTGCTTATGGGTTTCGTCTTTAAAACACAGTATTTGGAATATTTTGTTGTTTTTTGTTTTATCCCACCAGATAGCATGCCTTAGTAAATTATAATATTGGCTGCACAAAAAGCTTCAAGAAATAAAAATTATTCTTAACCATAACCACCGTTTATAAAATAAAGTTTTCGTTACGTCATCTGTTACCTTACCAAGAAATATGGTTTATAATACAAATTCATAAAGCAAAATCTATTTGTAGGTACAGTTCGTTAGGTTATAAATAGCAGCATTCTCTATAAGTAACTACCTGGATTTGGTATTGCATCTGGATTAAAAGCTTTACGTCTCTTAATTGAAGATATTGCGAGCTTTATGTTGATTTGTCTTTTCAAAGTGCTTGATGCTTGACAAGTCCTCTGTAGAGTAATACAGCTTCTAATAGCTTTTAACGCTTTTGTTAGTATTAATGAATCGATTCGTTATCATTTGTACAAATCTATTTACTAATTACGTAAATAAGCTTTGCGTCGTGAAGTAGTAGTAATGGGGCAAACAGAATTTAGTGTTATTACACTGCATTTAATTATGTTCCGATTAATCTTACTCAAAACTGCCGCTGTGCTACCATACACCTTTACCACGAAATCTTTTGTTAAATTTTAATAAACTAATTTTATAATGAATTATTTATCCTAGCATAATCAAAAGTGTATGAAACTGGTAGATAATAAAGAAAATAAAAAAGATAAAAAGAGATAATAAAGATTTTAGCTGCAACAAAAGTAAAACATAACAGCCTAAGATGCGTCAATATTTACTTTCTGAAACGAAACCATGAGGTGAAGTAAAAATGGTAAAAAGGTAAGAAAAAATCATAGTATTGTGTAACATTATAAAAAACTCACATTGCCTTTCTTTTAAACAAAATTTAATCCTTACCCGGAAAATTGCACAAAGAGCAAAAAAATATATTGCGTTGAGCTTACGCTTGATCTAACTTTTACACTCCCTTTCATTAATCTGGAAGTCCCGTTTTGCGTCTTTAATTATTCTTTATGAAGTATCCCTTGTTCTGAATTTTAAATATTTAACAAAAGTGAATATTTTTTGTGTAAATTACTGCAGTTCTATAAAATAGTTCCTTGTCTCAGATATTATTTTTGACTTAGGATTGATTACTTCATTTACATATTCTTCCTTTAACTAGACACAGCGCGACGTTAAGTTCCGCCTAAAAAAAAAGATATTTTCTACTTTCATACATATACAATTAAGGAAATAGCCTGTGAACAGTTATTTGTTGACAACTTCGTTTTATCTCTTATAAAGCATCATGTTCATAAAGAAATAAGACACTCCATTCTCCGCTTGACACTTTTCAGTTCACTCATTCCACATCGCACTTTACAGGTTATTATTATTAGCGCAATGTAATAGTTATAATGTTGTTTCATTTACGTATTAATTAACATTAACTATATTTGTTATTACTATTAGGTACCCTACGAACCATTGAATGAGAATATATTAAGATGTTATTCCCTCAATGCAATCCGATCGTAAATAATACGTGTTATTGTGGCGCCCGGCTCATTCTACTCATTCATTATCTTTAATTCATCTGTCTTCTATATAATACTATGATGTATTATGGTTCTTATTATATAGTAATTAAAAAATATATGTACTGTAAATTATCTGCAGCCAGATATAACTTTTAGCTCTTAGCAATAATATTGTTAAACTCCACTACTATCAAAGTATCAAAGCTGCCAAGTTCGTCTAAATATTAAATAAAATTTACAATCCTTACAAACGCTTACAAAACGCAAATAACTCAATCAAAAAATATGTTTTTAATTAATATACGTTTCAAATGTGGTTTGTTATATTATTGTATAACAAACCATATCGCATAGTTAAGACATAGATACATTTACAAAACACTGTATGTCATTTTGAGTAATAGATTTTCAATTTTTTGTGTAAGTACACCTTTTAAACAAAAACTTATTTTATCATTGACATAGAAGTGTTAGTAGACGTAATTTTATCCAAAATCAAATTCATTCTCACGTTTATGGGTTTAAAGTTGTTTTCACGTATAATTTACCCACTGCATCCTAATTGGTGCTAACTAAATTTAGTTTACTTGGAAATTTGTTACCTTGAGTAGATTGAGCACACGTCTCGTCTTACACTTCCGGTTTAGTGTTGAAAGTCACTAAGTATATTAAATCTAGTGTAGCTTAATCACGAAAATATCTTTTAATTATTATTAAAAAATAAATATACATACGTCTCGTCCAATCTATTGGGATTAATATATTTTCATACTGACTCTAACACAATCAGTGATATGTATAATATGCTAGTTACACGTAAATACAAACACGAAACTTAACTAAACTCACGAGAACAATCCTAAAGCTATGTCCAAAATGAAAGTCAATATATGTAAATTAAGTGCAGGACAGCAGAATGTTGTGAAATAGAATTGTTTCACATCGGACGAAGCGGAATACGGCTATTTACTTTCGAATGGCGCATTGTAAATTTATTCACCAATCAATCTGTTGACTGCATCAGCCATTACACGAACTTGGGCAGATGCGCTGCGGCCTGCACAGGGGCTTGAGAGGATGATATGCGATTTATTACGCCTCGTTATTTTAGTATTCCACTTTCGGCGATTATCTGATAATAAATGGTTCACACGAGTGCCACACAAATATCGTACGATTTTATGATAGCTCACTTAAGCTGGTTGATTTTATATCTATATTATTGAAATTTAAAATTTATATAGACATACTAACAAATATTTTTGTAGTTTTATTGTAGTAGATCAAGTTATCATTGTTGTTTTACATAATTTAAGCTTATATTATTCTTTAGGAACCTAAAACTTTTATTTATTATTTTATTAACCATACTATTTGTATTTGGTGACTATAACAATATGAAAAATAAATAAAATGACAAGGACCGTCGTGGCGCAGAGGCGCAACGTCTGCCTGTAACGCAACGGTTTCTGGGTTCGATTTCTACTCAGGGAAGATGAATTTTCTATTTCCATTCTTTTCGCTCTAGCAACTAGGTAAAGTGCGACGTTGAATTCCGCCACTCAACACGCAATGTCTTGAAAAAAGCGGAAAGCGGGGACGGAGAAAGCAGAGACTTAGCAACGGAGTGACTTAACACTAGGTTCCCACAGTTCTTGTAGTTCCCTCTGCCTACCCTGCTATGTGCGGGATAAAAACAACAAGTTGTGATTGTAAAATTTAAAATTTTTGAAAATATAGCAGCCATAAGAGATTTCTTTAGAAAAGACTTGAAATGATATTCTTGAAGAATGCATTGTCAGTACAGTCAAATAATGAAATTTGTATAATTAATTAAGTCGTTAAATTTATTAATTAAAAAGTATTATTGTATTAATTGTGGTATGATAAAATTGTGTAATTATACATTGGACAGCAACCGAATGCTTATTTCATATTTTTAAATGCTTATGTATGACGCTTACTCATAAAAAAAAATATTATTTTTGTATCGATATACTTTTATATGTTAATAATTTATCAAAATTGTTTCGCCTTGAGTTACGATTTATATGTGGTCGGCCCACAGTGCGCAAACCAATTTTGTCGTAGTCCGGAAACATTTCATCTAATACTTTCGCTGGAACTTCGAATATCTTCTCAATAATATTTTATTTTATACAAAATTGCACTACGAGTCTAAAGGTTAGATCGTTTATCATTTTCTTGTATTGAATATAAATGTTAAAAGTATTATTATTCAATTTAAATAAGTTTGCTCGACGATTACAGTGAAGGCGTTTGCTAGCCGTAGCTTTATTAAAATTAAAGTCGTAATTTCAAGTTTGACGAGGCAAAAGGAGATATTTTACTAGAGGGACCAACTGCAAATTCCAATGGTTTAAGCTCCGTACCCAAAAGCGGGATTTTTACGACAAAACTTTTCTAATAGCACAAAGAAAAGGAATTAATCCGAACTGTTTTAAGAAATATTTTAGCTTATGTAAAGCAGGTGTGCTTTGGTGATTGATGCTATTTTATAGTGTAGTTGTTACAAATATTCTTTTTATATAATATCATTAAAAATGTTAAGTATAGAATTTATACGAAAGTTTGACGACGAGTTTCGATAACGTAATTTGTTTACATATGAAGCTTATAAACTGTGCTTTATGTATTTACAAATGGTTGACAAAATTTCCTTTTTTCAGTAATCACCGTTTTTTTTCAATAATACCTGATAAATGTCTGCAGTGATATTATTTAAAAGTTGAAAATTTTAATTGATAATCGCGTTTATTTCAGATAACACTTGTTCGGCATGAAAAATTATTTTTGTATAGAGACTATATTTATCGAGGAAAGCTAGTTCCAATGAAAATGCAAGTGTAACCGCGATTAAAAGTCTATAAATTTCGATTAAGTTAAAAAGTGTAGAATAAATTTTGCTACATTTGCCACTAAACTTTAAACACACATTATCGCTTCCCATAAACTCGTTTCGCTGCAATGTGCTTCCTAGAAAATTTAATTTAATTATAGGTTGTCGAAATTTTACAAATTAAATCATAGTATTATGATTTATAAAACTTTAAACAGCTAAAAATTATAATTTTAAATGTTTAGTGATATTTATTTAAATATTTATGTATTTTATTTAGATATATTAAAATAATATGTACAAAGTATGGGAACAAATGTGTCTAATGCAACAAAATTATGCATTTTTTGTATTAATCACAGACCATATTCTGTGGTTTGATTCTTGTGTAAGACAATGGAACGAACACCAATTCTTCATCTTTTGTAAAATAATTTTAAACAAAAAATAAAAAAGAAAAGAAACAGTTAATATTACATTTTTGTTAAAGACCGCGTGTGGTGAAATAAAGAACTTTAATGAATGGCAAGATTTCTCTATTCACACATCAACCCTTTGTCACTGAGGATTATGCCTCGTACCTCCTCATTATAAAAGTGCCTTTGTTTAAAAATGGAGCATTAATGTCTCATTATACGTTCAACTGAAATGGAAAAAAGATGACAGGTTTTAATTTTCATTGTTTCTATTGCAACTGTGTAAAATCAATAAATTCAGTTCCTAATTTTGTTATATGTTATTACAGTATTATACATATGATGTTAGGTTAGGTTTTAACGTCTTTACACTTTCGAAACAAAAAATCATCATAGGCGCTATATAATAGTACTCAAAACCTAGCAAGCTTTCGATTTAATGTCAGACAATAGCGTTCAAAAAGCGTAAGCGTAAGCGTTAAATGGCTATTTTTTCTAACATAGACTTTACTTAAGGAAAATTAAATTAATAATATTGAATTCTTTTATTCAAATTTAGAAGACCCTAAACGTAAAGTAAGTATTGAAAAAAAATCGTAACCATAACGGTGCATTCATTACTCCAAGCGCCTGATTTATCAAGTTCATAAAGTCACACTTTTTTGCTTGAAATTGCGTTTAGGTGCGCGTAGAAGACGGAATTTAATTAATTTCAGCGTTTCAGCTCGACTATTCGTCCTCCCGAGTGAAAACCATAAAACCTAATGGACTTTCGCTGTCTAGCGGTAATTTTGTATGCTCTGAGCGGAGCCCTGCAATCTTGCTGGAATTCCCAAATATATATTCAGCAGATAAGTCGTCCTAATGTAAAACTCAACTCTGATTTCAAATTCGATCAGCTGATAATAACAGATTATGCTAATAAGGTAATAAATAATAAGTAACATACCAGTTACATGTTTAACGATATATCAACTAAGCTCGGTGTAATTTATAATCTTGTCAAAAAGCCATTCTACACCAGTATGCGGTTGTGAGAGTGCAATATGTCTTCATTAAAACGTTCAATAGCGCCCATTCATTTGGATTCCGAATAGCCTTCTACGTTTGATTGTTTTTTGAAAGTAATATTAATGGAAAACTCATTATGGACTCCAGAAACATTTTTACTGTTTCATTATTGAACAATTTGTAAGCGGAATAGATAATTTATTAAGAAAATCTAGATAATCAAGCGTCGATAAGCTAAAAAAGCGAAATTTGATTATATTTCAAATGATTACGTAATTTCAATTCAAAGTTCAGTTCGACAAGATCTTCCGTAGGGCTGTCAAAACATAGCCAAGGGAAATTTCATTCTAATAGTAGCGTGCTCCGGGGACAAAAGGCAACTTATGAAATTCAGATAGGGTCACTGTGCGGGTCGAATGCTACAATAGGCCCACTGAAAAGCAAACGTGTTAAATTGTTCAATGGTACCCGCAACATTCTTGTTCTGTGGCACACAGACGTCTCTTAAAAAAATTGTGAACATTTAGTATAATTTAAGACAATATTGAGGAATGATGGATTCTCTTAAGTTCTAACAAGAGTAGTAATGTTGAAGATAAGCGCGTCAAACAAAACGAATTCATCAGTTTTATACGATATAAAATTAAGAAAGTTAAATAAAATAATATATTAAGTATACATTATAAATTTTGTTACGGTAAATATAAATTTTGTGATAGCAAAAACAAAAAGTTAAAACAATATTCTTTTTGGAATTATTTACCTTACTTCGGTGTTGCTTTAGCAGCAAAAATAGCTTCCGAGAGAAAAGTAATTTGCTGCACCTTAGGTATTGTAAAAGAAAATCCTTGACTTTAAAACATTATTTCGCTTACTACCATAATTTTGTGATTTACGCCCTCGTAAAATATACTGCTTCTACTTGTTATGTCTAGAACAAGCTTCATATATTTATATTCTGTGTATTAAATAAATAATTCAAATGAAAGAAGCGAGGTAATTAATGTTCGTTACTAAAGTGGGTGTGAACCGAGCAAATTACTCTTCGTACTAATAGTACCTACTTCACAAATATATGCGTACTGTTAAATGTATTTGAAACACAGTAACTTAGTACACTTCCGGTGTGCGCTTATAAATTGTATTATAATAGGCCCAGGTAGTATTAAATATTGATTCTTTTTTCCTTTTTATATCCTTTTTAATTTTAAGTAGTTATAATAAAACCTATTTCAAGTTATTTAAAAAAAATAATAAGCAATTTTAAATGAGTCTAATTATTTATTATATTTATGAAACGTTTAAGTAACATTTTGTTATTTATAATAAAATGTAACTTATTTACACGTGACACGATATTAATCATAAAAATAGTTCTTCGAAGGCTAAAATTTTATTTCTACAACACTACTATTATGCTACATACTTTTCACTAAGATTAACATGAAAAAGTTATATCATGAGTTTAGGTAATAAGGAAGTAACCATGTTTAATATTATTTTATCGATGTTGATACATTGGTAAATTTATTCATGATGTTGATTTATTTATAGTTTTATCAGCTTCACGATTCTCATATTGTTCAAGACAGACAAAGAAAGTAGAAAATTTGGTACTTGTTTCCTATTTTGAATCACTTATCAAAGTCTATCTCATATATTATCTTGCAACAACATTTTTTACTCGATTTGGGACTATATCAAGTTTTGATCAAATCAACAAAAGCTTTATGCACTCCACTTCCACTTTATATTTGAATTAAAACGTTTTCATTAATTGTGCATTGTGCAATTCAAAAGCAGGTTTTGGTTGTATTTCTATGCGTATTTACAACATACGTTTTACTACAAACTTGCGTGGTTAATGTCAATTGTGAATGTAAATTGGCGGAGAATGCATTGCTGTAGTTTCCGAGGCGGCACCTTTTAAATTTCTCGGTAAGAAAATAGATTACAAAGGCCGAACTCCATCATTAGATGTACTAGTCGACAGCTTTATGACGGATCTTGAAAAGGTAGACCATCGACCTATAAGTAATGTCAAGAAAGCTTGGATTTACGACAATTTTCTAACATCACGTCTGAATTGGCCTTTCCTCGTATATGATTTTAATAAAACCCTCTTGGCAAAGTTAGATGCAAGCGTCATAAAGATGCTGAAGTTTTGGCTTGGGCTAGCACATTCGGCGGACACCTCAACCTTATTTAGAGACCAAAATAATTTTGGGTTGAGATTAAAGAAACCATCAGAGCTCTATAAACATCTAAGAGTCGCCAAAACACATATTCTGGGAAAATCTCGGGATGAGATTGTTACCTCACTCCCAAAAGACAAAAGTGTCCCAGAGCTCGAGTCAAGACTTAAATTCCATAAGCAATTTATGATAGGAGCACAATTTAGTAAAGTAGGGTTAGGATCAAAGAGGAAAGTCCAAGACACAGACATAATAAAATCTTTTATTCGGCAAGACGAGAACGATAAGTATAAGGTGCACGCAATGGGCTTTGAAATGCAAAATGAGTGGCTAACTATAGGAGAATTCTGTATCCCTTTAGCTTTAAAATGGCGCACCCTAATTCACGACTGGTCTCCAGCACTACTAAAATTCTACCTAAATGCGTTCCAAATGACTCTTCCAGATCAAAGTAATTTAGTAAGATGGGGTAAAGCTACCGATAAATCTTGCTACATCTGTAAAGAGGCAGTGGGGACAGCTAAACATATGCTGGTGGGGTGTAGGGTACTCTTGGATAGTGGTCAATACTCGCGGCGCCATGACAAAGTACTAGAAATCATTCGTGAAGCCGTTAGTCTTTCAGTTGCAAGAGCGCAGAGAAACATAACAACCAGCAAACGCTCAATAGAGTTTGTGAAAGAAGGTTCTTATAAAAAACCTATACAAAAGCCTTTCTCCATATTAGATCCAGCTCCTGATTGGACACTTGTGATGGACACGTATGAGAAACAGTATAGAATCCCTGAGGATATTTGTGTTTCGTCATCTAGACCGGACATTTTTCTTTACTCTCGAAGCCTAAAACGCGTAGTACTGGTAGAACTTACAGTTCCGTGGGAAACAAATATCCCGAAAAGTCACCACCTTAAACTCAATAAGTATTTCGACCTTACTAACGAACTGACAAGGAATAGGTTTAGAGCGAGCTTATATGCGGTTGAAGTAGGAGCGAGAGGTATAACAGCGAAATCTCTCTATAGTTTATTAAAAGATCTCGGCCTGTCTAGAACTATCACAAATTCATTTCTAGAACGCACTTCGAAGGCGGCTTTGGTAGAATCTTTCAAAATTTGGTTAGGTAGTGGGAGGAGCTCGGACAGTGAAGGTGAGCGTTAATGCATTTTAAAGGGGCCCCTTTAAACCTACACTTGGGTCGCAAGTCCCAGGCGCTGCTCGGAGCTCCTCTTCCTACAACACGATGGGCCCGGCACCCGCACGGTGAATCCATGGAAGCTAAGTTGTTTCTTCTCATAGCTACAACGACGTTGTAGGCAAGATGACTACGTATGGCGTGAAATTTATTTTAGCTTTACGATTCTCTTACTCTTGCGGCGCCTGTCTGCATTATCACATTGAAGATATTTTATATAAAGTTGTTGAGAAGAGACAAGATTTTTTGTAGCTTAAAGCTTTATCCCACACATAGCGGGGTAGGTACTGGGGACCGCAGGAACCGTGGGAATCTAGTGTTGAGACACTCCGGTCCCCATTTGTGATTATTTATTTGAAGAATAGCAGCCACTTTAAATGCTGAACGGCAAAGAAATTACATCGTTTATAATATTTTTTTTCCTTAAAAAAATAGCAGTTAAATGTGAGTTCAAATCGCTCACTGAGGCTCTCATTTTCCTTTGGAGATACAAAATCCAAAAAATAAGAATAATTCTTCAAAGTATCTTAGAGATAATAATTGCTGAAATGAAAAAATTGTATACAAGTAAGTACTGCATGCTCGTATGTATGCTAATCTAAATATAAAAGTAACTGCAGTAAACGCGTATATACCGGTTGCAATTAATTACCGGCTGGACATTATTATATACGAAGGTGAGGTTAAAGGTTATCAGCGACATTTTGTTAGAAGGTAAAGGCCGGTATATAAGTCCATTATAAATTTCAAGCTGTAACATATTGCATTAATTTGATCGTAACATCAGGGTCAAACATAATTAGACCTTCAATGCTCCTTGGAAATAACGTTGTTTTATAACGTGAGTAAAGTGCTATAAATATATTTTACGTTTTACGTTAAAATACTATGTACAATTTTTCTTGATTAATAAGTGATGTATTTTTTTTAATGTGTAATAAAAAAAAATGTATGTGGATATTTTCTATATTTAGTAAATAAATGTTAAGAGCTATAATAACTTCTAGGTAATAAAATAAGCATCGTAGTCATTTTATTTTAGAATCATATTAGAAAGTGAATATATACCGAAACAAAATCAGTCTGTTTCAAGAAAGAGGCTTTTAACATAAGACTAGCACTTAAAAATATATATAAATCGCGAAAATAAAATTGTTTCATATTTCATACTTTCCATAGCAGTAAAACTAAAATTAGAAATCGATTTCAGTGGATAAATTGTTTCCGATCAGTTTTCCCCCTAATAAGATTGAGTTTCAGGATCAAAAACATTTGATACCGCTATCGCAGGTGATTAGTATTATAGATAAATCTATTGAACCTCTTGTTACATCAAAATGATAAGAATTATTTTAAGAGTAAGTGTTTTATTAAACAATAAAGTACTTATTTCGTTTTTTTTTAATTCTATCGGGTGTTATTCAGATTCTTTATTTTTATATGATAATGGAAAGAGCTTATCATGCTGCATTTTTGTTTTGTTTTATAATATATACACCAAAAGAAATGTGATTTCAATCTATTTAGTAAACCAAAACATGTAACCGAGGAAAAAGGCAGGCCAAAAATTACTAATCATTGATTTATATTCTATTCATTATTGATTTATATTCTATTCGTAAAAACGTTCAATGTACAGACACAATCCTTTACTATTTATTATAGTATAGAATAAGAATGTAGATTTAAATCAGAGCGTCAATATCGACACTTTGTTGACAAGCGTACAAAGGAAGGTTACCGAATGCGTTTGAAAATTGAAACACGTATACGGCTATATTGTCTTGTTCCGATTTTACATAGATCTATGGCGACATTTTCTTTATTTGTATTCCTTGTTTTGGATTACCTAGATTGAACAGTTGGTAATTTCCAGGAACCTATATCTACGTCAAGAGGAAGTCTAATTTTGTGCGTTCTTGATATCTTTGTTACGTTCGTGTATCCGGAAATTTGTTGTTCTAAAACAACGTCGTAAAAGGGTCAGAGAAGGTTTCTATTATTAAACCCCCAATCTCTACGGAATGCCGTAATATTACATTTTATTTTCAATAGTAGTTTTTTATTATACTGCAATAATTATTTAAATTATTAAATACCTACAATTGTCTTATTTGATTAATTATTATGTATAATTACGGTAACTGGCGGTTTATAGCAAATTTTCTCGTTAGAAGATTAAATAAATAAATAAATAAAAATAAAACGTTGTGCCATTTCCTGCATATAGTCTCTATCTGATCAGGTGGAAAGTTTCAAAGGTAAATGGCGAAACTCAACGCTGCGGAATTGTTCCTTACCGAGTCTAATAACATTTATTGAAATAAACTGAAATTTACTTTTAGTAAGATATAACAGCTTCAACATATAACAGATTCAAACCATGTTGGCAACTTCTCGTTACAGACTTCAAAATTTAGTGTTAAAGTTGTTGGAACAACGTAACTGTGCATACATTCAGTAGGACACGTAAGTAATAAATGAATATACAAAGTTGCTTTACTTTATTACTAAAGTTTAGGATCTGTCATTTTAACTACTTCAACGTCAGTTGCTCAAAAATAGCACTATGTTCATAATACTTCCATCTTCTCATTTGTCTGTCACCTAGCAGAGTAAGAAGTTTTCTAGAACCGGGTAATTACCACACTCTCACAAAATACCATCGTGAAACAGCAGCATATTAATGCTGCTTTGTTTCGTCGGTCCAGTAAGAGTTCTGGAAACCCATAAAGGGGGGATCTGGATATTTAGTTAGCAACGTATCCGTATCCCCTTGGGTTGTGCAAATCTATGGGCGAAGGTGTCCACTTAACATCAGGTGGCCCTTCTACTCGTTTGTCACTTTATAATATAATAAAAACAAAATATATATTTTTATATAAAAATTATATGTAAAAAATTTTTAAACGAAACCCGCATACATTTTTAAACAAAACGTGCAAAAATCGTTAAATTTGATGGTTGATTTTGCGGTTTCGACGATACTGATCAACAGGTTATTACTTTGGCATAATACGCGTTAAAAAAACAAAGTAGTAAACCTTGCAGAAGGTCTTGAAAATACTTGTATGTAGATATCGTTCCACGTTTTAGTAAAAATCCGAAGGCGATTCGAACAAATCGGATTTGCGTTCAATTTTCTAGACTTTCGAAACTCGACAAATTCGGCCGAGCAAAACTTGACCCAAATATAAAGCTAGGAAATTCCTAAATCCTCAAACTAAGACTTTGTGAGATTTAAACAATCGCTAACGTAATATTCAAAAAACTCTAGTTTATATTTTATCCGGTGCTCCTACTAAGCAAAAGTTTGAGTTACTTCGGAAACCATGCAATTAATGGAGTTTAAAAGCCAGGGTGAGGATAATTCTCTAATAAATCTTCTACAACGTTAACTTTGAAATTCTGCGGGGACGGATGCGAATATATCAAAACTCGAGTGTCATATGCAGACAGGAAGGAAAGAACCGTGCAGGTGGATATCACGAGTCGTAGAAGCGAGTCTCGGTAACGAGGCGCGCTCTCTCCTGCACATTTGTTACCTTTACGGCCAAAATTTATTATCTTCTCCAGTGCCTGGCACTCATTCTAGGAAATATACTTAATTAAAATTACCGCACACGACCCAAGAGGTATATATGAAATACAGAGACGTAACACGAAACTTCAAACCAGAACTGAGGTCGAATGTCTAAAGTTTCTCCCTTTCCCTCCTACGTCGTATGAACTGTGTCGTCGTATGAACTGTGTCTGATATTATACAAAGTAAAGGCTACAACGTAAACTACATTTTAAAAATCAGGCATAGAATGTGAAACTACATCTATCTATATATTTAGCATATTTTTAAAAAATATCTTAAATGGAAAGTTACAATATACAATATGATAACGATTATACTTTTTCAATTGTATAATACAACAAGAATGTATGTCTGTTTTAAAATATTTTATTTTTTTCCAAGAATTACATTTATCACGTACATATGCAATATCTGATCGTCTCAAATCGTCTTTGTCACCACATCCAAACAATTAATTATAATTAGCCCACGTCATCTGCCAATAGCCGAGTGGCTGTTATTAATTTTCAATGGATCTGTGCCAAGACACAGGTGTTCACAATGATTAATTACCGTAATATCTATGCAAATTATTCATATATCATTTGCACTAGAAAACATATTACGCGTTCATTTATAAATGACACCTTCAGGGTTAAGTGTATTTTCCGCATATGCAACTATGAAAAATTGAATGTGCCAAAAATATATTGGGTAATTTTTTTTAATTTTATGTCTATTTATTCAATATTTATTATTATAGTTCAATATTTGTATTATGATAAGAATGCTTATTATATAATAATATATCTAGTTGTTGAAATGTAGCAATTTCTAATCACAACTAAAAACCAACTATTCAAGTGATATGTTTTATATTATATTATATATTTTTATATATATACACATAAGTAATGGGTACGACACATCTGCGTTTGCTTACAGCTACGTTAATACAATGAACACATTATAAAACACAAATGTTTTATCAATTTTACACTCAAATGTTTTACCAGTACGTCCTGAAGCTGGTGCTCTTAACCAAACATATTGTTCTGTGCGCTTAACCAAACATTTTTGATATATAATTTAAAAAATATTCCAGACTCAAAATAGTAAACCATCTGAAAGTACAAATTGTAAACACTGATGCACTATTTTTGTGTTTGTAACGTAAAAGTTCGATTTTTTGTGTACCCAAAAAAATCTTATCAATTTCAGTTTGTTTCAATATCTATATACAGTAATTATGAGATAAATGTTCTTAACAAATAGTGCGGTCGTCAGATGGCCACTAATAAGATTTTTTAAAATTACGTTCGTTCGTTTTTATTTTTTTAAAAAATTATTATATTTCTTGTATGTAATTTGTGTGTTCTTTTCAAAAGGCTTTGTTTTTGACCGAGTTCAAAATACCGTTTCGTTACATAAGCTACATCCAAGCTACAAAGTCAGCCGCGAGTTACGTCCGTCAGCTGTCCGCTACAGTAGGAATGTGCCTCCTTAATTAACTACGAAATATCCTTGTACAGCTTTGAAATATTGCACTGTATGCTGTTTGCATAGCAAGCTAACCAATATTTAAATATTTTTTCAATTAAGTTATTTATATATATATATATATATATATATATATATATATATATATATATATATATATATATATATATATATATATATATATATATATATATATATATATATATATATATATATATATATATATATATATATATATATATATATATATATATATATATATATATATATATATATAATGAGGTATTAAGAAATAAATACGATTTTGAACTATACGTGTTTGGAAATTACTGCACTTTCAAAGCTCTTTTCAAATGAACACCTTAACAACACAGACACATGTTTGTATACTCACCTACGTCTATACACTCAACTAGACAGGGAAGACGGAGCAACCAATTAACTAGTTTACTTAATTGCTCTTTTTAAAATAGTTTTGTTCAGTTCATTTTTAAATTAGCCAATAATATATCTGTCTGTCTGTCAACAAGCTCTTAGGGAAATATAGAAGAAATTGTAACTTAAAAAAAGTGAATGCAACCATGAGTATTATAAACAACCATTTACGTTTTTATAAAATGAAGTTATATCCACAATTTTTTGAAAGTTACCGTGTAATCTTAGAATTATGGTTTAAAGTTTTTTCGTAAAAAATGATAATTTAAACTGAAAACTAGTCATTTTTAAGTCAGGGAAAAAGCCAATTACACATTAGATAGAAATGTGTAAAGTTAAGTTTGCAGACATTTATGAAATTTCTACGAAACCACCGTGCACTTTCTTCTTTGTTATATATATTGTTATTTACACAGTACATAATTATATAATAAGTTTATCAAAAGTTTCAATATTTTAATATACTTTTTTAAAAACGCGAATCTGCATCTGCCGTGATATAACATCATACTGTTTGATTAAGAGTCTTCATAGAATACTAATCATCTCGGTGGATTTGTTTAGTAAATGCATTCTTTTAATATTTATGGATTGAATAAAGAATGTATTATTATCAACCAGTATATGCTTAGTTCGAAATTCAGGATAGAATGAGATAAAAAATGCATGCTATACCCGTTTGTATCATTGATGACAACATTTAAAGAAATAAAATAAACACATAGATTCACTTTTATGGGAAAGATCAAAGCATAAAAGAGGTTGGGAAGAGGTGATTTTAAGGGTAATGGAGTAAGAAATCGCCCTTTCAAAAGGTCTTATGCTGAAACATCAAAGATTTGTAGATTTAAAATGTAAGATTTGTAGATTTAAAATGTACTTTTTCCGTAAACTTCTGCCATATTAGCCGTAAACAAATGCCGGTTAATTTTTTTGCTGTTAAAATTATAAATATGTTAAACAATAGTTAAAGTTATGCATGGAGGATTCCGTACTAAATGATTTGGTAAAATCATTATTAAAATCATTAAGAAGCAACTTTCTACATGTTAATTACTACTATAGATCTAAAAAGCTCTCTTTTGCAATCTATAAATTATTTTTTTATAGACATAATATAATCTAAGTAGCTGAAGTAAACATTACTAAGTAATCTCCCTATTTTAATCGCAAATGCTACTGAGCTTAGTCTATTCGCCAATCCACCAACTGTAATTTAGGGTCAATAGTGATACCGAGAAATACCGTATAATCAACAGAATTTTACTTTAAGGTATAAATTAATTAAACTATCATCTACGCTGCAACAGTCTACTTATGTGATTAGTAAATATTAAATTTTTATTATTCAATATAAGTTTGTAAAATATATTTTTTTTGTAATAAATAAGATTAGTATTAACTAACATTCAATTTAAAGTAACAAAATAAACGACTAGTTTAAAGCTTAAGTAAACCTTTCAAAACTTTTATTGCCAAGCTGTAAATACAACTCTAGAAACTAAATCTCATTTCAATACAGATTTAGCACTTCAGGACACTAATAAAATATTTCCGTATAGTACTTTGTATGAGGGGGGAAAATTCAATCATTCTATTTGAATTTTGTATTGAGTAAATAAGAATTTAATTAAAGACGATCTTTTCAATAAGTGAAGTAATTGTTCTTTTGTATCTGAGTACGACATGAGTTGTTGTTGGTTTTTTTTTTAAATTGAAATTGAAAAGTAATTTGTCGAGTCCTTGTAAGATTTTATATCGATGCCATGACTTAAGTTTAGGAATAACTGTACCTATTTTAGAAATAATTAATTTAATTTAGTTTACTAATAATTTGAGAAAATAAGATTGCCTACCTGGCTACCAGTCAGCTTCTGTACTGTAAAAGGGAAAAACAAAATATTAAGATATTATTTGGTTGGATACCACTATAGCTCAGTGGATGTTTTAATATTTTATGTGTTACTTTAAAATCTCTTGGGCTCAACTTACCGCCACGGTATTGAAGATAGTTGAAAGTCCCAGGACGGTTGTATGAGTTGTATTTTTCGTTATACAGTTCATTAAGTAACTATCAACACAGTTTAGCACAGTTCACATCTTCTTGTTTTGAATTTTGACTATATTCTTGGAGCTCAAGGTGCATGACACGCGGCTCTCGGCGAACGGTATGACACTCGCGCCGCCATGGCGCGGCATTTTGGCGGGTTTTTAAAATGAGCCCAAGATCCTACATTGTCAATACGTTGTCTGTGTCTGTCTGTCTGTTTTTACAACTATCAAGGACAAATTTTACTTGAGGTATGAAATTGATATTAATATGAAAGTGCATTAGCATTCATACGAACGTTGCCGCATTTTATATGAAACACGTCACGTAATGAAAACCTATAGGATACTTTTAATTGGCCTAATATTTTTTTGCGAGAAATTTCTAGAAATTTGTAACTACTATATTAACGTTATATCTATGTCAATTACCTATAGTTTCAGTAATGAAGTATATTTTAAGTATTTGAAACTTCATTGTACGTAGTGTTTTTTTTTAATTTATAAGCCTAGCCAAGTAGTAATAATTTTGTTCGTATAGATTTTTTTTATTGCAATGATCTTTAATACTCATTTAATGATTCAATTGGAGCAAAGTCGTGGGTAAAAGCTAGTACTATATAAATGAGGAAAAAACATCTGAATCCAAAACAGTACAAACAAATATCTATCTGTATAAAATATACAGACGCAAATTTTAATTTGTCTACTTTTGTATGCCGTAGCAAGGAATGTCGCTTGTAGCAGAAGAGTATAAAAATTATAATAATCCGCCTTTACACCGCTTTATGAGTGAGTTTGAACAGAGATTGAAGTCACAATCGTTGCAGTTACAACCAAAGCTTGGCCTAGTCACCATGGTTTCAAAACTAATATTAATATTTTTTTGAAGTAGGTTTTCCCTCACTACTTCGACGTAAACACGTAGGTATATAAACATCTGTTTGTGCCGTGAAAGTGTTAATTTGTAAAGAGCTTTGAAACTGCAGTAGTTTTCAAATATCTATCTTCCATTTATAAATTAAATTTTATGAGTAGCAAACTTTATTTTTTAGAAATATTAGAATGTTCATTTAAGATTTACATTTTTTAAAATTTTCCTAAAATTGGTTAAATATAGTCGGTTAATCAGTCTATAGTATTTACAAATTAAAATTAAGAACATATGTATAACAGCAGGGTATATACAATGAATGAGAATCGAACCCGCGACTTCCAGCGCACTAGAATGTGCTAACATTTTTTTATTATCAAATATGATTAAAATTGTGTGTAAAACTATTACATAATAAAATTTACACAACAATTAACTGGGTCACTCGCAAATTATATCACATATGCGATATTTGTTAGCAAAATGACTATTAGCCTTCCTTAATGCGCATATTCACGCCTAATGGCTTAATGGGTAAAGTTGACAAATGGTATTTTTTTCATGGAAGAGTTATTTCATTGTCTATGTAGGTTAAAGCTACATATGTAAATGTGAATAATGGTTACATAAATTAGAGAAAATTGCATTATCCAATGATGAATAGAAGGTTCATGAAGAATATGGTGAAGATTTGTAGCATAATTGAAGATAACATACAGCCGGTAATTCGGTCACATAGTTTTAACGTAATTCGGTCGGAATTATGAGAAAAGAATCATTTTGAATAAGATTTGAACTCCCATCATAACCTACCTACAACAAACAAATAGTCATCTTAACCTTAAATACATGTGTAGAATTTCCACTCCAGGGCTATATATGGTTGTTTACCATTATTTTAGGAAAAATTAAATATTTCTATTTTTTCAGCAAAAATACAATTTACCGATATCTTAGTTATATAATAAAACAATAATATAGGTGCCTGCTTCATTTTTTTATATGTTAGGGTCGTGAGCTATCCTGGAATCCATTCTTTCAGCGCTCAGTCGCATCATATATATTTTCTTACATGAACATTTTTAACCCATAATTATTGTAATTATTGATCCATCACTGTTGGTTTATGATAAAATTATATCACGTTTTGACTAATTAATTATAAATATGATGATATCATACTGTTAATCGACATTGAAATACACAAGGGCCATATTACGTGAATTGTACGCAACAAGTCACTAGAGACACCTCCAACGAGCATCCGCATTTTCAGCTATTCAACAGATATCAGGAACACAAAAATGTTCTCGGATGAAAATGATTTTACAGTGGAAAAAAGAGTTTTATTTTTTAAAATTATTAAATAAATACATATATAACTTCACGCTTTATCCCCATCGGGGGTCAGGGGTAAATATTATTTATTAGTTAATATATTTTAATAAGTATATTAATATTTTTAATTGGGTTTATTTATTAAAAAAAAACTACAAATAATAATATTTGACTAAAAGAATAATTAGCATAAGATTTTATTAGTCTCCACTTACTATTTAAATATACATACATAGTGTGGTTCGTGCGTAGGGAAAAATTTTCAAGATGATCAAGATTACAAGTCAATATAAATTTTTTGTAATATAAGTACAAATAGTAAATATCATATACTCTTATTAAGTCTCAACACTAAATAATTTATAACGCTTAGAAATTTTTACTGTGTTATGAAATTTACATAAATATTTATGTTTGGCCAGTTCCCACTTTGCTGAGAGCCCGTGTTAAAATCATATTATAATTTTGAATAATTATCATGTAAATATAATTCAGTATTTACTCTTTTTAATTTTTACTAATTACTAAATGAATTATTAAAGCATTACTTCAAATCTTTGAATAATTTCACTTTTTTAGCTAGCCGCTTGACTCTAATACATATCAATACAACCAGAGTTCGAGTAAAGCCTACTTCTTTTATCATTTTTACAACATTTAATATATCAATATATTAATAACGTATAGAAATTACTATATTAATAATATAATATTTTATCACAGGAACAATATTTGCATTACTTAAAAATACTGGGTCAATGCTAAAAAACTCTACACTCTTGCAGGATATCTGACGTTGCCAGTGACGTCACGACCGAGCCCCCGCCCCATCCGTATGTGCGTCACTGCCACCCCTCACGCAAATTGTTTGCCAAAAACAACATCGATTTAATTTCTACTCCGATGAATGTAAGCAAAATTTATTTTTATATACTGGTTATACAGTTCGATAGACGGTGCCTTTGTTAATTTTCTGATAGTGTAATATTGGCCTACTTGGCATGTTATTGCAATATAAAACTGTTATAAATTAAAAATAAAAACATTTAACATTTCTTCAGACGTTTTCAGTATTTGTGGATATATATGTAATAATGATCTAAGGAATTACGCATAACTGCTAAGCTTTATGGTTCAATCGTCAATTGAGGTCATCGATTACATACCTTCATTATAATAAGATAAAGTCCAAAGTTTTGCGATTTTCGGCATTCATCACGTAATGTACAGAATACAGGCAAAAACATAAGAACAGAGTGTCTTGATACTAGGTTATCTGCTAAGACTCGTAGTGAAATAATATAAGTGTAAGAGTACCTACAACTTAATATCGTTTATAACAAAATATGTTAGTTGCTTACTTTGTGCTAATTATTTATAAAATAACGTTGTTGAGCGCATAAGCCTTAAACATTAAATAAATAAAACCATAAAATACAATTTCATAATAAAAAGGAAACCTTTCTATACAAGTAGTTAATTATAATACGAAATAAAGTAAAAAATACCTTTAAATTATTTTTTTTTTTGCAATCTCCCTACGAATGAACATTTGTATTAACAGTGCCCGAAAGCTACTTTGAAACGCGCACTGTGATCATATTTGCTCACGTTCGTAGCGAACGATTAATGTATGGTGGATACGAGCCAAGTCAATATCTCTTAAGCTTCTGAAATCGTAAGGATTTTTCTTCCTTTACAGATCCAAGAAGTATTAAATCATTAATTAAAATCTTTGAATTATTTTTACATAAGTTATATTATTAAATAAAACTATAAAGTTCAATGTAAACATGAATTATAATGTACGCGAAGATCTTATTTTAAAAATTAAAAATGCGATAGTGTATAATGTTCTAAAGTAAAATCACTTTGGCACATTGTCTGTTATTGTTTAGTATAAACATAGTCATCTAAATTACTATAAACATATTAACAATTTCCGACATTATATTCAAATTAATTCAGTCTGCAAGCGGTTACATTATGCACGCAAGTTTGTGTAAGCTACGACCAGTTGTGGAAACGAAAAATCTTAAATTCTAACACTTTGAATACATTGTTATGATAACATTAATGTAGATATTCATGCTGTGTTTGTTACTGCATGTGTTCAGGGCAAGCATTATCGGTTATTTCATTCGTAAACGTGGTTATGGCACTTTAGGATTTCGATTTGCATGATCATAGCCGTACTCTACAACTATCTACTTGGGTCAATTGTGTATGCCAAAGAAAAATAACACACATAATAAGATACGATTAAAAGTGTTTTGTGTGTTTTCTTTCTTTTTTTTTACTATGCCTATCCCTAATGATTGTTATTGAATAGTGAAAATGTAGTAAATTGGTAATATTTTAGTAAGTTTTTCAATAGCTACAGTTGGCTTTATGGTTACTTTTTTCGTAACGTATACTTATTCTAATGAACAATAACTTGTGGCATTTCAAATATCTCAACCTCTTCAGGCTTCTAGCATTTGAAGATGACTTTATTTGTTTTTTTTTAATACGCTAATCTCAGGAACTCCTAGTTCAAATTGAAAAAATCTTCTTTTTCTTGTTGATTAGTCCATGTATTGAGGAAGGCTTTACAACGTTACGCTAAATCTAATAAATTCCGCTACATCAATAAAAATTGTCTGAATTATAGTCAAACTGTACAAAGTTATCGGCGGCCGCTAGATTTAGCTTTATAAATGAGTTATTACTTGTCACCAATACTTTTTCAGTAAAAAGTAACATTATTTTAATGATTACAGAACTAACAACCACTGAATAAATAATGCTTCAGTTCCGATTTCTTTATTTTATGTTTCAAATTGAATTACAAAAAAACAATAGTCTGCGAGACAATATTTTTCGCTGAGAAACGTTTTTTATCATTTCTATTGATAACATCTATGGAAGATAGTCTGTCTTTTAAATATTTTTTTCATAAATCTAAAATTAAAAAAAATATTTATTTATTTATTTATTTATTTATTTATTTATTCTTTATTGTACATAAAAACAAAGTTAAATGCACAACAGGCGGGCTTAATGCTAAAAAGCATTTTCTACCAGCCAACCTGGGTATGTGAGAAATAAATGTGGAGGTGTACAAAAAAAAAATTGACAACATAAAATTAAAAAAAAAAGAAATAATAGCAATAAAAAACACTTTCGAAGACATATGAGTGTAAAAACTAAATAAAAAAAAAATATACATATATGCTTAGATACATACCTATATACATATCTATATACATGCATAAATAAATATAATCATGATATACTACACACAAACAAATTATTTTAAACCTTATAAACATAAACATATAAAAAGAAAATAAATAAAACATAATATAATACATTACGTTTAACGACTACAATACGTACTAAAATAAAAAAGAATAAAACATATATTTAAAAATATACAAATAATTAATATATAAACTCAAGCGATAAACTAAATTAACATATAAAATTGCTTTGTTTGGTAAATAATTGTTTCACCCGACGTTTGAATACTTCACGAGAGGGAGCCCTACGGATGGTCTCCGGCAAGTCATTCCAAAGTCGAACTCCTACGACAGCAAATGAGTTAGCCATGAAGCCAGAGGTGTGGCTAGGCGTAGAGAGCATGAGATTCGCTTGGGATCGTAAGGACCTGTCATGTAAAGAGGAGAGGAAAGAGAAATCAGATGATAGATAAGTCGGAGAATTAGGGTCGAAAAGGGTGGAATAAACTTAACAAAGGACTCTTGATTTTCTGCGATCACCCAAAGAAATCCACCCACCCTGCCTCCTATAACAGCATCTATGATCATACTTGCGTAGGTTATAAATAAAACGAATGCATGTGTTAAAAATCCGTTCGAGCTTGTTCATGAGTTCATTATTCATATCCAGGCAGCAAACATCACCATAATCTATCACTGGAAGCAGCAATGTTCTAACTAACTGTTTTTTGGTGTTTACAGGTAAGAAATTTTTAAGTCGCATCATAGAATGCAAGGAGGAATATATTTTGCGAGAAATATCACTAACATAGTCCCGCCAAGATAAGTTTGTATCCAAAATTATACCCAAGTCTTTAACAGTACTGGAATAATGAATGACTTTGCCATTATATTTTAAGCTAGGTAAATTAGTGAGTTTAAGTTTGGCCAGTTGTCGCGAGCTGCCAATAATTATAGCTTGGCATTTATTAGCATTTACCTCGATCCCATAGTTTGAAGACCAAATAGATATTTGTTGTAAGTTGACATTTAAGATTTGTATGGCATCAGCAATATTTTCCGCTCTGGCATGTTCATAGATCTGCAAGTCATCAGCGTAAAGATGGTAGTGAGAGGTTAAGGAGGAAGTAATAGAGTTTATAAAAACAGAAAAGAGCAGTGGAGATAATATACCGCCTTGAGGCACGCCAGCTGCCACATCATGCCAGTCAGAATTGGTCTGACCTACGCGAACAGACTGCTGGCGTCCCTGAAGATAGGAAGAAAACCATTCTAAAGCGCAACTGGAGACATTAGCTTTAGACAAAAGAGCAATAAGTAAGTCGTGATCTACAGCATTGAATGCATTACTAAAGTCAATTAATATAAGCACAGTTAGATGCGTGCTTTCCATTGCTGATCTAATGTCTTCAGTGACCCTCAGTAGAGCAGTAGTAGTGCTATGTCCGATTCTAAATCCGGACTGCAGAGGATTAAACAGGCCACATTTTAGAAAGTGTTTGGAAATTTGTTGGTACACGGTTGACTCAAGAATTTTGGAGAGGAAAGGCAGGATTGAAATAGGACGAAAATGAGAAGATAGCGAAGGATTTGATATTTTGGGTAGTGGGAGAATAAATGCCTTACGCCATATCTCCGGGAACTGACTAGAGGATAGGGAAAAATTTATGATGTGAGTAATTACAGGAAGTAGGATGTCAAGAATTAAGGTAATCATAATGCGGCTTATATCATCTGACCCTACTGCTTTTGTAGAGGTAGCTAGAATAGTTTTCTTAGTGTCATCATCGGTAATAGATGAGAAGCTAAAGGCTGGGGAATCGAGATCCGGCGAACTATGAATCTCAGAAAGCGTACATATTTTGATACGAGAGTCAAGGGAAAGAGATGAAGAAAAATGTTTATTAAGATCGTTTAAATTAAAATTAGAATCTATAGGACATGCTGAAAGTTTACCAACACCAAGGGACTTTAAAAATTTTAAAGTCGCCTCAGGGGAAGAATCACGTATTTTGTTATGGAAAAACTGGCGTTTTAATTTTCTACACATCTGATTACATCGATTTCTTGCAGACTTATACGCTGACCAGTTGAGCTCATTACGATCTTTTTTGTATTTTATAAAAGCCCTGTCTCTCTTAGCTTTAGCTTTACGAAAATCGTCATTAAACCATAGCGTGGAATGATTTTTCATTTTAACAAGTTTGAGGGGAGCGTGCTTATCATACAATTTAAGAATATTACTATTTAAAAAATTAACTTTCTCATCAATTGTTACAAACATCTCTACCCACGACCAGTCAATCTCAGACGCATCCTTATTGAGCATCTCAATATCTATGTTGTGAAAGCTTCTAATTAAGAGAGATTTTGGTTTAGGTTTGGGAAATTTAAATCTGAATATATTATCATTAATATTATCATTAACCATTAAATTTTATAAACACAATTAAGTAGCTTTTTTTAATTCAAAGTACTTGTTATATAGTAAAAATACAAACAACTTTTCATTTTATAGCGTTTTCTAGTTAGTGTAATTTTTATGGATCATAAAATTTCACAGAGCATATGTACGTTGTTAAATCAATGTTAATATTATATCAAGGTTGTGTTAAATATGATGGATTTAAAAGGCCGTTTTAGATATAAAAGCTTCGAGCTGTATCTCGATTAGTAGGGAAGGCAAGAAATTGGAGAAGATTCTCTACCTAAGTATTAAGAGTTTCTCCGATTCTCAGTGTACTTTAAACGATTTTCAGTTTGTTTATGTTTAAAGAAATAATATTTAACATTATAATTAGTTACTTACTGAGGGCCGCCGTGGCGCAGAGGCGTAAGCGTATGCCTGTAAATGCGACGGTTTGAGGGTTCAAGTCCCACTCGGGGAAAATAGATTTTTCTATTTCTATATTCTTCACTGTGAAAACTAGGCAAAACGCGGCGTCGAGTTCCACCACTCAACATGCAATAAAAGAATGTGGGGACAGAGAAAACAGGAACTAAGCAACGGAGTGTCTTAACACTAGGTTCTTATGGTTCCTGCAGTTTCCTCTGCCTACCCTGCAATATGCGGAATAAAGCGTGAAGCTAAAAAAAATAAAAATAAAAATAATTAGTTACTAAGCTATTAGGATATCATATGCTTACAGAAAAAAAATATAATGTAGTTTTCTATAATGTTAGATTAATTATGAAGCACGAACCGAAGTAGGAGTAAGAGTTATAAGATTTTATAATTAAATATGGATTAAAAATTACCTTAATAACAAATATATATTTAGGTAATAAAAATATAATATATATTTATATAAAAAGTTATTTTCACACTAAAGTACCACCAGCATGTGAAAATTTATAAAATATGTGAAAATATATAAATACAGTTAAATCACATTTCAGCTCAAAATTTTCACGAAAACGATTAAATTGTCGGAAGAGAATCATATGCTGCATCATTTGCTTTAACGGTGCGGTCAGTTGGAAACATTTCGGCGTATTGATAAATAAATGATGAACAGAATTCATTAAGTAGTGATTAAACTTAATTAAGCTTAAAATATATTACCAGGAAGTGGGAACGTTTATTAGGTAAGCGGCTTATATTTTTTTAAGCTGCGTCAGATTTCTTTTTATTTATAAAAATATATATTTTTAATTTATAATTACGTTGTCAATAAAAATATCGGTACATCATTTGTTTTCGGGAACTAGTATTTGGCTATAAGTACGCTATAAGTACTAATATAATAAGAAAAAGAATAGAAATTTGGTAACGTCACGAAATTTAATATGATAAAAATATATAACAAAATAAATATAATATAACAAATATTTAAATAAGGACCGTCGTGACAAGAAGCGCAGCATCTGCCTGTAACGCGACGGTATCTGGGCTCGATTCCCACTCGAGGAAGATGGATTTTTCTATTTACATTATCTTCACTCTGACAACTCGCAGCGTTGAGTTCCGCCACTTAACACTTAATGAAAGAGGGGCTAAGCAAAGGAATGTCTTATCACTAGGTTCCTATGGTTCCTTCCCTCTGCCTACCTTTCATGTGCGGGATAAGAGCGTAAAGCTAAAAAAAGGTATCTAAATAGGTACTGTAATGTGTTACGCCAATCGAAGATTGGCTCCTAAAACTATATTATGTATAATAATAATACATATGCATATAATTATGCTTTTAAACGACAATCTAATAGCCTATAACACTTAACAAGAACCGTATAACCTGTGTACTGCATAGCAATGTGGCTCAAATCAAATGCTTATGATTCAACACTAAGTTACTGAGAGGGGATAAGTAGCCTTAGATAAATATTCACCGACCGTCCTGAATATCGATAAATAAAAATGTAAAATACTAAAAATTTCAAAAATATAAAAGTTGGTAATTATGGATTAATAATATTATACAAACACCTTTACTTACTTAAAAACTGTTACTTTTTGTACTTGGTTCATATTTAAAGCACACTTTTTTCCACTTCCGGTGCTGTCATGGTTTGCTACGAGCAGCGTATTTTCTTACTAGTAAACACCAAACAGTGACAAAATTAATATAATTAACTTTGTGAAGGCCACGGCAAATGTCGCGACAGTTGGATTGAAGCCAGAGTATTAATAAAGTAGTTTTATACGCAAATGCTTCTACGATAGACAAGTACGAGTATGAGGAAGAGATTGAACTTGAAGGGATAAATATTGGAAATTTCAAAGTAGTTCCGAAATTATAGAATTTCCGGTAACTATTATATTAATCTACATTTAATATTTTTAATCTACATGAGAGAGGTATTAAAAATCGATTATCGATTTAAAAATTGTCTTTCCAAAAAAAAATTAAACGACGATTTTTTCTTTGGTTGTTATAACAATTACAATAACAGAAACAGATGTTCTGTACTTTAAATACAGCTTTAGCGATTATTCAAGCGAAATAAAATTTTACCTCTAAAATAGATTTTTTATGAATTTAACGTACACAGGAATTTTTCCGCGCGCTTAGCAATGTAGATGAAAAATAGAGTAACATTCATCATTCATATAGTTTCATAATCATCTTTATGTGACTATTAAAATTCATATCTACTAAGGAACTAAACGTTATTTTAAATGTCTTTATAAACGTAAGTATTGGCGTTATCAATGGTAGCGTTAACAATGTCTTAAATATCAAATGTGAACATAAAGAGTCAAATATACTTTTTAATTATAGGTAAGTACTGTTGTTTAATTCGTTGTCAACCTATATAGAACAATACATATTAGCTTATCATTATATTGAAGCTTCGATAATATTAAAAGTTAACTATATTAAAAATATGTATTTTTGACATAATAACAATATTGACTTTTTTGTATATTTTCAACACCACACAGTCGCATCTGTATCTTCTCAATTCTCACAAAAACTTGATATAATTTATTTTTTTATTTTACAGCACAATTTGCAAATTTAGTTAGATATTTAATGTCGTGCTTATTACGAGAACCCGACAAAATACGAGTCCTATTTCCTAAAACTGTTTCTATTTAATATAGCGTTCAGCGAACACGAGGCGTTAAAGTAGTCGTAAAGTTTGTTTATATGTATGTTAATATTTTCTATTACAAATCATTTTAAAACTATGAAAACATCACTTACCTTTAAACCATTGTGGATTATTGTGTGTAGCTCAATAATGAATCACCGTGTGTTCTCTGTTAGTAAATAAACTACGATAATTTTAAAGTTCACTAATTAAAAATTTATAAACACACCAATTGTTTTTCGTAATTTAAATTGCAATGAGATTAATGAGGCACTTCAACAAGTATAATGAACAATTTAAAAGCACTTTTTATGCACTAATTACATAATAATTTATGACGAATTTCAGACAATAATTATCTTCTATTAAGCGTATTTTTAATGTCAAGTTGTGTTTGCTATCTGAAACAAAAAAAAACGTTTTATTAGACATATTTTAAAATTTATTGAACATATAAATTTATTAATATAATAACCTAATCGTTAGTCAAAACTATAATTAAAAAAATACTAATAATACTTTGAAAAGAAAAAGGCTACTACTAAAATAGGCTGCTCAAAAAATTCTGGCAATAAAATAAAATGATAGAAGATACGATTAATATTTTTAGAACCTGATTAATCTTGAATTGAGTGGAAAATACCCAATAATATTTCTAAAAGAAATCTAATTATAACAGGGAGCATTCACCCTCAAACAGAAATTTAACATTTTGTACCCAATATCCTGATTCTATTTATTTCACTCCTGAAAGTATCGGAAATCAATAAGGATTCTCCATATTAACGTTGAGCACGCTCCTGTAAAGATGCGGACGTGACGATGGTAATTTTGTCTAAAAATATATCGTAATATACCATTACGTCCCGCGGCCTGCATAAATGTATCTCAATAAACCGATCCATAGAGATAAGTATGTACATACATACCTATGTACATACAAACGTTCAGTGTAAGTAGGTGCTGTGTATATACATAAATGTAATTTTATTTATAAAACAAAAAAATGTATAAAACACACAAAAAAATAATGTAAAGATATTTATTATTATTAGCATTAATAGTATATACATTTATATATTTTTTATTTTTCTGTCACATTCACGGATCTTTTAAAAGAATTTAAATATTTTTTTATTGAATAGCTGTTCCGTCTCGGCATGATCTCGGTTATAGTCTAAACCCTATCTGTATTGTTACATTTTTTGAAGATTAATACACCTGATACACGGAACCATTGTAGAAGAACTAACTCTAAGAAATAGTGAAATGTTGCCATAACAAAAATGATTGAATATGATAAGCACTTTCCGTTGGCGTATAAGCATCATCTAACTATAAGAAATATGAAAGTGGTTCTTTATTAAGGGTTGCTGAGCGTGATGAGCGCTTTTTATTCCAAATATGAAAATCTAAGATTTTGATAGAATATCTCATGAAAAATAACAATATGCACGTAAATTACCTGAAATATTGTTTTTGTTTCTTTCTAATATTGTAAGTAATTTTCATATAGATATAGGTTAATCTTAAAGTTATAAGAAATACCTAATCAGCCTGTCATGCTTTTTTCTCGATTTGTTTAGATAAAGAGTAGCCTAATATTTCGCCACAGACCAAAACAAGTAGCAAATAGAAACAGACAAACATGTGACCACATAACCTGTGGCTTGTATGTATCAAGTAAAATTAATTTATGATTTCACATGTCATTTGCATCAGCTAAAATTAATAGTTTCAATACAAAATCAAGGTAAGAAGTTAGTTTTATCAATTAAAGAAGAAAATTATAAAAAAAAATCGTTGAATGAAACCAAGGACGCTGGGTTCCATATTTGTAAGAACCAAACGTATGCTAAGGCGTCACATAAACGTTTATATTTTTTTTTTAGCTTCACGCTTTATCCCGCACATGGCAGGGTAGGCAGAGGGAACTGCAGGAACCATAAGAACCTAGTGTTAAGACACTCCGTTACTTAGTCCCTGCTTACTCCGTCCCCACTTTCCGCCGTTTTCGAGGCATTGCGTGTTGAGTGGCGGAACTCAACGCCGCGTTTTTTTGCCTTAGATGCCAGAGCGAAGAAAATGGAAATAGGAAAATCCATCTTCTCCGACTGGGGATCGAACCCAGTAACTGTCGCGTTACAGGCAGACGTTGCGCCTCTGCGCCACGACGGTCCTCATAAACGTTTATGTTAAGTCATAACTACTAGTACAGTATTATTATTTTGTAAAAGCAATTAATATCTAATAAAAACTGAACTAACAGGAACATACTTTAGGGGAGAATCGTTAATCCTTCACCAATTCCAAACTCAATACCTAACAATTCTGAATAGGCTGCTACCGCTTGAACGGGATGCCCAGTGGTCAAGAGTTGATCTAACTAGCTTGAAAACCTTGAAAGCAATTAGGCGGATGGGGAAACTGTATCTCTTGAGGTTAGCTCACAAATTGCCCTAAACGTCAGCAACAATATCTGAAATGACAATTTGCAGTTTCTATTAGTTTTCCGGGTCCGCAAGTTTCAAAATGTTATGAATTATTCGTAGAGCTCAGACGTGACTGGTTGTTTTCTCTTATTTTACACTAACTTGATTTACCAACTGCAACTTACTATTGTAGCACAAATACATTCGAATAAAATACTTTCCCGCTTTCCTAGTATTTACTTAAATTTCAAAATGTGAACACTATAAATCATGACTTTCGTGTAAATTAACCATTCGTTGTTAGCAACACGAGGAACCTCTAAATAAGTTTGCCCATTATAAAAGGGAAATACGGAAATTACGCAACTTTAAATATAGGTAGGGAAAAATCAAAATGTTTGTTTTAGTTCGCGTTAATAAAATACAATCGCCGGTAGGGTAAGGTTTTATGAGAATGAGTGAGTCTCTGGTGCCAGGCTAGGTTCGGCACGGGAAGGTGTTTTTATTGAAACCATTTCCACATAAGGGGATAAAAGTGTCATCGTTTGAAATACGAGTGTCGATTGTTATAATGTGTTAAAGAAATGAGATTAAACGAGATATTTGAAACATTTATTGGGATCTACGATATGGGATCTATGATAAAATTTTGACTTTTCATATTGATCATGAATTATTATATGTATTAACCAAATTTATAAGAATATATTTACGAAGAAAAAATAAGAGAGACCAATGTGGCGCATTAGTTCAGTCAGTGTACGACATGTAACGCTGTGAGGATCGAATACACGAGTATTTCATCCCACCTTTAGGTATGTAGATATTGAAAATTACTTCATTTATAAGGCGGTATTTATTTTCAATAAACTGCTGTATTAGAAACGAAAGATATAGTTTTTTTTACTAAATAATAAATAAGTAATGCAAATAATATATACAAATATTATTATAATAATTATGTAGTGTGTGTAATGTGTCAATGTATTTTTGTAAATCCACCACGTGGTAGCGAGTTACTCTAAGCAGAGATAAATATATGGGCGTGAAATGATGCTGCCAAAATATTGATCTTCGTTTACAATGAACGTCTAAATAGTTGCTCGTTGTGACAATTACAGTGACAATACATTTTTTGCTTGTATAAAATGTTTATGAACTGTATATTAAAAGATATTAAGCAGATAAGCCAGTCGTCATTCAAAGCAAAGCTTTTATCTAGGCTTTCTCATAGCATGACAACTTAACAATAACCGAGTTATTGTAAGTTGTTTTATTTCATAATAGTAAGAAAAATGTTACATAAAAGTCATAAAACAAGGCCCATATATTACTTTATGTCATGGCTTTAATGAATTAAGAAATATGAGCAACATTTGCAGCCAGTGGAGGGTCGTAGTCTCGAAGAAAGCTTGTATAAACTACGAAAGTTGGAACTGTCTTTACAATATTACGTGTATATTTCCAATTTTCTAAACTATTTTCTTAACGTTAATGCGCGTGGTCGGCATTTTTGGCGTATAGCCAGTGACTATTGCTCTTTTCCTTCTGGTGACATCTAATATAAGATAAAATATAACGCATTCTTAAATGTACTAAATAAATTAATTTTTAAGTGTTTTCGTTACTCGTAAAAATAATAAAAATACTTCAAAGCTGTAGCAGGTACTAACAAAATGTACTGTAATCCGAATCCTTTCTGACTAAAGCCGAAAATTAATTGTCACAAAAAAATAAAATAAAATAGGATCAATAATAGGATAGGATCAATAATAAAATAAAATAGGATGTTCTCTTACCAGCACTTGAAAAAGGGAAAGCTTTAACTCCCCTTTTAAAAGAACCGGTCCACTTCCCGGGCTAGCGTCTACTTCGGGAAAACTAGTGAATAGCATGAAAACTTTTAATGTGATGAATGAAAGTATATATGTGTTCGCGGTCTGAACGGCCAGAGGTACTGTGACTAGAGTGACGGCGCGAATATTCTTGCCAGCGGTATCGCGAGCGCAATCCGCGATGCACAGAGCGCGAGTGTGAAATAGGCAAAAGCGACCCGCGCCGGCCGCCTGCTGAGAGCGACTGCCGCCCGGGCCGCGCCGCCGCGCCGCGCGCCACGCACCGCCTGCACCGGCCCTGCACACCAGCGCCGCACCGGCCCCGCTCTGGCCCCGCGCCGGCCCCGCACGCTGCACACCAGCCCGCCCGCGGCCACCTGACGCCGCTGCAGCCTCACGCACCGCGTTATCGATGTTCTCGCGAGCACGCACCGCCGCGGGGGGCCGGTCCTGCGCGCTGCGTCACGCATCTGTCTCGACGATTTCTTGCGTGCTCCCGCAGCCCGCCATCTGCAGAGACGCGGTCTGACCAGCGCCGCCCGCCCGTGTCACATTGTCGAGATGTTAATGCCCTGCGTGTTGCTCGCTTCTAATATTTGCATAGATTGTTATCTATATTTTGAAACGCGTCACAGATATAATGTCTATAAGGGCAGATTTTCAAAAAATGAAACTAGTTAAAAATATTTGAAGTAAAATGTAGTAATTCTACTTAGTCTTGTCATAAATATTGTTATAAAGAAAAGCACGATTTTTTTTATACGTAACATTTATTCCTTTCATAGTGAGTTAGTTTAATACATCAATATATAACTATTAAAAATATACAATGTTTATTCGAAGTGGTCCCCATTGGCTGCAATACAGTCTTTTAAACGTTGAGGCCAGTTATCAATAGCAGCACGAACTCTTTCTAGAGGAAAATTCTTCACTGCCAACCGAATGGATCGTTTTAGGGACTCCAAATTATCATGGCGTTTAGAGCAAGCCTTACTCTCTAAAACTGACCATAAATCATAATCCAATGGATTTAGGTCAGGACTTGACGACGGCCAGTTTTCAGTGCTGATAAAGTCCGGAACGTTAGTTTTCAATCAAGATTGGGTGGATCGAGCTCTATGACCCGGTGCCGAGTCTTGTTGAAAGCACCATTCTTTGTTATTGAACATGGTGTTAGTTAAAGACTTAACTACCGTCTCAAGAATGGTATTTTGATAAACTTGTGCCGACGTTTTAATACCTTTTTCACAAAAATATGGCTCAGTCACCCCTTCATAGCTAACACCCCACCAAACCATCACTGAAGTGGGATAATGCCCACGTTCTACTCTGTTTACTAATTGCGAAGCTTCTTTAGAGCTTCCAGCATAAATACGGTCATTTTGTTTATTAAAATACTGCTCAATTGTAAAAATTTTCTCATCCGTAAACAAAATTTTTTTGTGACCTCCCTTTGCGTACCGCTTAAGTAGTTGCTTGGATTTTACCACCCTATTCTTCTTTAAATTATCAGTTAAGAAGTGACCAGTACGTCTCTTATAGGCTGCAAGTCCTAAGTCATCTTTTAATATACGCGACATGGTTCTAGGAGCTATCTTCATCTCCCGAGATAAAATCTTTTGCTTACGGACAGGATTTCTTCGAATTCTTTCCCTAACTGCTTTAATCACCTTTTTCACACGAACGGTACGTGGACGGCCAGATCTTTTTCTGTCACAAACAGAGGAGGTATCATTGTACCTATCAATAGCCCGGTAAACAAACATTTGACTAATACCAAGCGGGTGGAGGGTTTTAAAAATTGCACTTTTCTCCATACCTACTTTATGTAAGGCAATCACAGCGATTCGGTTCTCTTTATCACCCCACTCCATTTTAATATAACAAAATATTTAACAATATAATGGCGCGAAAATAAGAAAACACATCAAGCAATCATATAAAAATGACAGATTCCAAATTCAAACGTAATATTTTCTTTTTTTGAATAGTAACAGTATTTATGGCCAGACTAAGTATAGTTTAAAAAAAATATATTTTAGTAATTCTAAAGTTTCCAAAACTAAGATTGGCCAAATCTGAGACTCGCACACTGAAGGATGTATCAACTTCGAAAATGTACCAATTTTCAGATTATTCATTTGTTTTTGCTGTGATTTCTAACATCATATCAAAACTCTATGTCTACGGACCCTACTATAAAAATAATATAGGTTTTAATTACGCAGTTTGTATCTTTTGATTACATTGACTTAGAAGTTTGATTTTTTCTATGTTCAAAAAACCAAAAATTTGATATTTAACAGTAATTTCCGCTTGATACTTACACGCAATTTTGAAAAAGTAGTCTTGTAAAGACAACGAAACAGACCGACAACATAGTGATTCCATAGTTTATCTTTTTGTCGTTTAGACGGTAATTTATACGGTACGCTAATATACTTATATGGCATGTTATGTATATGAGGTTGCAACTCCTTTCTTGAAATATTCAGCTCATAGCAGAGTAGGAAGGAGGCCTACGAAGCTTTGAGTGTTGAGCGGCGGGACACAACGCCGCGTTTATCTAGTCGCAGAACGAAGAAAATCCATTCTTCCCCAGTGGAAATCGAATCCACAAACTGTCGCATTTGCAGGCAGACGCTGCGTCTCTGCGTCACGACGGTCCTCTATACCTTTTATCCTGTGCAAATTCATAATATATTTGTTTTTCCGGTACCTAAAGCCCTCTTTCTAAATCTTTTATTTCAGACTATGAACAAAACACAATGTGTTTTTGATGAATTTTATAAAGAATGACCTAGCGGCTCAATTTGAAAATATAACAAATGTATTCTATTCTATTCTAAATACAAAGTTCAAAGTACAAAATCTGAATGAAATATAAAGTTTAATAATCAATATCAAAAGATATGTTTTTACTAATCTAATAGTACTTAAAAATAAGAACTTCAAGTGCCAGTTGAAGTTGCAGATCTATAATCCCTCCTTGTAAATGTTTGCGACTCGCCGCTAACCAGCACATTTTCATTCAATTCATTTTTATAATTTAAACAATGATGCACGAGTATGTGAACCATGTACAATCATAAAGCATAAAGTCAAATAATTTTATTCAAAGTAAGAAGTTACATGTTTTTTTTTGAACGTCAATTTAATTTACCACCAGTTCGCCAATTTTAATGTCTCAGACCTGAGAAGAACCGGCGCAAGAAATTCAGCGGGATTTTCTCTGGTTTTTTTTCCTTTTTTATAATTTGCCAAATATTTACAATTTTACAATTCTTATTAGTGACAATGATACTCTGTACATGATGATATGTTGTCTAGTATAGAATTCAATAATTTTGTAACATAATATATTAATATATTTTTACATCTATATATAGAAACTCAAGCTACATGTATCAAATGCTAGTTGTTTTTTTACGGTAATATTTTTTTATCGAGGATGCCACGGTCAAATTTCAAACTCAAGTAAAAACTAGACAGGCACGGCACTGCAGACAAAATAAAAATATATATTTTTTAAATACACGTTTTCTTGAGATGTTTTTCTATTAAATGTGTTAAACCAGATTTTCATCCTGCCCCAAAAAACTGATTTCTTACTTTGAAATAAATTTAAAAATCTAAAAATAGAATAATAACAAAAAAAGAGCAGCGTGCACCAATTTGTTAAATAAAATATTATAATAATTTACGTCGCTAGTTGACAAATATATAATAATAAAGGCAAATACACACATTTTGTAGGAAACTAACAATTGATATATGTTCGTAGTAGTTTTTGAATGATTTGTTGGTGCCTACTGCAAAGCTTTACTCCTTATCAAATATCATAATTCTAGATCTGTGGGGACCATGTATATTTGAACTAAACAGTGAATTTTATACAAACTACAAAGAAAAACGAACCAGAACCGCTCGTATCTTTCATTGCTATAGAAGAGTGACCGACAAATTTTTGTCATTGAAAGAACGGCACCCTAAGCCGAATTAAGGAACTTTCTAATCATACTATTCCACAAAGTTTAAGGCATAAATTTTCATTACAGTTAGTAAACATAGTGATAGTGGACTATAGATTTATCATCAAAAACGAAGCCAAACCATGCTTTTCTCGCTACATTTGCCGACATTTCGGCGCCTAGCTCAAGCGCCAGACACGCTCATTGCCAGCAGAGAAAATTAAATTCGCTTTGTTAATTGCAATAATGCACAGCAAACCTACTTGTTAAAAATTTGGCTGCGAACTTATATATTCAGTATTTAATTGCCTAAACAAAGGGAATTGCGGGCAGGCATAACTTACACAGATATAAAATATAATACTAGTGTCTCTACAGTTTAAAATAATAGTTGCAATTTTTAAATGCAAATTATGGGAGCCACTTTAATAAACAATATATAAAAATTAATAAAGACCGACGGGACCGCGAGTTTCGAATGATATACGGGTCTCATCAAACAAGTAGCATTTCCAATTGAAAATGGATCTAGAATTAGATTTTAATTTTTATTTTTTTAGCTGATAATGAACTGAACATACGTTTTTAGGACAGATGAATATTTATGTTTAGTTTATGTCAGTTTCTTTAATGTTAAGTTCTTTTTGTTGTAATATCATGTTTCACTATATCAGTCAACGACCTCCCATTTGCCCCATGAATGTATCAACCGACATTAGGTCTTCTTTGGCGTCCGAGTAGTAGATATATCATTTAGTGTGTTTGTCTCACCATCACGATGTCCTCAAAAATATAAACAAGTAAACTTAAAATGAAAATTATTATGCAAGAAAAAGTAATCAGTACTAAATTCAGTCACTTATTGCATCGTGTATTTAATACTCGTGATGCAACTTGTGTTATACAGTGAGGGATGTTATCTAATATACAATGATTCTAAAAGGCCGGGAAATAGAGAACAATAATATGACTAATTTAATAAAAAAACAAGACAGACAAAATATTTTTTGTTTTAATAATATAATAATTTTGTTGTAAAAATAATATGTGTCATTTAAAACTAATGGCTAAAACTATGGCTTTTACCTTTGAAAATAATTTATTTATACAAGTTAAAATAAATAATCATTTGAAATAAATATTTTATAGAATTTTAAGCACACTTGATTGCCTTGCATGGCATTACGTTGACAGTGGCTGGAAGTGGTGGCCCCCTATACAGCAATGTTAATTGGACAATTCTCTCAGCTTCTCTCACTCCACTTATTCTAGCACCATCCACGGTAGCAAAATGGCCAGGTACTGTTGCTTCACCCGCAAATAAAAGAATAGGGGGAATAGATTCACTAGGGCCTGGTAAAGGACATGCTAACATTCTTTGTACCTCACCATCACTATATTGACATTCAAAGGAATACGCACCGTAAAAATATGGATCAGAAGTCCAATGCGATCTTAGTAGTGTAACTGGATAGGGTATGCATTTGTTTCCTGTAGTTTGTCTTAAAAGATCTGTTATACCTTCAGCTATGTCTCGATCGCAAAGTCCTTCCATCTTTAAAGCTTCACTGCCTACTACCAAAGCACTTATGACATGCTTACTGGACGGCACTGCTTGTAACTCTGTGATTCCACGAGTCCAATCAGTGCGAAAAGCTAACTTGCTTGGTGTAAATTTAAAATTAAGATCACCTTTATGCCAATACCAAAATGGACGGCAGTATTCTACGTACACTTTATTACAGTATCCAAACCCTAAGCATCTCAAGGCAGTCAATTTTTGATGCTGGTAATGCCGGACAAAACATTCGCGTTGAGTTAGCTGCTAAAACACCTATGGATACCGTAGAGATAACATAATCAGCTGGAAATTCTTCACCATCGGTAGTGCACACCGTAGCACGATATCCTGCTTTTTGACAAGTACCCCAGTAGACACAGTTAACTGGTTTACAATAGCGAATAGCCCCCTCTGGAATTTGCCTTAATAAAGGGGCTAAGATACCAGTCAAACCTAATGGAACGCGCACCTCTCCACCAGGCATATTCATAAAACATCCTGAATGATCAGCAAATAGCATGGCCGTATCATCACCACATCGAGCTTTATACATATGAGCTAAACCAAACATTATCCTTGCTGCATCATGCTGTTGGTCTTCAGGATATTCATGAAGCTCTTGTTGTATTCTTAAACTCATGAAATTTATTAATGAACCATGTTGCTTGTTACTCCCCAAGCAATAAATTTTTGCAGCTTCTTCTTCAATTTGGCGAAATTTATAATACGCTGTGACCTGCAGGTGGGAATGCCATTTTTCCGCTAACAACATTACTAAATAGGCCTCGAGCATTTTCAACACCAGGCAAACCAGGTTTTGGGGGATTTTCTTTTGCAGTCATAGTGTAAACTGGATGTTTGGTAACATTTTCAGATTTTTTACTTGCACCCAGTTCCGCTACTATGTCACCCAGCCAACAAGAATGGATACGTCCACCAGGTCTATAACGACAAACTAGTTATTAAAATGTTTGTTTTTATATACGAAGTTTTTAATAATATATAAAAAATCGAAACAGATGACAACATCATAGCCTTTTCGATACAATATATCCCTTTACAGTACACGATAAGTTACTTTTAACAACATACGTACACAGCGGTACGGTGGAGTCTCTTAGAGAGTTGGAGTTTAGGCTAGATAGAACAATTTTACTTTCATGTATGTTGTATTCGCAGAAATTACTTCTCAATATTGAACTATTACAAAACACTTGTGATTTAGTCCAGCAACATGATTGAGAAATTTAAGTTACCAGAGGGTAACTTAAATTTATCAATCAAGGTGGCAAAGAGCCGCTACAAATATTACGGTTACTACGGGTGCTATGCAAATTCCAGAGAATAATCACATTTATTATTTTGTTACTAGACAAACTGTGGATCCGCCATACTGAATAATTTTGAATTGGTGGAAAGTAAAAAGGACATGACAGCTAAAGTTAAATATGTAGTTGTTATTTATAAAAAAATACGATAGCAACCGTTCGTAAGCTTCCAAAACAACGACGTTGTTTATTCCTCGTTGAGAGAGCCTAGCTGCTGCCGAAAGACCTGCCATGCCAGCACCAATTATTACTACTCGTGGCTCAGTAAAGCATTTGTCAGGATTACAAGGATCGATAGCACAAATTCCACGATCCTCTAGATCGGGTCCGCAATCGAATACGGCAGGGGCTTTGTCGGATTACCCTGGAAGAAGTGAAGTGGTCATTTTTAGTCTAACCAGTATTACTTTACAAAATGAAGGATACTGTTACCATCTTTTTGTTATCGCTGGCCATTTTACGTATTTTAAAAGATTAATTTTACTGTAAATTTTCATTGATAAGTATTAAACCAATTTGATTGACGTAAAAGTCAAAAACTTAGAGCGTATTGCATATTTTCCGTCATTTAGAGTTTTTAGTATCTATCACTAGATAACAACCACAAAAAAATTATTAATTATTAGTTAAAACCTCATTATCAATCAAGAGGTTATAAGCAATGAAATTTACAAAACATTATTTATACACATAATATTTTAATTTATTACTGGCAAGATAATTAAAACAAAAGTCAACCAAAATTCAACCAAACCCTAGCACAAAATATATAACAATATGTTTAAGGGTCTTTCTATGTCAATAGTCATAACACAACCTTTATACGTTCACTTTGTTTTTCATTCTTTGTCGTTTTGTAATAGCGTTAAAGTCAGCCGAAGTTTAATAGTTTAGTATTTTTACTTAATTTTTGCTACGTGATAATTTTTGTATGAAATTTGCCGCATATTTAAAAGGTATAGGATTAATTACCATTGACTTACAATCAAATTGGTAAGGAACCATCGGCACACAAGTGCGAAGTATCTGACCAGTATTTTTTTATTATAAACCAAGACTTAGTAAAACTCAGGTAATTCATAGAGGCTTGTTAATGATATAAGCGTAACACACAAAGTGTTAACTAATGTTTATTCACAATAAGGATAGAAAAATACTTAAAGAAAACAAATAAATATATATAAAATTTGAATGTAGTCGTAGTACGTAGGTTGCCTGACCACTGAACATACGCTCTTCATCACACCGTGTCGAAATAGGCTTGTTTCCACTGAGAACATACTTGATAGATTTTTATTTCTATAATATGAGCATGATGTTTACTTATCAAAAAATACTGTTTTCTATTAAAATATCCATTGATTAATTTTATTTTAATGAAATGAATCGAAAGAAATTAGGCTCTATGTCACGTGACAATGAACGCCAATAAAAAAGCGTGACGTTACGCCGTGCGAGACGCCATTGTTGTAGAGATGTTCGTGTAAAAAAAATATCGATATTTTTTTCGATATAATATGTCGTAGTGTTCTATCGATACTTTGCGATATATTGTACAAATATATCGATATTTTTGATATATTGTAAGAAATTTGTTTGTATTTAACTATTCTTAGAATATTACATACGTTTCAGATTAATGCAAGTAAAAACAGCTAGGACGAAGAAACGAATTAACTTAATTTATTAAAAATAAAACTTTATACTTAACTACATACTTTTTTTAGCAATTAAACTAAGTAAAAAAAATAGTTAAATTTTAGATCTACGGTAGTAGATAGGCAGACTGAAGTAAAAATTGGTAGATCTACCAAAATGTAGGTAGACCTGGCATCTGATCACTGCGCACTGTCCTCACGGAGAATATTTCCCTTTATATCGTTGTCAGTGTTATAGGCTCACCCATTTTCTACCAATACTAACTTACTAGTCAATTTCACACTGGCGGTAATACTGCGTAAATAAAGCATCAATATAAAAAGGAATGGCATGTGATTTTAATTTCTCACGACATTTGGTATATCGAATGAAATATATCGATTGTACATATCGATATTACTTGATTTGATAATATTGAGTTGAAGTGATATATCACGTGCATGTATCGATATTTTATGATATATCGATTTATGTCGTTCACCCCTACATTGTTGTTGTTGACGTTGGTCTTGTAATACAACGCGCTATTTTTTATATATTTCGTTTTCTAGTAATTTTCTTCAAATTGATACAGCAGTTTTTAGTAAATTCGTAGAAGACAATAATATTTAATCATGGAAACAGGATTAATTAAGGCAAACAGCAGTAATTTGCCCAAAATTGACGCCGTTATGATTGGAAGATTCTTTGCGGTGAACAGTGACTTTTGTTCATCAGAATTTATTCAAGTTTTAACCACTGTTTTCTTATTTTTTTATCATTTGGAACGTAAATAAATATATTTTTTTGGCGTTTTTATGACTGTGCTTTTACAGTGGGGCACTGCACTCAACACTGTTATGATGCGATTGCACGGCGTGACGTCACACAAGACGCCATGACAGTTATGTGCGTTTTCGAGGCAAATTTAAATACAATTTTTTGAATGCAAAATAAATAAAGAAAATATTATTATTTTTTCAAAATATTTTTTTTTAGGATTAAATAGATGATAAGGTAAACTGTGAACTCGATTTTAAAATTTTGGAAACTAGCCTATTCCTATATATTTTTCATAACTTATTACGTTATTAGCATTTCTGCAGGGAGGTTTCTACAAATTTTTGCATCCAAAAGATCAAAGCATGGCCAGAGAGAATGTGATTTTTATTATACTAAATAAATATTTCTCACTTAAAAAAACACATAAAAATATGAACGCAGAGAAATTTAATCCTGCGCAAAGTACCAAAAGAATACTAACTTCCTTTTATTTATTTATTATTTCTTTTTTGTTACACATATTTCACATTATATACTTTCACGTTTTACGTGTAGTTCTTTAGAGCTAATATTTTAACTTTACATCTTGTGAGACATTTACAGCGTTCAACAAACACGGCACGTACAGTTCTCGCAATATATAACTATAAATATTCACAAGAATTCTCAAAAATATATGTAGTACTCAAAAGAAAAACTCTAATATAATTGCAATATATTATGTAAGCTTACCCTCACGGCACAGTGTAACAACGTTTTAGTTTAAGCGTGATAATGAGTCCAGTGATTACTTTATAAGTTATTTTTCTTTACCTTTACATTTTAGGCTGAGTAGGTACAGGAAACCTAATGTTGAGACAATTCCTGTCCACAACAGTCGCGTCAACAGCTAGACGCTGTGTCTCTGCGGCACGACGTGTTCAAGTTTACCTTATTTTAAATGTAAATTATTTTCCTTACTTCGATAAACAATGCATGGCATTGTACTTCTATTCAACACACTGTGTCTCCGAACTGAAGGAAAAAATAGGAACAGAGTGTTTTAACACTATATTCCTCATGTCAAGTTGCTATGGTATATACTGTGAAACTCCACAAACTATAACTTATAAAACTGTAATTAAAACGCAGTATAGTTTAATGGAAATAAAACTTCATGCTATAAATAAAATATTAGTATTTAATGTGTTGAACATTTTTTTTGCAATTAAACTTACGATGTATAAATTTCATATGACATAGATTTATAACTTTTTAAATGAATACAATCCATTATAATTATTTTGAACACGATTTAACTGTAAAAAATTTAGTGGTGTGAAGCTTTCGGAGATATCCTAAACGAGGTTATACAATTTAATTTTTAACTGTACAAGAAAATATATGACTTATAGCGGATAGCTCTGTCATCTAGTATGACTTTATCAACTCATAATATACATATGTCCACAGAATTTAACACTTTTTATTAAAATCACCAACCAAAAGTCTACAAATCACAGTCTTCAATTGTACGAAATGTAAGTAATACTTTTATTATAAATTAAAACACTCTGACCAAAAGTGGTCTAATGTGTGGTAGAAGTGTCGACTCACACCCCGTAAAGAGTGGTTTTCATCTGCGTAACTCTGTAAAAAAGGAAAATGTTAATAGAAGCTACTACTACAAACAATAATTATACTTACTTTATAATACCACGTAGATATAAATAGTTTCCGATCTTTTAATATAACTTAGTGTAAGCTAAATTATTGTTTTAATAAGGGAGATAAACATCCACAAAGAAAATGTATCTCGTGAAATAACTCAATTAAAACAGTTCAATAAATTTTCATTCATAATAATATCATCAAGCTTTATGACTTAACTCTATTTCAATAAACTACAACACAAATCTAAAATTGAAACTCATACCATTCTTTGTTTAGTTTCTTTCATCATTTAAACACATACATGTTTGTTGTTACTAAAAACAGACAAAGCTACGATTGCGAGTGGAAAGAGCAAATGCTTAAATATGCATTGCAGCGCAAAAATATTCGTGCATTTGTGTATGCAAATTAAGCCACAATAGCCAAATTATGGTAAAACTGACTGGTGACCAAATATTTTGAATTCAGCATTGCCATCCATTGTTCTAGTATTTATTTTCGTAATATATATAAAAGAAAAATCTTTTAATATTTTATGAAAAACGAGTATATCTATCTGTGCTATTTACATCATAACTTTAAAATATTGTGTCTGTACATTGAAGTTTTTAGAAGTAAGTTATAGAGGGTGATGTAAAAACACGAATAGAATATGAATATATAATTTTAAAAATTTCATTTAAAGTAAGGTGACGGTGTATTTGAATGTTTCAACACGCAGAGTGTTGGATGGCTGGAAAGATTCGAATGAAACTGGTTTTCAACTACAATTTATTTTAAAGGTTCCTAGTTTATTATAAATTACAAAAACACCACAGATTCAAAAATTTCCAGCTAAATTATAAGAAATAATGAATCGCTGCTATAACAATAATAATTCTTGAACACGAATGTCCATTAAATTAAAAAAACTTAATGATCTATTGTAGTTTTCATCAGCTATTCCACTCTAGATCTAGTCTAAATCAGCTATTCTATAAGAAATATGAAAGTGGGCTTTTGTATAAGTTGTTGCAGAGTGAGCATTTTTCACATACATATGAAAATACAAGATCTGGAACATCGCATGGTGTACAATAATGTCCAACTAAGCTATATGAAAAAGAGAATATCTCCTTACGAAAAATTGTTCAGCGTATTTACAGTGTTTCATTGAAATTTTGATGTATAAAATTCATATGCTATTAGGTAATTAAATCAGAAGGCATAGATTATGAAGTTCACGACCACGAGGCCACAAATACATTTAGATATGTATATCTTCTAAATTTAAAAGTATAAGAGTTTTAACAACTTATTTAGTAATTTTAAGTTTAAAATATATGAATTTATTAACTTAACATAATTACAGTAGAAACAATATCAATTATAAAAAAAAATTACTTACCATTTGCTCAAAAGCTATATCTAATCTCTGCAGTGACTTTGCAAGCTGCATACTGTGCTGGAAATGTACATTGTCGTCACCAGTGCCATGTATAAGCAAGTAACGGCGGCCGCGGAGTTTTTCCGCCGCTAACATTAAATCAGATGCTTCATATCCCGAGGGATTGTTTTGAGGTGTGTCCATATACCGCTCAGTGTATATTGAATCTATAAGAAAAGGTGTAATTAGCAAACCTGTAAGTCATTGTCTTTTAAGTATTTTATTAGAATTTTTATTTTTTACTAATTGGTTCTTCCATAGAAGTTGTCAAATAATACAATATATTACATATATATCAAACACTATGCTTTCTAGCATAGTTTGTCACTTGAAAAATTCTAGATTTGGAAACATTTTTAACTTCCCAAGTAGCACTGTAAAATATTTATATTTCACTAAATAATTTATATATCAAAATTGATTACCTATCGCTTAAATTATCCAAAAATATATTTATAAATTATAAAGCAACAAGTAACAAGCTGATCGCTGCCTTTTTTGTGTATTCACGGTACATAAATTTAATCTTAAGGAGACCTAGATCACTAAATAGTAAAAGTCAACAGTTGATTTCGATTGATTTGATTAAGACTTTAATTTCTAATATTAATATATTTTTTATAATGAATATATTGGATGAAACGCTTACTGAACTGTCATCACATTATCTTACATTTAATTAAAAAAGACGTTACTACCGTAATAAAGCCATGACGTAACGGGAGCAACGGCCGCTGCACAAGAAACTATCTTCTCATCATCTTTAATTAACATCATAGTGCTCGCATATCCACCGTAACTCCAGCCCCATACACCAATACGGTCGGGGTCGATAAATTGATATGTTTCAATAAGACTTCTGTAAAAATGTTTGTATTTTAGTGCCAATAATTATTTTAAGTTGTTTCTTTTACAAGTATAAATATCAATCAAGAAAATATATTTTAAATAAAAAAGAAAAATCGTATCGTGTTTAGTTTATTATTTATATCAGTGAGTAGTCCATACATATTTATGTTCAAATATATATTATAAAGTTAAAATACTAATAAGTGCAATCACGTGATATAACAACTATGCTTTAATAAATACTCATAACATTTAAATAATAAATCACATCGCATAATTGCGCAATAAAAACAGTTTAGATTTTAATAAATATTTCATAATATTATTTTAAGTAACTTCATAAATATTATAAATTGAACAGTTTAACTGTACCTTTAACCAATTTAACTTTACCTGATAGCAGCTAAACTGTCGGTTATTTCAACTGTCCCAAGAGCATTGTTAAGTGCGTGCATAGCTTCTACTCCCATTGCGCCTGATCCTCTTACATCTATTGAAGCTACTATGAAACTACGGTTACTGCTTAAATACATGTTATAGTATTCTGTAAAATGAAAAATATAAAATCATTATTCCGTATATGGCAAAGTTTTTTAATAATTAAAGCAAATATTTACGTATTTCACATTAAAATTAATTTTTATTTTTTTGGAACCTTTTTTTACCTAAATCATAACTGTCCTTTACTCTAGTTGTTCCAGGACCAGCATATAATCTGACAATCATAGGATATTTCTTTCCTGGCTCCATTTCTGGAGGTAAGAGCAGCTTAATGTGAGCCTTTAGTTCCTCTTCTAAAGTCATCACGTTAAATAATACCATAGGTAACTTGTATCGGCTTAATCTATCTAGAAGCCTCGCGTTCTCTGTCACAAGTTTAAAATTATTGTTCTGGAAGTAAAAATGTCGTTATTTTATTACTGACTTTTGGTATGGATAATATAATACAAGAAATTTGTTATAGTTTACCTGACCGACATAAAAATATGTCACTGGAGGAATATTGATAGCACTACACGAAACAATTCCGTAACTTCCTCCAGGTGAAAATATACCATCAGCATGGTTACATCCAGGTTTGTCACATGATAAACATTTTGCCTTTCCTTGAGATGTTTTCCACAACTGCCTTTTCCATGGTTCATTTCCTGGTGATAATATGTAGTACACTGTATCAGTGTCTTGATTCCAACCCAATATTTCAGTTACTGTTGAATTTCCTGGACTTAAATCTTCAATTTTCATTGTATTAAAATTTAAGGCGTGCTATGTGCATGAACCTTTGTTCCTCGTAAGGTAAAGGACGAATTTCCAGCATTTGTGTACCATTTGCATCAAAGAATGGAGTAGCAATATCTATCCAACCACTAGGTTCAGTCTCTTGCTTCAGAATTGTACATTTGTCTAATTTAAGATCACAATTCACTAAAACGCTTACACTTTGTCTTCTATTAAGCCATAGCACAATTAAGTTTTGATCAGTTGCCCAATTGACTCTGCCTAAAATATGATCTAATCCAATAATGTCAACTGGTGCAGGTATAGTCATCACATCGATTTTTGTATCGTTCAATTTAAAAACACGCAATTCTACCGCTGGATTTGTGCGACCTGCCTAACAAATTAATATATTTGTAGAACTATAATAACATATAAGGTGCAAATAACTGTGAATTACAATTATACCAACCTTAGGATATTTAAAATGAACCAATAAAGGATATTGATTATCAAACTCAGAAGGTTCTCCATAGTATGGATATACTGCTGATTCCACTTGGGAATCGTTGAAAGAAGCTACAGCTAGATATGTTCCGTTGGGTGAGAACCACGTCGCTTCTGCCGCATTAAATACTTCTTCTGAAATTTTATTTATTATTTTATATATCTACACTAAGAATTATAATGTAGTAAAAATAAGAAAGTCGAATTTAGCATTAATGTGATATATATTATACTTACCCTCATATATCCAATCAGTGACACCATGGTATATGTTGCCTACTACTCCATCGGTAGTAAGCGGAGTAATTACATCAGGATTAGACACATCAGGAACGTAATATACATTATTATTTTGTACAAAAGCGAGAGCATGATCACTTCCCCACACAACCACTTGAAGTGAACCATTCCCGATGCTTGCTATGGACCTACAGTAAAATAAATAGTATTTATGTAACTTATAGAGGGAACTTAGGGTCATTAGCGACTTAAACTGATGGACAAAATTTAATTCTTTATATTATTACCAAAAATAATAATTTCAGGGAAGCAGTTATCATTGTGCAGACGAGGCGCACTGACTGAACACAACCTTTACAATTCCTAATATAAACAATAGTATTGAATTTTTCCGTAGCTTCTTATATATTTCTAATCAAATCAAAAAGTATACAAATTTGAACGTCTATATACACTTACTTAATAATTAAGAATGTTTCATACAAATAAAGAAAATTAATTAATCTTAAACAATAAACCAAATAACGTTGCTTGTAGGTATATTATAACTTAAATTTTAAGATTTTGCTTAGTCTTAATAATATTTTTATCTGTTATTAATACTTACTTGATATAAGTATTACTTACTTGTTTTCGAGATCATACACTGAGTATTCAGCTATTGTAGAATACCGATATACCTGAAAACCAAAAATCAATATTATATTTATCCGCTCAGAACATATAAGAAGAGAGAAAAAGTTCCAAAAACAAGGCAAATATTTATATATAAATAACATCAACAACAACAATCATTTTCATAAACGTTTTGATTATAATCAATTTCGTTTACTTTCGTTCGTGAAACTGTCACGTATTTCCCGCTTATTGAAGAACAGAGTGAGAACCTAAGTGGCAAATAGAACCTAAGTAGCGCGTACAGTTACTACTAAGAGCATAGCACCATGCTTTATTCTACTGTGGTGAAAGTGTAACTAATTGTAATTTAAAAGTTTACAATTTTTAATTTTTGGATATTATAAATAAGTTTAGTTGCTTTGAAAAATGTATTCAACGTGCTCGTTTGTTAAAGGTATACTTTACTTTACGTAAAGCTGACAACGCTAAACTATATCCTACTACAAGTTCTATACTTACTAATTAAGAATATGTATCCAAGAACATGCACATTATGAATCAAGCCAATTAATTCTAAGTAATATATTTTAAATTATCAGAAGTTTATTATTATACAACCGCGTGTATCTATATACACATGTACACGTGCATCAATATCAAAATTATTATAGCATAGATCATCCATCTATTTCAAAGAACATTTCATTTTACAGAAAAAAATATAAAGAACGATTAATTAAAACAAGTTGATTAATGTAATTTATTGCACTTAATTTAATTAAAAAAATCATAAAACACACATAATTTAATTACGAAAATAATAATAAATAAAACTAAATTTTGTGTAATTGTAAATTTAATTAATATTTTTTATAAAAAGAACTTAGATATTAAAATGGTTACCTTTTGTTTATTTGCAGCTAAAAGCAAGTATTTTTGGTCATTTGAGAATGACGATACGGAGAATCGGCTTAAGTTGTTCTGTGAAAAAATACAGGCAACATATTACCAACAAACATGTGCTAATGAAAAAAAAAAAAAAAAAAAATGCAAAATGCTATATGAAAAACACTTACGAATACTGATTGATCAATAATTGTAGAAAAATTATCAGCTGCAGCGTCATATTTATTAATTGAACCGGGCTCTATGAGTAAGTACTCCGTATCTAGAACAAGATGTAAATAAGAACTTTTTTCTTTTGCATTAGGGGAATTACTTAGTTTACTGAATTTAATAACAGATAGTACGATTGTGGAGATTTATTATGTTTTTTTTACTTTCACCCTGGGTTTTTCATGGCGAAACTAAATATCGGGCTTATTTAGCTTTGCATCGTTATCCTATACTATTTTTCTAAATACTGATGTAAATTATTCTAGATAAAACACTGTATGATATATTTCTATCAATCATTACAATACATATGGAACAATAATCAATTGTAATTCAAAACCAGTAACGTTTGCAGGTCCTTTTAGAATGAATACAATATTATTATAGCAATTAATATTTATAATTAAAAGAAAGAATTATTGATATTATTTATTATTATAAAAATATTACACAAAAAGTCTAATTTTAATAGAATTTTATTTCAGTAATCCATTTAATTATGTGTACCTATAAAAAGACTTATTAGCATTCTTTATTATATATTGCTTCATTAATCACTTTCTTGATCCATTAGGAATATGTATTTTTAGCCTTATTAGATATATAACAAGGTAAGCAGAGGGAATCTCGTGTATGTCGGTCTGTTCTACATTTTCCCCCGAATTTATCTAAGCAGGGAACAAACCCACTACTATCATGTTTATAATCAATTGTAGACTCGATACTATGGCCTTAAAATATGCCATTATTTTAAGCAATTCAGCTGTCTTACCTGATATCCAATTCACAGATACTCTGAGGGGAAAAAAATCAGGCTGCAAAGGCACCAGTTCTTCAAGAGTAAATGTCTTGAGCAATTTTTGTGGTGAAAGGACAGAATCTGTCAAACCCCAAAATGAAGTTGCGACGAGTATCAATAACGGATGTGTCTGTAATGTAATTCAATTTTGTTATTTACCGTACATTTTCAAGACATAATAAAATAAATTCATAATATAAATTTAAATACATGCATTAATTAATTTTAAATTACTATGATATAATATATTAGACATACTTATATTACAATTTATTACGACTGCCTAGTGCCTATTAACTTATAACATATCAATGTTACAACGTTGATAAAGTTCTTCTCTCAATAACTTTCGCTTATAGTTATGTAACAAATTAGAACTTAAGGCTTAAATAAAATTTACAGTATATATATATATATATATATATATATATATATATATATATATATATATATATATATATATATATATATATATATATATATATATATATATATATATATATATATATATATATATATATATATATATATATATATATATATATATATATATATATATATATATATATATATATATATATATATATATATATATATATATATATATATATATATATATATATATATATATATATATATATATATATATATATATATATATATATACACGACACGCAGCAGACCCTTTCCTCGTTTTTTTTTGTGTAATATACAGCATCTATATTGCGACTAACGTTATAATAAAGCTTTCTCAAATGAATGTTTAAGGTATCAAATACAAAAACATAATATATTTGTCTTGAATTTTTCAGTCTTCATAGCTAATATCGCAATATTAAAATTTGATTCTTTCTTAAAAAATAAAGTAAATAAAATCGGAGTTAGCATTTTATTTTCTCAGACACATTTACTGTACAATCAAGAATTCACGTGATATCTCTTAGAGCAGAATTTTTTAATAAAGTAAGCCATATTGTAACACATCGTAGCGCAATTAGGACCGGACTTAACTACTGCATACCATAGCAGGTGAGCGGTGGGCTCAAATTTTGCTCGTATAAGTGTTAACATATGAAACTTGTGTTTGTTGTATCGTGTCAAGATGCACTAGCATTCTACCACTTAATGTAATGAATCCATACAGATACTTTGTGTTTAGGTAAAAAGTGAAGAGGAAAATGGATGTCTTTTTTGGTATGTTCTTCTAACTTAGTAAGATTATATATTCTATCGGATTCTACGCAAACTAAGACATATTAAGAACTACTATTAAAATATGCTACAGTAATAAGATTTATGTAAAGTATATGACAATTTATTCATACTCCTCCAATAAGAGTAAGCTAGAATAACTAACGTCTTAAGGTGAGTGTGTGTAAGTATCTGAAAATGTTTGATATTGTTTCAATTTTCACGTATTAATGTGTTTATACACGGTCACGTGGTGTGAAGTGGATCACGAGTATATCAGATTTTTAATCTATTACCAAAGAATAGCTAATGAAGCATTTTTTATAACTGATTTTAACAGAATAATATTTTTATCTGTACATAAAAAATAATTAAAGGGCGTCGGTGGTTACTTATTCTAAATAAATAATTTGAAATATTATATTAAAACAAACAAATAGAATTAATTAGCTATATACATTGCTACAAATGTTCGCCTATAATTGCATACGGAAATAACGATTCGGCGCTACGTTTCAACCTGATGCTAGACGTCAGCGAGATAAGGTAGAGATAATTTTTATATGACAATTGTCATTAAATTTTGACCCCAGCCAGTTCTAATTCAATGAGAAGAATATGTAAAATAATTAGATACAAATTTTTCTATTTTATATATATATATATATAAATATATATATATATATATATATATATATATATATATATATATATATATATATATATATATATATATATATATATATATATATATATATATATATATATATATATATATATATATATATATATATATATATATATATATATATATATATATATATATATATATATATATATATATATATATATATATATATATATATATATATATATATATATATATATATATATATATATATATATATATATATATATATATATATATATATATATATATATATATGTATATATATAAATATATAAATGTGTGTGTGTGTGTGTGTGCAACAATGACTGCCAATGATGCCAATTATCTATTGAATCTTTGTCATTGGGCAAAAAATACAATAACATGAAATATTCACTTACTATTTTTAAGTCGTGTTTTTTGCTATATAATTAAGTAACATTTATGGTAAACTATCAGTATAATGTTAACAGCTATTGTCTTTCATAATAAGTATTAGCACAGCTAACCCATTGAATTTTATGGAGAAGCCACACTAACTTCACACGGAATGCCAAAAAAGTAGGTTACTATTACAATAACTGAATTTTTAATTAAGGCTACTCTCATTGTTTTAGAAGCAATATATTCTTATTTACTAATCACAACAAAGGACAATTTAAAAGCAAATGTCACTTTGTTTTGCTTTTACTTAAATCAATCTCAATGCAAAATATACTATATCGTTCAAAAAATAAAACACAAAAAATCTCAACAAACACTCATAACTTGATAAATACCTAAATAAGCAACGTAATTGAATGTTATTAACCCTATATACCTAATCACTTTCAACTTTAATAAATATTTTTGACTTTAGTTGAATGTTTTGTTCAAATCAATGGTTAATGATAAAAGAGAATAAATACGTCTATGATTATGAATACTCACCATTTTACGTGAATGAATCTCGAGACACAGGACCAGAGGACGACTCCTCAATGATTTAAGTGGTCCAATCAGAGCACATTCGAGTCGACACACACTCAACACACACTCGACTCGACAGAGATCAACTGTACGCACGAGTTACTCAGACACCGCTCAAACGCAAACTGCGCCCGCGCACCTTACATCACACAAACTTTAAAATGAACACAGACCTACTTTTATCTCATAGCCCGTATATAGTGTTAATTTACCCCTTTTTAGGATAATAATTGAGAAATTGCATTGAGTGTATATGTGTAATTTTTAATAGACATTTTTTGTTATTTACATCAAAATAAGGTGACCGATGACCTGTTTTAATGTTTATATTATATATTATTTTGTGTTTTTTTATATTCTCTCCTCTTAGCTATATAGGCATTTGCCTTGAGAATTATAAACAAAAATAAATATTAACTACAATAACAAACGGTCAAGAGCATATCGTGTCAATTTTAATTCGTTACACTATCGCAATGTAGATACTTGATATACATACTTCTTAGGTTAATAAAGGAAATTTTAAAATTAACTAAGTCTGTGTCAAAGCTATTTTTCTGGCGTGAAATGACATTGAGCTTAAAGTATCAAATACTCAGAATAGTCATATATAATATCAGAAGTTATAAGCGTACTAGAGTATTTCCCAGTGACTTAGAGTTTTGAAATTTGACGAGAAGTTAAAATTGATAATAAATACACAAAGAAAAATTTCCGATAGATTTGAATATATTGGTATATCAAACAAACCAATACAAAGTTATTATGTATTTGTTGCTCATAATAGAATAGGCAGAAGGAAACCGCAACAGCTGTAGGAACCTAATGATAAGACACTCCAGTTCTCGCTTTCCACCTTTTCCAGGTTTTAGATACTGAGTGGCAGAAGGCAACGCCGCACTTGCTTAGCTGTCAGAGCGAAGAACAAAACGGAAAGGACAAAACTCAATCTTTCCCGAGAATTGAATCCATAAATAATCACTTTTACAGGCAGAGCGCCTCTCTGCGCCACGACGGTCAATTGTGTACTTAATTGCATATAAAATGAGCGCATACAACCGCAACTATAAATTGTCAACTTTTATATATTTACCATCCATTCGTATCTACTGACCATTATGAAATTGGTATTCCCTTGGTCTGCGAGTACTTTTTACATTTGGCCAGTATTTCTATTTATTAAAAGAATATTCTATACAAAAATAATAATCAATGTACTGAGATTATTATTTTTGTAAAAATATATATTTTAAATTCTTTTCGTTCGTAATAACAGACAAAAATAAAGATAGTGTATACAACTTATCCGAGTCGACAAGCTCCTTGCTTCGCCACGCTCTAATTGAATTCAACAAATAGAACGTAGCAACTTGTGTCGCCGTCTTAACGGACTTGGTATGTGCGTTGACGCAAGACCTGACGTTGAGAGGCGTACAGTCGATAGGACCAAAGGTTGCTCGAATTTTTAATAATTTTTCTATATTATTTGCAATCAAATTGAATGTTTAGATTTTAATTTAATATTTACATGATAACATACAATTATTTCTAATAGGGGCTTTTCATGGGACTTCCCCGTGGAATACACAATTGTTTATTTTTGTAATATAGGTATGTTTTCTTGATCTTTTTACATATAACATGGTGCCAAATTACGTCATGTTCTCATGTTGTCAATGACCGGAGAGTAGAGGATCACTTTGGATTGTCATGCAAGTCTCTAATAAATAAGCTGAGCAATGTCCGTACAATGTGATTAATATACAATCACGGGCAAGTGTGACCTTCAATATCTACTGCTTCATGTCCTGCTTGTTTCGTGTTTTTGTAATAAAATGTATAAATATTTAAATCACTTAGTGCTAAATATCATTTATATTTCATACGCAAGACGCCATTGTGGCGCAATTTGTATGACTCGATTTGGACTCGATTTCTACTCGAAAACAATACGACTCGATTTCTACTCGACAACAACCTAGAGTAGTAGAAAAAATTATAAACTGTTATACTATAATTCAAATTTAGTTCGTTTTTATTATATTTTAAAAACATACCACTTTTTTTCTATTATAAATTTATTTTAATTTGATATCCTGGAACCAATTTAATCTTAAAATTATCACTATATCTATATCACCGGACCCTTCTTTGCGAGCTACATTTTGTAGTTGTTAAAGCATGTATGTGTAGATTTTATATATAATTATTCATTTTTTATATAATGGTAAATAGAAGAATAATCGCTTTCAATTGATGATACATATAAATATCTTTAAAATTAATTAACGATTTGAATGACTTTAATGTCATTTTCACTGTCTTACTCTACTTGTTAGGATAAGCAGAATTATTTAAGGGAAATATTTATATTATCAAAAATATGCACGCAACACCCGTACGGGGGATTAGCCAATACTATTTTACTTTTGACTATGTCAACAATAAGCACCGAACATAAGAACTATGATCTATGATTTATGTAGTAGTATTATTTTTAATGTATGTCAATTTTACCAAAACCTATTAGTATTGTTCGTATATATACAGCAACATATACATTTTTGAAAAATATTCACTGCATACATTTCACATACCTACAATTTTTTAAACATAATTACTTTGTTTTATTTTTATCTATATTTTATCATTCAAATTATAATTACTAATAGCTTATCATTTTCCTCGTGACGAGAATTTAACACATTTTGCTCTATTGACTTAAATGTGCGTTTGTATTCTTTTATTGAAATGCTAATTAACATTTAATTAAATATCCTCTGTGGTTTAATTTACATAATAAACATTTGTTGCGTGGGTATGACTGTGTTTGGAGTTGTTAACCCTGTATAAAAATTATAACAATCACGATTTGGTTTATATTAAAGATGTTTGTTAAATTTTGTTTTTGTGCAATAAAGTATTATATATATATATATATATATATATATATATATATATATATATATATATATATATATATATATATATATATATATATATATATATATATATATATATATATATATATATATATATATATATATATATATATATATATATATATATATATATATATATATATATATATATATATATATATATATATATATATATATATATATATATATATATATATATATATATATATATATATTTTTTTTTATAGCTTCACGCTTTTATCCCGCACATGGCAGGGTAGGCAGAGGGAACTGCAGGAACCATACAAACCTAGTGTTAAGACACTCCGTTACTTAGTCCCTGCTTACTTCGTCCCCGCTTTCCGCCGTTTTCGAGGCATTGCGTGTTGAGTGGCGGAACTCAACGCCGCGCTTTGCCTTAGTTGCCAGAGCGAAGAAAATGGAAATAGAAAAATCCATCTTCCCCGACTGGGGATCGAACCCAGAAACCGTCGGGTTAGTCGCGTTACAGGCAGACGTTGCTCTCGCCACGACGGTCCTCGATATATATATATATATATATATATATATATATATATATATATATATATATATATATATATATATATATATATATATATATATATATATATATATATATATATATATATATATATATATATATATATATATATATATATATATATATATATATATATATATATATATATATATATATATATATATATATATATATATATATATATATATATATATATATATATGCGTCATTGTTTCGGGAAGTTAGGTATTCATGACCTGTAGTTTCCTTATGTATTTATAGTACGTACATATGTTGATTGCATTTTGAACAAAAGGAAGAACAGCATACAAGTCTGTTTATGTCAAATTTACTCACTGATATATTAAAATTATAAACCTTTTGGAATTACAATGATTTGTACAGTAATTAATTTATTGGTTTAACATTACAGTATATTTTTACATAATACGAGTATGAGTCCGTCGTGACGCAGAGGCGCAGTGTCTGCCTGTAAACGCGACAGTTTGTAGATTCACTTCCCGCTCGTAGAAGATAGATTTTTCATTTCCATTTTCTTCGCTCTGTCAACTAGACAAAGCGCGGCGGTGAGTTTCGCCATTCAACACACAATGCTTCGAAAAGGCGGAAAGCGGGAAACTCAGTGCTTTTACACTTTTATTCTGCATAGGTATATTAGGGTAGTCAGAGAGAACGGTAGGAACCTTATGTATATTTATTATAAAATTTAAATACAACAACTGCCGCTTCAGTTTCTGTTCGAGGACATGTCTATAAATATAATTTTATCTCAATATGATTAGCTAAGGATTGGTGTAAGATTCTGCCACCCAACGTGCAATGAAAAAATTAAGTTAATAAAACGTTGCCTACTATACACAACTCCCACAATAATAAAAAAGGAAGAATAGCAAGTTCATAAATTTATATTTTTTAATATCACATCTAATTCCTCGTATAAAATACATAATTACTCGCTCATCATGTCTATTTTATCCACCAATTGAGTAAAAGTCAATGTCGACTCATTAGTATTATTTATATAATATCATGCGAAACCTTGTGCTATTTGTTTACTTTTAACAAGTAACTTAAGGCAAACTTGGCTGTTGTCTATAAAATTATTCGAATGCATTATGTAAATTTAAAATTATATTATAGTTAATTTTATTCATTTTGTACTTAAGGTAAGGCAAAAAATATTTATACACAATTTTTGACATGACGAGTATTGTATATTGATTGAAACGTAAATGTTAAAGTTAAGTGATAAAAAAACCCAGTGTTTAGTTATTCTTTGTTTAGCAACACAATACAATATTCTGGTCACAGTAGCTTTTTGTGCCACTCACTAATATAATGCTTAAGTTCGAATGCGATGTAAATAATATGACGTAACGTCTACGAGTACGGTCTGCATGGTGCAGTTATGTGATCGCGTTACACAAGACCTTTCAAATGTTAACAATAAAAGTATTACGGCCAAAAGAGGTAGATCCATAGATTAAAATAATAAAAATGATGTTTAATTAGAGGACAGTTGTGGCACAGAGGTGTAGCTTCTGCTTGTAAACGCGACACATTTTGGTTCGATTCCCACTCGCGAAATATGGTTTTTTTTTTTATTTCCATTTTCTTCGCTCTGGCAACTGCTCAAAGCGCGATGTTAAGTTCCACCACCCAACACGCAATGCGTCGTTTTGAGTGGTGGAACGGCGGAAATCGGGGATTGTCTTAACACTAAGTTCCTACGGTTTCTGCGGATCCCTCTGTCCACCCTGCTATGTGCGGGATAAAGCGTGTAGACATGAAAAAAATTAACACATTAAATTATTTACATATATGTTATTTTCCGGCTAATTTTTCACATAGTAGAATAATACAAAAATTTATATGATATCTAATTATGTAACTAAAAACGAAAATATATATTTCATAATTAAAAATTAAAATTTAAATAGCTCTGCTTACTAATTTCTATTTTAAGCAATAATATGATATCCTAATATATGAATGAAATTGTTAAAAAACATTACTCTTATATGAACTGTTTATACATGGGCCTATACAATAGGAACGAGTGTAACATATTATTTTAAATATACGTATGCAGAATATTTTCCTTAACAATGAAGTATTGATAAATTCTTTATTTTTATGTTATGAAACACGGTGATTGTGTTTTCTATATAAACATAAATCGTTCTTTGAAAATACATTAATAATACTTTTCCAGATTTAATATCTATGTACATAATACATATATTATATAAGTTGATTAATTAAATTGTGTTTCACTTTTAGAACAGGTATATAAAAATAAATAAATAAATATTAAACTTAGTACTCACACTAATTCACAATCATCCACACTAAGGATAGAAATAAATAAAAATTTGAACGCAGAAGAATTTAAACCAGCGCCTCTTGAAAACGGTCCAAGCGCTCTGATCACTAAGCCATTCAAATATTTCTTTAGGTAAATTAAATGAAATTGAAATTAATATTTATATTACAAAGTAATATACGAAAATGGACATTTTATATAGCCATACTTGACAAGAAAGTACCTACATAGATTGGTTCCTATAGAAAATCTGTTACGGAAGCCTTCGTGCAGTAGGCGGAAGGAAGCACCTAACATCGACGTGATATATTGCCTACTGTAGGCAATATTTATTAATGTCCTATCAAAATTTGATATTTGCAAATATTATAAACAAAACTCGTAATAACTTACTGTAATAAGAAGTGTAATAAATTTATATGTACCTAAACTACGTATAAGACAAATACAACATTTACAATTATTAAGAATCCGCTCCGGACACATTCTATCAAAAAATGTTATTCATATGCAGAACATAACAAATAGATAATATTATAATTTGCTATTTGAATGTGCATTAAATGAAGCACTGCAGCCATGTTGGCTAAAATACTTCAATATTGGTATTTGTAACATTTGTTTGTTTCGCATTTTGCAAAACCATTGGCTAAATTGTTGACATAACTAAATAAATTATTAAAAAACCCATACATTTAAAAACAACACAATGTATCTATTTTCTAATCTTATTTATAATAGTAGTATATATAGCAGAAATATTTTTGTATTATAATGTTGTTTTTCTGATATAAATTTTATTTGAATTACACTATTTATGAGAGTTCACATAAGCGGGTGTCATTGACCTGACACAGTAACATCAGATATTAAATAATGTAAGTGATATTATACGTGTGCAAATTTTTACAGTTGTAGTATATTAAGAAACATCGTATAGTACTTTATAATCATTTGATAATTTTATATCTTTTTTTAATTAAAATAAATTAAATTTTCTATATATGCCTACATTTCAGATTCGACTAGTTCCATACGGTCATATGTGTATTTGCCAACTGTAAGTAACTTAGTATTCAAATTCTCCCTTCTCCACTTCCCGCTCAATTTACAGTTCTTAACGCTGACGTTGTTTTACTGCTCAGGCACGATGGCTTCATCCTTTCAGTATATTACTACATATTTTGATATGTCATTAAGATAACATTTTAAAAAACCACAAATATGTTTCTATAGTAAAATTGATACATAGAAACCTAAAAAGTGTAATATGTGTAAAAGTTGTTGACTGTATTGACCTTACATGTGACAGCTGTGATCCCTATTTAAAAATCGGACGTTGATATTTAAAATATTATCATAATCAGTCTAATTATCTATTTACGACATCTTCCCCAATTATCATTATAGGTAAATATTATAACCTTTAACATGTAATAACCCTTTTTTTGCACTAAGGTCTCTCTGCTGACACATGATACAAGATATTCCTTAATAAAAATGTAACAAGATTTCTTGCTTATCTTCTGAGTGAAATCCCACTATAGTCCTGAAAATGGGAAAACAAAAATGAATAATCTTCATAACAATTCGTCGTTTTATTTATTTAAATTATAAAATTAAAAAGATTTTCCCACAAAATCGAAATAATCATATTTTTTAATCTAATATTTTTTTTAGTTAGCATATCATGAAATTTATAACCATACACACATGCTACATATTGGAATTCCGCATAAATTGCATTTCGCCAACTTTTCTTAAACAAGTACCTAATTAAGAAAGATGGCACGTCTTAAATTGTGTTACGTTCATAAAGATGAATATCGCTGTAAAATAGAACGCGTGCGTAAAGATAATATATATTCTATTATACTAAAAGATAACCTTTTAACATCATATTTTATGATTATTTTTCTTTGTTTATATTTAGATATTTCTCTCAATTATTTATTTAAAATAAATTACATACTCTCTCTCGTTTAGCAAAGTCGTGATATGTAACGTAATGTCAAAACTGGAACAAATGTCAAATTTAATAGAAATAAAGTCTACCGCCTACTTCAACTATAATAGTAATATCGAAATTTGTATACTTCATTTGACTTTGGTCTATCCTTTGGACGATTCTGTTTTAATGTCTCACACTAGAATTAGCGTACAATATTATAATATAAATATTATTATACATCTACACATTGGTATCGGTATTCTATTGTATAATCGTGATCGGTCATAGCTCCTTTCACTTTTGCGGACGCCAACCTCTACGTGTTTCCATTGCCGCATCGCGTATACTTTAGTCCAGTCGACCCAGTTTCAGATTTTCACACTATGATGTTTTATAAAAAAACATAAATGAGTTCAGCCTATCATTTAAAACTAGTAATAAGTATATTTTGTGGCTTGTATTGTATTTTATGTAAAAATAAATTTCACTTACAGTAAGAATTTTATACTTAATTATTAATTGTTAATTATTATTTTATAATTTCTTTGTTAAGATTTCCAAAGGCAACTGGATGAGGGTCGTAACATTTGGACACTTCGATACTACTGCCTTGTTAAATCAGTCAGCATTCAGCCACCTTTGATTGTAATGGTGTAATTAAACAATATTGTCGTGATACCATATGTCCGCATACCTTAGTTAAGCACCACACCCCTTGTTCTCTGTTTATTAATGTATCAAGTCATTCATCTTTATTGTACTTAATCGATTTCAATTGATTCAAAATTATTTACATAAAATAATTTTAAATAGGATTGTCGTGGCGCAGAGGCGTAGCGTCTACCTGTAAACACGACGGTTTGTGGATTCGATTCCCACTAGAGGGAGACGAATTTTTCTATTTACATTTTCTTCGCACTGGAAACTAGACAAAGTGCGACGCTGAGTTGCGCCACTCAACACGCAATGACTCGTAAAAGGTGAAAAGCAGAGACACATAAAGTAGGGACAAAGCAAAGAAGTGTCTTAACACTAGGTTCCTATGGATCCTGCAGTTCCCTGTGCCTACCCTGCCATGTGCGGGATAAAGCGTGAAGACATAAAAAAATACATAAAAATAAAACAGAAAAATATGTCAAATTAAAATACACTCCACTCATAATTTATTGTGTAATTAACTTATTGTTATATTTTAACCTGTTCTTATTTTTTATGGTAATAAAATTTATAATCTAACATTTTAAATAAAATAATTTGTAAATTACGTAAAATATTTTTAGCACAAGTTTCACTAGGCGGCCAACGACGTCAGTTTTGTTTGGCGACCAGTAATTAAAGAATTCCAGTAATAAACCCTCATTAACCTGAAAATTATATTTTATTTTTAGTACCTTTGTGACAAAATAAGAATTCTTTTAACTCAACAAATAGATTACAAGTATTAAAATCATATTAAGTTATCTGTAACAAAATTTTACAAAACTTTACGCCGAATGTAGACTACATATAATATTCCAAAAGTCATATATAATGCAAACAAATTTAAATATATTGAAGTTAATTATATAAGCATAAAAACCGGTAACATAGATCGGTGACAGCAAACACCGGAACCGGTAACATTTAACATATAATTAAGCAAAAATATCGGCTATATGTTAGTCGTACTCGCACACAGGGATTCGTCATCAATCTCTGTATTAAAATCATATCAACGATAAATACTACTTATTATAATATTGACAAATTTAAATATTTGGTCGTATTTTGCTCTTTTTCTATGACATGAAGTTATATATAAAAGTTTATAATGTTTTTGTCTGCTGTGCCTACCTACAAATTATAATTCTTTTTTTTTTTCATTTGTACTGCAAACTCTAACTTTTCGTCTAATTTTCTGATCTTTAGCCAACGAGATTTATCCTATCGTTTTTGAATATGCAGTTCTTTTCATATAAATGATGCTTTATATGAATGAATAAAGATCGAATTAATTTCAGAATGATAACTCCGTACAATCTTGAGGAAAATGGTCTTGACATACGTACAGACAAATAGACGACCATCGATATGATCATATAAGGTTTCCATTGTTATTGTCCATACCTGAAAAGCTATATACTAAAAATAAGCTATATACTATATATACTAAAAAATTTGCCAAATTTAATATTAAGGTACATTTCCTATACATATAGAATGAATAATATTTTATCAATAATCGTATTAATGAGCTGTAGTATGTTTTACACTCGTAATATAGCTAAAGGCTTTCAATTTAATTTAAAAATATAAAAAAAACAATAAAAAGCTTAAAAAAAACGTGTAAGAAAACAGTAAAAATAATATTCGAACTCAAATAATGAATATATGAGGAGTGAATAGTAATTGCTACTATCTCAGAAGGAAGAAATATACCTACCAAGCTATAACAATTTTGTAATTACAATCTGTACGTAATTACATCATTATCGTCAAATACTTTACGGGAAAAGCGAAGATAAAATAAAATATGTATACAAAGCATTATTTTACTATTTACCAACGACAACATTAGAAATATATTTTCATATATTTTTGTAAAAATCGAAAATGAACCTGGAATAAATATATTTTGAATGTGAAAACTTTCTGAGGGGAGTACGGATTATTTTTGCTTAAGGTTCTCTCCATCCCCCCGTGATGTATTAAGGATAAAAAGAGAAGCTATTATTAAGAAATGCTACATATAAGTTATGTAACATACTATAATATTATGTACTATGTATACAAATATATATATATATATATATATATATATATATATTCTAGAAAAACGATTACGCTGTTCTCATAAATCATTAATGACAAAGCGGACAAAAAGTAAAAGTAACTTTAACGTGCTTAAATAAAACGTCAAGGACAGTAGATATAGATCGTTTATTAATTGTTTTTCTCGTCACCACGATTTATTACAAAGTATAAAGAATTACGATTCGACAGACAATTCGGCGGGCATTCCGATGCACCTCTCCCAGTAACGATTCATTGTATTGTATCTATGTCTGTTCACACCGTTCAAGCTGTGTGCTTCATCGGGATATGACTGAAAAAAATATTATATAATAATTTATGTGAAATTATCTAAATGTAAAATTATGTAAAAAAAAATAAAATATGTGAAAAAAGTAAAAGCATATAGAAAGTGTAGAACTTAAAAACTGAAAATCTAATTATTGATTGAATTAACTTATATAACATTGTCCAACCGGAGTTATTTTTTTTATTACTTATTACGACTAGTATCTACGTCATGATAAACAAGTAATTAATGATTACCGCAGTTTGAATTAACGCACAAACGTAGATAAGAGTTTTGGTTAACCACAACTGGGGGACGAACATTTGTTTCTACAATCTTCAATCGTAAACTAATAATTACTATTTATTCATGTCTAATTAAACATAATATTACGAAGGATGTTTTATGTTTTATACTTTTAAAGTGTCAATTGAGTTGAAATAGTTTTACTTTTCGGTTAAAAATTTCGTTATAAAATTTAATAAATGCTGAATATTTAATAACAATTCTCAATTCTACAATCTCCATATTTTTAATTTCAACTTACCATCTGTTCAAAAGGAATATCTAATTCTTGCAACTTCTTATAAAGTTTGGCTGCATTTTGATAATGCACATTATCGTCTGCATTTCCGTGTAATATGTAAACGTTCTTTCCTCGTAACTTTTCAGCTAAGAGAGTCACATCTCCAGCTTCGTAACCAGCCAGGTTGTCTTCTTCAGTGGGCAAGCCCATATAACGTTCTGTGTACATTGTATCTGAAATACAAAATGTTTAGTCTTTCGTAAGCTATGGTGAATAAAATAATACGTAAATAATAATATAGTCATAATATACTTTATAGGAAATAATTAATTTGTTCTGTTAATAATAATTATGGCATGTATGAAGGTACATCCGGTTTTTAAAGACTATGATTAAAAAAAGTTGAATTCACGTTAAAAGATACTGTTATGCAATAGGCAGCTTTCTCTGTCACAAAATGCCTTCTGTGCCGCTAGCTGAGCTAAATCAAGTAATAATATAAAATAAGTATTATTACAATCCTTTATTATGAGTACAATACTTTAGTGCTCAGTATAATCGTCCCTTGTATGCCTTGACGTTTCCTAACTAGAAAGAACCATAGTGTAACTGTCTCCATATATGAAATGTGTAAATTCCCTTACTGTAATATAACCAGGATGTAACAGGGGCCCCGGCCGCCCCGCACTGGAACATGCCAGTGTCATCGTGCACGAGCGTCAGTAGTGTAGCATATCCCCCGTAACTATGCCCCCACATCGATACTCGCCCAGGATCCATAAATTGGTAACGGTTTAGTACTTCCCTAAATATGGAAAATAACAATTAAACTGACATGATCATTTTGAATTAAGTATATAATTATTATGGTTTATTTCCGATTTATTGTACAGAAAGCTGATTTCAGCACCGGCACAAATAAATTTTCACGTTTATATTGTACCAAAAGGAAAGGGTACCGAAAACGTAACATACACTGAATAAATTTATCAAATTTATAGTGTATATTCCTTTTTTTGTAAATAATTTCGATGAATCTTAATCGGTTTTTGACTAATTAAAAATCGGGATCAAGAATCAAATACAAATTACATAATTTTGCCATAAACATTATTTTATATACATTTTTGAAAATTACAACAATATATAAAGTTAAGTTCTTCGAACTAGGTCCTACCTCAATACAACAAAGTGATCGAATATTTCAACAGTTCCTAGAGCATTATTAAGAGAGTACAGCATTTTTTGACCATTCAGTCCTGCACCGCGTCGGTCTGCCATCATGTAAATCGTGTTGCGGCTAGTCGCTAAGTAGGAGTGGTAACCTAAAAATAATAGAAAATAAATTACTGACATAAAATAAAATATGTTAACAGCAATATTATCATCATGATATGGAAGCCGTATTTAGAATCTCAAAAATTTTATTTGTAACATAATAAAAATTACAAAAGATCTTCTAAATAATTTTAATCTGTAAGTTCCTTTATTGTAATAGAATAATCAGGTATATATGTTCTAAAATATAAAACAAGACTTACCAACAGTGAATGTATCGTAAACAGTGTTGGTATTAGGTCCGGAATACACGTAGAACACGACAGGGTACTTAGTTTCCGTGTCACTGACGTTCAGTCCAGGTGGCAGGAATAACCTGACTGGTGCAGGATATCCATCCTCTAGTGGAACAGTTGTTATGATACTCTGTGGCCTGTCCTTGCCGATGAGACGGTTGCGCACTATTTGATTATCCTCCCATGTCAATAAGGTTTGGCGATTCTGAAAAGGAAATATATTATATAGTAATTGATGTAAAGTAAAAAAAATGTGTTATATAATACAGTTTGAGTTAGCTAACTATATGAAATATTAAGATACGACGTGATTACAATTTCTAATGCTTATAATTAACTGTTAAGTCTGAAATCGTCCTAAGCTACTTTAAGTGTGATCTTTAATTGGATAAAGAAAACATTATTTATTATTTTTCTTTTTTTTTAGGTTTACGCTTTATGCCGCACATGATAAGGTAGGCAGAGGGAACTGCAGGAACCATAGTCCCTGCTTTCCGCCTTTTTCGAGGCATTGCGTGTTGAGAGGCGGAACTCAACGCAACTCTAGAGCGAAGAAATTAGAATAGAAAAATTCATCTTCCCTGAGTAGAAGTCCAATCCACAAACTGTCGCGTTTACAGGTAGACGTTATGCCTCTGAGCCACGACGGTCCTCATATAATTTCTTATGGCATGTTATTGCCATAGCGCTACTTACCAAAGGATCATATAAGTAAACAGCTGCAGGTTCTTCAGAAGACGAGCACGTGATGGTCATATACGATCCCCCCAGGCTAGCGGTGGCGGTGGCCCACGTACAATTGCCGCCATCTGGCAACACTATGTCACAACTGAGGCACGCAGCATACGACCCCGCCATGTGGACTTGCGATTGCCATGGCGCGTTTGTAACCGTACGTGTAAAGTAACTGGACAATGCATTACAATGATACTATTAATTTATTTTATAAATATTACTGATTTAATAGGATAATATAGAATAAAAATATTATTTGTTCAAAAGAAGAGCAAGAAGCTCTATATAATTTATCTGTATGGATTTCGATAAAGTATTGATTATTTAACAGACTTGAAATTAAATGAGAGAAATTTAGTAGGTGCTACATTTATATATTTTGGTTTGAGCACAAGTTATGCTTAATAATATTATATATAAATGATATAATGATTATTTATAGACTTAAAACACCAAGAATATCCAGCCAAACTTATATATCAAAATTAAAATAAAAAATCATTTATTCATGTAGGTATCACAGATACAGTTATGGACGTCAATTTTATCTACTACGATTTCGGAGAGGTGCTTTCTCATGGCGGAGAAGGAATGGCGAAAAAAAATCCTCTGCACATCTTTTTAAAAAAACAACAATACCGTTATAGATACAGTAACAAAATTACTAGGGCACTCTTTTTATCACAAATGTATGTGTTAATTGGTTAAGTAGATACAAACTCCAACGCGTTATCAATAATAATTCAATTGTCAAAATTGCTGCCCACATTGTTTTTAATGATGGCCTCATTTGTGTACGTTATAAAAGATAATATATTCTAAATATAATGCAAATCACATACCAAATAGCTGTTTATTCGAAATTCACGTGAGTTCAATATTTAAAAGTGTTACTTTATGCATTGGTAGCATAACATAGGGGTGCATTCCGCATAGTAATATGCTGATATTTAGGAATTTTTATATATGTGTAACATATTTTAGTTCTAAAAACTGTACTAGTATTCTAAGTATTGTACTTGTATTTTTAGTATAGTATGCGATAAGATTCATAATTTTATTACAATTACTATCGTTACATTTTTTTTGTCATAATTGTTATACTAAATGAGCTAAGTGTATTTTAAATCTTTGGAATACTACGAGTATTTTTATTATGAGAGATAATTGTACAACTTTAAAACGGGATAATTCAACATAACAGTATTATATATAGCGTCATAGTATCTTGATTTTATTGAAAAAACAATATTATATACTATAAAAATTTTATAAATATTAAATTTGAAGTATGGAAACTACATGTCTATTATTTTATGAGTAAAGTATCTTTCAATATATTTTTTCCTGTTTTCTTTGCTGTGATGTGTGCATTATACATTTAGAAATCGTTCATTGCATATTATTTTTTAAATAAGTTATTAATCTTGTAAAAGAAAAAGCTTACTTACTAAAGTAAATTTTGCTCATTCATTCCAACGTAATTATTGACAGTAAAAGCTCCAGGAGTAATAGAGCTGGACACAATTTGATCACCGATCCTCGTACTAACGTACAAATGTTGCCAAATACTACCATCTGCTTGTTCCAGAGACCAACGAGTTGATACATATCGATCTCCTGCACTACTGAATGTTGGTAAAGCGATAGGAACCCAACCGTTAGGTTGTTGCCGATGTTCTTCCTACAGAATTCAATATCTTTTTTAATGAAAATACATACAATATACTTTGATGGACGCGATTTGTGTGGGGTTCAAATTCCGTTTCCGTTCTAGCTTAAACCAGCAATTTCATCTGCGTATTAAAGTGCGAACAACTAAGATTTGATTAGTTATAAACTCTAAGTCCCCCAAGTAATTTGATTTAATGAGTGCAGATTTTTGGACCAATAAATTAACTATTCAACATACATTGATTTTATAATATTAAAGCACATAAGTATATTCGTTAGGTTTGGTTAGAAAAAGTTGTCGCCATTACAAATGCGATGAAATAAATTAAAATATATAACTAATGAAGTATGTATTATATGTATATAAACAAAATCCATTTACTTACCCCACATTGGTTGGTAATAATATCACATATTCTAAGCACAGTATAATTCTGTCTTCTGTTCAGCCAATGTACAGCGATTTCCGTGGTCGTAGGCCAAATAACACCGCCCAAAATATGATCACTAGTCACAATCTCTGGTGCTTCTAAAGTAATAAAACTCAAATTACTTGCTGCAGTCCTAAGATCTATTATGCGAAGAGTTACTGTTGGATTTGTGCGACCAACCTGAAAAAGAGAACTATTTTACTAACTGTTTCATTTACACTTATATGTTACGATTTTGAAAATACGCAATGCTTCGACATACGGTAAGAATTGAACAGTGTCTTAACACTAAGCACCTATACATCCTGTGCTTCATTAAGCCTATCCTGCCGCGAGTCGAGCGGGATAAAGAATGAAGCTAAAAATACTATAGTTTGATTTTCTTACCTATACATTTTTAGCATTACGTTGATTGTAATTAGTTTACACACGTATAGTATTAAACCAATATTTTAAGGTTTACTTAATATATGTATGGTCATCGCCTTGCTTGTTTCTTTCATAGTAAAAAATGTTAATGAAAACTTTAATTACCTACCGAGATAATTTAAAATAATAAATTAGTCAAAAAACTTATAATCTTGTGTCACAAAAAGGCTTACTTTAAAATATTAGTATTTAGTTATGAATTTCCCTATACATAAGTAACTCTAATATCATAAACCTCTTTTGATATAAATAAAAAAACTATGCTCTACATATTAAAAAAAAATACTTTGTCCTGTCTACCTTTGTGTCATACAACCAGCACAGAAAATAATTATCTTATAAATTTGACATTTTCTTATTTATAACGTAATGTAAACCTGCATATTTATGCCTAAACGGTAGAGCAAGTACAACCTCAAATGTATTATTATTTAAAAAATGTCTAACAAGGTCTACATATCTAATAAATATTTAAATTTATTCTTTATACATCACAATACCAATAGACACAAGTTCGTTACAAAAAATTTGGATATATGAATATAGAAACTTAACCGTCTATTTAATTAGTGTTTGCTAGTTACGAGTAACGACATTACAAAAACACGAATTAACATAGGATAACAAAATAGACATGATTTGTTCAAACGTTAAACATTTTGTCCTTATATGGCTGTCCGACAAGTTATCGTCATGAAGGATGAAAAACACTTGTAAAAAAACAATTGTATATTTAGCTTTCTATATATATATATATATATATATATATATATATAATTATATATATATATATATATATATATATATATATATATATATATATATATATATATATATATATATATATATATATATATATATATATATATATATATATATATATATATATATATATATATATATATATATAGCTTAAACATGTGCTATGCTCGTCAAATGCCTATGTGAAACGAAGGACATTATAAATAAATGAAACCCATATTGGTACTAAATCCTTAGTGCACGAGTACTTCTCATGTTTGAAAAATAATTATATAATAAGCCTAATAATGTTATACCTATTTAAAATAATAGAAATTCCCTTTATCGTGTTATATAAAATAAACACAAAAAACTAAACATTTTCTATTCGTACTTAGTTTTTTATTACTTTACTTTAGTTAGTGAAAAGTGATCTGAAATATCCAAAAACACCTGTGTAACTAACTAATTCCGTATATAACATTAGTAACTTAAAAATCTTACCTTAGGGTACTTCAGATCAACAAGCTCTGGATATAAATCATCTGGGTCAGACTTTTCGACGAAATAATAGTATTTGTAACTCTCTACCAAAGTATCATTGTAACTAGCGAAGGCTAAGTATGTGCCATCAGGAGAGAACCAAGTTGCTTGACCGGTGTACATAACATCCTCTGTCAAAATAAAAAAAAAGTGTTGTACTTTTAACCATCAAAATAGTTAACAAATAAATTTACATTAATATAATACATGAATAAAAATAGTGTTTGTCTTTCTTGTTATTAAATCACAAAAAAATATATTTTTTAAATTTTATTCATCTATTTGTTCGGAATAACTGAACAGGTTTCTATGAGACTTTTTCTGTAAGGTAAAACGATAAAGTTTGAAGCAATTTTCCTCACAACACAGATTCTGAATTGATGCGATAACCACACGCGATTACCTTCCAGATAGTTAATCTATACATATAACTAAAATATAAGTAATTACTGTCTCTACATGGAAGATATACTTAAAAGTTATATTGAGTCAATTTTAAATGCAATAGAACTCTTGTCTACGCGGTTTTGCATTCATATGTAGATGAAAGTACAAACTAATAATAGTTATGAAATATATGTCGTGGATAGTGAATAAAGGAAACGAATAGTAAAAATATATATAGTATTAATAAATCAAATACATAGTCCGTCGTGGTGCAGAGGCGTAAGCGTCTGCCTGTAAACACGACGGTTTGAGGGTTCGATTCCCGCTCGGGGAAGATGGGTTTTTCCATTTCCATTCTTCGCTCTGGAAAGTAGGCAAAGCGCGCCGTTGAGTTCCGCCACTCAACACGCAATGCCTCCAAAAAGGTGGAAAGTGGGGACGGAAAAAGCAGGAACTAAGCAACGGAGTGTCTTAACACTACGTTCATATAGTTCCTGCAGTGCCCTCTGCCTACCCTGCGATATGCGGGATAAAGGGTGAAGCTATGAAAAAAAATACATAGTCGGATGTTTCGTGTAGGTGGTATAGGTTGAGTACATGTGTTTAGCTTGATTGGCAGACAGCTTAAAGATGTCAAAAGAAGTGCTTAATTTTATTTTTATTTAAACATTTTTTCTTTATAGATACAACATAGCATGGAAAGCAGTGGAGTTTTTTTTTCTTTATACCTTCACGCTTTATCCCGCACATGGCAGGGTAGGCAGAGGAAACCGCAGGAATCGTGGGAACCTAGTCCATTCCCCGGTTACCGCTTTTGTTTCGAGGCATTGCGAGTTGAATGGCGGAACTCCATGTCGCGCTTTGTTAAGACTTTTAGTAATAGTATTATTTTAAATATTACCTTCATAAACCCAATCAGCATGGCCATTGTATATAACTCCGGGTATACCGTCTGATGTTATTTGTATAGGTTGGGTAGAGTTTTCTGGTAAATAGTACACGTTGTTATCCAACACATAGGCTAAGGAGTGACCACCGCCGAAGATGCAGAGCTGAAGGCGTTGGTGATTGGCGATGTACGTCACTTGACTATAGCAATAAGTTATAAATAATAATATTATTAAAATTTCGTCACTATAACTACAATATTTTGTAAATAAAATTAGAAATTATTCATTTTGTCATTTCTCTACTGGACCGTCGTGGCGCAGAGGCGCAACGTCTGCCTGTAACGCGACGGTTTCTGGGTTCGATCCCCAGTCGAGGAAGATGGATTTTTCTATTTCCATTTTCTTCGCTCTGGCAAACTAGGCAAAGCGCGGCGTTGAGTTCCGCCACTCAACACGCAATGCCTCGAAAAAGGCGGAAAGTGGGGACGGAGAAAGCAGGAACTAAACAACGGAGTGTCTTAACACTAGGTTCAAATGGTTCCCGCAGTTCCCTCTGCCTACCCTGCCATGTGCGGGATAAAGCGTGAAGCTCTACTGGATTAATACTTTAAAAATGTCTTAGTGGTGAGAGCGTTTGCACGGTTTGTAAGAGGGACAGGTTCAAATCCCGCTGGGTTATTAAATGCATACTGTAATTATGTCAAGTATTTGTTGTGTAGGTCTGTTAGTTTAGCAGATTGGCGGGACGGATTTTTTCTGGCACATATTGCACATTGGCTTCTGGAATTTGGACACTTGTACAATTGAAAGAGAAGGCAAAAACGACTTGTTATGCTTGCTTGTATTGTCTATCACACTACAAGATAAAGCATGAATCTATAAAACGCTAATGGTAAGTATTCTAGACATGTATCTATCTTATGAACTTAATATACAATATGTAGCTGACGTCTGCACTATTTATGGTAATATATCCTTGATTTATGGTAATATATTCTCATAAAATAACAAATTTTTTTATTTCTTCTGTAATAAATGGTCAACATGTTACTTACGCTGTATCTATTTCATAGAGTGCATATCTGGCTGTTGTTGAGTACCTATATACCTGTAATATATAACAATATTACTATCTTTATTTGTTATTTTAGGGTTTCATATCTCAAAGAATTCAGTAAAAAAAGAAAGAACAAAACAATAAAGATGGAAATTAACGATAATTTTCAAGACTAAAATATAATATAAAATTTTATGTTTTATATTAGAAGAACAATGTGGAGAGAGTAGTTCAGGCGTCAGTCGCCATTCTAACGAATTTATTTATTGCTGCATACTATTGTCATTTGTAGGTACTAATGATTTGACCTAAGTAAAGTAAATTAATGACTAAATAAATAAATAAAATTGCTATATCTAATCGTTTTCGCTTGAAATATTAGCGACAATAATTTGCTGTTTATAAGAGGACTTTAAAATTTGTTCCCTTTACCTATAAGCTGCTGAGCTCTATACTCCATAATCTAGCTGCATTGAACAACTTTTGCTAAAAAAAATATTTTTTTTATTTACTAACTAACCTATTGTTTCTCGTTCTCAAAATCAATACGTGCGTTTCTAGGTTTTATAGCATATACTTTGTGTATATGTTAAAAGGTTTATATAAATTTATCCAATAAGTAATTCTCAAGACGAACAGGTACCTATAAACATTTTATTTAACAATTTTATTACAACAGATAGATTATCTGCACCAGGATTAGGCACACTTATCTGCATGAATTTATCTATATTTATATTTTATAACAGATCATAATTATTGATAAATGAGCTAAGATAATAAATACTTCAACTAATCAATATTTTTATTATAAAAATATTTAAAAAAAAAGTATAGAATTCACTTACACTCTGGACTTCACTGGGCGCCAATATAAACTTTCTGTCAGCTGACAATATGGGATTTGAAGTGTTGAGGAAACTCTGAAATAATACATTATTCGTTGAACACAAATGAAACTGCCCTCTTATTTTTATACATTGACTTGGCTAATACATAACATGACGAGTAAAATTCGCAGATAAACGTGATTAGCTAATGAAAAAAAAGTAAAAAAGTACGGATAACATGACAAATGGCCAAGATAAATGTGACGATGATATTTAATATTTGTAGCTTTTTATTGAGTTAATATATGTCATCGTAAATAAATATTTCTATTAACGAATTATTAGTGCCCTTGTAGAAGGGCGCGGGTTCGAGTCCCGCTGCGTTCAAATTTTTATATGTTTTCTTTAAGTATTTTTTCTATCCTCAGTGTGGATTAACACTTTAAATATCATAAAAACAGATATTTTTTTGTTTCATTTCATATTCCTGTAAAAATATTATATTGTGAATTGGTATATTAATTTTGGCTTGAGATCTAATTATTTTTAAAGTAACAACTAACAAATATACATATAACTTTAAAAGTATAGCTCCCTAAAACAATTATGTATTGTTTTTGACAGCCATATTTTACAAGCAACAAATTATAATAATATCCGAAAATAATAATTACGTAATACTTAGTAATTAATTAATTTTAAAATCATACCATAAGCTCCCCAGATACAAGAACATTGCTAGTAAGTGTAGATACATCGTAAACATAAATCCCAGACTCGCCAGAAATTGTGTAGGAAAACTCAGTATCTGCAACAATGTTATTATTTTAAACAAATATTGTAATTCATTAAATATTTTTAATTCCCTATTTAAGTCCATAAGAAATAAGGCTCTTATAAGCAAAGAATCTATAAATATTGTCTTGCGTTATTCTTTCTTTTATACATAATTTCTTGCTAACTCGATATTTCTCTTATTATATGTATATTAAATTCTTAACGTCATGTTATAGGTGCCGATAAATAATATTTACTTAAGTAGGAACGTAACGACTTTTGTTCTATGAAATAAAATATACAGAGAATCACGTCATTCCGATGTCACTTAATTTATATTTATATGTTACGACTCTTATTACAAATTTGAAAACATCGTAGGGAAAATTCTAAAATGCAGAAAGAAAATCATATTTCCATTTATTTATTTTTTTTTAGCTTCACGCTTTATCCCGCACATGGCAGGGTAGCCAGAGCGAACTGCAGGGACGTGGGAACCTAGTGTTAAAACACTCCGCTGCTTAGTCCCCGCTTTCCGCCTTTGCCGAGGCATTGAACTCAACGCCGCGCTTTGCCTAGTTTGCCAGAGCGAAGAAAATGGAAATAGAAAAATCCATATTCCCCGACTGGGGATCGAACCCAGAAACGCTTCGCCTCTGCGCCACGACGGTCCTCCTCCTATTTCAATTTCGCTAAGATAAAATGGTTCTCGATGTTATCAAGATGTGTGTCTCAAAATCCGGATGAAGAGAACAGATTTGAAGGTGCATGGTTATATTCATAATCAAATCTAAGTACAGAAATATAAATTACTTTTTTAAAATCGTTTTTTGGGAGTACTTCTCAACTTTCGAATTAACACAAAGCTACCTGCCATCTGTTTGTTGAAAAGAACAACAAAAACCTCAGCAAGTATTTTTTTTAAAACAACTTTATTATTTAATCCAATAATATAATGATAAAAGGCAAAACTTAAAAATTCAAATGATCTTTATTTGTAATAGTTTCTACAGTTGTTTTTATTTTTAAATAGCAAATATCAGCTAATTGATAATGAATTGCAGAATTATATTATATATTTAATTACATAATGTTTAATAAATTAGAAGTAGTCGAATTTACCAGATATCCACGTTCCATTGAAACCACGTTGCGAAAACTGGCCAGTCACAAACTCCTCCATTGTGAAGGGATTTTGACCTGCCACTGCCGCCACCACCGTGGTCCATACTAGCCAAATGCGGATCTTCGTAAAAGAGACAAGTTAAATTATAAGGTAATTTGTAATATAAAATACGTAATTAAAATATATCTTCTTATTTTACCTATATAACATATAAATATGTTATTTACCATACAAATATGTTCGGGGATGGTTATTATTTCCCACATAAAGCACGGTATGCACGAGGACCCTAGTTTTAAAACACTTAACAACCCTCTTTTCGTCTTTCAAGACATTGCGTATTGGGTGGCGGAATGAAAACAATCCGTTCTCATCGAATGGATGCTATACCACAAAGGACTACTTGCAACCTTTAACCTTATACATCACGTAAAAGTATATAACCAGTCTAACAACTAGATTAAAATATAATATAAAAATTAAATTTATTTTAGGAACATGTTTGGTGGAAATAATTTGTAAAATCTTATTTTATAACACGATAGCACGTGTCTCTCACTCATAATTGAAATCATAATATTCTTCATTTATTCAGTTCATACAGAAACTGCGCTTAATTATCTGGTTACATAAAAATAGTGTCATTTGTAGGGGATTACGTTGAAATGTGAAGAGCCAAGAATTGGAGAAGGGCTTAAAAGGGAATAGGAATACTACAAGAAATATTTTGTTGAATGAAGATCTTGAACTTTTTAACTATCCCCGAAATTGTTATCAGAAATAAATGATTTTATAATCTTTCAATTTTAAACTAATTACTTTTCTATATATTCTGTGCTTACTTCTGGTTAATTTAATGTATGAATATAAAACTAGAAATTGCACTGATCATATTCGAGGTTTATTTTTCCTTGTTTAATAAATAGATTTTTTAAAATAACTTACCATATTGTTTAAATATACACTATCTCTATATTGTATGCATTGGTTGACGGCAACGATCCGCCAACACAACTGCTATGTTACATACCAATCTTATCCCATTGATAAGTAAATATCTTTTGATAAAAGATAATTGTACAAATTATTAAGACTATATTATGAGGCCGATGATGATTAGATTATTGTTAAATAGTACCAAATGCGAATAAAATACAATATACACTACATAGATTACAGTACCTACAAAAAAAAATATCTTTACACATCCCTACCAATAGCCTGCTAGATGTTGAATTCTACATCGCACTTTGTCCTACATTAATAAGTATCATATGAAGAGACATACTACAAAATGTAATCAACGTTAAGTGCCTAGCCCTCCAAATCTATTTGACTTCACAAGTCATAAAATTAAAAATATTGAAAATAAACTTTTAAAATATTACGTCCAGTGGGTAATATCTTTTTATAAGTTGTTTGTTCAAAAGTATGACATACATATTTTATATAAATGATTTGTTAGAAGCTACCTTAGGAACTACATGTAAGATATCCCTACAGTTTTATCAATAAATATTATCAAAATATAACAATGAAATTGAGTAAATTATGAGCTATTTCATAACTTCTTAAATATTTTTCCGTTAGATAAGTTGTGGACGTTTATATAAATAAAACAGTAAGTACTGACGAAATATTTATTAGACATCAATGGATTTATAATCATTACTCTGATATTTCATACAATTCTCAAACAATTATGACAGTTTATAACCTGATATAATTTTAAAAAGACCAATGATCCAAATATGAACTCCATTGCATGTTCAATATCACTCTGTCGATCCGTACAGCTGCATCCCCACAGCCATATACTATAGTGGTTTTCCATTTGTTTCCTTGATATCTATTCCATCATTGTTTAGTAACTTATCTTATTAATAAAGTAATTATTATTGTTCATAATGTCTTCGGATATATTTTCTATGACTGAAATTTAGCATTGTGTGGACCTTTTCAAAATGCACACTAGCCTGCTGACGTACACATACACAACGTGACTCAACACTAGCTCGTCGACCACTTTAGTGACGAATCATCAGTTGTATCCCAATTACCCAACTGCGGTACGCAAAGGGTATTCCATAGTGGAGATCCAAAATGTCTGCCTCGATCAAGCTGACTGCGATACTCCAACGATGAATTAAATCATAGGATTTCTTCCAAGTGTGCCTTTTCTATAACATTTCGTACAAATAAGTTGTTTTGCTTTCAGCTTCGTAATACCTTTCTTGGATATATTTCCTTTAAACTTATTCAACTTAGTTACTATACAAACTAAAATAATGTATTAAGCAATATTTAACTTATGATTTTTAATTAAATTGCCAAGAAACCTGAAAAGGAATGTCGACGTTGCGACAAAGCATTAATATATGTAGAGCTATAATGTCACGTGAATAGTGTGGAGCACATAGAATTTTGCTTTAATGTGAATGTATGAAATGTGTGTATTACTTGTGATTGTATGTTTTGTGTGTGTATGTGTTTTTGTGTGTGTTTGTGAATGTGTCTGCATATGCGCATGCGTGTGTGTATAGTGTATGTATGGGCGGTAGACGGACCATGCTAGTGTCTGCGGTGGGTACGACGCAGCTCCTGGAGACGTCGCTCATGCTCGGCCATATGTTGACGTCGTTGCTCCTCTTTTACTGCTATCTGAAGCACATAGAAAATATAATATTCATTCAGTAATCATTTAACAGTTAATAACAGTATAGTAATATTTGGAAAATAATATTGAAAAAGCTATCAAAACTAAAAAACAAAAACTGGGATTAAATTGGTATTCACAGGGAATTGTAAAAAAATTTGTTTCCTATAATTTATAAGCTTTAAAATTTATATTATATTTCATATAGTATTTATAATTTAATATATTTAAGCCAGCCATAAAATGGATGCATGTCACAAAAGTTTAAAGTTCAGCAACAACATATTCATAACCCCAAATAATCAATCTAAATTACTAGACAGACATAACAGAAAATAAGCTATTAAACTGAATTTGAATCAACTAAACATTCTGGGTCTAGTATATAAAACTTTAAGTTAATATTTACATATTGAGATAGACTTACAGTTTCAGCTGATAGTGGGAGCCAGTATATACAAGGAGTTGTTTTTGTTTTCTTGAATAAGTCATCCAACAGCTTTGCAGGGGCCTCATCTTCCTTCTTCTTAAATTTCCTTGCTGAAAAGTAAAAAAAAATATATACATTTTTATGAGAAAGAAATAAATACAAGACACCTAAATTTAAACATTATATTAACATTACCTGGCTCTGGACTTCTTTCAGGTGTACGATGTCTTCGTTTTTCTAATGGCGGCCTATCATCTCTTAGCATGTGATCTTGACGTATTACTTCCTTACTCTTGTCATTTTTACCAACATCCCATTCACGCATAGCAGCTTTTCTTTCCCATGGCTTTTCCTACAACAGATTTCCATATGAACCTCAGAATTATCTGTTAGTTACTCATTATGAGCATGTTAAGGAACCAAAAAAAACTTTTATATTACCAACTCTCCTTTTTCTCTTTTCATATCTTGTTCTCGAAGCCAGTCCTCCACTGTTCCGGGAATGGTTGAATGTTGAGCATTATCTGTATCTTCATTAGCTATTGCTTTGTCAAAATCTTCTTGTGTTGAGAAGTCTACATGCAATGTCTTTGGGTTTGACACTGGCCATGTTACTCCATGCAATGCATGTCTTGTTTCAACAGCTTGGCTGAAATTTAAATTAAATTTAGCCCATAAGTAAAATACTAAGTTAAATACAAATAAATTAAATTTAAATTATACAATGTAAATTGATCACTTACTCTTCTCTTTCATATTTCACAAAACATTTAGACTTGATTCTATCAATCCAAAAACCATTTTCTACTATTCGGCCTGTTCTTTGTAACAAATTCTTTAATTGAGGCAATGTAAAAGGCCTTACCAAATTGGTTATGTACAGAATGCTTGACTGTTTGTGTCTTGGAGGACTAGGTGGCCTAGTTATAATACTATCATTTTCTTTAACAATTGAAATCTTTCTTGTAGATGCAAGGTTTATTTCTTTTAACTTAACATTCTCTTTATCACCATTCTCTGTTTTTTGATCCTTGTTGTTAACTTCAATATGTTCTGTATTATCAATAACAATTTTAGGCAATACTGGCCTATCAATTTTTTCATACATTTCTACTCGTTTATGTTTTTTTTCATCAATTACCTCATCAAACTCTGCAGGTTTTACATCTGGTATAATTTCTTTCAGAACATCGGTGGAAATAGTTATGGATCTTTGAGTAGATAGTTTACTAGGACGTGATCCCCATCTTCTTTTCCTATTAATAACTATTGGTGCTCCTTGCTCACTAGTACTTTCAGTATTATGTTTGTTATCAATATCAACTTTTTTGTCATCATTAATCTGTTCTTGTTCCTTACTGGGCTCTTCTTTAACTGAATCTGTTGAATTAGTTGGTTCTTTTTCAGATTGTACACTTATAGTGCTCTCTACAACATCATTTTGATTAGTATTTATCATTTCTTCTATATTAGACTCCTTGTTTCCTGAAATTTCATTTGAATTCTCATTATTACTTACCTCACTTGTTACCATATTGCTACTATCTTTTTCCTCATTTAACCCTGCTTTGGATTCAGTTTCTTGAGATTCATTCATACTAATTTCTGATGACTCACATCTACTATCTTCAGCATGTAATTCTAAAATTTCAGACTTTTCCACAGATAAGCTTCTTTTTCTCTCTGGACTTATTTTTTTTGGAGATAAATTTGCAATTTCTTCATTATTTTCAAGTGGCTTCGGTGAAACAACTGTCGTGTCTGCATCAGATAGCTTTTCTTGATTATTAGTATCTGATGGTTTTTCGTTTTCATCAGTTGTTTGTACATTCTCATGACTGGCCTCACTTTCTTTACATTCAGTTGATTCTACATTTTCATCTTTACTTTCTTCATTTGTTGTTGACATGGGTGTCTCATCTGGAACTACTTTATTTGATTCAGTACTTTCAACTTCACTAGTAATATTAGTAGATTCCGGTTCAACTGTTGATGGAGCTTGTGGAGGAACATCTGCCTCATCATGATCTTCCTTACTTGTATCTGCTGCTTCTTTTGATTCTGTTAATCGTTTAGATCGGTGTTTTGATTTCTTTTTTTCTTCCCCCTCAACGCTTTGAGTATCACTAGAACTAGTAGCACGTGAATGCTTTCTTTTACTTCTAGGTGATCTATCTGCCCGTTCTGGAGTGGAAGGTGGACGAGCCAGACAAATTTTTAATTTTTGAATTTCACCAACATCTCCTGACGTTTCTGTAGCTTTTACGTGCCAAACTTGCTCCTGTGTCTCTTCGGGACTATCTTCTTTGACAGATTTAGGCGGGTCGGCGTCTGTTTGGCTAACCTCACCAGTTGCTTTAGGAGCAGTGTCTTCAGTTGACCCACTTTCTGATGATGAAGATGGTTTGCGACTTCGACGGGTTCCTCTACGCTTTACTTTTTCAACTTTTTCTTTTTTATCTGGAGAAGATTTTTTCTTACTGATGGTGCGTTCACTTTTGCGACGCATAATTGTGTAAGTATTTACTTATAATACACCAATTAACAATATAATGTACTATAGAATACAAATTCTGACGTAATTTTTAAGACAATAAGGACTTATTTCACAAATTAAACATTGGAAAAACGAGACCTATGAACAGCAATACGCTCATCAAACGGCAGACATATTGAAATTTAATGAAACAAACAGATAACAACACAGGCGTTGGGCGGCTTAGCAGATTATATAAAAAAAATTGAAAATATTAAATATTTTTATGAAATATTTATTCAGTTTAATTTGTTACAATACCGACTACAGTATTTATTACTACTTATTTTTTTCCACGTAACGTTTAAATATATTATATATTAAAAATGAAATCTTTTATATTATTTTAAATTTTTCCTATTAAATAAATACATATTTGTCAATATAATTTTTAATTAACATTTGTTATGAAATAAATTAATCATAAAGTGATTAATTTGATACTTTATTCTTCAATCCTGAAATATACACTGAGGAGCCTTGTCTTCTCATTTCTTTATCTATAGCTCTAATGACGTTCGCTAATCGCTTGCTAGTCAGCGAGCTGCACCTGTCATTGTTAAAAATGAGCTCTTTTTGATTTCTTTCATAAATTTTAAAACAAAGCTGCTGATGTGACTTTATAGTGTTGAGGTACAGTGTTCTCTTAAATATTGCTTAGATTTTAAATATTCCGGTTAATAATTATTAATATGTTCATTTCTTTTGTTTCAGATACTATGGACTTTATAAGTCACATTAGCGGTTAGCCCGCACTCTATTTATGTGTATATAAGGCGTGCTTTTAGAATGATAATGAGTTATTATCTATAACGTTCGCCAACTTGCTTAATAATGGGTAACCAAAATAGCTGTTGTTGTTACCGAAGTCCTTCGCCGATTAGGAAGGATATAGTTAAACTTGAAGATTACCTTCCTGAAGGTGAAGTAAGCTCCAATAATATTCAACATATTAGTGAGCGAGAACCGGACGATGGTGATATTGACCCTTCTCAAGATCCAATCGCCGGAACTATTTTTATGGAAAGATCTAAAGCATCAATTGAAAACGGAATTACACGTAAACGTAGTCAACATCAAATTGCGGATAATAAGTTAAAGAAAAGCAGTTCCTGTTCCACAATATACTTAGATGACAGTACTGTATCACAGCCAAATTTAAAAAACACAGTTAAATGTGTTGCACTTGCAATATATTATCATATAAAAAATAGAACATCAGAGAGACGGTTAGACATATTTGATGAAAAACTTCATCCATTAAGTAAAGAAGGTGTAAGTGACGATTATGATAAATATAATCCTGAACATAAACAAATATATAAATTTGTTAGAACATTGTTTAATGCAGCTCAGTTAACAGCAGAATGTGCTATTATAACTTTAGTATACTTGGAAAGGCTATTAATTTGTGCAGAATTAGATATTGCACCTTCTAATTGGAAAAGAATTGTTTTGGGAGCAATTTTACTTGCAAGCAAAGTTTGGGATGATCAAGCAGTCTGGAATGTAGACTACTGCCAAATATTGAAGGATATCACAGTAGAAGATATGAATGAATTAGAACGTCAATTTCTAGAAATGCTACAGTTTAATATCAATGTACCATCTAGTGTATATGCTAAGTATTATTTTGATTTACGTACACTTGCAGAAGCAAATGATTTAGCTTTTCCTAGTGAGCCACTTAGTAAAGAAAGGGCACAAAAATTAGAGGCAATGTCAAGAGTAATGGAGGATAAAATATCTGCTGAAGTTGTTAAGAATGGAATTAAAAAATGGTCTAGTTTAGACAATGTCAATTCAGGTGGCGGTGTGAGGCGTAGTGTGGCCATATTATCTTAACTTTTATATTTAAAACACAATTGTGTATTCAGGTAAAGATCAATACATCTACAGACATTGTTTCAATAAGATTATTATACCATCTTAACATATTGTAATTCTAATATATTTCTGAATGATATAAAAGCAAATAATGTGATGTGAACTGCCAAATATCATATTTGAAACATTTGTAACATCTATACTAATTGGTATAGTCATTTTAATAAATTTTTTGCTGTATAATAAATGTAGATATATACTGTATAATAATTATTTTAAATTGAAAGTGCACAAAAGCCTGGGAATTGTAACAGACTATGGGAGGTAATTGTTTTCAATATCATAAGTTTATACTAATGGTAGTTCTTCAAATGAAAGACTTACAAAATGAGGTCCAATATTTTTTTATATTATATCCATAAAACTGATTTGCTACTTAATTGTTATACATTATTTATGTTTATAATATCATATATTGGCTTCCAGTTATTTTTATTTTATCTCTTTAGAAGCACTAATTAAATAGTTTGCTTCTAAAATTAAGATGCTTAGTGTTAACTTAGAATATGTTTAGAATGTGAATTTGACTGATTTAAGAATATTGTGATTGTGGTATGAATGTATTAGTCATGAAATTTTAAAATAATTTTATTATATTAACATATAATGCATTTAGGGCGACATAGTTATGTATAAAATTATGCCAAATTATTTTGTAATCAAATAAGAATAAACTTCATTAATCAGTTATTCTTATATTGTACATTTCAAAATAATACTTTTAAAGAATAAATGAATACAATATTTGTAATTATATTATACAAGACATAGGAATTGAATAAGTTGAACTATTTAATGCAATTAACATTTGTGATTAAGTTATGCAGTCCATACTATATGTATCAGTAATGTAATTAATTAAGCAAAAATAAACATTTTATATGAGACTTTCAATAGCTACACTTATTTAAAGAGGCCCAATAAACAACAACATCATTAAAGTACAACAGGTAAATCAAAACTTTCTTCTTTCAAAGGTAAAATGATTTAATAGCACTATTACAAACACTACCACAAACAAAGACTAACTTATTCTAATGGTTTTAGATCTTTGAGATAAGAACTATAATTTTCTAACATATCCACAACATCACTTTTGTTATTAGCCTTTTCATCATATTCGGGTCCTACAGCCCACAAGGTTTCTAAATCATATACCTTACGGGTTTTGTCTGAAAATATGTGCAGTGCTATGTTACCTGAAAATACATAAATATATTTTTAAAAGAAAATAACTTAGATTTAATATATTTCATATATAAAATAATATATATTATATAAAAATCAATAAATGTAAATAATAGTGTTATCTGAGGAGCTTTGTGGTACAGAGACGTAGCATCTACCTGTAAACGTGACGGTTTGTGGGTTTGATTCCCACTCGGGGAAGATGGATTTTTCTATTTCCATTTTCGTCACTCTGGAAACTAGGCAAAGCGCAGCGATGAGTTCCGCCACTCAATACGCAATGCCTCGAAAAAGGCGGAAATCTGGGATAGAGAAAGCAGGGACTAAGCAACGGAGTGTTTTAACACTAGGTTCTTATGGTTCCTGCATTCTCTCTTGACTGCCCTGCCATGTGTGGGATAAAGCTTGAAGACATAAAAAAAAGTGTTACCTAAATCTAAAGCCATCCATTCATCAGAATTTTTCCCTTCTATTCTTGGAATATGATCATTTTTATGACACTTTCTTTTATATACTTTTCTTACAAATTCTGCTAAAGCCAAAAGGTGCCTTTTACTTCTGGCACTGACAACACAAATATATTCTACATAGTTTATGTCCCTCGATACAGTAGCTACAAATATATCCCTTGAGTTTTCTCTTTGTAGTAAGTCTACAAGATCTTCAATTTCAAAAACACCATTTCTACCCCCTGTAAATAACAATTAATTTTATGTAAAAGAAATTCTTTTTTAGGTATTAAATTATTTATATAGTATATTTAAGAAATATCTGTAATTAATATTGATTAAATCTTGCTTTGCCAATGACTGATATTGTTCCAAATTAGGCAAAAACTTTTAACTATAAATGATAATGATACTGATTCAATTATAGTTGTTTACAATAACTATGTCGCCTTACGTTCCAGGTTAATTCCATCAAACTCGTCACTTAATATTGGATATTTTTCATTTATATATATTTCCTCAGCAGTGTGTTCTATTACAGATGCATTTGTATCCGTTATAACCTGATATTTGCTGGTAATGGCTGGTGTAGTCTGATTTGTTGTTTTAGGTGGACCTCTAGGTCTTCGTAAACATTGTCCACAATGTATTTGCTTATCGACAGATATTGATATTTTTGGAAAACATTTTACCAATTTATTATTTTGCCTACTAGTCAATGATTTCAAAATAATATTTCTAAACATTTTATATTCATATATAAGCTAATTTTATCATAAAATTTAAAGCAAGCAAATTTTGAAATAAATTCTATTTAACGTCAAACATATTTATTATCTTATGTCTAAATTCAAAATAATTTGACAGGTGGTAATCTATGGTTTATTGTGTGTCTATCAATATTAAAGCAAAGATCATCCGTAAGTTTTTTTTTTTCTGATTTTAAATTCGAAGTAAGCACATACGTTTTTGGAAATACAAATATTTCTTGAATACATGAAAACCATAGATATTATTATTTAGTGGTAGCATTATTTGATTAGGACAGCATCTGAAAATTAAAATAAATGTGCCACTCTACTTTTAATTTTGCGAACTACATGTAAACATAGAGATGGCGCAAAGGTTCAAATAGAATGTGGAGCGTAGTAAGGAGTACTAACTAATTAAATGGTATCCGCTGAAAGAGAGCAAACAAAGGTAGCGGCAACGGCAAAATAAGCTATTTGCAAATATTAATTTTAAAGTATAGGGCACTTCTAATTTGTAACAACCACGCAAATAGATGAGATATTAAATATTGTATTTTTTGATATTTGCAAGCTTTTACTAAAGGTATTTAGTATAAAAATGTAATATGTAATAAAGGAAATATAAAAATAATTATAAATAAAGAAATGTATTGTTTATGACCGTTGTGACGCACAGGCCGTCTTTGCCAGTAAACACGGCTGCTAGTGGAATCACTTAGAAATAAACAGTTTTGATTATAAGCGCTCTGGCCGTAAGGCAAAAGGTGACGTAGAGTTAAGCCTCGCAACACACAATGCGCAAGGCGAAATGCAGAGTACGGAATACCCTTATACAAGGTTCTATAAATTCCCATCCTCTATCGTTGTATTTCGCATATAACAGTTCTGCGTCTGCCTGTTATGTGCGGGATACACCGATAACGTCTTTTCGATTCTTACTCAAGAGAGGTACTAACTTATTAAAGTTATAGTAAAAACAAAAAATTAGACGACCCACTATCCATATTATAGCAGGACAAGAGTTATCAGTTGAATCAACAGTTTTATCTTATCAAGTATTATCTACAGGTGTGGGCATAATGCGTTTACCATTACTCATTTGTCTTTTAAATACATTTTTTTGTATTAACAAAATAGAAAATTCATTTACTTACAGACCAGTTAATATTTCAGTGATTTTTTTACAAAAAATTGAGTAATCTATCATGAGTGGACATGGTTATGTCGATCGGTGGTCAATATGGTATTATGTGAACTAGATAATGAGATTTCAGGTGAAGTTTTAGGATGGAAGCTTCCCGCCTGGCAATCCTTGCTTATTCACAGAGTGCTACCATCATGTGGAGGATTGATCATTTACTTAATCGTAATTTGTTTCGATATTTCAATTATTATACAAAATTTTATTAATGGTGAAAAAGTGTAAGTCCAACTATATTTTATGCATAGACAATTGAACTGTTTTATATAGTTTATAATACAATAATAATAAAACAAATATTCATATTGAAATTCAGAAAACATTTAAATTTATACATAAATAGAGATTTAACCTTATAACTCATAATTTTTATATTAGCTCTAATCAATCAACCAAATAAAAAAAAAGTTTTATATGTAATGGTTCTATCTATATCTTTCTGGATCGTTATTTCACAATTTGCTGTTTTTTGTGTGATAAAATTTTAGACGAAGAGGTTTTTATAATGTGGATATCTTTAAATACTAATGCTAAAAAATTCAAAAACTAAATTTTACTATATAAAAGTTATTGTTCTTATTGTTTATAGGTTGGGAACCTTCAGTTGTATATTATTGGTGCTTCCAGCATTGTTAGCACTACTTTTCACATTGGCTTCACCACCACCTGGTTTGCAAACAGAAGAATCTTCTTTTAGTATAACGCTAAAAAGTAACGATGTTAAATGGATCTTTGAAGAAATTTTGCGAGCATTGTTTTTCCCGATTTCTGCTATAGGAAGGTTAGTTCAAGAATTAAACTGTGTCTTAATACGCATGAATCCATTAATATAATATTTGTATATTTTAATTAATTCACTATAGTAGTCATAAATGAAACTAGTTTACAAACTGTACATTTTAAAAATAAACGATAGCTAATGATATGCTCACGTTATTCTGAGAAAGCAAGCAGGTATGTGTTGTTGCATTGCTCGCCAACCATTAAATTTACGTTACAGATACACCTATTTAATATTCTGGTGGATAGAAGCAGTGTACGCGTCCCGAGACCACGATGAGGCTAGGACGCAAGAAGCGATCTCGCGAGCTCGAGCGCCTTCTTCTATGGAACTCTATTTATTCCTACAGGCGTTTTTGCATTGTGCGCCGCTAGCTATTATCAATATCCTAGACATGATGGCACGCTACGCGAACCCTGCATTTGATAAGAGTACGTGTTACACATGACTAAATATCTATAGCTATTTCGTATTCGTAAAATATATTTATTTATTTAAAATAATACTAAATTTTTCTTTACTTCTATTCATTGTTTGAAATAATTTTATTTTTGTAAATATTAAGCATTAATTTATAAATCTGTATACATTTTTAATAAAGAAACAAATAACGGGACACAGTGTGGTTTCGTTATTTTTTTACATGCATTCATGAAATGCAAATAATTAACAAAACATCATGTTAAATTTTCTAAGATAAAATAAGAATCTTTTATTTTCAAAATTATGACAGTCATAATTGTATCATAAAATGTTTATTTTCAGTTAATATTCAAGCAGTCAGCTTAATAGGAGCTTCATTACGAATGGCAAGTACTGCTACCATGTATAGAAGATTTGCTCGAGAAAAAATATGTGGACGTAGATATCCTTGGAGTACAAATCCAGATATGCAAGGTGAAAACGTTACCAACGAAAATTTAGTAAAAACAAATGAAAATGACGAAAATGAACCAATTTACGTACCAACGCTAAGACGTCAATCATCATCAATCCCTCGAAAGTCTATGGAATATAGACAACAAATGAATAGTGATTTGATTCAGTTCTCTCCACGAAATTCTGAAAAACATTTCTACGATGACGATTCTATATCAGACGTTAGTTCAAATTACTTGCCAAACGCAAACAATGAATTGGACAGTGAAGATGAATATGTTAAACCTATATCGATAATAGATAAAGTAGCACCGTTGAGACGTGACACAGGATATACTATAGAACAAGTGTATATTCCACCGCCACCAGCAATGCCGGCGCCGAGGCCCGGATCTATAGCAGTGTGGGCAGAAAAACTAGTCGAAAACGCAGAATCTATACCTACGTGGCTCTCCGCACCTCCGAGACGAAAACATTGGGAAGTTATTCAAGATGAACCTGATATTCCTCGACGAGTACCCCGGTCTTATATACGAGGCCTAGAACCTCAAGATGCCACAGCTGCATTAGTAAATTTTTTAGGATGGTACGCATTTTTCGTAGCGCGTTTGTTGTCCATTGCGGCCTTTATAGATTTCTTTCCATTTGCAGCAATTATTATTTTAATGTCCCATTATCAAGTTATGTTATTATTTTTAATAGTGCCACAAGCTAGCACTGTGAAACGAGGGTTCTATGTATTTCTTGCATTCATATACTTGTTTTGCCTTATGGAATTTAAGATCCGTTTCCGCCACGTTCGCGTGTGGCATATGTTTTGGTTCTTGGTGTGCACTATAGAGATCATTTTATTTATTTCGTTATGGGCATTTGTCGATAACAGTTTACACAGTTGGTGGAGAAACTACTGTACTAATTGTGACTATTGGAAGTATGTTAATTAGCTATATGCTTCTATTGGTATATTTCTTGTTGTTACAACCCAAAGAGACAGTTGTTCATATTAATAATATCAATAAGAGCGCTAATGCTTAGTTATTATAATATTCAGATTATACATATATAACCTATACATGAATTTTCTGACGTTAATGTTTAGTAAATAGATGTAATGTAGCGCAATCTATTACCAACTGAGTAGGTACATATGTAGGTCATACTTATCGAATGTGTTTTGTATTGGCTTCGACAGAAATATTTATTGTTTTTAAATAACAAAAAAGCCGTAAAAATGTTACGTAAGGTTTACGTTTACACCTAGAACAATAGATTCATGCGTGTTGTGCCGTATTCTTCTACGCTGACATTCCGAAAGGTGCATGGCGTAATACACTTACAGCAATAAACATGACGCTTTGTGTTAGTCACTTCAAAGAAGTCTACACTTACGGCTGTGATTGAAGTCTTCCTTTTGGTCGTTAATGCAGCTGTACGATTTTTACTCCCTTTCCTTCATCGTCATTTTGATAGATTCTTTGAAAAAAATATGCATTTTAAGAAAGGTGGGTTAAATAGCCATTAATATTGCAAATTAATTTGTGTATTTGCTATATGACAAAGAAACAATTGTAAGTAAGTTTGTTATATTAACTAATAAAAAAATACAGTAAGTTTATTATTTTAAGATAATCATTCTAAGCATAAACAAATGATGCTTCCACTATACTCATAAGCTACAGTGTAGGCATTGCTTGGACACAGATCTCTATTCATCATGATCTTGCGAATGATGTTTTTTATCAAACGAATTAATTTCGTCGGATGGATCCAGCTAGGTCATCAGTTATTTTTAGATTTTTACGAAAAACCCTTTACAACTGTACATAATTGTATGTTTTGTTTATTTTTTTATCAATATTTAAATATCGTCATTTGTATTGATGTACGTGTGCTTGTTCCACATTAGTAAGAGTCATAAGATTTTTTTGTAATGTACAAATATAATTATTATATTTAGTTCAACGTATTATTTACGTTTTTCCTTTATAGATTTAACAAAAATATAATTATTTTAGTATGCTTAGCAGCACTGACTTGGTGATAGGTACATTGTAATAGAATGGGTACCGATTTTAACCAATCCTGATGCGGGGAGGGTAAATTAGGTAATCTTTTTAGTTCTTCCTTAGTCCATCATTGTATTCGATCTTATACTTTACATATATCCGAATTACCCATTTTACTGCTAATTATAAGTCTAAAAATGTTTCTACAGTGCGCCCTATTAATCTAATAAATCAGTTATATAAAGCCAATTATTATCTACCTATATGATTATTTTTACTTTTTATTTATATTACTTTATTATCTATATGACATAATATTATATATTGTCTATTCATATACGACACAGCATCTGTCAGTAAAAGCCATACTTGTGGATTCGATTCCCACTCGAAAAGAATGTTTTATTCTTGGATATATCATATATATAAATCAAAAAGTGAAATTGAGTTCCACCTCTACACACGCGAGATCTCGGACTTGGGAGAGAACGGAATGTCTTAATATTAATAATTCAGTTCATTTCGTTCAGTTTACCCTAGGCTGGAAATTACATGCAGACATCTATTTATTTACATATCTATTATTTTTTCTAATATAATAGTAATAATTAATTGTTCAAGTCATAAAAGATCTTAGTAAAACGACTTTTGTATTAACGGATTTAAAGTCGGTACAATTCCAAGAGAAAAACTATAGTTTTATAGATTTCATAATATTATGTACATACGTTGTGTTCAAACAGATCGAGAAACATAGTATTTAATACTTTTACTTACTATTTTGAATATACTAAGTTATATATTAATAATATCACAATAAACTTATACAAATTATTGGTTTAATTTCATGGAAATCTGTATAATTAAGTTTTTATGCACGTATCATGTAACCGGTGCAAGCAAGTGAGCTTTGTAGCCGGCGAATGCTTTGATGATTATTTTTTGCTAATTCACCGTGCCCTGTCGATGGAAGTCCGGAGATGAGTGGCCGTCGGTAATTGCGGACTGCAACGATGTTATTACGCCGCTATACTTGCTATGAATTAAAGTGTAAGCAGCATGCTACATTACGATTAATATACGAAAATTAAAGTAATATCCATTTAAGTTCAGTGAAATTCATAACCTGATATAAAACGCTTTTTAATATCCATAATAAGAAACTTTAAAGACTGTTTTATAAAATATGAGACATTTTTATTATATGCTTACTGCGTAATAACCACACAATTAGGTGGAGGCTTATATTTTCCATCATCTGTCATTTGTTTTATTTACTCCAACATTACGTTCATATAAAATAAGCTTGATTTGCTGCGGCAAGTACGGACTTTCGAGTACTGCAGCGAATTTCACTCCTTTAAATATAGTCATATTTTTGTTATCGTTTTTAAATAGCTTAAAAAATATTGTGAAATTTTTTTTTGGTTGCGTAGCTTAAAGTAAAATATCTGGCAAGTGCGAATGGTAGTCGTAAACTTATGTTCGGGTGCATTCATATTGTAAGAAATCGATTATTTTGTCAAATATAAAAGTCGATAGTTTTTTAGGGCACTAACAAATCAAATTTGGTCTTAAGTTATTAAAATTTGGTAGTAATATATAACTTGTTGTAGAAGCAAACATATAATTCAATGATTAAAAATATATCACTAAAAAAATGTAATTATTGCATACAAAATGTGTGTACAATTGATCAAAATTTGTTAATTGTATTTTCAATTGACTCGCACTTGACCGATTTTTTGGTATATTTATATTTCGATCGAAGCTTCAAGCTAAACTTTAATTTGAATGTTACTTAATGGCTGTCGTGGCGCATCGCTACATGGCCTGACTGCAAACGCGACGGTTCTAGATTCGTAGATTGCATATAAACAAATAAAAATTTTATTCTATTTCGTTTTTCACTATTTGTAAATAATTTTTGGCCTTTTGTCTGTTGTTAAAAGCATGTATAATTGTCATTTTAGATAGATATTGAAATTAAACAGCTACAAATCGTTATAGCCTGAAGTGTTGGATACAGTGCAAAAAGCGAGGAAGAGTATAAATAAGGACTAGCTGTCGACGGAGGCCAACCGAGGCCCTCGACCGACGCTTGCAACCCGACACTTCTTGTACTCAATCTTCTATACTAATTTGCAGATCGAGCAATAGGGGTGTAGCAAAAATGGTATCCTGATTATTTAAACTTCTAACAAATGTAATTTATTTGTTTTCATATGAAAAGTAAGTGTTTCGTATAAATTCTTAACTATACATTATTTTTTTTTTGTTTTATTTTTTTTTTTAGCTTCACGCTTTTATCCCGCCATTGCAGTGTAGGCAGAGGGAACTGCACGAACCGTGGAACCTAGTGTTAAGACACGCCGTTGTTTAGTCCCCACTTTCCGCCTTTTTCGAGGCATTGCGTGTTGAGTGGCAGAACTCAACGCCGCGCTTTGCCTAGTTTTCAAAAGCGAAAAAAATGGATATAGAAAAATCCATCTTCCCCGAGTGGGAATCGAACCCACAAAACGTTGCGATTACAGTAGACGCTTACGCCTCTGCGCCACGTTGGTTACAAATAGTTTCAAGAGATTAATTTATTCAAATATAGATATTTATGTTAGCTTGTAGCCAATGAAAGTCTATAATTACAAAAGATGAATATATTTAACACCGGCAGACAAGCTCGTTAGTGGCCAATGTGATATCGCGTGTCGATAGCCCTAGCGTCCCGATCGCGAGTAAAGAGGCGGAACCTTACAACGGGCTGCGTTGTGCAAGCTCGGCGATAAATCGAATTTCGCCGTGGACAGCGTCGTTGTCTGCCGCGATGGACGCGTGCGATACTTTACTGATATATCCGATAGCACCATCGTCTCACACTAAGCTTTTGCAGCTTTTAATATACTATTTCTTATCTTTATTAATATTTTATACAGAAAGTACCTTGTTATATTAATAAATATTGCTTGGACTTTGCAAAGTGCTTAGCTAGAGATTACAATCAAAACATTTGATAGACCGCCCTATGATTTGCCATAACAATTGTTCGCGTTGCCTTTGGCAATAACAACTTGTTAAACGCTTGCAATAAATCCTAGGAAAATACAAATCTTAGTTGTAATACAAATAGATTATCAATAAAGTTTATTGGACCTGACATAACTTAAAGTACTTATAATATGTTATGCTTATGTTAAAATGTTTATCGTAATAATGCCAGTAAAGATTATTCTATATATACTGACTAATGAAGAGAGTGCAAATAAATTTCGAAAACTGCGTAGTTAATAAACTGTGAGAATTTAATTTAAAGATAACAGAATGTAATAATTTTAATGTAATGTAATTCTATGTATTAGGTACATAGGATATCTATCTAGCCTCTAAAATATCAGTAATCCGTGGATAACGGTTGTAATGCACAAAACAAAATACAGAATACGACTGTATGAAGATTCAAGAAACAATTTCGAAGGAATCTAAACATTTCTTTATTTTTAGGAAGCAATAAAGATAGGCGAGATATGTTTACACGCACAAAGTTCAAGAATGTTAATCAATAAACATCAACTAGTCACTTACGGGACAACTCCGGCTGATAAGAGGTATCTTCTAGCGAGTACCCTGTCCCCAATGCGACTGCGCATCGCAACCATTTCTCTGCATCGCAACGATAACATAATGACTTTCCACATTGACTCATATTGCGTCTCCATCTCATGTCTATCTATGTACACAAACAAATAAACAAACAATTTAAGTTCTATGAACTTTAGAAAGATACTAAATTTATGTCACGAGTTATCTGGAGTAAATTTTGTAATGGCATACGTTTTCCGTTCCTTTCTTTACACAAAACTCGATGCTTACTACCTTCACATAATTTTAAAAACAAACAAATATTTTTAAAAAATATTAATACACTACACTAATATTTTAAGCAGTTACTATTAACTATTAGTAATTTATTTCATACTTAAAGAATTCTATAAAACGTCACAAAATGTAGTTTATATTCTCACTTGTAAATAAAATTAAATATTTATGTAGCCTTTATGTAATTAGAGAATGTTAAACATTGTATATAAATTTGTAAAATAGCCCAAGACATCTTTATATTATGAATGACGATCCACAATGTAGGCTTAAGACAATTGGCATAAATTAGACATGTCCATTACATAAACATTACCTAACCACAGAATGACTTACTGATATAAATCAATCATTCGCAAATCGTGGTTGCCCAATCAAAATAATCTTTGGTATTGTTGTAATCTATTCCTTGCCCAATACCTTTTTTGGTTGGATGAAGGAAGGTCGTTACTGACAGCTATTGACAGTAGTCCTTGATTTAAAATATTACTTGCCGATTAAATTACGACAAGTATTACTCACTCTGTCTATTCTAATATAATGATATGTAAATCATGTAATGCTTTAGGGTGAACTATTAGGCGAAAACTTGATTTTAAGATCAAAATCATAGACTTAAGTTACAGAATAGATATTAATATTGCGTACTTTATTCTTGTGTTACCAACATTGGTGTAATAGTATAAAGTAATAATTTTCATTTCCATCTTAAGTCATTCGTTTGAGATTATATTTAGAGGTATGTATCGCATTGAGTCCAAATATCTTATTGTATTCCTTTTTTTGACACTGTGACGCAAGTGTTGACGTAGTGAGATTAACCAAATCATTCATAACAGTGATTATAAATCAATCGTCTATTTGACCACACACGAAGATTTCATTGACGTCCGTGATATTAATATTTCGTTGTAAATTATGTCCTAAATCAACGTCTAGTCACGCATTCTTTGTTTCCTCCTACACATAAAAGTACAAAGCAATTTTTAGAAATCTTCAGAAGAGCTTGTATTCGTTTCATAAACAACTTTCATATTATTTTATTTTACACTTAATCTTAGCAATGTATTCAATAATATAAATTGGATTAGTGTTTATGAATGAATTACGTGAGTCTTAACTTTATGTCCATGATCGTGAGCTGGAAATAAGAAACAAATTGTGTAATGCGAAAATATTGTTAACATTTTACAAAATTTGAATATTTTTTTACAAAATTAATAAATTTGATAACAGTATTATTACACTATTTTCTTTTCAAGAGAAACAGAATTAATGCACTTTTTTCTTTTCTAAAAAAAAAGACACCAGGAGGCAATAATCGCGAATAGAACCGACAGTACTGTTCAGGCTAGTGCACAAATCAATCCACCGTATAGTCTAGTACTCTTATATTGTCTCAACCTGTGCATTCGATATTATTATTTTAAACTAGACACTTTTAGAGATCTTCGTCCTGACTACTCTGACTGATATATAAAGTCCTCGGAACCACTTCGGTTCAGCCCACCTTTATTAGAAGAATAGATAATTTCGGTAGCAGATGGGACAGATGTCTTTCAAAGCAATGCAGTTTTTGTAATATATTTCGGTTTTAATTATGGTTTTGTCTTAATACATAATAATTTCTCACAATTAATTAGTTATTTAGTGAACTAAATCTCTGTAGAATGAAAGATGAATTCATTTTACCTTAGTATAAAATTTGGTTAAGCTCTTCAGAGTTTCAGTTTCAACTGAAACTAAAAATATATATTATTATAATATTTATTTAAAAATATATATTATTATTATAATTTCGGAGTATTAAATACTTTTATTTAGTGGTGTTACAATACGTACGTACTTGACACACTGACGCCTGTAAAAGAAAAAAATATTCAATCGTTTTGTGCTTCAACGTAACAAAAAGGCTGTGCTAAAGTTAAAAGTACAAGAAGGCGTAGAATCAATCATGAGGGATTTCATACTCTGGTTCACACCAGGCAGATTTAAGGTGATTTTGTCCTCAATTTTTTGGATATTGCAATGGCTGGATCCACTCTTTAAACAGAATATTATTTTATATTTTTAATGTATAATAATTTGTATGATCATTGCTTAAATTTAGAAATAACACTGTCATTTACTTGTATTAGGGACTTGGTATCTACTACGTAGGCATGCATCAAAGGTTCTATATTACAAATTACAAATTTTTTATTAAAATGATAACAATGAGTATTAACCATTTCAAATATTTACTTTGTAAAAGGTAATATATCTACAATATCAATCAATATTTAATTAACTGTTTTCTCTTCCATTCTAGGGTTTATTTAGTAGTTAATCTTGCTAGCTTCAAGGCCGATTCACTATGAATCTAAATCAGATGGTAAAATTTTAAAGGGACAAAAATTAGAAATTCAATTAGATTGTTCTGTTAATCACTAGATGTACCTAATGAAGCATAGCCAAGCGACTCATGTTACGATGTCAAGCACGTTCGGAGCATACTTAATTTACTAAATTGTCTCACGGGTCTTAAAATCTTATTTCTAGATGAACAAAGAAAAATAAACTGACTCCTGACGATAGACATACTTTCTAAAGAAATTATTTGTAAGCCTTCTTACAAACAATTAGCGTATAATAAACTTTTTTATAATAAATATTATTATAACAATTATTGTAATAAGTACTTATCTATATATTCTTAAATATTGGAAATAAGTGTGTGATCCCTTAATTATGCTCTAAGTACACGGTTATATGAGGCAAAGCGTTTATATTATGAATTGTATATTTTACCTTATGGAATGAGAGAGTAATCTATATTTGATACCATGGAAATTATTCATTGCCTCTACTATTAAGTAGTTAAGCTAATCTTTCGTATTTATTGTCAATCTACCATTTAAGATATCTATTTAAGACCAGTCAGCAACAAGTTATTTCTTGGAATAGTTCTTGGCATTTAATCGAAAATATACTCAAGTGCCTAACACAAATTTGCTCTCAAACACCTTATATGTCACTTTAATTGGATTTGATAACAAAATTATTTTCTTATTTTATGTAATCCTCAAAAGGGATTTCATTAAATTTAGTTGGGTATTATTGGTCCATCATAAGGTGACCCAGATCTACCAGTTATATGTCACTGAATCTCCTTTATAAATCTTATATCTTAACTTATAATAACTTTTTATTCACACACTTAGATATACTTTAGTTGTTATTTTGCAGTTCTACATCTGGTATTCACGAATCTTGACTTAACGTAAGTACTTTTAATTTTTGTTACAGCTTTTCACTTTTAGTTTACTAAGTATGTTATTTTTCAAAAAAAAAATTGGATCCCACCCAGACTTTGTACAAATATACAGATAAACGAAACATTTAAAATCATATATTAATAATCAATTATCCTGTATAATTTATGAATTATGCAAGGGATAAATAGATATTTATTATTTTGGAAGGTATTCAATGTGCAGACATATTTATTTACTGTTTTACAGTATAAAGGGTATTGTTTAAAAAATAAATAAAATCTGTCTAATTCGTATCACGTGCCTTCTGTACGTACTAACGTACAACCAGTAATCGACCCAATTAACTGACAATATGGGTTTGTTCAAAACGATCCATGGTTTTAATTATGACTAAAGTTTCTGATAATTGTAGTTACTGGAAACTATATTTTTTGAATATTTAATTATAACTTGGTCACACAATGAAAATTGTTAAATAGGTTACATTTTCATTTTAAATTTTAAATAGTAAACTTTTTTTAAATATATAAAAAATATATATCGATATAATTTATTTAATTTTATTTATTTATTAAATTATTCATCCACTAATCATTGTACTCTCAAAAGAAAATGGTAAAAACTCGTAGTAGTTTAATTTCCAAATCTAACTTAATTTCTGGAAGGATAAGATTTGCTAAAAACATACTTAAGCTTAAATCTGAAGCCTTTCAATTCTATTTGTTATTGAATTGTAAGCAAATAATCCAATACATTTATAAACATATAATATATGTTGTGATTATAGCACTAGCACTGAAAGGAATCGCAACAAGGCTTCTTATATTAAGTTCGGTGAGTTTGTTAGAGCTATTATTATGGAACGTACAAAGGATGACTAGCAAGAACAATACTAACACACCGTAACACTTAGTGGTACGCAAGTCTCTTTACAGGCGTGCGTGCGTGACGGGAGCGACCTACATCGTAACTTCTTCGAGGTTTATCTATTCAAGCCGCGGATGCTTCGGAATCTAATTAACATTACTTAAAGAGTAAATACAGCACTTACTTCATTGGAATTTTCCTTGGGAATTAGTTTCCATGGTAGAAAATATATTGTTTTTCATTATTGTATACAATTAACAACTTACATTAAGGATCACTGATTGATAAGTCTAAAATATACCTGTTGGAATTTATTTGTTTTAAAATACAGTAAAAACGAATAAGAAACATAACACATAAGACATAATAAATGTAGTAAAAATCTCAAATCAAATATTTATTTTGATATAAACGGTTACGCTTATTTACATAACTTAAAACTGATTCCAATGCAACCGCCGTATAGCAACCCGTCAAGCTTATCATAGTAGCTCCTTTAATCCTGTCCCAATCTAGTAATTTTGAAAACATTCAACACGTATTGAAACGTATCGAGATTCAGTGAATTACCAATTAAATTAAAACTAAAACTTGGAATGGAATAGCAAAAGCACCTTTTTTTTTCACAATTCACATTCTTGTATAAAATTATATTTATAAAAGTCGTAACCACAATAGAATTCATAATAAAAATCTTTGATCTATCCTTAATCAAGATACCATAAAAGGATATATTAACAAGCGCTCATACTAAGAATGTTTTAAGTTTATTCGTACTTCAATTGAATAATATGAGAACTTAATGTGCTTATTTATTTTTTAAATAATTAGTGTTAAATCGTTATTTTCCTGCAAATTAAAATATTTGTTAAATTAAAATAATATATAAATGGGTATTAAAAGACTTTTCCTAGACCGTCATAAATTACATTAACATTATATGTATTTCATACTTGTATCACAATTAGCTACTTTAGGTAATCTCGCGTACCGTCCCGTTTGCCTAATAAAGAATGAGGCTTAGATAGCTTATCAGCTCCTGTTCAAACTAATTGTTTTCCTAAATGACATGTAATGTTTACATGTTTAGTTAAAAAGATATTGTCATTCAAACACGACATCAATCATGGAGCTAATTAGTATTGTGGAGAGTAACGATTACCTATTAAAGTACGTTGGATGATTGTAAATAGCTTCCATGTTTGTTGCAATGAGATAGCGTTTGTTTCGAGTAAATATGTTCAAGCTGAGTTGTGATAGAACAACTCTATTACAGTTTCTTTTTTTATACAAGTGACAAGAAATTTGTTTGGATTAAGCTTTGATTGCCCGTCGTAAATCTTCTTTCTATAAAATTAAAATGAATAATAATTTAATATTATTTATATTTGGTTTAATTTTCATTAAGTATTAACAGATTCCAACCTGCACATTTGCTTTAGCGTTTTCATTTTTAGATTTTTTTTCATGAAATCTTTCTCTCTAGGTCGGTCCCTCAACGCTGAAGATCGTGACTTCCCTGCTGTTTGCATACGTATAGTATAGTCTCTTTCCATTTGACTTCCATTGCATCGTATATTGGGTCAAAATTGTGTCCATCTTAGTATTAAATTATTTTAGTCTGCAGTATCATTTTTATTTTATAACTTTAGCTAGCCTTAGTTCTAAGTAACAATAGATATGAAAAAATAATGTAAAAATAATAGATCATTAGTAATATTAATTCCATATACTTTGTACTAACATTAATATAATTAATATTTATGATAGAAGTATAAGTATAAGTTAAAAGGTATGGACCACATGGCTGTAGTGTTGACAATATTTCAAACAAAAAAAAAAAACATTTTACTTAATTACCTTTTCTTAAAATAAGAAAAAATCGAATTTTTTTTTATCATATCTCAAAAACATCACTCATTCTCTAAATCACAATTTTCATTATATATTTTATATAGAACTTTAACGGTTATCCATTTTAATGTTTTCATCCAACGTCGTGGTTCAACTACAATAGCAAATAATAACTTTTGGTCAATATGTAATGCCTTGTTTCGTGAATTTTAGCTGGATTTTCTTCATTGACTTTCATGACCATTTATTGCACATGATATTTATACGACATTATTATGACTATGATGATTATGACTATATAATATGCTTTTATACAACACCCAAACCTATTTATTACACCTTACAACTTTTATTATAGGATTTTCTTATATTTTAATGTATACTGCTGCAGTTCCAGACCTTTTAAACATTTTTGTTTAGTAGTATTTCATATTTTAATTTTCTGGTCGTGGAGGTGCCAGTCCTTTAATTCAAATGTAACCTACAATTTCCTAGATATAGTTCATATTATTCATACCAGTTCAGTACAACCGAAGATATGCGTATATAACTGTATAAACAGACAAAAAAATATATAAAATAGGTGTTTTGACATTAATCAATTTAATTTTTTCGAAAAATGTGCAATGTAAACACAACTTTTGTATATTTTCATTATAGGTATATTGTAAGAAAATAATATCAATAGATAAACTATTAAACTAAAATGTATTAATAACTGGCAACGATCACAATTCTAGATGTTTATTATAACAAGTATCCTTTCTATGTTCCTATTAAGGAAAATGATTTTTGACAAAACAAGTCTGACAATTGCTCTGTCAAAAAGTTATAAGATACTTATAAGCCCTGATTCACAAGTTCTACACCTTAGTATAAATATGTGACTTGGCTTTTTCGTTACTATTAATATTGGATTATTTTTTTTAACTATGATCTTTTGAATTTTACATTATTGTCTTAATTCAGATACACAGATTTGAATCAATATTTCGAATGTTTATTATTTTTATGTCGTGCCCGGGGCAGCGAAAATTATTTTATTCGGATATGCTGGCCAGCTACCTTATATGGACTTAAATATCCTCTTCTAAATATTTTACCGCAGACCGTCACCAATCCTTAACATTACTGAGAACCTGTTGTGTACTCATGGAAGTCGTTTATGCCCTTCGAGTGATACATCTTGGTATATACAACGCGGCGTGATGTAGAACGCATGGCTCAGTGGTGAGAGCGTCTGCACGGTTCACAGGAGGACGCGGGTTAGAGTCCCGCTGCGTTTAAATTTTTATATGTTTTCTTTAAGTATTTTTTCTATCCTCAGTGTGGATTAACACTTTAAAAATCATAAAAATATTTAGTATATACTCTTTGAAAAGGATAGTATATTCACTTAATATTAAAAAAAAAACATTACGCAGGCGAGGAGAGATCTTAAAGACACGCTTTAAAAAAAAGAGTTTGATAAAGTATCTGAAATCAGCCACAGATGAAGAAACAAGCTTGTGGGAGTTGACAATAGTAAGGCTACGGACAGTTGCTAACCCAATCCAGATATAACAAAAGCCGGAATACTGTTTATTCTAAAATTTCTAAATGTGAAGTACCCAGTTGTTTTTTTATAAACTAAAAATTTTTGAAGGCAATGGGCAAGAAAAGGTGTGGTGTCCCTTTTTCTTCAGCGCCCTGGGGCCCAAATATTACTCCTGATTAGAAAGCTGAAAAAACTGACTGTACCTTTTCCAATATAATTTAAAGATGATCTTGAAAGAAGGAAACGTAGTGATCACGTTTCTACCATTGTAGACATGCCCTATTGTACCATAGAATTTAATACCCATGAGGTATTAAGCCTACTTTTATACTGTTATATATTCATTAAAATACTAATTTATACATAGTGTATGACTGCAGTGATTGTAGGTTCAGATATATACCCAAGTCAAATGTTGACACATGTTCCTAATATACCTTATATATATATATATATATATATATATATATATATATATATATATATATATATATATATATATATATATATATATATATATATATATATATATATATATATATATATATATATATATATATATATATATAAGGTATATTAGGAACATGTGTCAACATTTGACTTGGGTATATATCTAAATATACAATCACTGCAGTCATACACTATGTATAAATTAGTATTTTAATAAATATATAATAGTATAAAAGTAGGCTTAATACCTCATAGGTATGAAATTCGATGGTATAATAGGGAATGTCTACAATGGTAGAAACGTGACCACTACGTTTCCTTCTTTCAAGATCATCTTTAAATTATATTGGAAAAGGTACAGTCAGTTTTTTCAGCTTTCTAATCAGGAGTAATATTTGGGCCCCAGGGCGCTGAAGAAAAAGGGACACCACACCTTTTCTTGCCCATTGCCTTCAAAAATTTTTAGTTTATAAAAAAACAACTGGGTACTTCACATTTAGAAATTTTAGAATAAACAGTATTCCGGCTTTTTTTATATCTGGATTGGGTTAGCAACTGTCAGTAGACTTACTATTGTCAACTCCCACGAGCTTGTTTCTTCATCTGTGGCTGATTTCAGATACTTTATCAAACCCTTTTTTTAAAGTGTGTCTTTAAGATCTCTCTTCACCTGCGTAATTTTAATGTTTTTTTTTAATATTAAGTGAATGTACTATCCTTTTCAAAGAGTATATACCAAATATTTTTATGATTTTTAAAGTGTTAATCCACACTGAGGATAGAAAAAATACTTAAAGAAAACATATAAAAATTTAAACGCAGCGGGACTCTAACCCGCGTCCTCCTGTGAACCGTGCAGACGCTCTCACCACTGAGCCATGCGTTCTACATCACGCCGCGTTGTATATACCAAGATGTATCACTCGAAGGGCATAAACGACTTCCGTGAGTACACAACAGGTTCTCAGTAATGTTAAGGAATGGATGGTGACGGTCTGCGGTAAAATATTTAGAAGAGAATATTTAAGTCCATATAAGGTAGCTGGCCAGCATCTCCGAATAAAATAATTTTCGCTGCCTCGGGCACTACATCAAAATAATAAACATTCGAAATATTGATTCAAATCTGTGTATCTGAATTAAGACAATAATGTAAAACTCAAAAGATCATAGTTAAAAAAAATAATCCAATATTAATAGTAGCGAAAAAGCCAAGTCACATATTTATACTAAGGTGTAGAACTTGTGAATCAGGGCTTATAAGTATCTTATAACTTTTTGACAGAGCAATTGTCAGACTTGTTTTGTCAAAAATCATTTTCCTTAATAGGAACATAGAAAGGATACTTGTTATAATAAACATCTAGAATTGTGATCGTTGCCAGTTATTAATACATTTTAGTTTAATAGTTTATCTATTGATATTATTTTCTTACAATATACCTATAATGAAAATATACAAAAGTTGTGTTTACATTGCACATTTTTCGAAAAAATTAAATTGATTAATGTCAAAACACCTATTTTATATATTTTTTTGTCTCTTTATACAGTTATATACGCATATCTTCAGTTGTACTGAACTGGTATGAATAATATGAACTATATCTAGGAAATTGTAGGTTACATTTGAATTAAAGGACTGGCACCTCCACGACCAGAAAATTAAAATATGAAATACTACTAAACAAAAATGTTTAAAAGGTCTGCCTTATTAAGCCTACTTTTATACTGTTATATATTCATTAAAATACAAATTTATACATAGTGTATGACTGCAGTGATTGTAGGTTCAGATATATACCCAAGTCAAATGTTGACACATGTTCCTAATATACCTTATATATATATATATATATATATATATATATATATATATATATATATATATATATATATATATATATATATATATATATATATATATATATATATATATATATATATATATATATATATATATATATATATATATATATATATATATATATATATATATATATATATATATATATATATATATATATATATATATATATATATATATATATATATATATGTGTGTGTGTGTGTCGTTAAGTTATTATGTACTTAGTGTTATGGTGAAAACTGTATAAATTTCAAACGGAATTCCCTACTTGCAATATCTCGCACTCGGTCGGAAAGCGGAGAGAAGAATATCTTATATAGACAACAGATTATCTTTATTGTCTCTTTCTTACGCTACTCTATGCGGTATCTAGATAAGAGATCGGTCTGATCTCCGCTTTCAATGTTAATTCAAATAGGATTGCAATATCCTTGCAATTAAGTACACATTAATTGAGCCATGACTTCATCAAATTGCGTCAGCATAAGATTTTTATCAATGTAATCTATGTCTATATATATATGAATATGATAGTTTGAAAATCTATATTGCAATAGTATACAGTATTTAATTCGAAACAATGAAACAAATTATAAATTATTACGTAAGGGGCGACTTAATATTTATGTTATGTCAGTCATTTATCTCCAACTGTTCGTGATAAATAATACCACAATCACCTTTCATAGGTGTGGAGCACACAATGCATTGTAATTAGGCTTATTATTTCATTTAATTAAGGTTATAAGTTATATTATATACAGCAAGTGCCTTTAGTAATTTTAAATCCTTTGTTTTATATATTATTCTTATTTATAGTCAGAAAGGCAATCATTAATATCTTTTTTAAACAATCAAAGTACAAGTAATATCGAGTATCAAGAACAAGTCTCTAGATAAATAAAGTTAAAATCTCTTTTTTAGTAAATAAATCCACCACTCCACATTTTTAATATATTCAATTTACTGGGCTATAAATAAATCAAATTACTGTGTAATCGAATAATCAATTAAGAGTAAATGAAAGCATAGGTGTAAAATGTACGTCTTATTTCTTGAAATTTTTATAAAAGAAAGTTCAAAAAATCATGTTAAATAGTCATAAAAAAATTTCACACAAAATACAATACTTCACTTATTTTTACTCTTATTATAATTATGTTTGGTTTAGCTAAACTTCTCGAATACATTTTCAATTTCAGAACAACATCAATTTATTAACTTACGAACTATCTGTTGATATTTACTATATATACAATAATGTTAATTTAAAAATATTAATCAAGTACGAGTTGGACTCGCGCACCAAGAGCTTCGTAGGTACCAATTTCATCATTGTAGGTCAAGGGGAAATAGAAATTTATAAAAATGTACAAAGATTAATTTGCTATTAACGGGGACGGAGAAAGCAGGGACTAAGCAACGGAGTGTCTTAGCACTAGGTTTCCACGGTCCCTGCAGTTCCCTCTGCCTACCCTGCCATGTGCGGGATAAAGCGTGAAGCTAAAAAAAAAAAAAAAAACAAAAAAAAAAAATAATAATAATAATTTGCTTTTGCGCTTTGATTGTTTACTTCAAAGTTATTCTCATTTATTTATTTCCACGACAATGACAAAGGCTCCATTTTCCTTTTAAGACAGTACGTATGGTAGTCTAAAAAACAATTGGACTTAATGAAACGATTTTAACTGATTCAATTACGAATAACTTGAAATACATGCACTTAAATATTTTTGAACATGACGGATCTTGAAACATTTTTATTTGTGTTAACAAATTCATATCCATATTTCACTCAATAATAATAAATAAGCAGTAGTAAAGTAAACAAAACAAAGAAATTGATATTTTTTGGACTACATCCGCTTAATTTCCGGCATATCCACAGGAAAGACGACTGTATGTTGTACTTCACTTATTTAAAGGATATATATTTATAGCTACATCTTGAAATTACATTTTGAATTCTTTACGACAAATATTTGTATGCGTAAAAATAATTAACAAATTTTTATTCTGCCATACATCGTTTTATACAAATATACTACAGGAAATAATAAATAATACAGGTATATTATCTTTTCAGATTACAATAAAACACTATGATTATATTTAATTAATCCTCAAACACCTGGTGCACACAATATGCTATGAAAATTGTAAAAGTTGAAATTTAGTTTAGAATACAATTTAGTTATAATTTAGGGTATTTCTATCCCCACATGGAAAGCTTTAATAATTAATTTTATTATAAAAGGTTAGTTTTACATTTAAAAAAATATATATATATATTACGTTTCAGGGTGAAGGCTGAATTTCCTGAGACATAAAAGATAGGTCAGTTTTTACCTCACCCTATCCCACCTTCGAAGGAGTAGTAATAACTAAAGGAGTACCTTTAGTTATTACTACTCCTTCGAAGGTGGGATAGTGTGAGGTAAAAACTGACCTATCTCTTATGTCTCAGAAAATTCAGCCTTTAGCATCTGATTCATGATCTACAGCTAAGCAATAATCTCTTAAGATTTTGTTGTCAATGAATGGCAAAGTCAACAATCACTGTACCGCGCGTTACTCGATATATTATATATTAGCAGTTAGCACTATATTAAGTCAATGGCACCACGTAAGATTAAAATAATATATCTATCAGTAATTATAGACCGGTTGTGGTAGAGCAAAGCATAGTTATTTTAATGAACAACAATGAAAAAGGTATGAGATTGTATTTTTAGTAGGGTACTTCAAATCATATCGAAAATCAATGTGCTAATGTATTATCTGGCTACATGATTGTGTCTAAGCATATACTCACTTTTAACGAAATGAGAATAAATAGATAATATTCAATCTAGTTATTTTGTCCGAGAGATTCCTCAAGATGATGACATGCCTGATAAAGGTCGACAGTATAATCTTTTATAATGTCTCTGATAGTTTCATCTTTATAATTCCGTTGATAATTGCCTAAATAAAACCCAATTTATCTGAAAGGTCCTCGATCTGTAGCGTAACAAAGAGAATGATGAAGTAGTATTTATATGTTTTATATGGACTAAACTCATTAGTGTTCTATAAAATGTACTCCTTCACACAACCAAGTAATAGGAAATGGTAAGTACTACATGTCTACTTTAGTTCTGTTTGCTTAAATAAAGAGCGTGACAGTTGCATCTCAATATAATATTAACGATTTGAAATCGGTGATTCACAGGACATTTAAACTGGAAATAGGCTAAAATTTACAGCTCATATAATTATTATAGATTGTAAGGACCACAATTCTTTCATGTGGCAATGTGTACTCTTTTAGAATAGGATCCCACAAAACGTCCAACAATATTCTACTAAGACGTTTGTGTATTATAGGTTACTACATAAATAATGATTTTTGAATGACATCACGCTTTCGGATTTAAATTCCCAAAAAGAAATTCTGTCTCTCTCAACTGTATCATTTTCAAAATGAATGAATGTAAATGATATTAAAAAAAATTGACATTTAAAAAAAATGTCCTGTTGAATTTCATGCGCTTGATCTTCTCAAGTCTGAATGTATTCTTATTTTGAATTAAATTATTTAATTTAAATTAGAATTTCCTTATGTATCTTGACAAAACTTTTATGCCTATTTAAATAATGCATACCTATATCATGGCTATGGAGATGCTTAACATTTAAAACGCAACGTCCACCGGGAAACTTACGCGGGATATACCTACTTACGTCATTACAAATGAGCGTTGATCGTGCATTCGGCAATTTATGTATTTGGCGATATATAGAATACATGTCGCAATGTGTTTCGCTTTATTATTAATATTACTTACTCTTTTTTTAATTAAGTCAAGTCGTGTGTACCTATGTCCAAAACATTCAAAAATTACAATAATGTTCTTTAAGGTATTATAATCTTTGCATAAGATTTTTTAGTGAAGCTAAAAAAAATCTTATACATTTTATTCCGCGATTAGCGGGACAGGTAGAGGAAACTGCAGGAACCGTGGCATTGTAGTGTTAAGACAGTCCGTCCCTGCTTTCCGCCTTTTTTTTGAGGCATTGCGTGTTGAGTGGCTCTTTGCTTAGTTGCCACAGCAAAAAAATGGAAATGAAAAAATATATCTTCCCCGAGTGAAATCAAACCCACAAACCGTCGCGTTTACAGTCAAACGCTACGCTTCTGCATCACGGCGGTCTTCAACATTTGTATAAGAAATAATAATGCAACGTTCATACAAGAAATATTTTATATGTTCTTATCAAAAGGTTTCTTAAATCAATATACATCATGTATATCATTATATAATACATTGTTTTAGGAGATATTGATCTGTCACAACTATTACCTATTTACAATATAACGTATCTAAGAATCTTTGTCAAAAATAAAAATAGTTAATTATGAAATCTAAAATTCTTTTTTTACAATATTTTTATCCAAATTAAAATGAGCGCTTTGCAAATATAATATGGTAATAATAGTAATTATTAAGTGATTTTCGATAAGAAATTGGCTATTACAGATCTTTCAACAAGCAAACGTATTAGTGAGAAGCAATTAGGATGAGAAGGGTAAATAAAGTGATCTATTTGAATGATCTAAGTAGGCGGGAGGTGCGGCGGGACGCAGCGTAGTGCCCGGAGGCGGGAGTGCGAAGGATGCCCACTCTAACATCGTATGGGACTATAGCGAGACGCCTCACGCTTCCCGCTCTACGAACTACGAGACGTGCACTTTTCAGTTATCGTTACACATTTTGTACAAGACGTAATATGCATCTATTATTTATTTTCTGGATTAATGCAGCTGTGTGCAATCATAGTGAAGTGCTCATGATTACGAAAAACTGTTGTATACTGTAATGTAACTGTTGTATACTATAATTATTTAATGGTCAAAATTTTTCTATATATAAGTGATATATGATATATATGTGTTTAAATAGACAGTGAAATTGAACCTGTTGATATTGTGTAGAGATGTGTTAAGTAACCAAATTATAAACAATAAGAATGGGAAAGAAGAATCAAATAACGAACTTTGAGACGTCTAACAGAAAACGAAAGGTAAGAATTTTTCTTTAAAATTTTTTTTAATGCAACATCATTAAAAATTTGTATGAATCACCATATAATATAATTTATGAGTATCTTACTTGTAGATGCAATTTCAACTTTAATCTGTTAGTTAGTAATAATACAGTATAGTAACACTATGAAAGAACTAAGTATATAAAATTATTTCTTAAATAATAAAATGTATACATGTATAAAGTTCATCACAATTCACTGATATCAATATTATATATACCTACGATATATTAATAATTTCAATAAACTGAACAAATAAATAATAATGTATATCGTTAATTAGCGAGATAAATTCAAACTATGATATATTTATAACGTTTCTCAAATTTGTTTTAATTTAAATATTACCATGTATATAATATATTATATACCTTATAATTATTTAAAAAAAATATTCAGATCGCTTACTAATTCATTATACATTAAAAAACAAAAACAAAACTTTATCATAGTGTTGTTTGGATGTAAGTACTTAACCTTATGAGATAATAGACTCCGATTAATTTCCCTATTGTATATTAAGTATATTTAGTTTAAATACTTATATTTATAACTTTTATTAGAAAAACAGCAGATTATTGTTATTTAAAAGTAAATAAAACTTAAAACATCAAGTTTAGTTTTCCATTGGTAAAAATTCTTCTTCTTCTTCTTCTCTTTATTTATGGCGTTTCTGGTAAAAATTATCTTAGGTACTAATATTTATTACTTTCCGTCATATTAAACCGGAAATATATATGTTTAAGTAGTTTTGCCACCTAGCGTAAGTTTTCTTGAAAAGTACCGGAAGTATAGTCTTATCATTGTTTACGACCATTAACAAAAATGAAAAGGAAAAGTTTAACCTAAATAGTACATAAGTTTATTTTATATTTGTAAATTTTATAGCTCTATCAAGTTTTTTATTACATATTATGCTATAATGATTTGTTCACAATGTTATATATATTGTTCGTTCTAGGTCTTTAACTACTTTACGTTCAAAGAATATATTCCATTGCCTTTTTTTAATAGTTTATTAAGTAATTTTTTTATTTAAATTACTGTCATAAATTAGCGTAGATTTCAACATTTACATTTATTTCTAGTGTTCTACAAATAAAAATACAATAAAGTTATTTTTTTTTATATTTCACTCACTCACTCACTTTGTTACTCATTCAAATTTTACAATAATTTATTTTATTTGTCTTATTTACAATTATTTAGTAACTGATTGAAGTTCTTAAACATCATTATATATTATTTTACAATATACAATCACGCACGTATAAGTAGTACTCCTATATAGATTGCAAGTTGATATATATAAAAATACATACATATTCAAATAATTCAAAATAATTCATGAAACGATCACAGCTTGTCAAAAAATTCTTTAATTGAGGTATATTTAATTAAACGCCAAGAAAGGATGCATAATACTTGACTGTAGAACCCAATGCACATTTAAAACCCGAAAACATGTTTATTATTAACAGAAAAGTTTTCATACAAATAGGATTTGCCAAATTCGACGATAGGTAGTAAGATACAAATGACCAGCAACTTGCCCCTTATGTATCTATTTGGCGGACGAATATATTTCAAGCTTCTCATATGAACCATAAATACATGCACATATTCAATAATTCAAATGTGGGTGTCCTAATAACATGTTATAAGACAGTTAAGTATAGACTTACGGTCGGTCAAGAATGATGATTAACTGTAATTTTACAACCTCATGTTGTTATAATTATTTTCAATAACTATATCAAGTTTTAAATATATTATTAATATCATACATTATCAGCAAAAATATTGTAGATATATGTATGTTATGACTTATGATGGTGATCAATTATTATATGTACAATATCATAAGACGTGTATGAAGAAGTGTATGCTTAATTCAACAAGCCCGATTACTGACGTTTTCGACATTTGAACTTAAACATGTATTTGAATGATAAAACGGATCAGAGGGAAATGTATCGAGTGTTTCTTTCTTTGAATATTACTCAAGATTTAGGTATTTGTTCGTAAATTCTTCATAAAGGTGAAGTATAACAATATATGTATGTATACAAAGATAAACTTTTGTTATAGTGGATGTAGTGGTACAGCGGAACAGACTGATCTGGCTGATGACAGTAGATCGTTGTGGGTTCCGCCTCTTTGATATTCGGCTTTAATTTATTTAAATTTGGAAAATAAGTTAAAAATAAAGCATATTGATATTATTAATTCATCGTTTACATAGTAATTAGACTGGTGCTATACGGAATAAATTGTAAAGCTGAGACTAAAGACTAAACTATGTAAGAAAAGTGAAAACATAGTTTTTATATAGGTTTAAAAATAGGTATTTTGTATCATTTAACGCATTTAGATTTACGCTAGAGGTTGTATGTGGGTATTTGATTAACACAAATACGGGAAATAATTTAAAATCAACTTAAAATGCAAACATTGTCTGGGTGGTGGGTGTTAAATAGTTTAATCCCGCTTAATTGTATTAACACGTATTAGAGTAATCAAATTTTGTAAATACATTAGTATTAGCAAATAGGTAATTTCTTGTATTCTAAGATACTAAACTCTTCTTTTTCTTATTTGCAGTTTCAATTCAAAAATGTATACTTGCTGGAATTCAAGGATATCCCACAGATTAATTAATCAGTTTCAGTTTCAGATATAAACCAATATATATTTATTTCCCAATTAGCTGGTTATACAAATGAAACCTAGTATAAAGACGCTTGTCGCTTAGAACCAGGAACAGTCGCACTGAGCCACGACGATCGAGTAGTATCATAACTGGCTATTATATTTATAATAAAAATGTCTTATTAGTGAGACAGTGAAAAATAAATACGCCTTATTACTACGAAGTATAAATATATAGATTTACTTCAGAATTATTAAAATTTTATTTGATATTTATCAGGTATTTATAATTTATTAAAAATATCTTTTGTGTTTTAACATTTAATGTTTGTGACCACAGATTTTAATAAAAACTTTAGACGCAAGAGTTATATAGAATATAATACAAAACGTATACAATAATATTAGATTTTAAATGCCTGTACAAAATATTTACAAATGTACCTTCACGAAATACAATATAAATAGGTTATTAAAAATGAAGACATATAAAGCCATTTCGAAAGCAAATATACATTGAAATAATTCAATTTTAACAAATATCACTCTATTTTTTTGGAAAAAGGGTTCTTCCATTTAAACCATTTTCTATTAGATCCTGTGTATAAATTTCTCATTTGGAATATTGATTGAGGTGAAAGCTCTGTAAAATTGAATTATAATTTTATATATAATATGTACGAGCAAAGTAGCATAATGCCACTAAAAATAATAATAATATAATTGTAAAATATTAAAAGCTGGGATCTTTATGTTTATATTTTGTTTTTGCTTTACACAATGAGATATTAAAGATGTATGAAGATTAAGAAAACTAATAAATTATTGAATATGTTTTAAGATATCTCAACCGTTGAGGTATAGGTTTTTAATAGGCTTTGGTGTTTAGGTAATATCATATGCATGTGAGGAAAGTTAGCAAAGCGAAGCCGAAATATAATATCACGGGTCAACTCTGCTAAACTGTATGTAATATTATCAACGAAGTGCAGTCAAAGCACGATTTAGAATAATTTATTGACCACTAACTTGCGGAGCGTGATGCGATCTTATTGCGGTGTTCTTTGAATGTAAATAAATTTATAGTTTAAAACATGCCACATTTGGATTGTAAAAAAGCCATAAAATTACCTTACATATTTTTTCTTGAACAGCTATTGAGCATTCTTAACTGAGTTCAGTTCAGCCAAGTTCTAAGGTAATTTAAATTTTTAAGCAGAGAACTTGAATTCGATTTACTTTCTTTTACATTAGTCTAACTAAATAAATAAAAAAATATTAAATTAGAATTATGTAGTAATAATATATTATTAAACAATACACGAAATCATTTTTTTCCTTTTTTATGAACATATTGATATTATTTTACAATTACATTACATAACTGTTAAAAGTTCATTGGCTTAAGTTGCACGCCATGTAATGTCAAGTATTGGGTGTACGCCAGCAATATTTTTTTGTCTAGTCGCACAAAGCCACCATATATGGTAAAACTACCTTCTATGATCTTATATCACTTGATTGATCGATTGATTGATTGAATGAAAAAACATGTTTTATGTTCAGATTTCATTCTCACGGGTTACTTTGTTGATTTAGTAGTTATTATTACATTGATTTCAAATAAGGCTAATCCAAATTAAAAATCATTTGCATGATTGAATATTATTTTTATTTGACAGAAAATAAATACCTATGGCTTAATATTTTAAAAATTATTTTATAATATATATTCTTTAATAAATTCTGTTCTGTTTCATGTTCAAACGGAAGCTAAAAAATAAGCAAATATAATAGTTTTATAATATGCACCTCCTACACTATAGTAATATTTAAAAAGTAAAGTGATATCATTATGTAAATAAAATGTATTAGTATAATGTATTAGGTAAAATGTATTAGGTAGAGAAGTGTCGGATTCTCTGGTTATTAATTCGATTTTTCTCTGATTAAGTTAAGGCATTTGGCTTGAAACGTTCAACCGTATTTATAAAGTGTTGTAAATATTCTTTGTAATTTTAACCAGCGAAATATTCTGTATTTTTAACCCGCAATAAAAGTGAGAGATCCGTTTCATTAAACGTATGGTTTTGTATTTAATTCATATATAACATTCTTTATTAAGGATGAAATAATAAAATAACCTGAATCCTTGCGCCCTGTATCTATTAATAAGACTAGACTTGTAAGAGTTATATATAAAATATACATATTGTAACAATTACGCATAAGAATATACAAATAGTATTTATGTACTTTATAATCAATCAAAAGAATAGAGCCAGGTATAAATCATAGATACGCATCCACAGAAGTCCTTCGTAGTTCGTAACTATAAATCAATATAATCACCGATCTTAAGTAATATCGCGTTCCTAATAAATGACTGAACATATAAATTCCAATAAAACATCACAAGTATGACTCGACCATGTTATTGTACTTATACTGAATCTTTTATAGTAGAGTTGGAGGAAAGATCTTAGAGTTAAAAAAATCATTTTTTGTTAAGTTGCAATTGTATTAAGTGCCGTGAATTGCATTAAGTGTTGAGTTGCAACTCAACGCCGCTGTTTTAGAGACTAACGCAAGATACTCACATAGGGCCCACAATGGGGTCCGATACTGCTATGTTTAATTATTTTATTTTATTATTATTTTAATATGGAAAATTGATTTTAAATTTAATTTTAATATATAAATATGTATAAGCACTTGAAAAACATATTTATTCTAAATTCATAAACAGCCACTTAACTTTATTTATAGGTAAGTAATGTGTATGTAGGTATATGTTTTAATTGTTAGCGTAAAGTTTATTTACTATTAAGATGTGTTATTCTTAACCTTAAAAAGTAATTTACAAAAATAAATTAAATAAGTCAGCAATATGTACATGAGTAGAATAAAATCCTACTAATTAAATAACTTTAAAAAAAATTGTAAGATTTTTTCCATGTGTAATCACTGTAAGAAATCAAAATCGATAGAGGCGTCATCTTCAACGACATCTTAAGTATTATCTTAATCGCGTTGTAGAAATCCAATTCTCCTCTTCATAAATCAATCTGACCTTGAGGTTAAAATAATTCATAACCTCTTTCTATTCTTGTATCGCCGAGGAAACTAGAGAATCTTTTATAAATTACACTTTTTTCTTTGGAAATACCAGTCGCACTGGTAACAATATGATAAATCGACATATTATACTGTATTATCTTAGTGTGGTTACGGCATTATGGGCCCACGCGCTATGGACTTTTATTGATAGCGTGTCACTAGCTAAAAAGACATCACTGTAAGATTACAATAACTACTTGTTAAAGATATCTATAATTTTTTATTACATCTATCAATTCAAGTACCATAAATTTTTAGTCATATTATTAACAATGATATTTCAATATTATAAGATTTATTTCAAAATATAGTGTCGTATTTTTTGAATATAAAGTTTATTTCAAGTTATAATAAAAATAGAAAAGAAAGCATTTTAAATATGCTTAATGTCGTTTTGGTATAGAGATTGAGGTTTCTTTTTTGTTGTGACATTTATCATAGGTATAGCCAACGCCTTTTATATCAACAAGTGTAAGGACTAAGTAAAACAATTGTATAGTAAAGATGTCGGCCTTATCTTGTGTTTTATCTCGAGAACGTGACCTCGCTATCTGTCAGGTCTCCGCCCGCCCATCTCACCAGAGAATTCTCAGTTGAACTCCAATGCAAATAAATATCAACAGCGGTACATTTTACTTTACTTTAAACCATTAATTAAGTAACGCCGATCAGTCCTTCATTATGTACGGCTGGACCACCTCGACCGTTTATTAATTGATCACAAGATAAGCTTTTTCTTGTACTCTAGATTGTACTGAAATGTTCTAAATGTAATTCTTATGATTTATATATTTAAAGATAATAATTATTGAAAGACGTATGGAGTAGGTACTTTATAATATATAATCTACTTTTTATATTATTATTTATACGTATTCTAAACATTTAATAAAGGGATAGAAACACTTATTAAAGTATAGAAGTAATTATTAAAATAAAAAAGTAAATAATTATTGTGTTGGTTATTAATGATAGAAACTTAAAGGACGCTTACTGCTGTCTTCTTTCTCAAAAGGTTTATTTGTATATAGACCCGGTAAAGAAATTAACGGAACGTTTAAATCCTCCTTTATTGAGTTATTACTACGTCCCAAATTGTCTTCTGTCTGGTAATGTAAGTCATGTAATACCAGTTAACATTTTAGATTTAAGTTAGTTATATGATAGCTTAAACATATCCTTGTCCACACATACCAAAAAACTAAAACCATCAAAAAAATTATGAAAAGCCACTTATGAACAAGTATCAAGAATATATGACATATAGGGATTGGTAACAAGGTGAAACATAGTATAAAGATAAAGTGCCCAGCAGCCAACGTGTTGTAGGCCAAGTTCTTTTTAAAAAATAATGTTTTTACCATTTATTTAGCAAGGGATCAATGACATAAATGATAGACGAGTGACGTGCAGGCAACATGTGTATGTACATTGAAGGGTCGCTTACGGTTATGCGTTACGATACGCAATATTTAAAAAATATATTGTTTAATGATATACTATTCAAAAAGTAACGGCCTACATATCACTTAATCGTCGGCTTATATATATATATATATAGAGGACCGTCGTGGCGCAGAGGCGCAACGTCTGCCTGTAACGCGACGGTTACTGGGTTCGATCCCCAGTCGGAGAAGATGGATTTTTCTATTTCCATTTTCTTCGCTCTGGCATCTAAGGCAAAGCGCGGCGTTGAGTTCCGCCACTCAACACGCAATGCCTCGAAAACGGCGGAAAGTGGGGACGGAGTAAGCAGGGACTAAGTAACGGAGTGTCTTAACACTAGGTTCTTATGGTTCCTGTAGTTCCCTCTGCCTACCCTGCCATGTGCGGGATAAAGCTTGAAGCTAAAAAAAATATATATATATATATATATATATATATATATATATATATATATATATATATATATATATATATATATATATATATATATATATATATATATATATATATATATATATATATATATATATATATATATATATATATATATATATATATATATATATATATATATATATATATATATATATATATATTTGTAAACACCTTGCGTTATATTATAATAGTTTTGATTTTGGCTTGTTACTACTAAAAGTTCTTTATTTTTTATTGATATCAGTATAGAGGTCAAGAGTTCGTATAGCTACCAAACGAATGTGCGGTATGTTGATAACATTCAAATTTTGAAATGTTTCTAAGCTAACTAAAGCGAGTATTTGTATCGCTTTAACGTCCTACCATAATTATAACCAAGAAATATATGTACATTTTCACTCATTCAGCCCTAGATATAAAAACATTTATTTGAATAAAGCAAATATTTTAAAATTTTATCAAAATTTGATGTTTATTTACCTTATAAAATACTTTATGTTGTTCAAACTTGTAATAATAGGTATTTATAAGGGAAGCGCAGTGGGAACCAGCCGCAAATGTAGTACCCTAATTAGCGTCACTAGCGTCTGTGCAGTTTCCATAAGCCGCTTGTCCCTACTCGTATGCCTTATACGGACAAAATGTAGAATTTCTACGTTTTTCTTTCACAATACGCGATGAGTACAAGTTGCGTTGCGTACAGGAGACGTTTGTATAAGCGCTAAATATATTTATAAAGTGCTAAAAGCTTAGAAGGCTAGGCTCTCTTTGCATGATACATTTGACAAATTAAATCTTTTAGTTTTAGTGGGGACGGAAAAAGCAGGGACTAAGCAACGGAGTGTCTTTACACTAGGATCCTATGGTTCCTGCAGTTCCCTCTGCCTACCCTGCCATGTGCGGGATAAAGCGTGAAGCTAAAAATAAAAAATAAAAATAATAAAAAGTCTTTTAGTACATTAAAGGTACAGAAATAGTGGCTTTTGGTACATTCAATATTTTACAGTAAAATAATTTAGGTTTATCATAATCAATGACTTTTAAAATTCTGTTTCCGCCTTTAGTTGTTTGTTACGCACACCTTCGGAACTACTGGATAGATTCAAATGAAGCTTTTTTACGTAACTATCACATGTATAACTATGTAGAATGCTAGTAGAACGTATATAGCTGTGTAGAATATGTTTAACTATGTAGTATACCTGATATAGAAGCATGGTAGTTTATCTAAATACACTCGATGAAGACAAGTTCAACTACGTATATAATGCTTATGTGCCAAGGATATAATTTATTTATATGTATAAAGAAAATACACCATTGGCACATTATAAAGAGTTATTGGCTATGGTGGGTTTATGTTCTTTATTTTCGAAAAGTAATGATTCTTGAAGTTTACTTAACAAGTGTCATAAAATCTATGCAACTATTTACCTCTTTACCTAGTTGATATGTTATTGGTACGTAATATGTTGGACTACATTAGTATATGGTGCATAAAATAATCAATATCTATGGCATTAAGTGCTAGACGATATTCAAATAAACAGGAGCGGGCAGTTCAAGGGCGCTCTCGCGTTTTTGTATGAGTGAAGAGGAGCATCCCACGCCGTGTCCGCGCGGCCCGTAACAGTCATATATACTTTGATACATAGCCACTTACCCAAGCTCAATCATTTCTGATAAAATAAATATTTTATAAAATTTGTTATTTGTAAAAATCTGTACAGATTTTTATCCGACAGTAACGATACTATGGAATGATCGTAGAAAAATTTCCAATGGAAATTATTTCTGTCGACTACGTAATATTATGAAAAGCTTTTCTCGGAAATTGATACTTATGCTTATTTGTAATGGTTTATGTACATTGGGTGTTGTAAATTATAAATATGCGAGCACTACGTTTAGACTGCAAAAAGATTGTGGATGATCCAGAAATGTCTCGCTTTAATGTTAAATTTATTACAAAAATTAATAAATTTACATAAAAAGGAAATAAACCATGCTTGAATGAAAATAAAAACTATATATTTTGTAAAATTGAGAAATTAGTAAGTATTTATATTACTTTCTTTTTTTTCATTACTATAAAAGAGTGTCAAAAATACGTAAAAACATAAAAAAAATAATTGTAGATAAATCTTGCATTATCTTTTATCCAGTGGTTACCCAACGTCACGTAAAAGATTGCGTCTTAGTGATCAATCACGATAGATTTCAAATGTATTAGGATAATCATATCAGTTGTTATATTCTATACATATTGAATCATGGATAGAAAAAATCTCTATATAAACAAATTACAACATAATTGAATATATTATTTTGTAAATAGATAAAGAATTTTTCTTTATACACAATAAATTAAAATGTTTTATGGATATTGTAGGTACAATAGCGACTTTGGATAAGTTATAGGGACCTTGACCTAGTTCCCTTAGGATTGTTACTGGCTTGCGTAAAGCAGCAAAGAGACCTTTAGGAGGAACATCCAATATAACATATACACAGTGACAACATTTCGGCCACCGTACAACTGCACACGGCTCAAGTTCCAGCTTTATATAGAAATAGAGGAAACAAACATTTCATAATCGAAGTCGAATCCTGCTTTATTTTGGTTATTCTAATTTTTTACTGTATGTTATTGAGCTTCTCAACCAAATCGTATAATGGTTTTTGATCTTCAACTCGCAGAGCTAATGGACCCGAGGTATATGAGATTCTAACAACTAGCAATATTTGAAATAATTCAGCGTAGTTATAAATTTTTCTTGATTCTTTCACGTGATTTGGAGAAAATGTTCTTAACACAGGACAAATAGACAAACAGACAGACAGGCAGACGAACAACAAAGTGATCCTATAAGGGTTCCATTTTTGCTTTTGTAGTACGGAACCCTAAAAATAGCCATACTAACTTCTACTAGGCTTCAAAAATAACGACTTAAAGCAGTTACAGATATACATAATAAGGTATCAGTAAGATAAGAAATTAAAACATTATTTTTTACTTTTTAGTTTATTTATTTATTTTGTTATGTTCACCAAAAAAATATATACACAACTAATAAATGGTGTTATTCCACTTACAGGTAAACTGCAGTATGCATGTTGTACCACATAGTAAACAAGATCGAACATAGCAAACAGTTTAACTCTAAAACGTGTTAATAAAAGTTAAAATAATAAAAAAATAATAATAAGTAGTAATATACTTATATCAAAATATAAGTTAAGTGAGACAGTAACTCAACCTATTGGGTATTTTTTATTTGAAGCGTTGTATGGCATCTAAAGGTACATATATATCCTTAACGTTGCTGTATATTTCGTTATATTGATATAATAGTGCTGGTATGGGAGAATTCATTCCTACTCCTGTAAAATTTTACATAAAAATATTATCTAGGTTTGCGAGGGACTATACGGCACATATTGTGCGATCTGGCTCCCTAGGTATTCTGAGTCTACTATGTGATTAAACAAATTGTACAAAAATATAAGACGTAACGTGGTTCGACGATCTTTGACGACGTCTCATTCTATATTTACGATATTTTAAAAAAAATCTCTGGTCACATTCAATTCTACTATAGTGATTAATTTACCGACGTGACCATACAGGATAGCAATATTCTAGTTTATAATATTAGCACGACATAATTATAAAGTGTTATTGTTGATTCTTGAATTCCCTAGAACACCTTTAATTACAAAACCAAAAGCAGATGTAGCGAATTTCATTATATTCGTATGTGGTTAGAGAAGGTCAACCTATAATCAATTGTAACACCTAGATCATGAATTTCATCGACCTTTTTTAAGGTGACCCCTGGAATTGTGTACGACGATACAAATGTTTATTATTTCTCGTTTTCCCATTCAATTTTTATTACACCATTTTATAATAGAATTAACAATAGAATTTTGTATGTCCCTAAGCTCATACATATAAAGCTATATAGCTTGATATAATACTATTTTTATTTTTTGTTGTAAATATTTTGAAATATCTCATATATATATCTATATATATATATATATATATATATATATATATATATATATATATATATATATATATATATATATATATATATATATATATATTGCTGAGAATTACTCTTTTTAATACTGTTTTATACGTATCTATGAAAGCATTGTTAAATTAGCAATATTGATAGAAACGTGTACCTATCAAAACAATATTACTTAACACATTTGTTTGTATTTTTTAGTGATTATATTTGAATTATGATCAATAATCTTGTTCAAATATAGTGGATTATTAAGTGTAATAATAGAAATGCCTTAGTAATAGAGGGAGCTACGTAAAGGGAGCTATATTATATTTAATTTAAATGCATTGTATGGCAACGTTGGATAAAATAACGCAATAAAATATCTAGCAGTTGAAAATTTTTGTTTATTTGTATTTAAATATTATATTTCAAAAAAAATATTAGTTTTATATTATAATTTAGCGTGTAAGTATGAATTAACTAAATCATATACATATTATTTTTGCCCCTGACCCTTTAAACCAACAACGCTACCTTTGTATGTCGGTCAATAACCGATGCATTTCCGAAGCTGAAGTCACCTATCCAGCAATTCACATGTTCCAAATGCGCACTTCCGTATTAAGGCCCGACGCCCGCTTATGATACATGGTGATAAGAGTTCAAAATCATTACTAGTAATCGAGGATAAAAATACTACGTGAGACAAAATTGCAAACAGTCAATTTATTAAAATGGTCAATCTTGTGGTCTTAAAATGGTCGACGTCCATCTTCTTTGTCTTATTCAAAAATAAATCAGTGCATGTAAATTTTATACTACATTACGGTATACTATATGTATCTAACATTATACCGTGTAGTCTCATAATACTGTTATGTTACTTATATATTATTTTATGATAATCTAAATTTTATTTAAAATAATATTCTATTCAATGCATACATTTATGGATTTAAAATATATAAAGTAAAGAATGGTATATATTGGACAGAAAAGTAAATCAAACCTGCTTAATATCCTGTAAAGTATATATTTATTACATATCCTTCTAATTAGGTAACAAATTATTAACTAACTAAAACTCGAACAAGTAAAACTGGAACAAAATTATTTTTAGTTAAAGATTGAGGAATACGTCCTTAATTAGTAATAAAATACAATACACATGAATTTGTCAAGTCAATACATATTTACATATATACTTATTATAAAAATATTACCATTTTTTCATTTATTTGTGTAATTTGACAATAGATGTTCCAAATTACCACTTTCCCATATTGACATCATACAATTAAAGTCTTCAAAACTTATCAAAAATTAAATTATCAAAAAGCCGCAGGATGGTAAAGGTTAAATCATTATATTATTCAAATATAATACATACTTTGTATAATACATACATTGTAATTAGTTTTTATTACATTTACGTTACTAAAATAAAAACTAATAAATAATAAAAAAAATTAAGTTTTTTGTCTGTCTGCCTAATCTTCTGTGAAAACTTATCTCTGAAACAGCTGATTTGATTTTTATGGAACTTTCACTGGGAGATAGAGAAACTTGTGGAACAACATAAACTTTTTATCGGCACTCTTGTGTAAATGTCGACCCTGCGACAATTCCGTGTAAAATAGCGTTTACCAAGCATGGGTAGCTTCCGACAAGATTAAACATGACATATTAAATTATAGTAAATAAGGGAAAATACAAAACTACACTATTAATAATAATTGTAAAAAAGTTAAAATTTCAGTTTTTAGAATTGTTAATCATACTAGTTTATTTACTACTAAGAAGACTTGACATATCAGGTATATAAATTATAATGAAACGTTAAATTTCGACACAAATATATTCGAATATACCTTTACCAATGGAATTAATTTACAAAATGACGAAATGCACAAGAATATAAAGCTCGAGGTTTTTATGACGCATTATAATGGGCACTGGCCCTTACAGAGTATACTGGTACTTGAATTTCAAATGAGCATAATTTTGTTGCAGACGTGTATTTGTAAGCCGATACGTTAATAAATCACATTGCGCATCCTCGCGCCTAGCCAACGCTTTCTCTCAGTGCAAAGGCATACTTCCTTATACCTACATTCAAGCAACATACTTACAATTTAAAAAGTTCATTGTTGTTAATTAAAAACATTTTACTGCAACAATTGACTATGAACGATTAGATACATAATAAAGAATTTTTTATAATAATATTAGCAGAGTTTTAGTGTTATATAATATAGTAAACAGTATTAATATTTACTATACTATTTTTTAACAATGTGCTTCGTATGTATCATATTAATACAGAACTAGGGCGTAGTGCCCTAGTATTGCCCTACTGAAGAGTATAATTTTGAATTGGTAAATTAGCACAAATTGGCGTAGAGCAAACATCGATTACCGAAATAACTTTAAGAGAAATCAGGACAATACTAAAATAATCCTAACGATGTTTTATTGCTACATAAACTTGTATAAACCATACTACTAACCACAATATAAAATTAAACATTAGTGTATCTTTGTTAATATGTTTGATATCAAATAAAGTAATGAAATTCAATATGTTCAAAATGTATGCGAATATTAATAGATAAAATTACGTTGTATATATATAAAATTAAAATCTTGCTTAATTGTGGCCGCTCTGAATTAGGAGTTTACGGGTTGATGAGATAATAAAAAGTGTTCTTTTTGACACCAATCTGGTGTTTATTATTTGGGACAAATGTGACCCGCCGCCTGTAACCCAACACCACGCCGTCTGCCGACCGACACTACTCAGCTTGTTTGATCTACTGAGAGCTTTTTAAACTTTTTATGTCATAGTTTAGTGCGCTATAGGCGCCTTTATTGTTGAATAAACAACTGAAAGCTATCGCAACAGAAAACGAGGATCTTAAACTTTTGTGCTGTTCCGACCCTCATTCACGTATCATTCACGTATCGTAGTTAAAATGTGTGTACGTATGATACGGACACACATTTTAACTATGTTATTTAAAAACTTCAGGCAAAATGTGAATCATTCAGCACAGATGTAATGATAATATTATGGCTGTAAACAACATAACGCTAGCGAAACATCGTCGACACGGACTGTTAAAAGCTTTTAAATATACATTGAATTTCGATGATAGATAAATATGAAAATATAAATTAATTTCAAATGAAAGCCTTTGGATAGTCATAAGTAATTTGTCTTACCATAACTTTATGAATAGTTTTGTTTTGCACGAATGTATATATATATGAAGAAAAGTAAATGTGTTAACGAAAAGTTAATTGTAATAGAAATATCTAATCAGTTTAAATAAGTAAATAAATAATGCGTATAAAATACTATTTAAAATAAGCAAAAAAATACAATAATTAGATTAGATAATATAAAATATACTTCACGTAACTCATCCCAAGAATTGTTCATTCTCGTTTAAAACAGACATACGCTAAGCGGTTGGATTTTTAAATAAACATTTTTAATGATCGGCCCGCGCCCGCGCTCTACCAGGTGTACACAGACGGTGCGTCCGCGCCCGCTGACGCACCCCCCACTCCCCTACGGGACACACGTACTTTCCTACCTACTACTTCTTTTGTTCCTATTCATAGAATTTTCTGACATGACATGTAACAATAATCAAATTATAATTCTTAGGAAGAGTATTATAAATATTTGGAAAACGTACTCGTACATATGTTTGTAGGTATGCGTAGATTACACCGAAATATACAATTGTTCGTAAATAATCTAAAAAACAATTGATACTATTTTGTGACTCATACGATTAATTACTTTTCTTATCAATTTCAATTATTTATTTTGTTTTGATAATAATATATACGTATGTATATATTTCGTAATCACAATATAACTTAAGAACTATATATGTAGGCATAAGAGAAAGGACGTTTTATCAGAAACTGGAAAAGGTCAGCAATAAGTTATCTTTTAAATATATGCTTTTAAATATAAGTTTATTTTTATTTCAACATGCTTTATGGAAGCTTTTGTAAACAACTATAAATATATTTGTTTTTATTCCTGCACGTTGATTCCGCACATAACAGGTAAGTAGAGCCTAGAGCTAGGCTCAAGGAACCTAGTAATTTTATCTTAGTAAAGTTATCTCCTAGATAACATTTAAATTAATATTTGATTGACGATAGACAAAAAATAATAAAATAAACGATGGCAAATTCGGCAGAAATCACTTTAACTATAGTAGCTACCTACAGTTAACCTGCTCAGTTTCTATCCCACATACGTTACAATAATATGTCTAACAGGTATTTACATAATATACCTGTTGGGCAAATTATTGTATTGTTATTTGTCCAAGATTACTTGCATGGCATTCGCCTTTGGGCAGTGCTGCGAAACTCGATATTTCATAGCTGTCAATCAAAGCAATTATAAGCTATTCACATGGTCACTATTATTACAAATGAGGAACATAATAAAATATTGATGAAATCAAGCAGAAAGCCCTCATGCTTTATCCCGCATGTGGCAGGGTAGGCAGAGTGAAAAGCTAGGAACCATATGAACCTGATGTTAGGAAACTTTGTTGCTTAATCCTTGCTTTCTCCTGTCCCGTCCCGGTCGTCCATATATAATAAATGAAAGAAAGCGTTCTTTCAAATATTATATATGCAAATACTTCAACTACTGGTTTGTAACACATGGTAATCAATATCACACAATAAATAACATATAATTATATAAAACAGTATAATATCGATCGCAATTCCTATTTATTAGCAATTGTGGAGTAGGACATTACCAAATATTTAATAAAAAATCTAGATAAAGTCCTTGCTCATATACAACTATGATGACTAGATTAAATTTACAACGATCAACAGTCAACATTGAACTGCTATAAAAAAGTTATTAACTAGGTCGTCTTGACTCATGATATGTGCAATATTGTGTTGACGTTGAGTTGGTTCTATTCCGAATCGATCACATTTCACCGCGACCACAATGAAGCATCCTCAACAACTAGGTCCGTTAGATGAAAGCCCGTCGATTATGCAACTGTAATCGTAGAATATGGATGTTATTACAAACTTTTAAGCATTTGATCATAATTTTAGAGTTCTTTGGAAATGCTATTATGAACCACGATTCTTTGATAATCATCTTTACGTACGTTTATTTAGTTAATTTACATTTGACTAACTACAAAAAAAATTATTCTATTATATTTTAGACATTAAAATACAGGAATAGCTTAATAAAAAAATAACCTACGTTTAGGCTTTCGTATGTCGACTTTACGGTAGGTTAATCATTTTAACTAAACCATAATGTAACTGTGACGCAACAAAAGAATATGGCCATATTTGTTTCAGGCAATAGTATATACAAAAACTGTACTGTATTTCTTACGAATGGATGAACAATCCAAATTCATTGTATGCTACGATAACATTATCCAAACTTTAATTACAGGTACAAGCATTGCTTATTTGCAGCTTACATTGTTTGAACTTTGATCATACAGGAAGACAATATCATGAACGTACACGGATAGTTTGAAATTTGATTTGTTCCACTTGTTCAATGAGATTGTGTTCACACTTTTTTGTTTGGAAAATTGTTTTATTCTAACATAACAACAGTATGGGTTTTTCAAATACTGTTCATTAAATATTTTTGCTAAGGTTGTTCATTAAATATTTAATCTTATATAAAAATATAATTTTTGTCCCTCTACAGTAACCATATATTTATTTGGCCAATTTAAATAGTAGGTTTATATTTGTATAACGGCCTACGTTTAACAATACAGTATTTATAGCTTTTGTTTTTTGAACGAGCACTCTAAATAAGATAATACAAATGATGCCTCATCTTAATATTAAATCTTTAAAATATTTGCGAAAGTGTATTATGTTATGTTTTTGCTATGATTTTTCAATTCCTATATGAGATATAGGAAATATTTTACGACAACAGTGACAACTTATGTTACCCGTTCCGTTGTCAGTTCTCTACTTTTCGCCTATTTCTATTTATAGTATTAATGTACTTAATTCGCCCCATTTTTCTTGCCAGAACGGCAAAGATAATACAATTCATTCCCCGAAAGTGTAGAATTACAGACAGACAGATATATTTGTCTGTCTGTCTCTGCCTGTTACCAGTCTGAATATTTTCTAACTGTGTGAAAACAACCTTATTAAAGAGAGTTCTGTACCTTAAAAATAAGAAACTAGGATTTCCTCTTCTTCTTCTTATCTTTTACTATGATTATTTCGTTTGGAGCATGTCAAGTGAGTACAATTTTGCCTTTCTTTAATGGAGAACACACAAAATGTACAAAAAGGCATTACATAATAAAAAAATGGAATTTTAAAAGAAAGAAAAGATCCAATTTAATCCTGTGTTTATAAGAAAATCAATAGATATTTAATAGATCTCTGATTTCTCTTCATAACATATAAAACTTTCACCTTTTAACTAAACCCTTATTAGGATTGCTACGCAGTCCGTCTTTCTGTCTGTCAGTCTGTCGAGGTTATCTTCTCAAAATCGTGTGAATGTATCATGTTGAAATTAATTATAAATATTCACGTCTGTGGTACCTTAGAGCACAAAAAAATAAACTTCTAAGTCAAAGCAATCAAAAGATACAAGCGTAAACTGCTGTGTCGTGTTATGAAACTTCGTGATTAATTAAACCTCCATGAACATTGTATTGTTTTTATACTAAAAAGGGATCAATGCAAAAGTTGGAGGTTTTAGAAGATACCTATATCCAAAAAACAATATAACAACCTTACTATATAGTTCATTTTATACAAATCGAGATAATACCAACGCTAATTTAGGTTTAGGTGCTTTTGTACCTTGTATTTTTGTTGACCTCCAATCTTGGACTTTTTACGGAACCCTCGGTAGATTATTATCACTCGCTCTTGTTCAATATATTTTTTTGGTAGGACTTCAAAATACAATCGATATTGTATATTTATTATAGTAAGTGCAATAAAATATCCATTTACCCGTACATATTTTAATAGTGTAATAATTCACGTATTTAGATGCATATCTTGGCGTGTTCGTAGGCGTTGTCCCGTGGCAGATTGTTAGTGTGAAGACATCTTATCTATATATTTTGAAATCATGCATAGCACAAGCTTAAAGTAACTCTTTAAAACGATAACTATAAAACATCAATAACTCATTTATGTATATGATATTGATTTATCGTAACCCCAGGCAGCCGCGGAGTGGCCATGCAAACGATAAGGTGTCCAAAATAACTGCATTGAACGTATCAGACGTTCAAGATGAAGTTACAGTCGTTATATTTACATTATTTGATTGTTGGTACATTCTGTATTGTATAATAAATAAAGCTTACATTGAAGATATAGTTACATGTTTATAATTTAACATTTGATTTGAACACATAATACACCTTTACTATATATTCTTTATTACACAATAACACTACAAATAAAAATAAAATGTACTTAATTTACACATAGAAATAAAACAATACAAATAAAAATAAAGTTTAGTTAACAAAGGTGGGTTTATTTCTACAAGAAATTCTTCTTCTTCTTCTCTTTATTTATGGTGATCTGAGCGTGCCAGTTGAACACAATTCAACTTTACAACAAGTTAAATGGAGAACACACAAAAGTGAATGTACGGTAAAAAGACGATAGCATTACACAAAAAAGGAATGCATGTTTAAAAGAGATCCAGTATAAATCCTTCACCTAGGTTAGTAATAGATAATATTTTACAAGGGTATTATTAAAAATATAGCTTATAATTTAATATTATATATTTAATATATTTCCACATAAATTTACATAAAGGACTAAATTGTAGACATAACTCTCCGTTCAGTAAATCTTTGAGAAGAAAACCAAGGACGCCTTGGTATGTCAGGTTGGAGAAATACATAATATTTACCTTTCTGGGATTTTGATAGATCCCAGTATTTAAACCAGGACTTATCCAAGTGAGTAACGACAAGAGACAATAGAAATCTCTTTCAGCCAACCAATTGAAATGAATGTGACAAACAAGCAGGATACTATTTTTCTGAATGTGCCTATTGATATAGTAGATACTCAAAATTTATAAATTATTTTTATAGAACTTATAATTTGTACGAGTATTCTAAAATAATGTTTTGTCATCTATTCTTTATATGAGAAACTAACAATAACAAGTTAATTAATTAAATGGTTTAGTTAACAATATTCATGAGATACTTACGTTTCTACCATTTTGCATATGCGTGACATTTAATATGCATGCTAATATATTATAATTAGTAGTGAGAATCTTTTGTGAAACGTTAGTTTATTATGGAAGACAAGCGTTGTTTTATGTAAAATTTAGGTACACGAAGTAGGTATACTTTTATGTGTTAAGTAGAAGTATACCTATATTGCCTATTTAGCTTTTTTTATTTCACGACAATATATACATTTACATATGGATATATAGATAACAACATATAGGAATCTATCACAATTAATATGGCCTTTTCTTTAGGTATCCCGAGGGAGACCTAATAAGCTAGCAAGAGTAGCCAGAGAAGAAGCACGGCCAAAGCAAACAGCACAGAATAATACAAGTAAATATCTAATTATCAACTAATTATTACTGTATTAAATATATCCTTTAAAACTGTAATCTGCTATATTTATATTAATTATTTACAGTAACATTCATTTACGGTGGATGTGAATCTTCATCTTGTGGCGAAGAAGCTGCTTGTGTTCAACATAATACCACTGTACATTATTGTGTATGTACATCCAATGCAGAACCTGCCAAAGAAGGAGTGAAATGTCCTAGAAGTACAGGTTAGCGTAACAATAATAACTAAGCTGAGCAACTCTATATTTTTTTGAAATAAGAGCCAAATATCAACTCTAAAAGGATCGGTTCTTCACAAAATATTCATTTCTGGCAAGCTCTATATATATAAAACAACACATTCAACTCAAATTCAAATATTCTTTATTGAAAAATAATTTTACAAGCATTTTGGACTAAATACAAATGAACATGTTACTCTATCTACTATCACATTTTTCATGAGCTTAATCTTAAGCGTCTGTGAGAAGTGAGAACGTCTTATCAAAATTTTTACGTCACTTTCACTATAGACTGTTCTAATCCATTAAAAATAAAACCATTTAAACTTGAAATTTAAACTGCATTTATTTCAGTGCCCCTGACTCAACGACAAGCAATCCACAACGTGATCCCGCCACGGCCGTCAAACGCTACCGACCTCAGATACCCAGCGTCACCGCCCACCGCACAAGTGAGACCATCCATCATCATTAACACATCATCTTGTATCTTCTTATCTAACACGATAGCTCTCTAGCCACGCTCATTATTTATTATAAACATCATAAAATGTTTTAAATACATGAAAATCATTTTAAACTTGAGGGTCGACATAGACCTTTTACAAAGTTAAATGTTTTACTTTATAATAAAGTAATTCGAAAGGTAAACAAATAAAATGTTGACATAAAACATAAATTAAAGAGTAAAGTCTGGCTTTTAATCACAAAATATAAAGGCATTTAGTAAAACATTATCAATGTATTGATTTTAAGTGCCATAACTATTAAAGTCATAAATTAGATGTGTCTTTTCACCAAATATTACAAAATTTCATATTAATATTATTCTTTTTTTCTCAAATTGTGAAGAATGAATAGATATTATTTTATGAATATTCTACGATATCTAATTATTTTCACAATATTTTTACGTCCACAACATATCGTATAACTATTTTTACAGTTATTGTTATATGAATAGCAAAATGATCATTTCGATTCAGTTAATTTCACCTATGGTTTTTGTTTCAGGCGCCAAATCATTTTTTAAGTAGTGAAATTATCGCCGAATCTACAGTAATTAGTGATACTGCAGTCTTAGGATCCGGTATTTACTCAAGTACTAGCGCACCACTCCTTGTTGCCGTGGTGACGGGTTGCGGAGTACTTTTAATTTTAGTTTCTCTAATAGTTTTCTACCTCAAAAAACGTATTTGTAATGTGGATCGAAAAGACAAACCGGTAAGATTTATTTAAAATATTTTAATGCTTTACTAACACATGTGTATGTTTAGCCTGGCTCCACAAGTGACTGATAAATTATTATTACAACTACTAATGAAAAAGTGTCTTAGGAAATGCATGTTGAAGCTTAATACGGGGCAAGGGTGTATACTGTGTATTTTTGGGTAATTCATGTATAATATGTATTCTTGGCTTTGGTGATGCGTTGCTTAGCATACGTTATGATTGTAGCGTGTGCGGCCAGGAGAACCTCTTCTTGCTGAACGGTATATAACGAACCCGCAGTACGGTGTGTGCGGCGCGGGAACGGTCGGCATGCCACTGACAGTGCCTGGTTCACCGATGCCACTACCTGCTAATAAAACAAATGAACCGCAAATGACACTTCTAGAGAGAAGTGCGCTTACGTTTGTAGAAGAAGTTGGAGAAGGCTGCTTTGGAAAAGTATACAAAGGTAAAATTATTTATTTTATTTTACTATACATTATACTCGTATGACTCACTCAAAGTATGTTTTATTTCATGTTCATGAGCATGAGCATTTTGCGAATTTTCTTTTCTAACATTCGCAATTATTTATTTATTTAATTCTGCGAATGTTTTGGAATGTCAGAAAAGAAAATTTGACAACGATAATACGTTTTACAAATTTAAATCATTTTAAGTTTTTGTGTTATTTAAATCAAAAATCAGTAACTTAACCTCGTAAACACATTATATGTCTTTATTATATCTCCTGAAATGTTTTTAATGCAATCTAAAAAAAACAGAAATCAATTCTCTCTTCCTTCTAGAAAAGTTTTATCACTAATAATACTCAGGTTTTTAATTTTATAATCGAAAGTGTATTCGCATTCGCATATTCGCGAAAAAATAAAAAGAGAAAAAATAAAATAAAGATAAAAGGATGACATTCGTTACATCATCTTTTTATCTTATATTTTTTTATCTTTTTATCTTTTCGCGAATGTGAATACACTTTGCACTTTATATATATATATATATATATATATATATATATATATATATATATATATATATATATATATATATATATATATATATATATATATATATATATATATATATATATATATATATATATATATATATATATATATATATATATATATATATATATATATATATATATATATATATATATATATATATATATATATATATATATATATATATATATATATATATATATATATATATATATATATATATATATATATATATATATATATATATATATATATATATATATATATATATATATATATATATATATATATATATATATATATATATATATATATATATATATATATATATATATATATATATATATAATTCTTTATAGGTGTTCTTAGAAATACTAACGCCGAGCAAGAGGTAGCAATAAAAGTGTTAAAAGAGAGCGCTGGAAGGAGTGCAGAAGAAGACTTTGTAAGAGAGGTCTCTATTATGTCCGCATTTCGGCATCCTAATATTTTAGCACTTATAGGAGTAGTATACAGAGGTAAATTAATTATTATTTAACACAGTAACAGCCAAATTGATAAATTTAATTATATCGTTGATTTACGAATCGTACAATCGTTATGCCATTTACTTACTTACTACTAATTTGCATTAAAAAATTAACAGAAACTTTATATTTTTACAGATGACACAAATGTTAGTCCTTGGATGGTATTTGAATATATGGAATGGGGAGATCTGGCAGGTGTACTACGGGGGTCGCGAGGTGGAAAACGACCAGGACTCGATTTAGATGAATCCGCTCTACTACATGTAGCTCTTCAAGTAGCTCGTGGTATGCAATACTTAGCTTCAAGAAGATTTGTTCATAGAGATCTGGCAGCGCGAAATTGTTTAGTTGGAACTAATTTAGCCGTCAAAATAGCAGATTTTGGAATGTCTCGAGATGTTTATACTAGTGATTATTATAAAATGGGCGGTGAACGGCCGATGCCAGTACGATGGATGTCTCCAGAAAGTATTGTCTATGCTAGATTCACTCATGAATCTGATGTTTGGTCATATGGTGTTGTGTTGTGGGAAATCTACAGTCGAGGGAAACAACCATTTTATGGTTGTAATAATTATGGCGCAACAAAAAAGATATTGCGAGGCATACTTTTAGTTCCTCCAGAAGATTGTCCCCCATTCGCATGTGAACTAATGAGAGCTTGTTGGGCTATAGATCCCAGAGAAAGAATTGACTTTGACCAAATATGTATCAAATTGGAAACTGCGCAAGCTGCTGGAGGATCTAGTACACAAATAAGACTACCTCGTCCACCAGCAGGACCCTTGGAATCGGAAGGTTATTTGGTACCAAATCCACCTCCAACTACAGTGGATTATCTGAAACCATTACCAGACCTAGACCCGGACTCTGATTTTAGTGAAGATGAAGACGTCGAAGAGTACACTTGACGTCCAGCCCCGGCGCCAAGTTCACAATACGTGCCACGTTTCTCGCCCTTGGCTGCCAGTAGGCCAACTGCCTTCACATTCCTATCAATTATAGAGAATGAACAATTTGAGTGCTAAGCAGTAACAATTATTGTCTTATGGTCTCAAAAGGTAGAATCTTTAACACGACAAAAATATGCAAAATAAATACTCAACTACTTAGTGTGATATATTACATAATATAAGAATTAAGCATCAGCCATCATAGCTATTGTGTTTTAATTTTGTTCTAATTCATTTAAGTTTATTTTAATGTATTCGCAAATTAGATTACATGACATGTTAAAATAAAAGTGCCATATGTTATATACCAAAAATATATTATGTACACGATTAAAATAAGTATGTACATATGTATATATATATCCAATTAGGTTAAAGTTATATGTAGCTGTACGCATTTTATAACTGCCGAAATAGACGTTTGTTTAGCTTTAATATTTAAAATTTTACCATAATTTATATTATAAATGGCACACTCTTCAATAATTTTGTATGTTACGCAAGTTTTATGATACTTTCATAGAAGAAATACGATTTTTTTTATTTAATTTACGTGCGTTCACTTAAAAATGTTTACAAGTTGTCTAATAAAATATATACAGGTATTTATATAGGTACTAACCAAAAAATAAAAATTATATATATATATATATATATATATATATATATATATATATATATATATATATATATATATATATATATATATATATATATATATATATATATATATATATATATATATATATATATATATATATATATATATATATATATATATATATATATATATATATATATATATATATATATATATATATATATATATATATATATATATATCTATTAAATAAGCGTTATATATACGTAAGTAGCATTTTGAATGTTGCATATTAAATTTTATGTACTAAAAGTGTATACTGTATATATCTTTTCTTTCGTATTAAGACTGTATTTTAGTTAAATTCTTATATTTCCATTTGTCACGATTTTCCTAATAATGTACTAATGTATTGAACGCCTGATAACTTTTGAATATCAAATAACTGATTGATTTATAGAGTAAATTTAGACATATTATGAATATAAGTATGGAGGTACTCTACTTGTACGTACTTTTAGTCCAAATCAGCAAAGTATAATATGTTAACCTAATGAACACCAATTTAGTAAATAAAAAGTGTCCGCAGATAAACTAAGACCAGGAGTCCTAGGTGATTATTTAAAAACCCCAACACCATAAATTATTAAAATAGAAATAAAAATAAATAATTTTACTTACTATATAAATATGTTAAGATTATAAATAATATACATACATCCTAAACTATATGGAAGCCGAAAATTATTAAATTTCTATACCCACAAGTACTTGCATTTAAAACTAAGCTTAAAGCATTTAATTTTCCCTTGGTACAGTAGGGACAATAATTTGCAGTTTACAAGTGGTGCTCTTAAACTACTACTCTCTGCAGGCATGTTTAACAACCTTTTTGTGTCAATTGAGTGTTGAAAAATAAATATTTATGTCAGAGTTTGCTTACTTTTATTTAAGATTAAAAATGATTTTCCTTCGTCACTGTTCCCGTAATCTGATCGTTTCATATCTAGTTTGGAGTTCAGTCAATTGTTTGTACGTTTTTAGCGATTGTTTTCCTAATTTTTTTAATATTATAGAATATCATTTTAATTTATATAAAATTAAAGTGATATTTCTTAATATTAAAACTTATTTGTGTTTTTATTTATTACTTTTACAAATCAATATTTAATTTGTAACTTTTTGTCTTGTAAATCACAATATTAAATTATCAAGAAAATAACTGATTGGAAACTTTATGTACGTTCTTTTAGCATTACAAGATGTTTGATTGTTAAGCAGAACCCCAGGTCCTTAAATTATATAATCCAAAAATTACTAACAAAGAAAAATGAGGAAAAAAAAGTTTAAATGTTATGAAAACCAGAAACAGATTTATCAATTTAACTACTTACTATTTATAATGTTTTTTTATCAAAGAGTCAATTATGTCGATCTATCATATGTAGATTGAAATAGTGTAGAAATTGTTTTAAAACGATCAGATATCATTCAATTTTATTAATATTCTTTATTAATATTCTTTATTGCACTAATATACATGGGTAAGGTTATTACAGTAAATTAAGTACACAAAGGTGGTCTTATCTCTACAATAGATCTCTTCCAGTCAACCTGTGGTTGTGGATGAGTGGCAACTAACGGGTGAAGCAAGTGCAATTTAAGGAAATAAGTATAATTACATATACACATAAACATACATATATACATCTATATACATACGAACGATATATACGTATACATACGAACCAATAAATATACATACACAATTACACGTATAAATACACATATATATATAAAAACATATATACATATACAAATTTAAAAATACATGATTAAATTAAAACCACCATCTAAAGTCAATCTTGTGTATTTAAATTTGTAAGTAGATATTTTTTTAATTGAGAATTAAAGGAATTTAAGGATGGACATTTTTGGATAGATTTAGGAAGTTGGTTCCATAGGGATGCAGCATATACTGAATAGGATTTCTGGAAGAATTTGGTATTACTTTTGGGTATGTCTAGCGTCGGCAAGACGCAAGACCGCCTCGAGCGTGAAGGAGGAGGTAGGATGTTAAAGCGGGAGCATAGGTAAGGAGGGAAATCACGATAATTAAGGATTTTAAAGAGAAGTATGAGGATATGCATATCTCGGCGAAGGCGAATCGGGAGCCAATTAAGCTGAGCTCGAAATTGGGAAACGTGGTCATATTTTCGCAGACCATAAATAAAGCGTATGGCGAGATTTTGAAGACGCTCCAGCTTGTTTAATAGCTCCTCAGTCACATCTAAATAGCAAACGTCGGCGTAGTCCAAAATTGGTAAAAGAAGAGATTGCGCAAGCATAATTTTGGTCTTAAAAGGGAGGTAATATTGGACACGCTTGAGAGAGTGCAAAGAGAAATGCATGCGTTTGCTAACACAATTAATATGTGATGTCCAAAACATGTTGTTATCAATAGTTAGACCTAAATTTTTGATTTTATCACAATAAGCAATTTCAATACCTGAATATAAAATTTTAGGCGTTGAACCCCAATTAATTTTATCTCTTAACTTGTTACTGCCAATGATAATGGCCTGAGATTTTTTAGGGTTAACCAGCAGTCCAAAAGATTGGGCCCAAGATTGCACGGCAGTAAGATCTTTATTTAAAGCTGCAATAGTCTCCGGTAGTTCATTTAAACTGCAATGACGATACAACTGCAAATCATCTGCATACAGATGGTAAGGAGAAGATATGACTTTCGATATGTTATTGATAAAAATAGAAAAAAGAAGTGGAGAAAGAACACCGCCTTGAGGGACACCAGCAGTGAGTTGTAACCACGTCGATGTGACATCGTTAACTTTAACACATTGCTGGTGACCGATGAGGTAAGAGTGAAACCATTTAATAGCTGAAGTAGAAATGTTAACTGTTCGAAGAGTGCCCAGAAATATATCAAAATCAACACAGTTGAAAGCGCTGTTGAAATCCAGGAGTACCATCACGGTTAGCTTGGTATTATCCAAGGCGTACCGTATGTCCTCCGTAATATTCAACAGCGCAGTAACTGTGCTGTGGAAAGGACGGAATCCAGATTGCAAAGGACATAGTAGATTGTTCGAGGAGAGGAAGCAGTAAAGTTGATTATTTACAATGGATTCAAGGACCTTGGATAGGATAGGAAGAATAGATATTGGACGATATTCAGTACAGGTTGGGTTGGTAGTTTTGGGTAGAGGGACAACATAAGCATTCTTCCACAAAGTTGGAAAAACATTACGAGACAGTGAAAAGTTAATAATGTGGGTGACCACTGGTGAAATGAATTCCAACACGGGAAGAATCATGTCAAGACTGACATGATCACTACCAATGGCTTTAGTGGAGATTGGTTTGATATTTTTTTGTATGCAGCTAGATTTTCTTCAGAAGGCTATTTCTTGTTTTTATTTAGGAATGAGATAACTTTCATTTTGTTTTACTGAACTCAAAACTGACGGACTAAGAGTTGACAATACAATATACAATACAAATAAAGTACATACAGACAACAGATTACTAATTATTATTATCGTTAGTACGATTAAATATATAGCAAAACAAGGATAAGTGTTCTGAGAAGACTACACAATTATTGGTTAATCTAGAAATGGCAATTCCAGATATTTTGGAATTGCTTACGGGGTGAACTAACTATAATATTGTAAAAAAGGAAGCAAACAATTTTACGGAACTCAAAAAATACGTTTATAACCTCTGCGCTTATATAGGAATATTTAAATCGCTAAAATTATGTGGTGTAACGAAATACCCTAATAGAACAATTTCGAAACTGCAGAAAAATTTCTGTTCTGTTCTGTTCTACGGTAATGGCGTTCCGAGCGTGCCAGTTGAGCACAATTCACTTCGCCAATGTCACGTTGTTTGGAGAATACACGAAGGAATGTACGGTGAAAAAAGAAAATAAGCTTCACACAATAATAGAATGCATGTAAAAAAGAGATCCAATAAAAAATCCTTCACCTAAAACAAATTTAATCTGTAAGAATTACAGTATATACACATAATACATTGGGTTAGTACTAAATAAAAATATTTTACATGGGTGTTAGTTTATAATCTAATATTATTATACTTAATGTATTTACATAGAAATTTACATAGAGGACTAAACACAAACATTAACACACACTGAACATTAAGAGGGCGAGGAACTTTGTTGGGAAGAATATCATACAAGGGACGAGTTAACTTAGGACAAGAGAAAAGGATGTGAGAAGGAGAGCCATCGTCAAGGCCACATTCACACAGCGAATGGTCCCTGACCCTGATCTTAGCCAAATGCACAGGCGTACACGCATGTCCAAGACGTAAGCGGCATATTGTTGATAGAATCCTCCGATCAATATGTTTTTGAGTAAAAAACCACGGTCGCTTTGGAATATTAGGTTGAATTAGGGCATAATACTTACCTTTATTATCCCAGAAATTATTCCAGGTCTTACAAAGATGAATATCTGCCAGGGCGAGCAGATCCTGGGCAGAGTTATAAAAGTGGTCAAGAGTACCACACTGGATGGCTAATTTGGCACAAGAGTCTGCAGATTCGTTCCCACTAATTCCAGAGTGACCTGGAATCCACACGAGAGTAACGTCCAAACCCCTTAGGTGACATGAGTACAATTCTTCGCGAATCCTTAAAACAATTGAAGATCTTAGTCTACTATGAAACGGGTTTCCCTTCAACGTCATTAAGCAGCTTAACGAGTCCGTAAAAATAACCGTCTGTTTAAAGTCATGGGACTGTGCAAACAGGACTGCTTCAAACAAAGCAACAGCCTCACCTGTAAACACTGACGATTCGGGGGGACATTTAAATTGTAAAATAATTTTGAATTTTGGAATCCAGCAAGCTGCACCAACACAGCTCTCCTGCGAAAGCTTTGAAGCATCTGTGAAGATGAGGACATGATTTAACCATTTTTCATTAACCAGCTCTTGAGATTTGGTGTTGATGCAAGGATCTCCCTTGGTAAGGCCAAGATTTGTGATGACATGCGGAGAATGGACAAGAGCGTTATAAGATGTAAGGAATAATGGGTTTGATGGAGAGGAAGACAAGGGGTGAGGGAGGGAGATTAGTCTAAGGAAGCTATCCAGCAAGTAAGGCAAGGGCTTGCCACGAGGAATAAGTTCATATAATTCAGATAACTTAGACCTTAAAGGATGAGAGGACAGCTGTAACATTTTACTAACAAATTTATCAGAGAGGAATTGTCGGCGAATAGGAAAAGGAGGGTCTACACACTCCACTTGTAGTGCATTGGTGGGAGTAGACTTCATTGCACCTATAATAATCCGTAGACACTTATATTGTATACGATTGACTTTTTCTGTAGCTACTTTATTAAAGGGATCTAAAACAAATAACCCATAGTCAATATGACTACGGATTATAGCATTGTACAGCAGTTTTTGAGAATAAGGATGAGCACCCCACCACACACCAGACACAGCTCTTAAAGCATTGATGCCTTTTTCACATTTTTTGCTGATATATTCAGCATGGGCAATTCCGTTCAGTCTTTTGTCGAGTATCATGCCTAGGAATTTTACATGCTCTTTAATCCCTATGGGAATATTCTCACTAAATATTTGAAAATTTGGTATATTTCTCTTTTTGGTAAACACTACCACTTGACACTTATCCACAGATAGCGCCAGGCCATGTCCAGAGAGCCACTGGTTTAGATAGTGCAAAGCAGCGTTCAGACGAAAAGTAATGTCCTCCATTGACCTTGAACTATAATAGAGGACGATGTCGTCAGCGTACTGAAGAATGTTACAAAAGTTATTAACAGACAATTCGAGGTCATGTGTATATATGTTATATAACAGAGGACTAAGAGCCGAACCTTGAGGCAGACCCTTCCAGACAAGTCTGGGAGGTACAGTAAGAAGCGGATGTTTCACAGATACCGTTCTACCGGTCAGCAAATTACATATGTAATGAGTCATCCTCGGCGGAATACTCAGCTGATGCAATTTCTGCCTGAGTACCGAAAGAAGAACATTGTCATATGCAGATGGAGGAGCCAATTTGTTTGCAAAATCATTAAGCCAGAGGGAAGGATTATTGGAGTTGGGGCTACTGACATTGTTAAGAGACCTGCGAAATCTCCTAATGTTTGTCCAGACAAGGGAAGAAGGGGAGCGGGGATTAAGGGATTCACAAAAATGAACCCAACCAAGTTTCTTCTTTTTCCAAATACATTTTCTGAACTTTGCATCACTGCGTTTGTACTCATTGTAATTCTCCATCGTCATACAGGCCGTGTATGACGCCTCGGCAGATGTTCGCCGATTGACAAAATCAGAGCATTCCTGATCCCACCAAGGATTGAAATGCATCCGATTTTGAATGGAGCGTGTTTTGTCAGCTGCAGATGTAATGACAGAGATAAACCGATCATAGCAAAGAATGATGTTCTCATAATTACCAGACTCAGGAAGATTGCCCAGCATGCAATCCACAGAGTCTGCGTACTTCTTCCAGTCAGCTTTTTTTAAATTATATTTAGGAGATGAAGAAGGAACTGCTGAAGGATTTCTATTAAACATAGAAAGAAGGATGGGGAAATGATCGCTACCATGGGTAGAAGGGAGAAGAGACCATGATAGTTGAGAAGCAAGCAATGGGGAAGATAAGGAAAGGTCAACTGCAGTCCTCGGATCCTGATTAGGATTAACCCTACGAGTCGGTGAACCATCATTGAGAATGCAAAGATTAGCATCATCAATCAGGTCCAGCAACGAAGGAGAAAATCCATCACAGTAATAACACCCCCACAGTGTGTGATGAGTGTTAAAGTCTCCCAGGACCAGTACAGGGCTAGGAAGCGAAGAGATAATAGACCTAAGCTCAAGGAAGAGGGAAGTGGAGGGATGAGGAATATATACAGAGAGGAAGGAGATATCAAAGGCCCTCACAGCAACAGCATTGCTTGCACGGCTGTGAGGTGGAAGAGGGATAAGAGAATAAGGAGAGGAGTGCTGGATGAGGATAGCACTACCTCCATACCCGTCACTTCTGTCCTCCCTCAAACAGGCAAAACCCGACATCCTAAACGGGGAGTCTGGCACCAACCAAGTTTCCGAGAGGGCAATAATGACGGGATCATACAGGGAAATAATATGCAGTAATTCATGCTTTTTAGCACGAACACTACTACTATTCCACTGCAGGAAGCTTAGTGACGCCATTATTAAGGATTTGGAAGATTTTGAGTAAATTCTGGGCAACGTTGGACGGTATAGGGAGTTCATCAGCAGTAGAGATTATGCTGACCAAGGTCTCAGTCAGAGCAACCAACAAGTCCTTTCGTGACTCAGTTGAACTGTCTGAACCCTGATTAAGGGCACAACCATTTGGAAGGGACGAGGAAGAATTATTAATAATGGCTTGGTGAGCTTGTCTATCATACCCCTTCGCCGCAGGTGCGCGGGGACGGGGAACTTGAAATACTGTCTTACGATAGGACTTGGTAGGACTTGCAGGGATTCTAGTTTGAGGAGTCTGGGGGTTTGTGAAGACAGGAGGGGTAAACATTTCCTTTGCAATATCCGCATAGGAACGCTGGACTGTTGGGAAACGGGAGGATGCTTCCATGTACGAGATACACTCTTGCGACATAATTGATTTTATATTTTGTTGCCTAATGAATTCAGGACACCCCTTATCAATGGCAAAATGTTTTGAAGAGCAATGAATGCAAGTTGAAGTTTCCTTTGGGGTGTCACATGTATCGCCAGTATGAGACTGGGAACACTTGTAGCACCTTGGCATCGATCGACACTGCGCTTTCACGTGACCAAAACGACAACACTTGAGGCACTGGATTGTAGGATATTTATACAGTTCGACTTGAAGGACAGACTTATATGAATAAACTCTTTCAGGCAATTGCTGACCTCGGAATGTAATTACCACTGACTGGGTCGGGACCCAAGTAACCACACCCTCACTTACATTCTTCCTGTTCATTCTTCTTGCTTTTATCACTTCACCACATGCAGAGGGAAATTCCAGAGAGCCAACAAACTCTTCCAACGACCATTCAACGGGAACTCCTTTTACAATTCCCATCCTTGTTATATTAAATGTTGGGATGATGCAAACATATTTACATAGAATAAGGACAGGGTTAACTAGAAATTTGTTAGCTGCTTCAGCAGATGTAAATTGGACACTGATTTTATTGCGACCCACATTTTTTACTCCATCATTAACAATATCACTAATTTTGTTAGTGTGAAGAAATTGACCAAACTTGATGGCCCTTATGGAGGTTCCTGCAGAGGGATCAGGAGTTTCCCTAGACACATGCACTATAAAAGGTCCTTTGTCTGAACTAATATATGATTTAGGGGCTTCCGTCATGGATGGGTGAACCCAGACGTTTTGGATGGAAGGTGTGGCTGTTAACGGGTTCACTATCGTTTTTTTAGCATTTTCTTGACCAGAAAATGCTTCCTCGCCTTGTCGCTTACGGGATATTGTATGTCCCCCAGGATCTGGAGGGTCAGGTGGTGGATCAGGTTCCATGTTTCTTAAAACTAACCTAAAAAACTATATTACTACTACTACCTTAAGCTTAAGAACAACACAAACACTTACTATAACACTTACTACTAATACCCTTATTAGTACGGATCTTTTTACACAATTATATATTGTTTCCACTATTAACTTTAAAGAATTTACCACTTTAGCATAAACTCTCACTAAAACGTGTGTCAACCAAAACAAACGCTAGCAAAGTCCAGAAAAATTTAACACATACGAATAGTAAATTCAAAGGATACATAAATCACAATATAATTATCATAATTGAGCAAATTTGGTTCACAAGTGTGAACCAAATTTGCTCAATTATACGAAAGCACATGATATAAATTTTGCATTTCAAATAAAGATATCAATTACATTTTCTTTTTATTTGTATTTTACTTTACTACATATTTTGTATTATTGTATAAAATTATACTTTACATTACATTTTAATGTCTCCTCAGGCTTCCACATAATATGTAAATGCAGCCCTGTCTAAAGTGCTTGAATGTTCTCCTCATATCTTATTAAATCGTCTTCGTTGTTTTTCACGTGTCAATAAGTCAAGTCAGCTATTACTTTCTACCGTTTGTTCTCTATATTCTATTCGATTTGGTTAACTTAGTTATATACCTTCAGTATAAATAGATAAATCTAATAATGAAATGATCCACTTATGAAGACTAAATTCAAACATTTACGCTTATAATAATTGATTGGGCTTTAAAGCAATACTTATATCTAGATGCTTCTAGCATTAAGGCTCATAATATATTATTTTTACATATTTTTATAAAGCTTAAGCGCTTTAAAATGTCTACTACAAAAACCTTTCAAGGTATTACTGTCATTTTATCTTCAAAATTAGAGAAACTATGTCCCGGTATTATGAAAAATGCGAAATTACTGATGGCATAGATTATCTGTATCCCCGTTTCTCTTAGACTCACTTCGTTATCACGTATTATCACATTTTTAACTTTATATATTCACAAGACATATTATATTTGTCAAATTTCGAAAAAAAACCTTTTTTAAATTATTACAGACTTGAATCGACCGTAATAAAGTGTTAGTATTGTGTACTGCCGTCCAAATTTGACCATCTGATATAGTTCCACAAGAGAAAAATTACAACACGAGAGTGACACTCTCCCATGCATCCAGTGGCACGCTCAAAATATTATTAGTTAACAACCACAATAAGCTGTCAATATTTTAAAATAAACTATTAAGTTAACATGCACTTTAATCAGTGTCTCAATACTAGCACTAGAAACTAATAAAACTAATAAAAAAATTAATAAATGATAGTACTCGTGAAAAGCAAACACTAAACTAAACTTGCTTAGCCAAAATAATAATTACATAATAAATTTGGCTATTATAAGTCTATGAATATTGTGATTTTTATAGTAAAATACCATGTAAAAACGACGACAATCATTATATAAGTTAACATAACATATAAAAAATAAAAAAAATACCCTTCAAAAGGTAGAAGTGCTCGAATTACACGAACGATTTTTGATAGCACCATGAAACAGAGTATGGGATAGTTTTACTTTTATTAATCTGTATTTTATTTTATCTGTTGTAATTTTGAAGTTCGATAGAAATTTGACGGCAAGAAAAACCAACACCTAATGTCAAATCATTAATCGCTCATACGGTTTTGGTGATTCTTGTTATGGTCATCAATACGTTTGTTTTAAATGTAAACAACGTAAATAATTAAATAAAAAATGTAAACGTTTTGGTAGTCTAATTTTCACGAACATCAAAGCTGAATTAACAATAATTAAAATGCCTCCAGTGATATCTAGAAATAAAAAGGACGGCGCCGAATATGAGGTAAAAAATATAGATTTAAACCAACAAGAAATTTGTATCTGAGCTTTCTATTTACTTAAATGAGAAGTCTACAAATAAGCATTTCTAGGTTAATCTTTAAGACTTGTTTATTACGTAGAAAGTTATATCAGTTTATACTTAAAATAAATAAACCAGTTTTAATATGATTTCACTAATTCTAATTTCATATAATTATAAAAAGAATTTGAATAAATATTAAAAATCTTTTCTTTTGATATTGGTACACTTTTACAATTTTTTATGTAGATTTCTTTTGATTCTTTAATAAACAAGACAAAATCTATCTTTGTTGCTGTAAGATTAAAATGTTCATGTAAGATTTAAAAAATATATACATATTCTGATATTTGATTAAAATGTAATATAATAATAATAATAATAAATTTGTTTATAAATATGTTTATGGCAAAATATGTTTCAGAATGTGTTAAACAATAAAAGCAATGTTCTTGACTTTGAGAAATATATTCAAGACAATAAAACATTATTATTAAGTGATCCATTGAGAGATATTCTATTATATCCCCCTGATGATGTTTCAGTAAGTTATTGTTTATTAAATAAATACTTCTAACACTGCACAGATTTTTCAAGATTTCTTAATTTTATGTATTTTGTAGAGTGTAGTTCTTCCACGGCGCTGGAGGACAGTTACTACAGCTGTGCCTGATGTGAGAACAGCAGCAACATGCCCTTTACTTACTCGTCAGGCATTACTTAGTTACGCATCCAGTTGGAATCTGGTACATTATAAATATAGCAATTACTCTGGTTCTTATATCAATTTACCCAGGTAAGTTTTCCTCATGTCTATAAATATTACTCTTTATAATTTATATGTTTTATACTCTTCATCTATAAATAATGCTCAAATTAAGTATGACTTAGATTATTAGTTGTTTATATTTTTCTTAGTTTAACAATAAAAAAGATTAAATTAAAATATATATTTAAATGTTATTAAACCTAGGTCAAGCTATAAAATTCATCCTATGCACTATCTAACATTTATAAAATGATATTTATTTTGAGGTCTCATTAGCGATATAATTTGCATATTTTCCATGGTCAAACATTTTCACTGATTCTAATTTTAAAGGTTATTCCATACTATCAAACATCTGACTCATTTCCTGTGTTGCATAATTAGAGTTCTGGCAGTAAATATGTAAAACAATAATTACTGTTTCTATTTTAACTGGATAAACATTCCCATGAATTTTCATATTCAAGTAACTGTTATTGATAAAGGGACCTTATCAGTCACCCTTTTATACATTACATATTATTTTAAAAGTATTTAGGAGGATATTTAAGGTAAAGATAAGGATTAATATTATATCATCTTTAATAACAGTGAAATGTTCAGTTTAAGGAATGAAAAATATACATAGATTGTGTATTGAATTTTGATTGATTGAACATTGAATAACAGCTTTTTATTAAAATCTTTTTGTGTATCACAAAAATGCAATTTGTAAAAAAGGTATGTACATAATATGTGAATGATGTGTTCAAATTTTTGACTTTATTATAAATTTAAATAAGTAGTATAAGGATCATGACCTTCAAAATACTTTGTGCCATTGTTAATTATATTTTATGTGATTATTTCCACATTACTGTATTTTTTTTTGTAAATAGGCCAATAGACACTAAGCTGCCTGAAGAAGTATATGATATAGACACTGAAGCAGAAGACGAACATGAACCTCACACAAAGGTTGATATTGGTACCAAAGAGGGTTATTTGCTCAAAGGACCCGAAATCGGCTCTGATAGAATCTTTAGCAATCTTGCCTCTAAATCGTTTAAAAAACGTTTTTGCTCAATGGTTAGAGAAGCAGATGGGGCGTATATACTCGAAGTATACAAAGATGAAAAGAAAATAGACACTAAGCTTACAATAGTCATGGATTTTTGCTCAGAAGTTGTTAAGGTAAGTGAATACAAAATGATTGTTTGGCCAAAACAACAACTTGTGCATATTTAAATATGATTTTATTATAAATCATATAATTTATCAAAAAAGTACATTATTTATATTTAAGTGAAAATAATTAAATATATCATTATAAATATTGTGATTAAACCTCATTCATTAACATTGTAATTATTTATATAAATACTTACGACAAAGGTTCTTGCATAAAGAATTTCATTATTTGCCTTATTTGTTTTGAAATATCTATTTTGTGTTAGGAAGACAGACGTACGACAGACGGTTTATTTTGTGATAATCAGAGCGTAACCAAATTTACAAGTACCCGTTTAGCTAAGCTTACGAGTTTATAGGACATGATTCTTTTCAAAATTCGCTTTAACTGTGTATGAAGCATTGGCTCCTACTTGGGTTTTAAATATTATTTGAAAAATCTATAATAGTAAAAAAACGTATATATTAAAGCTAGATAAATGCTCAAACAAACTGTAGATTATGTTGTCATGTAAGTGACTGTATTGCCTTTTTTGAGTAATAAATATCTTTAAACATACATATAAATACAAAAACCACCGTAACATTTATCACTATTACGTAATATACATTTTATAACACATTGTTTACGGTCTTTGAGAAATAGATCACTGCATCCTGGCCTTCTATAGAAATGTCATTATTATATAGTAAAATAATATTATCATATTATTTGAATTGTAAATGTCTCACGTTAACGTTAGATAGTTAAGGTAAATAAACAAGTAAATACAGTTGTTAAAACAGAGCGATTTAACACGCAATGGTTTTGGGTTCGAACCCATTCCCACTACAAAGAAACGTTTATATTTAAAAATATATTTTTTGTGTATTTTTCGGATGATGTATGTGATGAATTAGTATTGAGTTCTGCCATTATATATGTTTGTCTTCTCACACCTTTATTTAGTCTTTAAGCTTTAATTTTATATATTATTAGGCTATTTTCGGTGAGCGTCTATTTAAAATAATTATATTCATTACTACTTTACCTCGCAGAATACAAAACGCGGACGTTTTTGTTTTGAACTACGGATGTCCGGCAACAAAGGGTACACGTTTGCAGCGGAAACTGAAGAGGAAATGAATGATTGGATTAACGCTTTTCAAGCAGCGCTTAAGAAAAATCAAGATCAAGAAACCCAACAAACTGATGAAGTCTTGGATAAAGGTTAAAATAATCCTGATCCTGTTATAATAAAATAAAGCAAAAGAAAATATATGCCTAATAATAATGATATTTATCTCCTTTTGTTGATAAAGAAGTAAAACAGCCGATCCATAATTATTAGTTTATATTTATAATATAAACATTCCTGCAAATTCTATGTACTAAACACAAGCCGCGTGGTATTATTATTCAGGCACGATTCAACGATACCTTGATGACCATCATCAGATGACGTCAACTTTGTTTATATTTAAAAATATTTATTGTTTAGAACTTAATTAACGGTTCTAATCAGTAATGATAGAAAATAATTTTAATTAATACGATATTTATAAATCAATTATAATAGCTGTTAAGTAAAGTTTATAACAAGGCTGCAACGGTTGAATAGAGATCAGGTTAATGATCTATGATGTTTTAGTCATTCAGCTAGTAGTGACTACCTGCTGCATTATTTATTCATCCTTTGACGCCGACTTCATGACCTGCTCTGCTCAAACACAAAAACCTTGCAAAGCTTGTGCTTTCTAACTCTTCTCGAAATTTTACACGTAATATTTATGAATAATTAATTTAAAGATGAATTATAGAAAACATCGTGTTTATACTATATGTATTATATCGACAACGTTACGGACGCAAATAGTTTTCATATACCTACTATTCATTTTGTGAAATGCAAATCAAATACTTTTTAAATGTAAAAAAAAATTCTTAAAATTATTATATATATATATATATATATATATATATATATATATATATATATATATATATATATATATATATATATATATATATATATATATATATATATATATATATATATATATATATATATATATATATATATATATATATATATATATATATATTATATATATACATTTGATATAAAATATTAATATTATAATATATGATATATTTATACAGACGCTGACATATCTTTAACAGCGGAACCCCCTCCTCCTACATATGGAACCCTGAAGGGACTGGAGCATAGCATGAATCCTTTGCTAATGCGATATTCCCGCGAGACCGATCTCTCTATAGCGGCTGCACGTAATGAGTGTCGTTCCAATATATTCACTTTGCCTTACAAAAGGACCCCTTCGCCGGAGCCACAGTTAGAACCATTTAAGTAAGCTATTGTTGCAATTCAAAATTTTAGGTCATTTTATAACGTTTCGGGATAAGTTTAGTATTTTCTTTTCTCATTATAACTTTATATCTAATAATATTTTCTTGAATATTTATCTATTTTCAATGATATGCTCTACAATTTTTTTTATAAATTGATATTTGTATTAAAAAATAAAATGTTTATCATAATAATAAATATATGTAGGATACAGCTAAATAAAATCTTTTTTACAGAGAACATTTTGGCCAAAGAATATTGCTCAAATGTGAAAGTTTAAAATTTAGACTGCAAGCGCCAATAGACGGAGACAAAGAATTGCTTTGTCAAGTAGAGCCTTACTTTACTCATCTCGCGCTTTACGACGCACGAAGTGGCAAGAAACTAACTGAGAATTTCCATTTCGACATAAACCATGCCGCCGTGAAGGATCTAGTCAAAGAAAACGAATGTACCAAGTCGTTAGTTGAAAATTTCAGCTATGACGTCAAGTTAGACGTTAAACAAATTTCTGATGAATGGTTTAAATCCAAGAGACAGGTATTCATGTTATGAATAGTGAAATTTAGTATTTTTTTAGTATATATGTATGTAAAAATTTTTTTGAGGACCGTCGTGGCGCAGAGGCGTACGCGTCTGCCTGTAAACGCGACGGCTTGAGGGTTCGATTCCCACTCGGGGAAGATGGATTTTTCTATTTCCATTTTCTTCGCTCTGGCAACTAGGCAAATCGCGGCGTTGAGTTCCGCCACTCAACACGCAATGCCTCGAAAAAGGCGGAAAATGGGGACGGAGAAAGCAGGAACTAAGCAACAGAGTGTCTTAACACTAGGTTCAAATGGTTACTGCAGTTCCCTCTGCCTACCCTGCAATATGCGGGATAAAGCGTGAAGCTAGAAAAAAAATTTTCACATGTCGAAATAGAAAAATCTTTGAAACTCGTTGCGCCACGTTTTACTTTGCTTCCTCTCAACTAGGTCGACGCGTTAAATAATTAATATTGTCAATTCGTAAGAAAGCGTCTGCAGATATTTATGCAATGTAAAGAAAGTAACGAGTACTTTACTATAAGGCCTTTACGCTGTTGCTGTAAAACTCTTTTATTGCACTGCTAAGTATGAAATAATCGTTAATTTAGGATTTATTATATTGATTTGAACATTTTTTTATATTCTAAGGTGCTTCTATCTGTGAACAACCCGCATCCAGATTTGTTTCTTGTAGTAAAAATAGATAAGATTCTACAAGGACACGTCAGTCAAGTCCTAGAGCCCTATATGAAAGCTACGAAGGATCCCCGCTTAGGGCTAAAGGTACACAAAAGTATCCAATCTTATGCGAACCGTGTTGGAAATTATCGAATGCCTTTCGCATGGGCGGCCAAACCTTTGTTCAAGTAAGTGTAGAATTTTTTTTATTTAGATGTAATTGTACTATATTTTTTTGACCATTTAAAATGTCAAATTGTTAAATCTAACGAGCATATAGAAATAATTTCTCAATTTTATAATCCTACCTATCTAGTATTAAAGTAAATTTCAATCATACGTACATTAAAAAACACTTAATAATATCCACGTATATGAATGTTATAACAAAACGAAAACTGAAATAACTAGGTTATATAGCAACGACTTGGATACAACGCCGGAATTCCCGGCAATTTACCGTCAAGAGCCAAATAAAATGTCCGACGAGGACTTATTGAAGATTTTATCTGATTACCGAAAGCCGGAAAAATTAGCAAAATTGACTGTAATACCGGGTTGGCTCAGCATCCAAATACAACATAGCGTCGAACAAATACCGAGTATGTGATTTGTTTTTTATTTTCCCAATATATTTTTACTTTTTCATATGCACATATAATAAAGCTTTTCTGCTTCTTAGCCCATTTACTTAAAGATTAGCTTAATGTAAAATAGCCGTAGATTATAAACCATTTTAATAAAAAAATCAAAGCTGACCTAGCTTCTGAATATTATTGTGAAACAAGTAAATATATCCTTCATGCTTATTATATTAATATTAATTATCTTTATGCCGTATTAAAGTAATTGATGCAAAAAAATTCAGCGCTTATATGCATTACATATTTTTATAAGATAGTATAATAAGGATTCTCTACTAAGAATGGAATCCTTATAACTCCTTCACTCAGCACGTTTATCTACGCCTTACTTTACATAAACTAACGACCTAAGTTCTTTTCTAAATGCTATATTGCACTAATAAGCTATAATATTCTGCTAAACGTAATGTAAAATTCATTACAAATTTGTAATTCAACATATGAGACTTGCTATGCTGCTAGAAAATTTTATACACGATCATAAATTATAATAATTTTGCTATGTAGTCAAATATTTTTTGGTTAAGTAGTGACTTTACAATACATTAAAAAATGATATGTCAACCAACTATGCTTATTGATACTTGACTTTTTACAATTCTATGCCGTTCCCGAAAAAGAATCGTAAAATCAATCTTAGTGCACTCATTTGATATCGACCAAGATCTATATCTATAAGATATATATTTGATATTTTGTAGTGTTTTGCTTTAATTAACTTATATAACATCCTCCGATCAGATTGTATGACAAATTCATACGCAGCACTGAAGCCTTTTCCTCTTCCGCCGCCATCGCCTCTCACACTAGAGCTGGCCACTTTGAACGTGGAACCGGAACAGCCGTATGCAGCGTACATACACCATCTATATGTACGTCCATTGTCTTTGAACTTTGAATCGCAAAAGATGTTTGTAAGAGCCAGGAACATCGCTTGTTCTATAGAACTCAAGGAAAATGATACGGGTGATTCGAAACCTTTACAGGTAAAAAAATAGTTTTTATAAAAATTAAAAATATATTGAAATGTTACTATTATTAAATTACTACGCTCATATTGATTCTGTGGGACAATGTTTAACATTGAACGTGATATTAAATTAATTAATTAAACCCTGTTCATAATAATTATTTTCATTCTCCGAGCTGCCACGATAAAGAGCGTTCAGCATTCATGCAATGACTAAAACTCGCGGCGGAAATTCTAGAAGACCATACTAACGTTTCCTTTTTACATTACCTTGTGTGCATTTAAAAAAAATACTAAAAGAGTTAAAATTATAATATAAAGCCCCATGAAGCTTAATATATTTATGTTACTATGCGAGATGTTATATATTTTTTTAATTGTTTTAAATGAAGTTATTGATTTTCAGGCTATATATGGCCGTGTAGGAATGACTTCCCAATATCGATGTTCAGTGTTACATCACAACACCAATCCCAATTGGTGTGATGAAGTCAAAATACGCCTACCCGCGACAATTACGCCCACTCATCACCTTCTATTCACGTTTCATCATATTTCGTGTGATCTCGCTAAAAAGAATGACACAAATGTTGAAACTTGCATAGGGTAAGTTTGTATTTTATTTTTTTAATGCCGAGTTAATTTTTATGAAGTTTTCGAAATTATAATTCGAAATGAAACAATTTTATATAGTTGTTAAAATTGAAAAATTAAATATAATAAATATTAAAAAATGTAAATAAACAATAATCATCATTCGTGTTTCAGCTATGCATGGGTGTCGTTACTGAAAAATGACAAACTAATTGAAGAAATGATCAGTTTACCCATTGCTACTCACTTACCATCTGGATATTTGTCTATACAGCCTCTCGGACTTGGTAAAGGGGTAAGTAGTCAATGTATTAATACATAATGTATTATTTACTATTTACAATTTTTTAATAATAACAAAAACTATATGTTGCCCGCGGCTCCGCTCGCCGTTTTTAAATGTATTACGCACATAATATTTTTAGTGGTATGCCCGAGTTTAAAAAGTATCTTAGTAATTCGGAATATTTACCTACGCAGTCTTAGTAATGCTAGGTACTAAATAGTAATATTTTGGTTTGGTTTGGACCAACGTTAGTCATTTAAATGATTATGAAAAAGGAATTATTATGATTTTTTTTTGAGTTTATTGAGAAATATTAATAAAGTGTATTTCATAGCGAATTATGAAACACAATGAAGTAAGATTTTGATTATCTATTTACGTAACTGAAGGATGATTCTTCTCGTTATGATTTTTTAAACAGATAACCGTCACAAAACGAAGGGCAGAAAAGCTTGGAAATCACGTAAACAGCTCTAATTTTCATCGATTTAGCTTCAAAACTGACGGAGCTTCATAGAAACATATCCCTCCCCCCCCCCCCTTTTCACTCTCGCTAAGACAGAATTTCCAAACATCTTTATGGCGGCGTCATTCTTAATTTCTAACCAAATAGCTGAATATTAGTTTTAATCGAATTAGCTTCAAAACTGACGGAGAATCATATAAACTTACCCCCTTTTACCCCCTTGAGAAGCGAATTAGAAAAAATTATATGTTAACAGCTATACAGTAGACAATATACAACGCGATAATATATACAACACGATTTCATATAATTTATTATTATTTTTTCATTTAATATTATTTTTTTTCAAATATCTCATTCGCATTATATAAGTTTTTTCTCGTTCAGCGCGATTTCCTATAACGCGATTTCATACAACGCGTAACACATTACTCGCGTTATATAACAATATAACAAAAAAGTTTCATCAAAATCCGTCCAATAGTTCCTGAGATTAGCGTGTACAAACAGTTTGTCTGTTTTCATTCAAACATACAGACAATATTTTTTCTTTCGAATTCTTTCTCCTTTTTAATCTTTTAATAACCCTACATATTTTGTTTTGTAAAAATATTTAATGTACAGACACGATTTTTTTACTATTTTATTATATATAGAGATAATAGTTAGCTTAGAAATACAGATTCTAATTCATGTTCCTATTATAATATAAAGACCGGCCTGAAACTATGTAGTACTAGTACAATACTAGTGACTTATTGGTGTCAAAAATGTGAAACTAAAATAAATATATATATATATATATATATATATATATATATATATATATATATATATATATATATATATATATATATATATATATATATATATATATATATATATATATATATATATATATATATATATATATATATATATATATATATATATATGTATATATATATATATATATATATATATGTATATATATATATAAATATATATATATATATATATATATATATATATATATATATATATATATATATATATATATATATATATATATATATATATATATATATATATATATATATATATATATATATATTTATATTTTTTTTTCAGCTTCACGCTTTATCCCTCACATGGCAGGGTAGGCAGAGGGAACTGCAGCAACCATAAGAACCTAGTGTTAAGACACTCCGTTACTTAGTCCCTGCTTACTCCGTCCCCACTTTCCGCCGTTTTCGAGGCATTGCGTGTTGAGTGGCGGAAGTCAACGCCGCGCTTTGCCTTAGATGCCAGAGCGAAGAAAATGGAAATAGAAAAATCCATCTTCTCCGACTGGGGATCGAACCCAGTAACCGTCGCGTTACAGGCAGACGTTGCGCCTCTGCGCCACGACGGTCCTCAAATATATATTTTTATTTTTTACAATATATAAAACGAAAACATTTTACAGAACACGGGACCAGACGTCGTGTGGGTGGAGGGCGAGAAGCCACTGTTCCGATGTCAGCTAGTGTTAGACTCGACGGTGGCGACGAGAGACCCGCACCTGCACAACTTGTTCACTCAAATAGAGATGTTGGTAAAGACGTCGAGTCCGCCGATGTCGCCGTCGCCGCCGCCCTGGCACGACGTGTGCACGGCGCTCAAGGCGGCGCACGCCATAAGCCTTCCGTCGCTCGTTGCATTCTTGCCTACTATATTGAATCAACTTTTTGATCTCATGGTAATCTTAGTTTTATTAATTTGTTAAGTATATTTAAAAAATGGAGAGCTCATATAGCAAAGTTTCAAATTCTTTATCGTCACTATATAAATAATCATTAGGTAGCATATGTATGTTTATTTATATAATTATTATTTGTTATATATGCTTTTACTATTATAAGTTATCGATTACTGTAACAATTAAAATAATTTAAATGTTTTATCATAATGCACATAAATCGATTCCTTTGCAGACCATAGAAAAAGGATACTCTCAAGATATGGGTTTTCAAGTTGTAAAATTAATTGTACATTTTGTGCATCTAATACATGATTACGGAAGAAAAGATTTACTCGACAGTTATGTAAAGGTAGTACTTTTATTAAACTATATTGAAATTTAAAATAAAAATGTCTTAAATTACTTAATGGTGTAACTCAATGTCAAACCGTGTCTAACTAAAGAATAGTTGATTTTATTTAGTAATTTTGCATCTAAAAGTTATTGAACCGTCACAGATAGATTGTTTTATTTTTTGCAGTATGTTTTTAACTGTGTGGAATTTAAACTCCATACAGTACTAACGGCCCCACTATACATGTTTGTGGACCCAAATCAGCAAGATTTTCTACTAAGTCACAAGTTTATGCAGTATTCAAATTTTTTCTTCGATATAATAAATAAAAGTATGGCGCAATATTTAATTAACACTGGTCGTATTAAGGTAAAATATTAAATATAGTGAACGTATATTTTTCTCTTCACCAATCTTTTTTCATATGTGTAATCCTTTTTTTCATTCAGATGTCTCGAAATGAAAGATTTCACAGCGATCTATTAGAGAATATCGATAAATTAGTATCGACTGTTGAGCCTGCTTACATTCTACAACAACCCGTTCAAACACATGTTTTCAATAAGAATTTAGCGAATTTTCTGAAAGTAAGATTTATTACTATGTTATTTCAACTAATTATTATTCACTTATCATAGAAGAATTCATACTAATAAATTTAATTTTTTCCCAGTGTTGTTTGTCTTTTATGGATCGCGGGTTCGTTTTCCGTCAAATTAAGAAATATTTGGAAAAATTTAAGACATGTGACCCCAAAGCTTTATTTGATTTCAAATTTACGTTTCTACAAACAATATGCTCTCATGAACATTATGTTCCATTTAATTTGCCGTTGCAAGCAAATAAAGTATCCAAAGACTCTGATGAAGGTAAGAGAATAATTTATTTATACCCAATAGCAATGATATTGAATCATGAATCTGAAAGTAAACTTTATTTTGTACTGATTTCTTTTTATTCTGTGTAATGAAAATACAATAATAACTTACTTTTATACAGATCCAGTGAAGTTGAAATTAACTGAAGAATTTGTGATGAGACATTTTCTTGCGGGAATTCTGCTGAAACAGGTAATTTATCACTTTCTTCTTATATCATTAAAATATTTTTTTAAAAGTTCTTAATAATCTCATTAATTGTGAAGTGCGTACGTCTGCCTGTAACGCGGCTAATGCGACGGTTTCTGGGTTCGATCCCCAGTCGGGGAAGATGGATTTTTCTATTTCCATTTTCTTCGCTCTGGCAACTAAGGCAAAGCGCGGCGTTGAATTCCGCCACTCAACACGCAATGCCTCGAAAACGGCAGAAAGTGGGGACGGAGTAAGCAGGGACTAAGTAACGGAGTGTCTTAACACTAGGTTCATATGGTTCCTGCAGTTCCCTCTGCCTACCCTGCCATGTGCGGGATAAAGCGTGAAGCTAAAAAAAAAAAAAAAAAAAATGTGAAGTGAGAATCTCATAGTCATACAAAATACATATTAATTGAATACAACTTTCCTCCACTTAATATATGTTTTCGTAAATATAAAAAAACTATATATACAATTTTCCCTCACAACAGAACAGAACGCTTTATCTCACTAAAGGGAGAGAGCAAAAATATTTCAAATGTAATGGTTCCCCCTAGTGACGTGTATCCCATTAGTCATAAATATACGATCCAATGACAGGTAGAACAATCCCTCCGCGAGGCACCGCAGAAGCGGCGCAGCGCGCTGGGCGTGCTGCGCGCGCTGCTCACCAAGCACGAGCACGACGACCGCTACCGCACCAGGCAGACGCGCGCGCGCCTCGCGCAGCTCTACGCGCCGTGGCTTACTATCGTATTGGGCACGTATTTCACAATACTTCTATTGTTTATGAGTTCACGTATGTTGCTGCAAAGGCAGGCCGGCAGCAAAAACTAATGTTAAGACACTCCATTTATCGAAGTTTCTTCTTGAGCGAGATAATGAAAATTAATTTATTCTTCGGAGTTGATGCCACAGTTTCGGAAATATCCAACTTTAGCCTCTTCCTTGAACTTATATTTTTAATGTACTTGTAAATGTGTAAGACATTTCTTACTTAATACGAAATAAACTTGGTATGAAAATTAAAAAAATGCCATCGTATATAAATTTCTACAATGTGTTAAACGCTTATTATTTAAAGTTTTCTTTGTGAACAGATAATGCTCATCGTCTAGTCACTAAAACGCTTGCCAGTCCGGTGCTGGAGAACGGTCACGACAAACTAGATGGAGATGGAACTGGAATAACGCTGGCCACAGTACAGAAGGAAGTTGCTTCTGCAAACAGTACTCCTAAAAGGAATAGATTAACTTTGCACTTTGACCACACTCCCGCTCGAAATTCCACACATTTCAAAGAACCACCGAATATTACGAATAATATGTATGGAAAAGGTTTGTATTTATTGTAAGTCTTTACATAGATAATTACGTCAAGTAAAGCAAATTACTTTCTGTTTTATTTATAAATGTATATAATACTTTCGATTTTAATTATTTTAGATTAACTGAAATCATTTTTTAGCTTGTAACTTGTTACATATAGTTGAATTAGTAAAGTAATTTATTTATATATCATTTTGTTTTTATTAAATAAAAACAATATATTTATTCATAGATAACACAAATAATGTGTCACAAAGCTCTTTGGAATCGGTATCAACGATGTCAGGCGGAGATTCTTTGCCACGAAACGCCCGATTAGATCTGAGTGAAATCGGAGACCAAGTTAACAGGTAATGTTGGTTTTATTTATTTATAGTTTAGTTTCCTTTATTCATACTTTTATACTAATAGTATAAAAGGTGTTAATTTGTTTTTGTTATGCAGAGATAGAGCTAATATCTCGAACTTATAGGTGGTATATAAGTTCGATTTAACAATTCCTATTAGATTATCTATTATAGGAAAGCTTTTTTTTTACATTGCGTCAATCTGTAGATTAACCTCAGGGCTCTGTGACTTTAGAATGTGTGAAGTTCGATAAATACAGAACGCTCAATCATTTAGTCACTGCTACTCAGCGAGTATAAAATTGTAAAAATCTGAAAAAGCAATTAATATTTTTTAGATTTGGTGTAATGTCTGCAGAAGAGGTACGCGACGTCCTTTTGTGTTTCCTCTTTGTATTGAAGTACTTAGATGAGGATAAGCTTGTCGAGTGGTGGAAGACACACACACCTGCGCAACAGCAATCATTTTTTAATGTTTTAGAGTAAGTTCTATATATTTTTTTAATTATAACAATAAACACATCCATTATTTTACTAAACTTAAAAAAATAATAAGAAAGATAGTAATGTAGAATAATTTCAATATGTACAAAATTATTTAAATATAATCATTTATTTTAGAATATGTGCTGAGCAGTTCCAGTATGTTGGAAGGAAAAAAATTCTCTCTGAGTTACGAGTGCCTTCTCCGGATAATAGTGATAAACCTAAACCTGTAAAAGCAAGAACCTTGCCTGCTAGAATGAGTCCCACCTGACTTTTCCAAAGAACCGCCTATCATTGTTGAAAAAAATAACACTGTCAATAGGGAAAATTTAGTCAACACTAATGTAATAAATGGTAATTAACAATTTATTAAAGCACCATTTGTTTAATTAATTTTAATTTTATTCGTCATATATTTCAAGTATTAACATTGTTCTATTAACCTAATAAACTTTTTTCAGAACTTGAAACAATATCGGAGCACGCGGTTCTGTCCGCCGGTTGCCTAGCAACGGAAGTGGGTCTGATCATCATAGACCGCGCCTGCCTCTTTATGAGAAGCCTGGGTGTGGCTGATGGGGTTGCGGCGAAACCTTACATTAAACTTCTACAGTATCCCCAAAGTGAAACTCTGTATAAGCATTTGTTTGCAGCACTAAGGGCTTATATTAATCAGTACTCGGAAACTCTCTTTGAAGGTACTTAATATTTTCCAATATAATTTTTGTTTTCTTACATACTTTTTGCGTTATGGAAAAATAAGATAGAGATATTTGTTGCTGCTTACCTATGAAGCATAAAAATGAAACAGAATATGTATAAAAATATTTTTGAATTTTGATTTTAATGTAGACAACAAAGGATAACAGTAATAATATTAAAAAATTATAATATGTCATTTTACACATCCTATTTTTTGACTTGATACTTTAAATTCTATCATTCAGTATCATCATTCTATTACTTATCATCGGTGTCGTATTTTTAAAGTTGAAATTCAATTTTTGAATATAAATACCATATCTTTCCAATAAATAAAAACAAAATGAACAAAATCAAGATGTAAGCTATGCATATAATACAACCGCAGGCGGCAGCGCGCTGTGCGCGGGCGTGGTGGGCTGCGTGGTGCGGCTGTGCGAGGCGCGCGCGGCGTGGCTGCGGCGCGAGGCGGCCGCCGCGCTCTACCTGCTCATGCGCGCCAACTTCCAGCACGGCGCCGGCGGCAGTCTTACTAGAGTGCACTTGCAAGTACGTTTACGATTACTTTATTTGTAAAATATCAGTATCGTCGTATTTTTTTTTTTAATTTAGAAAATTAATGTAATTCATTCCCCCTACTGCGAACCACTGCCTTGTCTTAAATTCTTATCTTTAATATAATCCAATCTATTGTATTGAATCATAAAATATTAACATTTTTTCCTGTCTTTCTCCTTTCATTTTAAGTGAGAATACTTATAAGTATTTATGATATATATTATTATCTTATTTAATTGTTGTTGTTGTTTCTTTTTTCAATACAGGTTATCATAACTGTATCAAAACTCCTCGATAGTTCTACGGCTTTGAATTGCAAACGCTTCCAAGAATCTTTGTCTGTTATAAATTGTTTCGCTACCGGCGATAAGGCGATGAAAGGAACGGGTAATAATTTATTTATTCCTTTATTTTTTTTTACCTATTTATCACTTTTTGTTTAAAATGATATAGTGAATTGCAAAAGTATGAACGGTAGTAATAGTCTTTATTTAATTACTGTTTGTAAACTTTATTCTAAATGTATAGATATATTTATGATTACCTTTTTTTATTTTATTAGGCTTGTCAAGTGAAGTTGCAGAACTAATGCGACGCGTGCGCACTGTGGTAGGCGCCAGAGCGCGCCTGGCTGGAGTCGGATATTCTTCTGGAGCTGGTATTTTATTATATTAAAATAAATGTTTTAGCTTCACGTAGTAGCAGAAAAAAACGCCTCGCTTTGTCTTATAACTAGGAGATAGAACATTTAAATAATTTCTGCCGCGATTACAGTCAGATATTGATTTTAATAATATATAGCAGCTTGTACGATTTTATTATAGCAAGCGCACGTGATAATTTTAATTATCTTAATATTAGTATATTATAGTTCTCATATATAATAAATAAAACTTTCTTGAACATCATTGTGTGTTCTGAATAACAACATAAATATTGTAAAAATTATTTTTGGAAACATGTTAAAACACAAAAAATGGATGTGTTTCATTTATATTTTCACCTTCCATATAACTAACTACTTTTTGTAAGACCCACTATAACGCCATTCACGTAACAGCGGGCGCGGGCAGCGTGCACCTCGCGGAGCTGCAGTACTCGCTGGCGGCGTCGTGCCGCGCCACGCCGCGCCTGCGCCACGCCTGGCTCGCCACGCTGGCCGACCACCACGCCAGGCACTCGGACCACGACGAGGTGACTCATTCTATCCCTATATTGTACGATTGAAATTGCCATATCGTATACTAGTAGTTTTTTTATAGCTTCACGCTTTTATCCCGCACATGCCAGGGTAGGCAGAGGGAACTAAAACTAGTGTTAAGACACTCTGTTGCTTAGTTCCTGCTTTCTCTGTCATCAGCTTTCCACCTTTTTCGTGGCATTGTATGTTGAGTGGCGAAACTCAACGCTGCGCTTTACCTAGTTGCCAGAGCGAAGAAAATGGAAATAGAAAAATCCATCTACGCCGACTGGAAATCGAACCCAGAAACTGTCGCGTTACAAGCAGACGTTACGCTTCGGCGCCACGCCGACAATGTGTGCATGTAATATGATTTACATCACATTTGGTCTCTATGGTATAACAAATCGTTCAGAAAGCAGTGTTGGCTCTGTTATTCTGCAAAAAGTATGTACCATCAAATAAATATAAAGCAGCCACCTAAGGCTACTTTGTCTAGAATATATACTTACTTTAATGAAATAAATAATTTTATGTGAGTTGATTCCATACCGACGTCCTCATTCTCTAATAATTGAAAGACGCACTAATGTTAGTATATACATTCAAATAATTATAGATATAATAGTATATAGATAAATAGTATATAAAATATAACTATTGTGACATTTTTCCATTTTTAATATTTTGTTGCTAGGCAATGTGCTGCCATCTCCATATAGCCGCACTAATAGCTGAGTACCTAAAGCTACGAGGCACGCAGACGTGGGGAGCTGAAGCGTTTACTGATTTATCTATGAACATTATAAAAGACGAAACTGGCCTCAAAATAGATGAAGGTAAGAAAAACAATCAAATATTAAGTTACTTTTATTACGTATAAACACTTAAAATTTAGACTAACATTAGTAGACTCCAAAAACGTGCATATTTTTTTAAGAATTTTATTTATCGTGTACCGTTATTATAATATTATGTACTACAACAGGCCTTAGTAAAAGAGTTTGGCCTTTAAAATTAGCATATTTTAAGCTTATTCTCTAGTCACATTTTAGATTTATGTCGCAGAAACGGATGTACAGTCTTTTTTGTAATCGTACGACACTACATATTTCGTAATTTCGGTTAACGTGTCCAATGGACAGAATGCATTACATCCAGGCACTTCCATTAGACGGGGTTCTGCCGAGTCGTCGTCCCAGTAATATATCTGGAAGTAAATATTTTATAATGTGTCATATTAATATTTTACTACAAAATTGTAGTACTTAAAATGAAGATCCAATTATTATTTGTACCTTAAACCCAAACCGCTGTCCGTGCGTTAAAGGATTCTGTTCCTTATTAGATTGAGTCGAAGGTAGTTTTTCGTGTAACTCGAACAATAGTGCCGCTCCTGGGTCTGGTAGACGGGGAGGCGGCGCCACACATGCTGCTAACAGAGCAGCAACCGACACTGGTGTACCAATCCGCACTATTACCTTAGGGCTTCTTGGTTCATTTGTATTTAGAACAGCTTCTTTTATTATCTGCTGTAACAGGGCTCCTGAAATCGTTATTATTATATTTATCAAATATTTATGCATACAGTAGCCCCTTCTGAAAAAGAATAAAACAAACAATGTATCTATTTACCGATAAATTTTATATGTATTTTCTTACCTCCACTAAGTTTTTTCAGGAGGTTGTTATGAAACATCATAGAGTACTCCAGCCTAGCGACATCCATAAGCTTTCTCTTTACATGTTTTGCCCATTTTGGATTTGCTACTTTAATGTCATCCTAAAATAAATTTAGTTTATTTTAGTAACCTATTATTTTTTACTAGTTGTTTTTTTTTAATTGTCTAAGGTTATAGTATTTTTTATTTTTTCATTATTAAAATATTTTCTTTGAAATAAAGAACACATATTCCAATCTCATATAAATATGTACTCGTTTATTATTTGCAAACGAATATTAGATCTATGTTATTTTAGTTTTAAAATATATTTCTTTTCATATTTTCTTCTATAATTACGTTCTCGTTCTCCGCTTTTCACCGCATAGCCGGTTAGGGAGGGAATGTACTAATAAGAGACTATTTCTCACATTACGTCCATTTTTCGAGCACTACTGTATCTGGTAGAGTAAGAAAATGAAAAGTATAAATATAATCGTTTCCAAAGTGGGATTTGAATCCACAAAAGAAAGACAGACTCTGACAGACAGGCGCTATTCCAAACGCCAAAACTCACAAAAATATTTACAACAATTTAAAAGTACCTGTATTACAAATAAATTATTTAAATTGTACGCATCTTGCGGAGTACTGAAATTGGTGCCAGTCATATGTGCTATCTTGTGGAAGAAGTCCCTGTACGGCACAAGTAAGCCTTCTTCAGTGAAGGCTTTTAATAATCTTTGTTTTTCTTGCTTATAACGAGGACAATTTTCTTCATAAAGAAGCTAAAACACAAAAAGAGTAGATATCAATGTGAAGTTTTCACTTCGTGAAATTTATTACTTGGAATATCCTCTTAAATAAGTATATTTTTGGGCATATAAAGCCTAACAAATTACGTTACGTTTAAGTTTGTCTACTCATTAAAGTTGTACTTTTTGGCATCAATCATGCCAGTTGGTACGGAACCCTCGGTGCGCGACGCTAATTTCATTACCGCAAAAGTCTGAATATATCTCAATAAAATTAAAAAAACGAGCTATTATTTTACTTTATTACCTATTAAGTATTGACATATTACGTTGTTAGCGTCAAACACAACGTTGCACTTAATATAAAAACGAATCAATTTTCTCAAATATTACCACTGTCCTTGTCAATCTTTATGCTCTGTGTTTATTTATATTATTTAGTTGTTGTACTATATATGGTATTTTACGAAATCCTATAATTAATTAATCGTTTAAGTTAGACATCGCTAAACGTTGATGAAAAATTTGAGTCAATAACTTATTCGCCTTACATAGTCTTCTTTTCGAGATGGATAAGTGTACGGCACGGGTTGCCAATTCATTGTTTCGTTCCACATTTGATCAATCGGGGGAGGCCACAATCCTGCCGCTATTAATAGAGCAGTCATTTTGCTGAGATTGGTATCAGATGCTATAACGATGCTTTTTTCTGCAGTAAAGAAAACGTGCATTAATTAATAATTCATTAAATTTCCTACGTTATGTTCTCATTTCTTTTTAATATTTATGCAATAGTTGTTCATAAGTTTTGATACACACGTACATACCTGCTTCATAAAAAGGTCCTAAAAATTCGTTATATCTTTTTCTAAGTAAGGCGCCCATTTCAAATGTTAACAATTTTCCCTCCTGAAAAGCAAAACAAATAATATCATTTCACTCCCGATGATTTATGCAACAAATTGAAATGCTTTTCTATTATTTGATTCACGTACGTTGCAAACGATAAATCATCATTAGAGACTGACACTAATCTACACTCTCGACACCTCGTTCCTGTTTAGAACATGCGACCTTCAGGATTTGTGCTCCCTCCCGTCGTACCGGGAAGTAGACGCTTCGTTACGAACTATCTTCAGATGACCCTCGAATATCATACAGATTCTATTCATCCCGGAACAGTAGTTTTATCAATTCTTATTATTCAATACTAAACATATTTCAAACAGAAATACGTTTTGTAAGCATTGTACATTTAAAAATAATTCTATTCTATAATACAATGTTCAAGCGTAACGTTTCAATCATCAGAATAATTCTACGAATCGAGGATATACGCTAAATTGGACATTTGTTAACAATCAATTCTGAATCACATCAGAAAATATATAGGTTACTAGTTTATAAGTATACTACATATTAGTGGCTATTGCTACTATTATTACTTCACATTAATTTTGGTAATAACCATGTTATTTTACTGCTTTTCTACTTTTAATAAAACATGAGACAATTTTTTACGTTACTATATAAAAACTGGTAACAACTTCTAATATTTTTACGTATTTCTTGGCTGCATTGATATCTACTTCAGTATGTCATTATTTTCGGCTTCTGTTGCCAGGATCTACTTTTGACTAGACCTACCCACTGTCGTGACAACTCTTGCCATAGGTCCAGTAGTGTATTAAAGTATTAAGCTATCCTTGCAAAAATATATTTTTTTAATTTTAACTATAACTTCCTGAGATAGCATAAATTTTCCAATTAAGTTGGATATACATAGGTGATTTAACTTACATTAGTTAAAGCTCCTGCTCCATAAGGTACAAAAACGTGATCTGTTGGTGGTGCACCGAGCATTGATAATTCACGTTCACTGGGTGTGCGCTCGCCATGGGACATGAGCTAATAAATTTATAAATTTTATTATATATAAACAATTGTTGCTTTACAGTGAATTATATTTACGTTATTATTATGACTTGACATATCTATTATATATTTAAAACTGAATCTTTATTTCCCTTAGTCATTGAATCGCAGTTTAACGGATACTACGCTAATTCGTTTTTCTTGTGTTATTTATGACCAGAATTAAGTTTTCTCAAAAAAATAAGTGTTTCTTAAGAGTAGTTTCTAGAAAAATAAATGTTTGTCTGGATTATTTACAATTTTTTAAACAGCTGACTTGATTCTTAGACGCGATCGAGTAATCATTTATAAGTCTAATTAGAAAATGCTACTAGTTCAATTTGAATAAATAATACTTGTATGTGAATAAATGGCCTCTACCTGTATATTAATTACAACGTACAGATTTCTTTTTATAACATTTTAATTGAACAAACGTATAAATATTTGCATTTTTCGTAGGACTTGATGTCATTTTATCGTTTAAATTATTATGTGATAATTTAATATAACTTACCACGTGGACCTGGCGTAATATTGTTATCTCTACAGTAGTATCCTTCATTAAGATCACTGCTACGAGGGCTAAAACGTAAAATATATATAAGATTGAAAATAGTTCTGAATTTGTCTTGACGATTATATTCAAGTATTTTCTTAGCTACTTAAGTAAATAATGACTAGGTATGTCTCTTTTATGTCATTTTATTACCTTATACTTTGTTCTGCGCAAACAATACTTTAGCAAAACCGTTACAGACAATATGAACATAACATGAACAGCGAGCTATTACATATACTAGGATTTATGTTTATCGATTTTCCAATAGCATTTTTAAAAATAAAGCAACAATAAGATAAAAAACGGCAGAATAGTAAATGTATTGGTAAATAGTTACAACTATATATACATATATATATATATATATATATATATATATATATATATATATATATATATATATATATATATATATATATATATATATATATATATATATATATATATATATATATATATATATATATATATATATATAGTTGTAACTATTTACCAATACATTTACTATTCTGCCGTTTTTTATCTTATTGTTGCTTTATTTTTAAAAATGCTATTGGAAAATCGATAAACATAAATCCTAGTATATGTAATAGCTCGCTGTTCATGTTATGTTCATATTGTCTGTAACGGTTTTGCTAAAGTATTGTTTGCGCAGAACAAAGTATAAGGTAATAAAATGACATAAAAGAGACATACCTAGTCATTATTTACTTAAGTAGCTAAGAAAATACTTGAATATATATATATATATATATATATATATATATATATATATATATATATATATATATATATATATATATATATATATATATATATATATATATATATATATATATATATATATATATATATATATATATATATATATATATATATATATATATATATATATATATATATATCAAATATTATCCCAATATTCGATTCGATTATCTATCATATTATGCAATTTAAAAATGTAAATAATTTCTACACTTGAGCTTGAACTTGAACTTGAGTGAAGTTTGCTTATGTTAGAAATGCAACAAAACCCACCGGCGATGAGTGAGATGCCCACCAACACGCCGAGGCAACAGCAAGTGTGTTCGGTGCGCATAGACGGCGCATCCGCCGCGTTGGTCGGCTCCTCCTCGCGACCGCCCTCTTTCCTGGTTATGAATTATATTCAGAAAAACATGCAATAATATAATCTTTATAGCAAAGTCACAGTATATATAAATATATTTAATTTCAATTGACTACATATGTCATAATATCGTATTATATATATATATATATATATATATATATATATATATATATATATATATATATATATATATATATATATATATATATATATATATATATATATATATATATATATATATATATATATATATATATATATAAATATATATATATATATATATATATATATATATATATATATATATATATATATATATATATATATATATATATATATATATATATATATATATATATATATATATATATATGTACGTACTTGAAAGCCCATTAACCTTGCGTTATTTTTTTCGACATGTCTCTACAACCATTGACAATATTTTATTTTATAGTATAGTCAAGACTTTCGAAGACAAAATTAGTAACAGTATCGTACTAATCGTTTTTAAGTTTATAGGCACTTACATGTAACCTACACATTACTCACATTTTCCTCCGCCTAGTTAGCAGCTCTACATTGTACTCCTAATTTTTACTCGTGCCTCGCTGACTTATTGTTAAACATGTCAATAGATAATTATGAATATTCCATTGTAAGCACAATAGACACAAAATATCAGGTTATCTGTCGTATGTTCAAAACGGACAATATCACAGCGGAAGTGCACAACGCGCGAAGTGATGTTCCACTGAGAGCGACACGGGACGCTCGGCAGATTCACGGTCGTTGCGACCTGCCGCTCAGATGATTGACTTTGTCCAATCGATTGTACGGTCTCTATTTACACATATGCCTGAACATACATGGCTATTTATATGAGTATACCTGCGTCCTGGTAACGCCCTTGCCTACGTCACTTATTGAAAAGAGATTTTATCTAGTCTCAAAGAGATTTTATCAACATACAAAATGATATTTTATGTGACAAGCAAGTAGTGGTAAAGGTAGATACATCAATAGTGCTCGTTACAACTGTTACGATAAAAGGACAGCTATAATCCCACGCTCATTTTCCGATATAAATAAAATAATAAAATTGCGTATGGTAGAATAAATAAAATAGCGTATAAATAAATTGCACGACCCTCATATATTGAATCGGGCACAGTTGATTTTGTCTGATAGAGTGAATTAAAAGATTGCGATAGTTGTGTGCGAACGAACTGCACCTTCCGTTTATCTTCGTCAACAAACTGCGATGTGTCTCTGATCCCCCATCGGAGAGACTATATGCATTGTAAATTTTACAATTTATACCATTGGATTATTGTTATTAATGGATAAATATCCAAATAAGCCAAATACTTTCAATGCGTTTACATGAGATAATAATAAAAATATAAGTTAATACTCACTTTAGGCATACAACACTAAACATACGCACCATGATTCGATTGTGTATAAAGTGATATACTTTACAAATTTACATATACATACTTAAATAAACTTCACAACCGTGGAACACTGTTTTTACCATACATTTTAATTTTAAAAGATAATTGCGGTAACTAACACGGTTACAGTAACACTGTCTGTTGTTGCCATTCATATCTTATTTGCTATGAAATCTGATAAACGTTCATTTACTAATCTCATTTAATGCCTTATTATACAATTAATATGTGAACTGATGATGATCAGATCGCTGAGTATTATTTAAAATGATATAAATCGAAAATAATTATAATATTGCCGAAATAAACGACTATCCTTCTATGTATGGGTAAGGAATAAAACAACTAAGAAATAGGTATGTTAATTATCACAGCTGGTTTTATTTGTTCTATAATTTCATATAACAACTAACTAATATTAAATATTTTGTCGAATTTCAAATATAACTGTAAATATTAAACTTTATAACTGCATAGTACCTTTTGTGAAATAAGTAAATTAATGTGTTTTATTAATTATGTAAGTTCAAAAACTTTAACTGACAGGAACTGAACATTGCTTATTATATTCATTACGCGATAACAAATTTTGTTGTGTTATTTCGACGAATTTATTAAAGTCGCAAAATGATTGTACTCCACACCCATCAATCGGTAATATTTTTCCAGGACCTCCTGCATCTGCAGCGTAAACGGCCTGCAAAAAAAATTGCATTCTTACAACTCCCATACGGGAATAACAATATAGGTTACAAATTTTCCGGTAGAATTGATACATAAAATACATAAAGAATGTTAATTTTTACAATATTGAGCTTTTAATTCTTTAAAATTTAGGTAAACACAATGGAAAATAATAATTTTTGGAAGATTTTATTATAATATGTTTGTTATACTATAGGATAAAACTATTAAAATAGACAGTAACACTAGCATACATTACTTACAGTGAAACCGTACTCTCCTGTTGACGTTTTTCTCCTCAGTTCCAAAGATATCGTAGACCCATACTTTGGTTGGTGTGCTTTAAAAACGTTTATAGCTGCCATAAGAGCAGCTACATTGTTCTCATGTGCGGAATATAAATATAATTTTGGTTGGTCCGCTTTACCCGCAATCGCAGCTTTCGTAACATTCAATATGTCCGCCAGGAGTACTCCTACCATTTAATTATCACAGATTGTTACATTACTCTCAATCATGACAGTAAAAATATATATTCCATAGATTAATTGTCTTACCCGACGCTAGTTTGATTAATTCATTGTTATAAAATTCACAAGCATATTCGATCTTAGTCATTTCCTTTATTTTCGGCATAACCTCCATTGCCCATTTAGGTGTCCTAAGCCCCACATTTTCCTAGAAAATACAATACAAGCTTATGCACATTAATCAATTTATTTTTAATAGAAATTCACTTCAAATTCACACGTTCACTTACTAAAGTTTGAAATAAGTTATCAAGATAAAAAACATCTTCTGGTGTAGTAATATTAGTTCCTGTTTTTGTACTTAAAAATCTGAAAAGTCCCTCATAAGGCTTAAGCCAAGTTTGAATTTCAGGTAAATTATACGTGTTATCTCTTAGTTGTAAGTACCTTGGACAGTTGTAATAATATAACAACTGAAAGATAGAACGTCATTATTAATATTATATATTATTAATTATAGTATTCATATAATATTTCCGTAAAGAAAATAATGTATAAAAATAGTTCATATATACTTGTACTTGTTTAAATAAACTTGAATAAATAAGTGACTTAAACCTGTAACGCATACGGTTTTCAAAAGTACGTCATAATTTGCCGTTTATTCAAATTACCCAATTTACAATACAACGATGGATAGTTGATCTGCTTGATACCAGTTTCTACGATATTTACCAATTATGAGCATTTACAAACTCTTATTAACCTTCATCTTTATGAAGGATAAGGTTGAATATTATTATTTTCTTTACAATTATTATTCTACACATGAAATTTATATATAAATAATTTATATATAACTTATTATCTTATAATAAAAAAAAATGTTTGAATATATTTTTTTATTTATTGTATTAGAGCCATAAAAATGTTATAACTAATATGACATAATAAATAAGCAACCAATATATAATTATCTTAAAGAATAAATTATATTGATGACATATTAACTTAATTGTTATAAATATTACTTGTACACAAAATCTACTTACATCATCCTCGTCATAATCCATCGTATCATATGGTACAGGTTGCCAATTTAAAAACGGATTCCACTTTTGAGCCGGCGGTGGTGGGTATATTGCAGCTAAGGCAGTTAGCACTGTCATTTTTGTTCTGGCAAAATCAGTAGTGCGTACAGATATTTCGTCAGCAAAATATAATTTTGATATTAGTTTGCTATAACGATTTCTTAAATATTCGCCTACTAAGAAACCTCGCTGTTTTCCTTTCTGTTTTTTAAAAATGTATAAATTTGTTAATATTCTTTGTGTACATAAAATTTTAATTATATTTAAATTAAACTTACATTAGTCAATGCCTTCTTTCCATAAGGAAAAAATATATTTTCGTTATTATGATCAGCAGGAAATTTATCTAACTCTTCTTGATCTGGTGTTCTATCTCCATGACGAAATACCTACGATGCAATTAGGTACTAATGTTAACCTATAATTTAGTTTATTTTTAAATTTATATGATTATTTTTTATCTATCTGTTAGTTCTTTTTTTTAATATATTCTGTAATGACATACGATTAGTTGAAATAATAACTTTTTAAACACAGACCAAATACACAATTTGAAAAAATATTAATTTATATAAAAGCATACCACAAAAGAAAGGATTAAATCTGTATCCAAGCCATTGTCAACCAAATCGACCTTGGTGTTCGGCTCTGATGCGAGGCCCAATGCGGGAGGCTCTTGACAGTTGATAGTCACAATTAAGAGAACCAGAATACATACCGGTCTCATATTTTATCAGGTATACTTAGGTAACAAAACAAACAATTATTATCAGCATTATCTACACGCGCTCACGACCAGATTTCGACTGCCATACTAAGAGCATCCATTCCGTTTATATAGACTTAAGCGTTAAAAACGACTACTATATAGGGCTGCACCGTATATTTATATACACCTGAATAATCTCTCTGGCCTTTTCAAAAGTTTATACAAATCGAAAATTATATATCAAAAATATATATACATATTTCTTATTAATAAACTAATCTGATATACTGATATTTTTTTAATTATCATAACAGGAAACTTGTTTTATACTTCGTATAAAATATAATTTTAAATTGAGGTAAAAGTAATAAAATACTCTACGGAGCGTCGGTATTATTGTACACAGTCAATATTAAAGGACAAAGTAAATCATTTAAACAATAATATGATTAATTCCTTTTTATTTAATATATTTATGTAAAAATGATGTTAATTGAGATAACCAATAAAATATTATAGGTACTACTACTAAGCTATGTCACTGTTTCAAGAGTCATGCTTAAAGCGAAAAAAAGTCAACCTTTTTAAAACCCCCTAGAATATTCAAGATTTTGAAATTAGTTGTCAAGGAAAAGGAAAACAACAATTTAATTAAAAATATCTCTTTTTTATTTGACTCACTATCTTAAAGTTGTCTAAGACACTGTTCTTTGTATTGATTTCGAGACAAGAGCTCGTCTTTAACAGAATTTATGAAGTTTTCATAATCACATATGAGCTTTCCATCGCAGACACCTATAGGTATGATTTCGCCAGGTCCACCTGCGTCTGCTGCGTATACAGCCTGTCAATAAAGTACATAATAATAATAAAAAATGTTAGAATAAATATTACGGCTTGTCAATTGGGTTTCCATCGTTAAAGGGATATTAAACTGCCGTCTTAAGGAATTTACATATCTTTACCCTGAATTAAAATTGAGGTTAATTGTTTCTAGCATATCTTTAATGTAAATTTAAATACACACCATATAATTATATAATTTTACCGAAAATTCTGCTAAATATTCTATATAAAAATATTTTTTATTAATATTTAACTTTTAAATCATTAAATTAAAAAGTATATTATTAAAATTATATAAAAAAAAATATAAATAACGTTACCTTAAGAGGATTATTTATTAGACGTAATTATTTTTAAGTCGAAGACTTTTGTTTTAAGAAATCAGTCAGTTTATATTCCTTAAAGACGTTTTAAATCTTACAATGACGAGAAACCGTAATAAAAATTATTATAATACTACAGCTACTTCACACTATTAACTTAAGTTGATACATATTATTAATTCAAATTCCTTATCACACTAACGTAATACGAACGTGCACACCACGTAAACATACTCATATTTTTCATTTATTACATTTTGAATTAAATAATAAAAACATAACATAAAGAAATAATTACCATTATTACGTATTTTCCGGTTTTTAAATTTCGTCGCAGCTCTAAAGCGATGCTTGAGCAATAATTAGGTTGATGTGGATTAAAACTTTTTAAAGCAGCCAATAAAGCTGCTACGTTGACTTCATGCGCTGAATATAAAAATAACTTGGCCTGATCTCTTTGACCAGCCACGACCATTTTCATAATACTTACTATTTCTTCTAATAGAACTCCTGAAAATTAAAATATACCAAAAATCATACATTTATTTTAAGAATAACGTAATATAGATGTCTGCAAATAAAAGTAAACATTGGTTTCGGAAATGACAGGTTTCAAAACATCTTTCTCACTGGTATTAAAATTTATAAGTAACCCTATATTAATGAAGGTCAAGTCAGTAAACTATATTTCAATTTGTGTCGAACCGGATTTACTTTTTTCACTTTTAATTGAATCATTATGTATATAATGTAATTTGGTGTTTTCATGTAAGTGATACTACATATGTATATATATTTATACAATATACAACAAATATAAAATACTTAGCTCTACAAAAAGATTAAATATAGACATATATGTATAAAAGCTTTAAAACATTAACTTTAAGTATTCTCAATTTTCAGTTACCTGCTGATAATTTGACGAGATCATTATTGTAATATTTACAATAATATTCAATTTTTGTCATTTCTTTTATTTGTGGTTGCACAGACTGTACCCATTTCTCATTTTTTATACCAACATTTTCCTGAAATAAAATATTTATTTGTAATATAAAATATGTACGTTAGTCTATCGATAATATAATTTCAAATTATAATGAATAATGGAATTGAAACATACCAAAGTCTGGAACAAATTGTCCAAAAAGAAAACACTTTCTGGCTTAGTTATATTTGCTAACGTATTTTCACTTAAAATTTTAAATAAAGATTGATACGATTTAGTTAATTCAAGTATTTCAGGAAGTTCATAAACCGAATTTTTTATTTCATCATATCTTGGGCAATTGGCGAAGTGTGTAAGCTGAAAGCAAAAAAAACACTAGTTATTGTTGCAATTGTTATTATTGACACTTAAATGTTTATTTGCTTCTCAAGGTTTTTTTTATTAATTGAAATTAAGTTATTAAAGTATATCCATTATATCGTTACATTTATGTAACAATTGACAAGAATTTCTCAGTAATTCTATGAAATTTTTTAAGTATATGTTAATATAGAAAAAATACCACAATATATTTACATCGTCATTCGTAATGTCTCTTGTATCATATGGTATTGGTTGCCAATTTAACTCAGAATGCCACTTCTGTTCCATTGGTGGAGGATACATTGCAGCTAAAGCCACTAATGCTGTCATCTTAGTCCGTGCGAAATCTGTAGTTCGTACGATAATCTCGTTGGGAAGATATAATTGTGAGATCGAATCATTGTAGCGTTTTCGTAAATATAGACCCAACTTAAAAGCACGTTGCTTCCCTTTCTGAAATAAAATGTAGATAAACGTATACTATAATGAGTACTAAAAACCTGACAGATAATAACTAATAAACTTATGAATAATGTTGTTTGTTTTCACTAAAAACTTACGATTGTCAGGGCCTTCTTGCCAAACGGGTGAAATATGCTGTTATTATAATGAGCTGCTGGATATTTCTCTAATTCCAACGGGTCCGGTGTTCTGTCCCCATGTCTAAAAACCTTGATATTTTTATATTAATTACCATTAATATGTGTTAAACAGAGAAAATTGGTTGCGTTTAACCATACTTAAGATATATACTGACCACAAAAGAGATTAACAGTTCGTTGTCGTCCTGTATACTGCTGTAAGGTTCAACATCACCTATTCTGTCTTTGTAATGAACATTTGGTGGTAGTGCATTAGCCAATCTAATCCCTGAATTCAACACTGTTATCACTGTGACAAATGCAATAATAATAATAGCCATTTTGATTATCAACAGTTAATATATTATAAATTATAATTAGTGATCACAAAGTTACTGCGATATTGATACTGTCACTATTTTAACAGCTCAGTCCATACTGCGTATTTTAAATCGAGCTTCTCGTTTATATAGAATATTTAAATATCTAAGAAATGTAACATATTTATTGTTGTTAAATATTATCAAAAATTAAATGTAATATTTGGTGTTTTCATGTAAGTGATACTATTACTTTTGTCTTTTATGAGAATATAAGTAATATACTATCTAATATATTGTTTTAAGCCCTAATAATAAAGAAAGAAATATTATCAAGGAAAATTTTAATTTTAATTTTTGATTATTGATAATTTGATTATTACAGTGAATTGAAGTGCCATGGAGATGGAGCATAAATTATAAAAAAGCCTTTATAATATTTAAAATGAAGTCTAAAATTTGACCTAATGATGCCAGAGATTAGCTCTTAAAATAATGAAGTTAATAAAATCTTAAGCTTTGTTTGTTTGATGGAATGTCTCAAATTTTCTGTACATTTAATATATTTGGTAAAAATGTATACTTATGTAAATTCGTAAATTATTGCAATAATTACTTCTAAGACGTAGAGCATTTAAGTTTTTATACTTTTATAATTTAAGTTTCTTAAACTTAAGTTTTTTCAACATAGCTGAGAATATAAAAATAATAAATAAAATATAATAGATGCATGAAAACCTGATAGTTTGGTTTACTCGAACCGGTTCTCAGTTCATTAGCTATATTTATATTAAAATTATGTTTTCTTAAAAAGCAAATTACTTCTTTTTAGGTACGGTTTAAATTCGTTTGTAAATATTTGATAATACTTTGAAGTAGTCTATATTCAAATCGAACTCACAGAATTACTGCTATTGTTAAATTAAATATATAATAACAATAATTAATGTTACCAACTTTATGTTATTGACTTGATTTACTTTAATTTGCGTATTTTCATTTCAGGAATGACCGACATCCACTACAATGAACAAGCTCTACTAGAACAATTAATGTTATGCACAGAATATGTCGATAAAGCAGAACGATACGAGTTACTGGGCCCACTATACCGCCTTGTGATCCCTATATACGAACGAAGAAAAGATTACCAAGCCCTCCTTACTTGCTACCAACATCTCACTAAGGCTTACGCTAAAGTCATCGAAGTAACTAATTCAGGAAAACGTCTACTTGGGAGATTTTATCGCGTAGCTTTCTTCGGGAAAGCCCACTTTGGCGAAGATGAAGAGGGCATTGAATTTATTTACAAAGAGCCAAAGCTGACATCACTTAGTGAAATTTCGGAAAAACTTCTTAATTTCTATGAGCAAAAATTTGGAAGCGGGTGCGTCAAAATGATAATGGATTCGGCTCCGGCAAGTATTAGCTTGAACTTGATCACTTTGAAACAAAACTGGTTGATGATTCTTGATTTATATTTATTATTGCTGTGTTGATTATTTTTTGTGCTTAGACAGCATTACGCTAAGCAAAGATTTTTAATAAACCTGTTATGAAAAAATAAATAAAACGTATACATAAGTAATTAAGTAAAATTCCTAGATTTTAATACAATTTCAAATTTTAAATAGTTATAATTATAATTTTTCCTTCAATTAACACATTATAGGTAAACCGCGACGAGTTAGACAGTAAATTAGCGTATATTCAAGTGACATGGGTACGAGCGTCGCCCGAGGGGATGGCAGCAGCGCATTCCGGGGGCGAGGGTGCCTTTGAAAGAGTCCACAATGTCAGACGCTTCGTGTTTGAAACACCATTCACTAGGGATGGAGCAGCTCGCGGCCCTGTCCACCATCAAAGATTACGTCTTACGCATCTCACTGGTAAACATAACGTTATTTGTTAGTTATGAAACCAATCAAATTTCCGCGGCGTTGACTCAACACGCAATGCCTCGAAAACGGCGGAAAGTGGGGACGGAGTAAGCAGGGACTAAGTAACGGAGTGTCTTAACACTAGGTTCTAATAATTCCTACAGTTCCCCCTGCCTACCCTGCCATGTAGGATAAAAGGATGAAGGAAAGGATAAAAGAATAAAGAAAACAAATTAAAAAGAATTTTAAATTAATTAAAAATACATTTTAATTTTAAGTATGTAAAATGTCATCAAATTTATTTTCATTAATAAAAATTTTAATAAATATGTCATTAAAACATATACTAGTCCGTACCATTTTGAACATTGGACAGTTGTACATTGGTTGCTTGATATAGTTTATTGTTTTATTATTTTTTTTTACTAAAATAAAGAAATGCATGAACATTTCATGCTTAACAGATATCTTTAGGATTGCCATATTACTATCAGGTTTTGGCATGAAGGGTGTTACCATACATTCATTGTATTAGCTTATTTTCATTCTAAAGACATTACATGTAAGCTTGTTCACCCTTAGTGTTATAATGTAATTATTTACTAATATTTTAGCGGAAAACTGGTTCCCATACGTGAAACGTCGAGTGCCAGTCATAGATACCCAAGTAGAAGAGAAGAGTCCCATAGAAGTTGCTGTCTCTGAGATGGAAAGCCAAGTTGCGGAACTAGCTGAGATAGTTAACGCTAAAGCACCGGATATTAAAAAGTTACAGCTCAGGTAATCTATCGAAACCAAATCGTATAACAAACTTATCATATTTGTATATTTAGATATATCAGGAAGTTGTTTAAACTGATTTCACTGAGTCAGTTTCACTTTCATGTGCTGTAGAAATAAAAAATCTATTAATAATAGCAAATAAATAACTACGATTATTCATTATAGCAAATATGCTATATAATCAGTGATTGTCAAGACAATAAGTTGCTTTATTAGCTAATCTTTATCTACACAGATTTATTACTACGGCAGATTTTACAAATTTATAAATTTTCAATTATTTAATTAATAATTTTAAAAATATAATATTTACTACATTTAATAGTATACTTTTCATACCTGTAACATATCTCACTCTTAATTATATCGTTATATGGTTTTAAAATAATCCTTACTAGTTGTTACTATATATAGTAGTATATTGTTGGATAGTTGTTGTAGTTTCTGTAATAAATTTCAGATTACAAGGAAGTATATGCGTTCAAGTAAATGCTGGACCGCTGGCCTACGCCAACGCCTTCCTAGACCCTACCCTTGCCCCGATGTATTCAGATGATATGGTGGAAAAACTGAAAGCAATTTTTAAGTATGCTCTAATTTATTATATCTTTGCTTTGCGTTTTCTATAACTACATAATACTATAAAAAAGTTTTTAAACCATCCCTTTGCATACTTATGCGTGTTAAAGCCGTGTCTTCACAGAAACACTTCTTCGTTTTCAAATATGTACCTACTTAAAATGTTTTTGTTTTAAGATCCCTTGACCTTGTGCTATAAATATATCTTGATAATTGTCTTTCCAATTGTGAACGTAAACCTCGAAATCAATTCACTAAGTAGACTCGATATTCGATATATTCATGACTTTCAGAAAATCTAACAAAATCATCACAACTTTGAATAGTTTAAAAATAATATACGCTGTGTTTGTTTTTCTTTCTTATTATTAATTTAACTATACATAATGTGATCTTTTGAAATGTTAATTTTAATGAATAATGCTTGCAATAAAATTAAAACACAATATCATTTAAAATCATTCGTGATTTAGCATTTATTTTGCCAGTGTAATAAAAAAGAAACAAAACAAAACAAAACACGTTCATATTTCTTGTACTTAGAAATGTTCAACTGCTAAATTACATAAATACATAAAACATATCAAGGTATATAGATTTGTATTTAATATTTTCATATTTATTTTTCAGAGAGTTCCTGACGATCTGTCATGCTGCTCTTCAGTTAAATGCAAAGCTAATTAGTTCCGATCAGATCACATACCAGGAGGCGTTAGAATCCAACTATTACAAGTTGAGCGACTCTCTCTCCAGCGTGCTCGGTCAGCCTCTACAAGACATACTGGTGAACGGAAATCTTAGCACTACTGTCACTGGCGTCGAACGAGAATCGAGCAATGCTTAGGACATTATAATTATGTAGATTTTTCAATCATATGAATTAATCGATTTCTATATGTAAAACGTACCGTCTTTGTATGTTATTTAATATTTGGACAAAGATAATTATGTCCACAGTAATATCTCTAGTCTCTTTAACAAAATGACAATTTTTATCATAATCTCAATTATTCAACGTAATTTATAATATTAAGTGGTTCATAGTATGGGCGTATAATTGGTCATATTTATTTCATTATATAACAATAGGTTATTAAATGTATGTCGTTAATGTTGTCGTCTGTTTTAAACTATGGATTGAAGAAAACCATAACAAAAATCTTTAAAAATAAATCAATAATTCTTTTTGATATTTTAAAAATTAGTATTTATGTTAAATTATCAATTTTTTACTAAATATAGACAAAGACGACCGCTATATTAATATTGTGTTGTCACCAAATACTAATGTTTTAATAAAATCTCAATATATAAGAACAAATTTGCTAAAAATTGTAGCTAATTTTCATCTATTCTCTTATATCTCGAATCAACTCACTCTTACTTTAAGACAAATTGCAAAAAAATAATTCATTCATTAATATGAATAAAAAATGCCACATCAATACAAAAATAATGGCTATTATGTTGGATTTGTTCTCACCACCCAAACCTTTTTGTTAATTAAGTCCTGCTGAGTTAAAATTTTTATACATTTTGTAAATATTATTGTAACTCATAAGAAACAAATTATTTTTTTTTGTTTAATATCACGACTGTACATGCTTTTTTGCTAAATTTTGTCCATTTTTGCCAAATTTTACAGATAATGAATATACATATAAACATTGGAAACAGATTAACTCAATAATTTTGTTGCTAAAAATGCAGAAGGACTGATAATATTATTACTAACATTTTTGCATGACTTGACTGATCCAACATAAAGTTATAGCTAACATTTTTTGATAATATTTATAGCAAAAGTTATATGTAAAGTTCCATTTCAAATTACTATGACAATAAATTTTAATATTAATAGAAGTTGGCAACTTAGACAATTATGACACAAAAATTACAACTAAAATACTATTATGGATGTCAATTACAAGGTCCATCCTATTTATAAAGAATATACTTGTAGTTGAATTGTCGTTTATAATATCCAATATCTAATATATGAAACTGAAATCAATGCTGTTTTGGTCAAGTCTTTTTAGAAAATCTTTTTCATACAAAATTGAATATACTCCATAGAAAATTGTACTCAAAGACCAAAAATTTTGTAACTTAATTTAAATCGTTAAATTTGGTACCTAATTACTATCTCTGAGTGTGGCTGTTGTAGACTATAAAAGTATTTAAATATAAAATTAACTAATTTATTGCAATGTGCTTCTAGTTATTTTTTTATAACTATCACAGTAGTACAGTATGGAGAGCATTTTATAAAATAAAACATTATATCAATTGATGACACTCATAGAAACATTTTTAAAGAATGTTTAATTTTTTTACTATAATTCTAAGAAGAATCATATCCTCATTTTAAAAGTATTAGAACATTATTTAATTTACTTCTATAGTTCCTTTGAACAGTAGACCGAAAATTTATAAAAAAATATGGTAAGCACATTTTGATATTTTTTATTTCCCAGTATTGTTAAAATATATGTAGCATCAAATTTAAGTAATTGAATTTATAAAACATATGTAAATGCCACCTCTGCTCATTTTATTCTTATTAAATATCAATGTATAACTGCTTACTACACCTTTATTAATTATAAATAAAGTAAGTGTTCACACTCAATAGGTACAAGTTAAATGTTCCATTTAAATTTTATTTTTAGAGATTTATGTCGATTTATTTATTTTGTTGATATTATTTTTATGTTTTAGCATGTAGCATCATTATAAACTATACTCTTTCTCATTCCAACATATTTTAGTTAAAACTGTTTAATATAAAAAATATTATACTTAAAACTTTTGACTGTAAGCAAACATTTTTATGGATTGATTAATTCTTATTTTGCATTATTTGATTGACTTTGGATTTACCATGTTATATGAAAAAAATGTTATCTTTTAACACTTTATAATTGAAACCGAATAAATGATCAAGAATAAACAGCTAATAATTCAATAAACAGTCAGATCCTTTTGAATGTTAAAGCAGAAGAATCTCATTTTTTTCGTCTTTTTTTATTTCTTTTATATATTTAGTACTTAAATTAAATGTCATAGTTTAGAATTGTTTTGTATTATAATTTATATTAAGATAATATTGCTAAATACATTGTAGGTTAACATGCCATAAATATGTACACATATAGTAGTGTCTAATATATACCTATGCACAAATTAATATTAACCAAGTATTTTATATCTTGATCTGATTTATAAACTGGATTTGCTGTTTTAATACATTTATAAGAATAAATATGTATTTTTTTATTTTCCTTTATATTTATAATAATATATTTTTTTATTTTTAACATAGGTAAGTCTAATATACAAAACTTGTAAATGGAGAAAGGCTGATTGATGATATATAGGTAACATATTTGAAAATTATATCTTTTTTGGAAAATAAGGAACCAGACTGACAAACTAGAAAACTTACAATTTTTTCGTTCCAGTAATTTACAAAGGCCAATATTATTTAGCCAAACAAATATCAAATGTAAAAAACATGAAGGCTCCCCGGAATGCATGTAGGCTAATGACAGTGGACGAGGCGAAAGTTATATCTGTTATTGCACATATTTATGCAAGATAATCTCCAATGAAGGCAACGACAAACAAACGAAACGAAGAAAATGGAAATAGAAAAATCCCCCAAATCCAATTCAAATAGAAAATTCCCCGTAGAATATCCTTATAAAAAAATATTATATTAAGCAACATTGGATAAGAAGGATAAAAACACACCAATATGGGTTATTTCCCTCACTCGTACGTCTCAAAGACGTACGTACGATAAAAATGCCGCTTGCAGAATACGCCACGCCAAGCATTTTGTACTACACATACACAAGGTTCTCGGCGCGGTAAAGGTTCTCATCCTCATTCAAATTTTTAAAATATATTTGATTTCTTACTGTTATTCCTTCCGGTTCCTTATTCAAATATAGACTTAACTGCTTTATAAAATACTGTACAAAACTACCTACTAAAACAGACTCTTGCTCTTACTGATCCTTCTATGTATCAATACATGGACAATTAAGAAGACACGCTCAAGCGACTAAGCATCATGTCTCCGGGATTCTCTAAGGTGAATTTTGTAAATTAATTAATAATCAGTCAACCCAAATAAATGAACAGTCAATACATTACATTCTTATTTTAACAGATAATTTATATAATAATAATATCATGTTACTGTGTAAATTTAAACAGTAGCTTGGTAAACAATTTCTACTATCAACAAGGCACGCCATCGTAGGAAACATACGAGGGTCAAACTGAAAGTTCTTAGAAAATCAAAAACTAAGCTTTCTAGCAAGTCATTAGTTTTATTATAACTTTTCAAAATAGCGTCCATTTACATCAATACATCGCTGCATTCGATGGAACCATTGAGAATAGCACCTTGCCCACTCGGCCTTAGGGGTCTCTTCAACGGCGTTTTGAAACGCAGCCACTGCTTCTTCGGTGTCCATAAAATGTTTTCCTCGAAGTTTTTCTTTTATTTTCGGGAATAAATAAAAATCGCAGGGTGCGAGGTCGGGGCTATACGGCGGGTGACCCAGTAATTCCACGTCTAAGGTTTCCAAATAGTCGATCGTTTGCCTGGCGGTGTGCATGTGTGGCGAGGCATTGTCGGGATGAAGGAGGATCCTTCTGCGAGGTCGTTTCTCTCGAACTTTTTCCAAGACAAGTGGCAAACAGCTGTTAGTGTACCACTCTGCATTAACCGTTTTCTCTTCACTTTAGTTGGCAACTCTTCGGAAGGAAACACCCACTGAGCAGACTGTCTTTTGGTTTCCGGATCATAACAGTAAATCCAGCATTCGTCACCCGTTAGTATGTCGTACACAGCATTTGAGTCACCTCCGTTAAATTTTTGGATCATTTCTCGGCACCAATCAACACGGCGGAGTTTTTGAGCCTCGGTCAAATTATACGGTATCCAGCGGGCACAAAGCTTCCTGACCGCTAAATGTTCATGGAGGATTTTGTGCACTTGACTCATACCTATGCCTAGACTTGTCCGAATCTGCTGATAGGTCACTCTTTTGTCAGTCTCTATCATACGCCGCACAACACTGATATTATCTTCAGTCGTCGCTGTAGAAGGCCGTCCCTCACGCAAATCATCGGTGAGATTAGTTTGACCACGTTTGAATTCATTAAACCAGTTGTAAACTGTGGCACGAGATGGGGCTTCATCGTGAAAAGCCAATCGAAGTCTATCATAACTTTCTTGTTGACTTATATGACATCGAAAGTCATAAAAAATCATTGCACGAAAATTTTCTTGGCTTAAATTCATTCTGACGTGCACAATTTTCAATTTGCCGCCAAATCGTAAAACAAATGACAAATGAATGAAATGTATACTCAATATTGTAGTGTATGTGTGTGAAAGAAAGGGAAGTATTGTGTCGTCTCGAGCGCACACGCGGCCGTGCAACAGCTGAGTCAGCTGTTAACGGTAGGAGTGAGAGGGTGTGTGCGTCTCAGAGCCGATAAAAATTAAGAAGGGAACACTACATAAATTGGCGACGAGGAGAAACTGGATAACAGTGAGTAAAAAAATTATATATATATAAAAAAAAAAAAAAAAAAAAAAAAAAAATGTAGTAGGTACCACACCAGTCCAACAATGTTGTTTACATAATTATTATGGAGAACCAAGAAAATGGGGAGTCGTAAATCGTATTTATAAGCTTTAACTTTTATTCATTATATTGATAATTATTCCACTTTATAATATTTATGCGATCTTTGTCTACAATCTCGTATACACATTGGTAACTCGATCGCAAAGTACCGACATGTTTACATAATATTTAAATACAGCTGGTACTTATATTTTGTTATAATTTGTTGAATGTAATCGTAGATTAAGATGTTTATACGTTATTTGACCTCGGGTTCGATTCTCAGAATTTTATTATGGTATTTTTGTTTGTGAAATAAAGAATAAATACTTTTGAACTTATACTAAATATTGGAGCCTGTTTATTTACGTTAGTGTAGATTTCAGTACTAAGGGCTTACAATAAGGAATTAAGATACGGGTGACGCCTGTAAGGATTAATATGATATTACCAGACTAATGTCTGGTGGTCCGTAAGCAGGTGACGCCTGTAAGGACTTTCTGAAATGAGTTACCTACAGATGATGCCTGTAAGTATATGATGAGATGCGATGCACAGAGAAGAGTTAAAAAGCTGATGCCTGTGAAAATAAGTTGTTTGGGTGACGCCCATATCACAAATTTTATATATTATATTACAATTCTTTATTATAATAACTGTAAGGATAATTAATGAATGTGTAGGGTTGTTAATAGGATGATGCCCATTAGTGACCTAAATAAAACATTCATTATTTATTTAATTGTCTACAGATAAATGATGTCAAGTCTTACTTTGGAAAAATTTGAGTGTGGTGGTGAAGCCGGGTCTGTAGGAGCTAGATGGGAACGTTGGAAGAGGAGTTTAAATATTTACCTGGAAGCTGCCGACGTTACTAGTAGTTCAAAAAAACGGGCAAGTTTATTACATTGGGGAGGACAAGAACTGCAGGAAATACTGTTTAATATACCGGGGGGCTACGTTACTGCTGATGGAAATGTAGATGTATTTAAGGTTGCAATAACAAAGCTAGATGAATATTTCACTCCAAAGCAAAATAAAAGATATGAAAGACATTTATTCAGACAGATTAAACAAGAGGAAAATGAAAAATTTGAAAAATATTTGGTTCGATTGAGACAACAAGCATTGAAATGTCAATTTATGGACGTAGACGACAATTTAATTGATCAGATAATCGAAAAGTGCTCATCGGACGAACTTAGAAAGAAAATACTTCGCGCGGGAGAAACAATCACTCTCGCTGAAGTAATAACCGAAGCAAATACTCTAGAGGTAGTGGAGAGACAATTAAGTGATTTTAATCGAAAAGATAAAGACCAAACTGTAAATAAGATCGATACACAAGTAGACAAAAGGACATTCATAAATAATGGTAAAAAGGAATGTTTCCGATGTGGTAGTTGGAATCATCTAGCTTATGACGTAAAATGCCCAGCTAAAGGAAAAACTTGCAACAAATGCAAGAAGATAGGACATTTTCAATCCCAGTGCAGGGGAGTAGGTCAGAAACGGAGTTACCAAGACAATAAACTTGAAAAGGACGTAAGTGCGAAAAAAATAAGGACGTCATACCAAAGGAAGGAAGACATAAGGCAAACCAACGCGATAGAAGATAAAATTGATTATGTTTTTAATATTATAAATAATGACACTCTCACTTGTATAGTAGGTGGCACTCAAATCGAGATGTTGATTGACTCAGGATGCCAGCACAATTTAATAACAGACAAGACGTGGCTAAAAATCAAGGAAAACATTATAAAGACAGGTGAAGAAGTAAAGAACCCAGGAAAAACGTTTGTTGCATATGGTAGTGAAGTTCCTCTGAATATATTAACGTCATTTAATGCCGACATCCATGTTGGATCAAAATCACAAAATACTACTTTTTACGTGATAGATAAAGGCACACGTAATCTATTAGGTAAAGTAACGGCAATAACATTAGGCGTATTAAAAATTGGACTGGATGTAAATCATGTCGAGATGACACCCTTCCCCAAATTCAAAAATATTCAGATACAAATACCTATCGATAGTAATATAAAACCGGTTGCGCAGCCCTACAGAAGAATACCGATTCCGTTGGAAGAAAAAGTAGATAAGAAGATAAACGAACTGCTTCAAAAAGACATAATAGAAAAAGTAGAAGAACCGTCTGAATGGATTTCTCCTGTAGTGCCAATTCTGAAACCAGATGGAGATATCCGCCTTTGTATTGATATGCGAAGGGCTAATTTAGCTATTAAGCGGGAAAATCATCCACTACCAACTATGGAACAGCTACTTCCAAAGATTCAGAATGCTAAAATGTTTAGCAAATTAGACATAAAGGACGCTTTTCATCAATTAGAGCTTGTACCAGACTGCAGACATATTACGACGTTTATATCAGGTAAAGGATTATATCGTTTTAAGAGATTAATGTTCGGGATCACCTGTGCACCTGAAATGTTTCAAAAAACACTTGAAAGGGTTTTGATTGAATGCGAAGGAGTGGCCAATTTTATTGACGACATATTAGTGTATGGACGGGACGAAAAAGAACACGACATAAGATTAAAAAAAGTATTAGAAACAATAAGGGCGAACAATATCATGCTAAAAGAAGAAAAATGCATTTATAGAACAACTAAAGTTCAATTCTTAGGACACGAGTTGTCCGATGAAGGAATACGACCACTGGACAAATATTTGTCGGATATAAAAAATTTTAGAATCCCAATCAATATTTCGGAATTACAGAGTTTTTTAGGACTTATTAATTATATTGGGAAATGGATACCTAATTTGGCAACCCTCACAGAACCATTGAAGCTATTGCTTCGAAAAAAATCAGCCAGAAATGCTGACATTAAGGATTCTTGGGGGAAAAGTCAACAAACAGCCTTTTGTGCGCTAAAGGCTGCTTTGAGTGACATACCGAACTTGGGGTACTACAACGTGAACGACAAAACTTTAGTGTTTGCAGATGCTAGTCCGGTCGGTCTGGGAGCAGTCTTAGTGCAGATAAATGAAAATAGTCCACGCATTATTGGATTCGGAAACAAAACTCTCAGTGAATGCGAACGCCGGTATTGTCAAACAGAGAAAGAGGCTTTGGCACTGGTTTGGGCAGTAGAACATTTTCATATGTTTTTATACGGCAAGGAGTTTGATTTAATTACTGATCATAAACCTCTGGAGATAATTTTCGGTCCAAAATCCCGACCCTGCGCTCGAATTGAACGCTGGATCATGAGACTTCAATCATACAAATATAATGTAATTTATCGGCCAGGAAAAAATAATATAGCCGATCCTTTGTCTAGATTGTGCACATTAAAAGAAGACAGCGCTCAATATAGAGACTATATTCAAGATATCATTGACCATGCTAGACCTATAGCTGTACCACTAAAAGATATTGAAGAGCAGTCAAAGTCTGATGTAGATATACAAAAAGTAAAACAAGGAATATACAATAAAAAGTGGGATGAGACAGTAAAAGGCTACAAACTGTTTGAAAACGAATTATGCTTTTATGGCGATATATTATTAAGAATAGAATTGTTATACAATAGAATTGTTATCCCGACTCGACTACGGCAGCTCGTCTTAGATGCTGCTCACGAGGGTCATCCAGGAGTGGTGGCCATGAAGTTGAGACTTAGAGCTAAAGTTTGGTGGCCTAAATATGACAAAGACGTGGAAAATTTAGTTCGGTCTTGTAAAGGATGCACATTAGTATCGGCACCAAATCCACCAAACCCACTAAAAAGAAGAGAACTACCTACCCAATCATGGATTGATATTGCAATAGATCTCTTAGGGCCGCTACCAAGTGGGGATTATCTTTTAGTTGTGATTGATTACTTCTCAAGGTACAAAGAAATAAAATCGTGTCGAGACGTTAGCAGCAAGGAAATGATTCGATTGTTAAAGGACATATTTAGCCGTCTAGGGCACCCAGTTACAATAACCTCCGATAACGGGAAACAATTTGTAAGTGCAGAATTCAAGGCGTATTGTCAAGAAAATGATATAAAATTGTTTAATTCAATACCTTATTGGCCACAGCAAAATGGAGAGGTGGAAAGACAGAACAGAGATATTATTAAACGGCTCAAAATATGCCAAGTAGAGAGAAAAAACTGGAAGGAAGCACTGACAGAATACTTGACAATGTACAATAGCACCCCACATAGCGTGACTGGGAAAACACCGGCAGAACTCTTCTTTAGAAGAAAATTTAGAGATAAGATTCCTATGATAGACATCGCAGAACAAAGTTTTGAAGATATTGATGTAAAAGATAAAGACAAAGAACAAAAAGAAAAAGGGAGAGAGTATACTGATAAAAAGAGAAGAGCACGGGAAGCAGACCTACAAGTGGGTGATAAAGTGTATGTGAAGAATGCAAATAAAAGTAATAAGCTCAGTCTTAATTTTGATACAGCAATGCATACTGTTAAATCTAAAAATGGAGGGGATGTTGAAGTTCAGAACGATGAAACAGGACAGCAGTTGAGACGCAATATAGTACATTTGAAAAAAGTAGAAGGAGAGTGGAGAACTATAAACAATGGAACCGGGGAACAAAATTTAGAAAGGACATTAGAAGAGAGCCCTGGAGAAGAGAATGAAGACAATTAAGACAATTAGTCAAAAAAAAAAAAAAAAAAAAAAATTATTTTGTCACTTTCAGTATAGTAAATAAATCAGTAAAAGTCCTATTTGTTTTATTTTTAAAACAAGGGAGAGATGTAGTGTATGTGTGTGAAAGAAAGGGAAGTATTGTGTCGTCTCGAGCGCACACGCGGCCGTGCAACAGCTGAGTCAGCTGTTAACGGTAGGAGTGAGAGGGTGTGTGCGTCTCAGAGCCGATAAAAATTAAGAAGGGAACACTACAAATATTATTGGTAAAGAGTTCTATTTTCAAAATTTAAACTTATTTTTTTAATATAATGCTTTTAAGTTGCCAGTTCTAAAAACTTTCAGTTTGGCCCTCGTAGTTTTTGTATCCGGTATCGAATGAACATAAAGTTAAGCAAGTACATAAACTCATATAAGAGGGCAAAGAAGTGGTACACGAACTTCTTACATCATGTTTATTTTCATCAAGTCTTTTTTTGCCTAATTACTCTACTATTTAAGATAACCATGATAAATTCTTTTATTGAACTAAAATTAACATCAGATAACAAAACTTCCATATATTTTAAAAAAAAAATCTTTTCGACGGTAGTGCTATCTCTGCTTTCAAGTTAGTATAATACCCGGCACGAATCTTGACTCTGCGCAGTAACAAAAAATAGGTGTCGTTTGAGGTGCGGTCTGAGGCGAGGAGCGCGTTACTATAGCAAACAAGGCCGCCATTACCAGTAACCATAGCAACGGGTGGATGCGTGGCCCCGCGCAGCGCCACCGCGTCTCCCGTCGCCCGCGCATGTTCCTGTGTTGTCTTAGTGTACGCTCATTAACATAAGTGATATAATTATATAACGGTTTTATTGTGCTAAATTTCTTTGATGATGAAGAACCCGGTCCGAGCATCAGTACCATCCCCAGTATCAGTCCAAGGGCTTCGACTTCATTTGCTGATTTTTGGGTATCACACCGTGGAGCGATAGTGATTAATTTATTTTCTAATAATAATTCTAAAGATACAATAATTAACCCGTTGTGTTTTATTACGTACCTACCTTTTAATATATTAAATTTTTATTTTAAGCTTTTTAGATAGTACGTGATATATACGTTTCGCAACGACTGTACCTGCGCAGAGGACGCCCTGTTAGGTCAAGTTTCGTGCCGGGTAGTATATTAGTGTATCATCTATGATGTAGACAGATGAATATGACATTGACAGATGAAGCTACTGAACATACTACTGAACATACTTTATGTTACCATTACTTAAATATATTATTTTTCGAACAAAAAAAAAACATATTTAGGTAATACATAAAAAAAATGTAATATAATATTTACATATTCCAAAAATGTTTAAATTATTGCAATAATAAAATACTACAGATAAGATACTGTATATCTAATCCTTACCCCTTACTAACTTTGACTGTCAAGTTTTAAATGTATTTCTCATAGAAAAGACAAATATATAAGATAAGTTTCAATGTTGCAAAATAGATGTTTCTGTTCACAGAGATGGCGCTCTTGTCCAAAATGGATTAAGTCCTGTCCTTGCAAAGTCATTTAAAGATTGGGAATTTTTATTATCTAATTATTACTATCAACTAATGTAAGTCAATATAAAAAGGAACATTCATTCGATAAGTTCAAGTACGTACTACTGAGTGCCCTATTTGGTTTGATTTCTTGTAATCCTCCTTTTTAAGCGTCGCTAATTTAAATATAATATTGAATACTTACAATTCAGTTAATGTAGTAAGATTTTGTAACAGGAATACCAGTGTCCAAAATCTTTTACAGCCTAGACACTTAAGTCTGGGTATCTAACAAACCTGCAACTAAAAACATTTTATTCAAACCCGTCGCGCAGATCCAAAGATAAGAATAAAAATAATAGATTCATATTGTATTTATGTCTATACACGGACGGAGAAAGCAGGGACTAAACAACGGAGAGTCTTAACACTAGGTTCCAATAGTTCCTGCAGTTCCCTCTGCCTACCCTGCCATGTGCGGGATAAAGCGTGAAAAAAAAATTATCGTCTTGTATAATTTTTCCAAAAATATTCAATAATCAATCACAGTTTTTTACTTTTTGATTATAGTATAGGTTTTATTCATCTCTAAAATCCCCTGATTTTGTCACTGATTGATTATGAAAATTGTCGTGTACATAGCGTTAGAGCATGTACACGACGATTTTCATAATCAATTAGTAGATTTAGACTGAATTCTACGCGAGATATAATAATTGATAGTGTAAGCCATCGTCTTGATGTGATTTTTAAATATGGTAATGCATTATTAAATATAGGAACCAGCAAGCATTTAGAATATACTATTTATTCTAACTTTTTACAGCTTACAAGCAAAGTGATGAAAGCAACGTTTTTTTAAAGATTATTATTTATCATAAATAAATTTTGCCTATCGATAGTGACCAGTTTCGTCAAAACTTTAGCTAAAACTTAGGCTTTTATAAGCCTTAAACGTGCCTAAATTTCATCAAATAGCATCTAAAGATCAATTTTTAGCCTGTTTATCTACGCCTTATGGTTATCTACGCCTTATGATTTCTAAATTTGCTGTCTGTGGTATATTTATAATTTGCAGATTGCTCTGGTTTACACTGACAAGCACTGCAGTTTATTAAAAAGAATTATAAATTGCACTTCAATTGGAATTTAATTGCATTAGTGTTGATTTGTCTCTAAAGGATATGGAAGACGAATTAGAGGACAAAGTTTTACATCAAACCTATGTGTCGTTTATGAAAATCTTGTCAAGATTAACTAGCAGTGTTGCATTTGACACTCCAGTAAGCTATTTATGGAATATGGTACGATTTTATTTACTGCGATCAGAAGTTATAATATTTACACTAGGTGTAATTATATTTTTTATGTATCTTCAAACTATCGGACTGTGGAGTAGAACACTCCTCAGCAGATTATCGCAGGCAGTAAGTCCTATTGGAGCTGTTCAACGAATGAAACTTTTGGAAGGTTCCGACGCTGATAAGCAAAGCTGGGAATTGAAAGGGTCTCTTAGTGCAGCTTATGCAATCAAAGGAAGAAGAATGCACATGGAAGACAGATTTATAATCAATGAAGACATTGATAACACTGGCATATCTTTATTTGCTATATTTGATGGTCATGGTGGAGAATTTGCTGCCAATTATGCAAAGGATAATCTCATACAAAGCTTATACAATAAAGTAGTGGAATTAACTGCTTTCAAAGATGGAAAACTAATTGTACCACCACACCAAGACTTACCTTCAATAGAAGAACCTAAAAAAGATGAAAGTAATGTAGCTATGGAAAGGAAAACTAGTTTTAAAAAATCAGCAAGTACTGCTGATGACTCATCTAAAAAGGAAATAACAGATCCAGATTTATTGGCACAACTTTCTAAAGCAAGACCAATCATTACTAGAGAAGTCAGATCTGTTAAGCCAGTAAAAAACATTGCTGTCCCTTTATCAAGCTATGTTGATAAAGGCAAGATAAATTTTGGCAAGTTATTAACAGATGAAGTATTAGCAGCTGATAGACTGCTTGTTGAAGCTGCAAAACGGTCTATGAATGTTGCTGGGACAACAGCTTTGATTGCTATTTTAGAAGACAATAACCTGATTGTAGCTAATGTAGGTGATTCTAGAGGGGTTATGTGTGACAGTCGGGGAAATGCTATTCCAGTGTCATTCGATCATAAACCACAGCAGGTATTTAAATTGTTAAACTTGTACCTGAGAAATTATCTAAATTACTAAAATAGATAAATATTGTTTATGAATATAAAACAACATTTTTTGTATTTTCATAGGTCCGAGAACAGAAAAGAATAGAAGCAGCTGGTGGATATATAGCATTTAATGGAGTATGGCGAGTAGCTGGCATTTTAGCGACATCTCGTGCCATGGGTGACTATCCACTAAAAGATAAAAAATTTGTTATTGCTGATCCTGATATTTTGACTTTTAATCTTAATGATCACAAACCTATGTTCTTAGTCTTAGCATCTGATGGTTTATGGGATACCTTTTCAAATGAAGAAGCAGTTAAATTTATAAAGGAACGATTAGATGAACCTGACTTTGGGGCAAAAAGTTTAACTCTTCAGGCATATTATAGAGGGTCAGTTGATAACATAACAGTTCTTGTCATAAACTTTTTAAATAACAGGTATGCTATATCAAATCAATAAATACATAGTATACGTAACAAAAGAAAAAAAATAGAAAATTTGATATTGCTGGCAATCTTTCCCTGCAAACAGTAGAAGTATTCAAATAATAATAATATTTCAACCATAGTAATTTTAGTTCCTTAAATAAAAAAATTACACAGTATAATTAGTACTGTCAAAACTGTTATACTCAAACATATAAGATTATAATATAATTAATATTACCTTACAAAACTATTAAATTGTATTTCTATATACAAATGATGTCCAATTCAAAAAGTAACTTTTAATAAAATTGGATTTATATTGTAACATTTTATATAATATATTTACTATTTTAAATTTCCTAAACTATACATGTCAATACCATAAATATATTTTATTATATTAACTTGTATATGTACAATAAAATATGTGGTTGTGAATGTAATTTCAAAAGAGTAACATTTCAATTTTGTTACATGCCCATTGAATAGGTTTTTACATTAGGAATATGAAATAATTATAACTAAAAAACAAATATATATGATGTATTCTGTATGTATATAATGCAGATGTCTTGGCTTGTATTGTGAGGTTTATTTTGGATTCTATGACAGGTGCATGTGCTCACAATTCAGTTTGTCAAAATTATTGTCTTACCACACAAATGGATTTGAAGACCGTAAATCTATATTTATATACATACAAGTAAGTTTTTTGTTTCCTTCTTGAATACGGTTTTGCATTTTAGTAGCAGCATAATAATTAAGAAAAAATGTGTTATGTGTTGTAGGTGTACATATAATATTAATAATTAAGTATAACAATATTGGATCTTTCAAGATTTTATAGATATTTTATGTGAATAGATAGTTACTGAACCATTAATGTATTAAATATACTTATTATTTCCAAATTTTATTATACTAATATTTTGCATTTTGCCCTAAGCTTTACTTAGTAATATTTGGAAAGAAATTTTACCATTTGTGCTAGTCATTGATATTTCACTATTAATTTATAAGCTTGTTATATTAGTGCAATGTCCTTAGTATGGCTATTTTTGTTATCATAATATTAGGTAACAAATGATGTATGACAACATACAAATATATTTTTGTATATCTATGTAAAGTCATTTACTTTTTGCAAAATTAAGGATAATAATCATTTCATTTTTACAATATCTGGACAGCAATTCATTTAGCATGATTGCCTAAAGTATAAGACAATATATAAAAATGTACTACAGCTTTGCCTTTAATTTTCAAAATTGGGGCCAATTATATTATTGTTTTTAACATCTGCAATTTCTCAGTTGTTATACTACTAACATGATTTTTTTTAAAAGGCAAGACTTAGATTAACATAAGCAGGTACAAGTTTATATTTTAATAATTGTTGTTTATAAAGTGTCATTAATGCACACTTGGCCTAATCAAGTCTAACTTTAACATGGGCTGCCTATTTTTCTTAGTAATTACAATCCCAGTGGGTAAAAATTATTTACTTATTATTTATTTTGTACCTGTTTATGCTTCTAGACAAAATTATAGATATGTAAGTTATAAATACTCCATTCTGTGTTATTGTGAAAAGTACAAGTAAAATAAAATTACTTGGTGTTGTGTTTCTGGACTTTATTTATATATCTTTAATCATATACATCTGGACCTAACTATTCCTTAATATCCATAAATTTAAAAGCACTTAAAATACAAAACGATTTATTTATTAAATATAAATTAATCAATAATAAACAAAGAAGTGTAATGTATGTGGCACATGTGTACATGCCATTTATTTTGTTTTATTTTAATTTCTTTTGGCAGACTAGTTTATTTTGGGTCAGTATATAAATATATAATTTGGTACCTATTAAATGATATATAACATCAATAAACTTAGTGGCAAGTATTGTTATAAAATACAAACAAAGAGTACATAAGTAGCAGCCCTGTTTTTCACAAGGTGCTTGCTGCTATTTTTGTTAATTAATCATTGTCTTTAATTGTATAATGATCAAGCATTGCCTGTTTACACAATGACTAGATTTGACAACATGCCTATGATTTGACAATATAAACAAAAATGATATTTAATAAACGGATGTTTTTTTTAAAATGTGTACCATTTATGATCCCAGAAGAATATTTTAACATTGCACTTATAAAAATTCAAGGCACTGTTAAATATAGATGCTTATGCATAACTGGAATAAGCGTTAACATTATATTTCTAGACAAACTTTTAATTTATTTTATTGAATAACACTGGTTTATTCACAAAACCTATTGTAAATAAAAAGAATAAACAAATATTGCTTTTGCTGTACCATTTTACTTTTCTTTACAATAAAAGATTTTTATTTGATTGATTGCATCTGATGAAATTGGATGCATTACTACAGTATTTCAAATTCATTGTCTGAATCATCAAATTGTCTGTCAACCTCTTCAAATTCTGGAAACCAAATATTAAATGAATGCTATTCGGAATTTAAAAATTTAAATTAAAAAAATAATTATGTCATTTTGTTACCAGTAAAGAGTGTAGTATTTTGCAGATCAATATCACTATGGCAAGGTCCCCAGTGTGCTGGACGTTTCTCACATATTTCAAATAAAGGCTGGCCCTCTTGCATTAACTTATTCTCTATAGTCTCACATAAGTCATTGAAGTCATTTTTCGTTCTACATAAGAAACACTAAAAAATTAAATAAAATTAAATACAAAACCAAATGTCAGAAAAGCTAAATAGATAATTGTATAATAATGAATTTACCACTGCTACTGAGGGATCCATAGCCAACATTGCTATTCTAGATGCAAATTTACAATGATAAGTACAGTCCATTTCCTTTTGATCATCAGTTAACTTATTCTAAAAATAAAATCATATCTCATATAAAAGTCTTAATAATATTCATAAAAGTAATATTCCATATAATTATTATACTACTTACTACTACATTGCTAGTAAAATAGCCCAGTGTTTTATCATATCTTCTTTTGGGGTCAAGTCCACAAACCACAATATTGTTGTGCAGTTGCATTAATATTTTTAATTACTTAAAAAAAAAACTTACTTCAACTAAACCTGAACGTTGTGTAGTGTGTGGATCTAAATATATAACTTCATCCTCCACACATCCAATGAGGTAAAGTGCTTGGTTCGGTTTACCACCTATAACACCGATAGATTGAGGGGATTGAAAACATATCTGAAAAATACTTGAGATTATTAGCTGTTCATATATAAAACAAACCTTTAAAGAAAAAATATAAACTTTGTTTTGAATATACAAATATTATTAAACTTTTAAATGAAATAATGTTGAACAAACCTTTAGGCCATTCATATAAATTGGATTTATTTCACTTAACCCAAGCCTTAGAGGTACTATTAGCAAAAGAGGCATCCAGTCTGCAACTATATCATTTTCTTGTGTGTCAGATGAATCACCTCTATCATTGTTAACTATGCATTGTTTTACTGTAATATGGAAAAACTTATTTAAAACAAATATCAATATTACTATATTACTATTACAAATATAAATTATATTTATATATTATACTTATATATTTGTATATTACATAATCTACTATATTACTAAAATTTTAAAATTTTAAAAATCAACTTTTAATTTATATTTCAGAATTCACTATTATAATACATACTTACATATATCTTCTTTAACAACAGTGTTGTCTAATGCAACATGAATAACCAATGAACTCCATTTGTCATAAACAACTAATTTCCTGGAAATTATAAAACACACAATATGTTTTTATATTAATATAAATTTAAAAAGCTTTAAAGTATTATTTCATTTTCAATTTAGACAGATTGTATTATCATTTAAAGTCAAGGAGATTTTTTCCTTTACATATTCCTTACTTGAGAACTTGAGCAATAGTATTTGGGCCAAACCATTGACCTACATCTTTTCCTTCACTTGCACCCATAAGTGCTACTTGATGTATTGAATATGGGGCTTGTTTTCTCTCTTCAAATCTTTGAACTATTTTTAAATATGTTGGATCTCTGAAAACATTCTTATAATTTTATTACTACTATATGTTGCTTAGATAATGCCTAAAAGATCAGAATGAATTGATGAAATGAAATACTTACACTATAAATATGAAAAATACATAAAAATATATATCAATCTAAACTTCATATATACCTTGTTTCTGGTGTCCATATCCAGTCAGAAGATAAATGAATTCTAACCAATGCCACACCTAATACCATTTGCCCACATCGTAGCATACAACCCCATCCTTTATCTGACGTTAATCCTTCATCTCCTATAGGTACAAATCCTTTTCTATATGTACACCAAATGATAGAACTTATATCTCTTCTAATACGATCTAAATCTAAAAAAATATATTGAGTATAAATTTTATTTTTACTCAATACTCCTTAAATATGCTAACAATTACTTACCTTGAATTGCACTGTATTTTTTTCCTAATATCCAAACGTTTTCTTTTGTTTTAGGAATATCGTCAGGCTCCGTGTTATTTCCGTCAGGTGTAAGATAACAAATATCAAACATGGCATCCATGTTTGGACATAATTTTTATTACTTTAATTATTTTTAACTTCTTTTCTAAAAAGCTTAATATCAAACATTAAACAGCTGACAAAGGAACGATGTATAGACACGGTTCTAGGAGGCGTAGGTATATAGGTAGAGTACGTTGTTATGTTTTGTAAAATGTAAACATGTCACTAATTGTTAACGTCGAAACGACAAGAATACACAGATAATAAAATATTTATAATAGTATTGAAGTGACAATGCAAAAAAATGTACTAACACTTTCTCATAAAAGTATAGACTTTAAAAGTTTACGGGATTTCAGTCAGTAAGAATAAAAGGTGAAAGTGATACTAGTTAAATGTGCAATCATATATGATATAGATGTGCAAATCGACTTTCAATTTTGCAAAATAGGTGTTCCTGTTTACAGAGATGTCTTGTATGTCCAATTTACATAAATATAACTTCCTTAGTATTTCTCCTCATACATCACAAGCTTATAAAATATAAGTGAGATATTATATTATTATATTAATAATATTTTCATGTATTATCTTAATATGTTTTTTGTTCGAAAAATAATATACTTTACGAATTGCTCATACAGTAAATTGTTTGATAAGTAGCTCCATGTGTTAGCATATAAACGAAATTTGGTGCAAACTAAATGTACTTAAAAGCAGAGATGGCACTACCATCGCAGATATTTTATTTTTAACAATGTATAGAATTTCATTACCCTGTGTGCAATATTATACTTTGTTTACAAAATCTTAAATAATACATATTTTTGATAAACGTTAAACTCGATTTATTAAGAAGCAACTTTTTATGCGTAGGACCGTTGTGGCGCAGAGGCGCAACGTCTGCCTGTAACGCGACGGTTTCTGGGTTCGATTCCCAGTCGGGGAAAATGGATTTTTCTATTTCCATTTTTTCCATTAACTAAGCGCGCGTTGAGTTTCGCTACTCAACACACAATGCCTCGAAAAAGGCGGAAAGCGTAGACGAAGAAAGCAGGGACTAAGCAACGGAGTGTCTTAACACTAGGTTTCCACGGTTCCTGCGGTTCTCTCTATCTACCCTGCCATGTGCAGGATAAGGCATGAAGCTATAAAAAAAAACATTTTGTGTATGTAGTATTATACTTTATCTACTGTTCTGATGTATATAATACAAAAGTTTGCAGTAGGCAACATTTAATATTGAGCTGTATAAAAATTTCAATATTATCTGTCGTTTATCTAAGGTTGAGTTTCTGAACTGTAAACAAATTTGGCAATTAAAACAGCTGTGAAGTAAAATAGTGTAGAAAACATTAGATTGATCGATTTAAGAACATTGTATAGTTTTAAGAATATATCAAGCTAAAATTTGCATTCTAAATTATGGAGTCTAGTCTATTGGATTATGTGGCCCAAGCTTGTATGGACTTAACTGAGGCAATGGCATCGGCAAATAGTGAAGCTGAACGAGATTCTCTCATAATAAATCATATTAAAAAAGTGTGGCCGATAGTACCGCCTATTGATGATTTTAAAAAAAGTATACTTGATTCGTCGTTTATAAATAAATGTATAATAAATTATAATACAGAGCTAATGTTCTTCCTTTTTAATTTTTAGATTTAGATTGGGTTAATGTAAGTGAAACAATCTCCCTGAGTCAACATTGCATGGAAAAAGTGGTTGTCTTAGACTTCTTTACATATTGTTGTATTAATTGCTATCATATTTTATCCGATTTAGAACATATTGAAAAGCTACATAAATCTGATAATGGACTTGTTGTGGTATGTTCTTTTACAAATGTTGATGATATTAAAAAAATGAATAGATATATATGTATGTATATATTATAGCTAAATCTTGTACTGTATATATAGTTACAATAATATATTTTATTACACAAAATTTTGATTACATGCTGTTAAACATGTTAATATGTTTTTCTACACGAAATATTAATTATTACAGATTGGAGTTCATTGTGCAAAATTTAGCAATGAAAAGATATCTAGTAATGTAACAGCAGCAGTACAAAGGTACAATATACACCACCCTGTTGTTAATGACTTGGATAGTTGCATGTGGGAGGCACTAGGTATAAGATGTTGGCCTACTCTTCTGATTTTAGGTGAACAAAAGCACTACATATATTTTGTTTATACAGAGTACTTGTGATGTAAATTATAGTATTACTTTATGTATATTATATGTTTTTATTGTCATAAAGAAAATGCAAATTTACAAATAACCATAATATTTATTTGTTTCTAGGTCCAGGTAACAAGCCTTTATTTGTTATAACTGGAGAAGGTCATAGAGATGAACTTGTTTCTTATGTTGGAAACACATTAAGACATTTTGCATCTCGTCTCTCAAATACTGCCATACCTATATCACTCAACTCACATGTAAAGGCTAAGGACATAAACTCCCTTTACTTTCCTAGTAAGGTTTGTGATAAAATATTATTACTAACAAAATATTTTTTAAATTATATACAATAAGACATGTAGACTATATGTGGCAAAGCATGGTGTTGAGTTCTACCCTTCAACATGCAATGTCTCGAAGAGAAAAGCAGGAAACTTCTTAACACTACATTCCCACAGGTCCTGCAGGTCCCTCTGCCTACCCTGCTATGTGCAGGATGAAGTGTTAAGCTAAAAAAAAATTAAATATATCATTATACTTACAGTAGAGAATATTAACTGATATGATGTTATTTTCAGGATTAAATTATGTTGATATGTATAGGTTTAATATATTTATAGGAATAAAAATTTTCTACTTTTATTTGATTGTTTGTTGGTATGACCAGTAGATTTATCTCTGTATATATCAAGGATTCCCAAACATCATTGTCAATATTATCATCTACTTAACCTTAACACTACTTTTATGAAAAAAAATGAACAAAGTTGTAGGTACCATTATAGCATGAAGAAAAATATAAAAAATCGCATGCAGCAATAAAATAATTCATAGTAAATAAAAATGAAAACTTTGTGTGTACTATACCTAATATAATACTATATATGTATATATATATATATATATATATATATATATATATATATATATATATATATATATATATATATATATATATATATATATATATATATATATATATATATATATATACATATACATATACATATACATATACATATACATATACATATACATATACATATACATATACATATACATATACATATACATATACATATACATATACATATACATATACATATACATATACATATACATATACATATACATATACATATACATATACATATACATATACATATACATATACATATACATATACATATACATATACATATACATATACATATACATATACATATACATATACATATACATATACATATACATATACATATACATATACATATACATATACATATACATATACATATACATATACATATACATATACATATACATATACATATACATATACATATACATATACATATACATATACATATACATATACATATACATATACATATACATATACATATACATATACATATACATATACATATACATATACATATACATATACATATACATATACATATACATATACATATACATATACATATACATATACATATACATATACATATACATATACATATACATATACATATACATATACATATACATATACATATACATATACATATACATATACATATACATATACATATACATATACATATACATATACATATACATATACATATACATATACATATACATATACATATACTTATACATATACATATACATATACATATACATATACATATACATATACATATACATATACATATATATATATATATATATATATATATATATATATATATATATATATTGTTAAGACACTCCGTTGCTCAGTCCCTGTTTTCTTCGTTTCCGCTTTCCGTCTTTTTCGACGCATTGCGTGTTTGCGTGTTGAGTGGTGGATCTCAACGCCGCACTTTGCCTAGTTTGCCAGAGCGAAGAAAATAGAAATAGAAAAAACCCTCTTTTCTGACTGGGGATCGAACCCAGAAACCGTCGTGTCGTACAGGCACACGTTGCGCCTCTGCGCCACTCGGTCCTCAATCAATCAATATATCGTTTATATTTCGTTTATCATATTATTATTTACAAATTAATATTTTAAAAACAGCTGTAAAGTATTATTTTTTTTATAGCTAGCACTTAACCCTTTTTATCGTGGGCGAGGAGAAGAGCCATTCTTAGCTATCTCAGATACTGGACATCATCGTGTGTTGTTGACAGATTGTGCAGGAATTATATTAAGAATTATTGGTGGACCAGATCCTGGACTTAAAGATGGCAGTATGTTCTACCGTTCATTTTAATCTGATATTTAAACTATATATTGTAATATCAATGTTGATAAATAACTTCTTTTTAAATATATGAAGGAAATAGATCAACAATTGCAAAAAAAACGAAACTAGAAAACAATAATTAAAGAAAGTAATAATATGTATATGTTTCAGAATTAAATGAAGCTCGTTTCAATTCGCCTCAAGGTCTCTGCTGGCTGTCAAGTACAGTACTAGTTGTGTGTGACACAAACAATCACTCGTTGCGCGCCATACACTTGGACGAAGGCAGTGTGGAAATTCTGGCGGGAACTGGCACGCAATCCGCTGTAGGGGATCTGGGTATATATTATTTCTATAATACTTGAGATTTAATGACTTTTACATTCAGATTTTAGTTTCTTAGATTAAATGGTCCAAACGTTTTGAGTCACCTGTTTCCACATAGAAATGTGTAACTAAAACGCTGAACAATTTGTAAGTAGCTATTTATTTGCTTGTATTACAGTCTTTAACATCAACAGTATTCTGTCTTTCTGAATACCCTGTACAGTACTTATATTATTATTATATTACTAGTGCTTAAATTACACTTTCATTAGTTACCTTAACACAATTGTTGAATCTTCGAATTAACATTATAATAAGCATATAATTTGTAAATGATAGATGTATACTGTTAAACAAATCATATATGCAACATAATAATTGTTTCTTCATATGACAAAATGCATGTATAAGACAAACATACAAATGAGAATGATAATTTTGTATACAATGTTTTTTTATGCAAATAATTATAAAAGTTAGTGTATAATAGTTTTGTGTTACGACGGGTCAAGTGCCTTTAACGTTGATATTATAATAAACAAGAAAATAAAAAAATAAGTAATTTTCACAACAAAATCTACCGTTCCATTTATGGTAGTTAAGTATTTTGACTTGCGACTAATTGATGCAATTTGAATGTTCTTTTAATTTTTTTTCTAGAGGAACCGTATTGAATACAATATATTGCTTTAATTGCTTAGCTAATTCGCTTAGTTTTGTTAGTGATTCAAGTAGCTTGACATTTTTTATGCGAACTATATTGAATGCGAGCATGAAAACCATCTTACTTGTTAGTCCATGCTCATAAGTTATTGTTATACCAAAATTTATCCACTTTGCAGCCCAGTTACTTTTTGCGTGATTTATTCACAAATTAACAGGCAGACACGTCTAAAAATGCTGCTTTCATTTAAACTAGCGAGAACATTATTCATAATTTCACTTTTTTTATAATTTACGCAAACATAAAAACTGTTTTTATAACAATGATACGAGTCAACACACATAAATCAACTTTTAAGAAGCTTAAAACATAAAACATATTATTCGTATATAACATTTAAAGTTAATTCGTTTAGGTGGAAAATGCCTCGGTCTGCAAGCACTATCGTCTCCGTGGGACATCCTGCTGTACACGACGCCCGACATGGACATGTCGGTGCGCGCGCCGCAGCCCCCTCCGCCGCCGCCCCCGCCGCTGTCCGCCCGCGCGCCCGACGACAAGGACGATAAGGAGAATAATAAAGGTGATGGCGAATATTCGTGTTCGTGACGACGTGCTTGGCCACATTAAAAACCTTAACTACGTAATTTTTTTAGCTTCACGTTTTTTACCCCTATTGCAGGGTAGGCAGAGGGAACTGCAGGAACTATATAAACCTGTGTGGAGACACTCCGTTGGTCCGCTTAGGCCCTGCTTTCCCCGTCCCCGCTTTCCGCTTTTTTCGAGGCATTGCTTGTTGAGTGGCGGAACGCCTTGCGCGCTTTGCCTAGTTTCCAGTGCAAGAAAATGAAAATAGAATCCATTTTCCAAATGAAAATAGAATCTATTTTCGCGTTTACAGGTAGACGATTATATACATATATAATACATATCATGATGAAAGATTCGTACTTTTTTTTAGTAAAAGATAAGAACGATGAAAAGCGTCGTGTGCTGTTGATCGCTTGCGCCGGCTCGCATCAGATCTGGGCACTCTTCCTCGATAATACTATTTGGTGGAAATACAAATCTTTTTCCGAAGGTAAAGTATAATATTTTTAATATACATTTTTGTGCTGGATATTTTACCATGTAATTCCATTGTATATGTTATCGATGATATACTTATTCAATTATGTTAAAGAGAACCTTGTGACCAGACACTCCGTTCTGTTTGTTTTACTTCAAATCGAGAATATATATATATATTTATATATATATATATATATATATATATATATATATATATATATATATATATATATATATATATATATATATATATATATATATATATATATATATATATATATATATATATATATATATATATATATATATATATATATATATATATATATATATATATATATATATATATTGATTGTGATTACTTATAATAAAACATACAATATTATAATAAATAATTATAACATACAATAATTTTCTTGGTAATGTATGCAACATTGCTTCTTATAATTTCAGTTTAATAATAAAAGATACTTACGTACTAGGAAATAAGCACTACGATGCTGGTTATACGGCATATGTTATTGTTATAGTGGTGTTAACCAGCAAAAAAAATGTTTGCAATAATAATAGTTATTAAAAGTAAATTAATTACAGATTTTGATTATTATTGTGTTATTCAAAAGCCTTATTTAGAAAGCATTCTGTTTGCCAATTGAACATTCTACTAATATAAATTATTTGGCTATCAGAAAATTGTAAATAAACACTCACAACAGGGACGTGCGCGTGTGTGGCGGGGACGGGCGCGGAGGCGGCGCGCAACAGCGCCTACCCGAACACTGCGGCGTTCGCGCAGCCGTCCGGACTTGCTTTAAGAAACGGTCAGTGGACGTACTATTTAAACATACTATTCTAACAAATAGAATTTTGAGTACATGTACTCATATAATTTGATTTCTTATAAATTGTTGTTTATTGTTCGTTTAAAGTTAAAGTATTTTTTTTATTTACACAATTTTTTGCAATGCAAATATTAAATTTTGTTACATCAGAGTTTTGATACTAGTTTATTTGACTATTATACGCATACGCTTACGTATGAAGTTACTATAGTAACTTACGTCAATTCTGTTAACTATTTTGCTGGCCAACACATTTAATAATATATTTCATTTTCCTAGGTTCCAGTCCTGAAGTATTTATTGCAGATTCAGAGAGTTCCACAATCAGGAGATTAGCGCTGTCAACTGGGCAGGTGTCCACCCTGTGTGGGGGAGATCGCAACCCAATGGTAAATTTAGTTCGTTATTTCCATTATTCACTTTGTTTTATGTTAAAATGTCTCGCATATTGTGCTAATAAATTGATTTCATATATAAAATGTCTTGCTAGACGCTGTAATGGTAATGTTATTTATTAATTTCCAGAACCTTTTTGCTTATGGTGACGTTGATGACGTCGGCATCGAGGCCAAACTGCAGCATCCCTTAGCTGTTGCATATTGCGAGTCTACTAAAACTTTGTACGTCGCGGATACGTACAATCACAAAATTAAGAAAGTAGACGTCGGACCCCAGAAAGTGACCACACTGAACCCTACTATGATAGAGACGACCGATCCGACCAAGTTCAATGAGCCGTCAGGTCTATCGGCCAGTTCTGACGGCAAATATCTTTACATAGCAGACACGAACAATCATAGCATCAAAATTCTAAACCTAGCCAAGAATGTTTGCCAAGAGTTCAAAGTTCGTCTCCCGGACCCCAAATTTACGGAACCCGAAAACCTTATTCTGTACAAAAACGACTTATTCGTGAATCGAAAATGTGGAAACCTTATAATTTATTTTAATGTCAGCTTAGATGCTGAGACGAAAAATGTTAAGTTTACGCCAGGAGCTCCTCAGAATTGGCACGTTTGTGTTCGCGATGAGAATAACAAAGATGTGACACTCGATGACTTCGAGTTCATCGGATGTTCCCACAAGGGCACAAAACTCCCTGGACGCGTTGAAATGAAACTAAGGAATAGGACGGATAAGACTCACTACAGACTATACTTGAGTTTCCAAACAGCTTTGTGCGACGTGTCCGTATGTTTCGCACATTCATTTACAATTCGATCGACAATTTTAGTGCGAGACTCTGTTAAAATGGTGGAGTCCTACAAAATAACGTGTAAGGTTAACCCCGTAAATAGAAATGATCAAAAATCTGAAACGCTTAAAACGTAAATCTACCTCTTATTAAGAATACAGTTTTATTCAGAATTTTTTTTTATTATTTATTTTAAATAATAATTATCACTAAACTTGGAAGGAAAAGCTTTTTAGTTGCTAGAAATACCATATTAACTTTTATATATAATTTTTGATTAGAAATGTTTTTCTTTGTCATCACTTTGGAAAAGTAACTATAATTTCATTTTTTATTAATTATAGTTTTAAGTAACCGAATGATTAACATATTAATCGAGATGCCTTAACAAAAGTTTACATCTTCATAACATAAAATGCACAGCTTGAAGTAAACGTAATATTCATAATGTAGTTCTTAAGTGATAATGTTTATGTTTAATAATATGTTGTTATTATTTTTACTTTTGTATAAAATGTGTACAGACATGTTTATAAATAAAATATTTTAATAAACATAGTAGCACTTGTACCTTATTTACTCTTATACTAACATTTTGAAATTATACTATAACGAGTACTATATACTCCCTACAATGACGTAATTTATGGAAAAGGTAAATTAAAACATTAAGCATTATTTTTTTTAACTTGCAGTTTCTATAGCAGGGACTGTTACGATTTGAGTATATATATATATATATATATATATATATATATATATATATATATATATATATATATATATATATATATATATATATATATATATATATATATATATATATATATATATATATATATATATATATATATATATATATATATATATATATATATATATATATATATATATATATATATATATATATATATATATATATATATATATATATATATATATATATATATATATATATATATATATATATATATATATATATATATATATATATATATATATATATATATAATATAGATAGTGAAAGCTAAGTTTTTTTCTCAAGGCATATGACATTAAAGTCCTATCCTTTATATTTATCTTACTAAATAAATACGATAGGTTTTTTGAGTCACTACAATGTGTTTAGTTTGAAAGCTTAATCGCATTAAGACTAATGACTTCTAGGTACATAATATATCGAACAAAGCAAAAAAAAAATACGTACCATAATTTTTTGGCTTTACGGTATACCACACGCAGCACTTTTACTAACTCAAATCACCTTTGCAGTGAGTCCTACAGAAGAATAAGAGTTTAATAACTATTAACAGTTATTAAGCTTTTATACTTCTGTGAAACATATAGCATGAAATTTTGGAATTTTATCTATTTTTCGACTCGAGTACTGAAGCTTTCAGGAAATTTCAATTAAAGTTTTTATTTGCTGTATTAGATATTACCTATACTGCGTACCCACGTAATGTTTTATAGTTATTATACCTAAAGGGTATATAATATATATACTATGCGTTAATTAGTGGCCATACTTCAATGATGCCTTTCCCATCATAATCCATAAACTGTTAGTTTTTAATACACTCTAAGGCATTTTCTTGTATTTAATGCCAATACATTTTTTTAAAAAGCAAAAAAAAAACACTTTTAGCTTGTTATCACGTATAATGATAAAATATATTCTATATTTTAGCCTAATTTTATATTTCTGGCCATTTATTGCACGAAAATCATTTAAATTGACACCTACTCAATTATAAAGCAGCCATCTGCTATACATAAATATCTTAATTTATTCTTGCCTGACATTATGCACATTTATAGTGAATAGAATTTAAATAAGGTTAATGGAAAAACATATATATTTAAATTAAGATAATCTTCTTTATTCATAAAAGAAGACATATTAAAAATGTTGCAATTTTAATATTTATCCATTTCTAAGGATTTGATAATAGGTTCATAGTGTTGCTGTGTATACTAGCTGTATATAATGCGACAAAAAGTCAAAGCCCCCGTTCCGAGCCGTTCCAAAAAGAGAATCAAACGCGTAACACGGGACTCATGCCCCAGCAGATATAGTTTATCCCTACTACCCCTATAACTTCGGCGTCACTGGTCAAAGGTTTTTCATTACCAGTATTACTATTATATATTTATACATTAGAATTAATACTAACGAAATTACGAAATGACTTAAAATGCTTACGAAAAGGGTAATGTTAAAAGTATGACGATAATATAATATTCTTGGTGGGATCTTAAAAAATCAGGGCCACAAAAGTGTCCTACAAAAATAAGCGTATTTTTTTATAAATTGTATTGTTTATTATATTATGTTAAAAGTGACCTATTTAATAAATTTCATTTTATTATTTTGTTTTAATCTTTCTCATTTTTATTCATGAGAAATATTTTATTATATTATTTCAAAACAAAACATTAAATAAAGAATGTACGTGGATTGTTTTTTATTTCATGTGAAATGTTTTAAATTATTAAGCTGTCTCCATCGTTTTATAATAAGAAAAATCTAAACAATAAATATATAGAATATCAGAAATGTTTGACGAGGTCGAAGCGGTCGTGATCATATATATTGCTGTTGTTTCTATCAATAATCTGTATCCTGGTAACAAATGTCAAAGACACCTTTCTTAGAACACACAAAACTTAATATTTTATACGATAATAGTTCCTCAAAATGGGAAATACCAGTATAACATCTAGTAAATATATATCAATTACGTACGGTCACATTACATGGGTATAGTTTCCTCATGTAATATTATTTTACTTTGTCTTATTTTCATTTTGGTTTCCATACACCTCGTCATATACGTCCAATACGGAAATTGTATATTAAAAAAAATCTGCTTTAATTAAATAAAAAAAATGTTTTAGAACACGAATCTTTGATTCTAAACAATTTTGTTTATGTGTGTGTCTATTTGTACTCGTCATTATAATGTTAAAAATAAAGTCAAATGCGTGTTATTCGTGCACAGAGGGTACCGTGTCCATTTTATGATTGTAGACTCAATAGAAATATAATGAAGATATCTGACTTTAAGTTAGCCCTATTTTTGTAACTTGTTGTTATAACATTTGTCTGTGTCATATCTATAACTTTTTAGACAATATAATTAATTGTTAGACCTGACACCTTTCTAACTTTCATAATTCTATGCTAATGGGCGTATGGAACACCATAGGTAATTCTTCGCAAAACTCTTCTAAATGTGGCAAAAACCAAGCATAAATTATATAATTTTTGATGAATTGTGCAATTTTGTTCTAAAACTAGAACTACAGATATTTGATATTTTTAAATGTCTCCACAACTCCGCTACTACACTTTGTCTTGCGAAAAATGGTTTTAGCAGTTATACAGACACTGTTTGTCTATTACAAATAAAACGACGGACCGGACGTACGGACGAAAAAGGGTTACAATATTTATATTTGTTACCTTACCAACTTTCGTATACGGACACAATCGCAACTGTACAAATGAAATATCTAGAATATGCGACGGCGTACAATATTTGTCCAATTAAACTGCAAGAAATAACAAAATGACGCCTTCCCTCTCCATTTCCTTTACTATGGTTCCTATACTTTGATTTATTTTAATTTCGAAATTTTTCTTTTTCATTCTAGTTATGGCGTTTTGAGTATGCGTTGGTTTAAACACTATTGTTACACAAAAGAAGAATGCATACCTATATAAAAAGAGTTTCAGTTAAAATACAGTAACAATCATAACATAATTATCAATATCAAAAAATTGTAAGTTAGATATAAACATTTATTTACATAAATTTAAGGAAGTCAAAAATTAATCACTAAACTAGTTTACGAACGCTGAACATTGAAAGAGGAAAAGGAAAAAGAGTGTGGAAGGAACGTGGTCGTCCAAGCTACATTTGCTAACGTTTGTTTTATTGAAACACGTGCTAGTGAGAGTTTGTAATGGTGAATTGTTATGTCATGTAGTTAAAAATATTTTGGTGTAAATGGATCCATATTTATAAGATAAATAATCATCTAGTAAGTGTAAAGGTAATTCTATTTCCCGTTCCCGTTAAATGGTCATTGAACGAGTTTGTTATCTTTGGCTTAACGAATTTTTGAAATAAATTAACTCCTCCTCCTAGTTGTATCTTCAGCGGAAATGGATCTTATTTTTTCTTTAAAAACGTATTGGTGGATTTAGTGAAGACGGTGAAGACGGTGTTCCTAATCTTTTATTGCTTTTATTCATTATATTAGGTAAGGTTCATAATATTAGGTTATTGACAGTCTCAGTGCTTTTGCTACAGACGAGCTCGTGTCAAAGATGAATTCTGGTTGCTGTTATTCTAGATGTTGCATCTTCATATGACAGTGTTCTATACATATACATATACATATGTGCATAACTATACGTGGATACACATTACTTAATTAAATATGTACATGATAAATTCCCATTATATTTACGTACAGTCTTACATACATGTTTATAGATACGTATATAAAATTATTAAATGTATTAAACTGCCGCGGTTATTCTTTGCATAGTTTTGTAATTTATCTGTGTTTATTTACTATAGCACTTGGTGTGATACAGTGGCACCTCCAGTATATGATCATATCTTGAACGGAGATGGAAAGTTTGAGAATGGGAACTCGGTAAGGTAATTTTTTTTGAGGTTTGAAGGAGTTAAAGGCAGAAATAGGATGGAATTTGATAAAATGAGAAACGTGATAATTACGTTACGTTATTTTTTATCCGAGTCGACATCTGACAGTTGACGAATTACAGTCATTCGTTATCTGAATCCGTCAACAGCCGTTCAGCTATGAATGATATATGGATAAAGAAATTCTTAAATATTAAAATAACTTAACACAATATAAGAGCAGTGGTAGTCTTGCTTATTAAAAATAGAAATAATCTAATTCGTTACATAGATATAAAAAACGAATTGTAATATTATATGCATAAAAACTATGACACTGAAAGTGTTCCATGCAGCATGCCGAGTGGCATCGATTGCACAAATTAGGAGCCGGCAAGGCTTATCTCGATGGGAGACCACGTGATATCAGTTGCAGAGAGGCCGCGAGCCGATAATGCACGCGTAGGTACGTAGCTACATCAACTATTCAGTAACGCATCTGATCACAAGACCCTGATTATAATTAATAAACAGTTTCATGGAGGTCTCGATGTTCGCATCAATAAATATTGAAATTGGATCAGTGACCTCTGTCGGAGGCAACTAGGGTTATTATTTTAGGTAACTAATAAATACATTATTATAGCAACTGCGATTATATGGCCATAATTTAAATATACGTTAAGTCACGATAACGGTATGATTGAATGACCTTTAATATAATATCTGTTTTATTTCAGCTATTGCCCCAAGCTTTTTATCTTTACGCAACATTCCATTCCCTAGCTTCTCAGTGATAGCATCGCTAATTTGTTCTTTTTGTAATAGATTTTTGGAGTGCAAAAATTAGAGGTCGCCGACTGGAACGTAAAGCAACACGCATGTACGTTACCTACATATAACAAAAACTACTTATGTCGTTTGACCTTGATATGATTACGGATTAAAAGCTTGATAATCCAATCATTTTTAGGTAGACAAGTCAAAATGTACTATTGTGTTTTTAAACAACAGATTTCTTTTATTTAGTATAAGTTTATTTAATTTTAAATTATCTACTTTTAAAATACAATAATCATATTCTAATTTTATTGCGACCTTTGAAACCTTAATACCAAAATCGTGTTCTATCATGGTTTTGTGAAAAACTAAGTGTGATTTAAATATTTCTCCTATCGGTCAGGTGCTAGACACAAACAGGCTAAGGTCACTCAAACAATAATACCCAATGCCCCAAATCATTCGTGTCTAGTCAATTATGTATGTATGTATGATGATTTTGCTATTAAAATATTTGATGATTTATTGTTTACTCGAGTGTGATTACTTTATCAATCACCTATAGCATTACTGCCGTGTGAAGATGGTCCATATATATATACACATACACACACAAAACACATATATATGCGGTGTTATATAGTTGACCGGACTTTGCAATGTCTCATCGTTTTTAAGATGTCCTTCCTTCTATTCTAACAAATTCCGTTGCGTTTAAGCCTTACTTTTTTTAAACAATTTCATGTAGTATAATATTGTAACTATCAGTTATATTTTACATAACTATAACTTTGAAGGAAATTAGGAAACGTTTTAAAAGACCGGCAGACATACAAGAGTTCCATTTGTTACCTTTTGAGGTAAGGAACAGTTAGAATATATAAAAGTAACGAAAACACTTTTAAATTTCAGTATGGATGTTTTATAACTAACATGTAGAGTTATCTATAAAGCACGTTATATTTACTGTTTACTTAATTTATTTGGTATGTAAAGCTTGTTGCTATTCATCATGCACATTGATGAAGCATAATCACGCACATTCTAGGCAAATTGATATAAACGCGTCGACGCACTGGAAATGTTTTGCAATTATTTATTATATTAAACATTATCATTCTTGCATAGTCAGTTGTAGGACGTACGCATTTGTTATAGACATGCATAACAGAAGCCAGAATGGTACAATTTTTAACTAGTCTATATATTAATAAGCTAATGATGGTTATAGGTTTAAATTCTACTAGAGTTTACCCAATACCTCCAAAACACATTTTTCTGATTTGAGTGTAAAAAGAGTAATGTCTTGAAAATAATCCAAAAAGAACGAACAGGATAATATATTATTTAAAAATATTTTTTATATATTGGTTGAGTTTACGAGCGTTAAAAAAATGTCATATAATACGGTGAATTTAAACATTAGTAAGATATTTTTTACTTTTTAATATTGTTAACATAAATGGTCCAGTATCAATGAAGGTGAATCAAAAGTCATGTGACTCTATGCAAATTTCACGATTAGTTAGCCTTATGTCGTCAGATGTAAGCATTTACTTGGCATCTACCGAACGTGCATTAAAGTATTATAATATAATATTTCGAAATTTCACTTACAACGTTCCATTTTTAGGTATTAGTAAATGTAATTGTTGTTTTCATAGTAGTAGTACATCCTTAACATAAAACAAACATGTTTAAAATAAATAAATAAAACATATTCCCAATTTTATAATTTTTTACTTTCTGTTATAACAGAATCCAAATTACAAAATGTTATATATAACAAAATATAAATTTAAGCTGTAGCATATTATAAAACTTGATTTGTAGACATATTCAAATACTACAAGTTGAAAAAATATAAGCTTTATTGTAACCCTTGTATGCGTTATACACATAAAATTTTAAAACAATTGTGAACCGACTATTCTATTACCGAAATAAACCTAGCTGTATTGAATTGTACTGTGTTCTGTAGACAATAGTTTTCCCATAGAGAGTACAAAGAAACCTTTGGCAATTGTTCGAAGTGGACAAACAAATACTAATACGAATACAAAAAGAAGCTGATCAGTATCACCTTTGAGGTGAGAGAGTAGAACAAAGAATGAGTGATGATTCACTCAGATCACTCAATCGATTTACTCAATTTAACTTGACATTTAGCCTTTACATGTTCATATAAAGGTATATAATGAAACAATTATTAACGCTAGTTGTACTTATCAATCTACATAAATAATAACATATCCAATCATAAATTACAAACATTTTACATAGTATGTGGATCATTGTGAAGGTAAAAGAAGTAACGCAATGGGACGTGCATCATAAACGTTTTTCTAATTATGGCATGAAAATATTGATTAATATTGTTTTTTTCCTATACGTGATATAATAATATAGATATTAGATTGGGATTCGTAAGCGTAATGTATTTCTGTGCATTAATATATTGGGAAAACAAAAGAAATGCTTCTCTTCTATCTCTAAAAGTCTTATCAGGTCTGAGGTGTTTACTTTAAAGAATTGGTGATGACTTGTTTGGCCATTATTGGAAAATGACTTTTAATAAATAAAAGTATTGACTAACCAATAGTCTATTATAATAAGAATAATAAATATCTATTCCAAATAATATAATAAAGATGCAAAGATAAAAAAATAATAAAAACATATTTCATCTTCGGCATATTTTTTCAGCTTCACGGTGTTAAACCACATCCAAGGCAAGTAAGGATAATAGTATATAATTATACATATATGATCTCTTATATATAGGGAGGTGCGTGAATGATTAAAACGATCACTTATGACTTCATTACTAGATCATACTTCTATGGTACTTTACTCTGAATAATATAACATGAGCTATTATCATTATTCGAGGTAGTTGCACAACGAGATGTTTGGTTATAGACATAAATATTGCGGGTTCGATCCCCACTCGAGGAATTGAATTATTTTAATTGCTTGGTTCTGATAAGTGTGATTTTCGAGTTCCAGCATGCCACGCACTGTCTAGTATTGTGAAGTGAAGAACGGAATGTCTTAAAATTACATTATCTCTACTTAGAATGATATTTACAGCGTGAAACTGAAAAAAATATATAATAATGTGTAATTAGAATATTCATGTAACGATTATATAAAATGCTTAAGACATAGTTTTCCCCATATTGCGTAATTTTATGCATAAGGCCACCGAATCCTTTTTAGCTGTCTGTCCTGCAAATCGTTATTAGCATACAATCCTTCGAATGTATATACGTTGTAACAATGTATGCTTGCAAGTTAATAACCGACCAGTCTGTGTTCTGGTGTGAATTCCACCGCAGAGTTGATTTGCGATAATACTGTATTGTATTGTTGCTACGAAGCTAAGAAACAAACATACAAAACTAAAAAATCTAGTTTTAAAATAATGTGAACCATACCTATACCCTGTTTATACGTAAAAAATATCTTTTAAATATAGAAAAAACACAGACTTGTTTTATTATACCATAACATATTCAAATTGAATTTCTTAAATATGAGATCTATGTCATTGTGTTTTGCTGATATTAAAATATATGAGTAAATAAATAAATAAACAATAGACAGTATTCAGACAATTCTACAGGTTTGTAGTTCGTCATTTAACCGCTATACTCAATTAAATTTGAATATAGAAAAGCAGTGACAGATCAAAACTATATTTAACATAAAATTTAATGAAGATAACTAGAGTGTAAACAATAATCTCCTTAGTAAATTGAAGACCACATCCACTGTATACACTGGTAAGTGGTATACGACGGTCGATTAGATTTGGTTTTTGTAATCATATTTTTATCGGTCTCTTGTTTTTAATTATATTCTATAACATGCTGTAAATCTTGCTTAATGAACCTTTCCTAGTCTCGAACCTGTTGTATTAGTTTAACTAGGCTTAATTAGCCCTGATACTCCTTAATTGCTACCTCAATACCCACTTAATTGTTACTAAAATCATTTTCTCATCTTCATCCACTCTGCTGATTAATTAGGAAGCTTCTTTAAAATTTTGAGCATCAACTTGGCCATTCTGTTTGTTGAAACATCGGTCAATATTTAAAATTTTCTCGTCAGTAAATAAATTAAATTATATTCGAAATCTGATGTTTTTTTTCTTTAATTTGCATCCAATAAATAGGTAGATTAAAGTTATGGAATATTGAAAATTTAACAAAAATTAAAAAAATACCGCCGCCAATTAACAACACATAGCAACAAATTTTAATTATTTTATAACTTCACATAAAAATTTATACAATATTGCAGATAAAGTTTGTGTTATATTTTTTATGAAGCTTCCATTAAACGATGAGATGACGCGGAGATCCGTCTCTTAGATCCGTGTTTGTTTCCTTCGAAACAGTGCTAGCCACATTACTACCCATTACGATGATTAAAGAATATTACTACGTGACTACTTGTGTGGCTTTTGAACATATAATGGTTTCATATGCAAAGTTATTAACATTTAAATAATAATTTATAAATTTGTGTTATTAGTAATATCATATTAGCTTAAAAGTAATCTATTTTAAAAAAAATATTGTCTCAACTTGCTTTATAATTGGTTACAGTTTATAAGTCATAAATTTTAAAACCTTAATTTCTTTTTGCTAAGTATAACTTCAATTAATAAACTTAATGTATGTCATGGTATATATGAAATAAATCCCATAATCTCAAATGTGTTCTTGTCAAAATTTGTATATATCATAAAAAAATATTTAATAATAAAAAAATTGTATTCCCTCAGATGGGCAATTAACTGCCCACTGTCAAGTTGGTACCGTCAGTGCCGTTGTGACGCGAAGTCTCCATTAGTAAATGGAAACTCGGAAACTCGGAAAATTACACTAGTTAAGCCTAATTACAAATGTATTATTTGATATATCGACCATTGCAGCATATAATGCGTCGCTGACGTCGAAATGCCTAAAGACTCTTGAGAACTATGAAACTGACAAGAGAAATAAATTATATGATGATAAAGTGCAGAAACCAATAATGTTATCAAGGTAGCTGATAGAAATTGTTTAAAGTAATAAAATCAATATTTTTCTAGAGTGACAAACATATATGTACACTGTTAAAGCATATCAATGCATCAACGGGTCCTCTAGTATATTATGACTGCAATATTATTTGTATAATGTAGATTTTACTAGCGCTTTTGATGGTTGCTCTCATTTAATACATAAGATACGATATAAACGTTGTTATCCCTGAGACATTCTCTCATGAAAAATATATACGACGCGTCCTCATATCGCAAATACGTTTACTTATTATCCTTACCTCAGTAAGAGGTGTATTAAATTAAATGTCGTCTTTACTTAAAATAAAATAGACAACGAATTTTTATAATTATAAAATTTTAATTGTAATGTCTACAGTAATCAGTATGAGGCGGCACCAATAAAATTGTCTTTTTATTTGTTGAAAAAGTGTTTTTATAAAGTTTAAATTGGGTAAAGGATTTAATAAGGTTTAAATTGGTTAAGATTTTGTACGATACCATGATAAGTATTCATTTTACATTTAAATTTTTAAAATAATTTACATATTATTATTTTTGATCTGTAACAACAAAATATTTTAGTTCTTTCCTTAGAGTAAAGAAAGAATTAATTATTATTATATGTTGAATTGCTCCTTTTTGTACTCAAAAAATCTAATCAGTTCAAAAAAAATAAAAAAAAAATATCAGCAAATCATAAAAACAAGATTTTTACTCTCAGGCATCTAGTTTATTGTAAGCCTTAAAAAAGTTAAATTCATTAAACTATCATTTTTATGCCAATTAAAGTATTTGAAACGGTTACATTTAATTGTAGTTAGTTAGTAACAATCAGTATTTTCTTAAGGCGAAGTGTAGTAGATTAATTGATGGATATCAATTGTGAAATAGTGGTCTGGGCGACGGTTTCCCTTCCTACAACCTTTCCTCCTGCCCTAAATTAACTCGTCCCATTTCTGATGTCCTTCCTCTGAAAGTTCCTCGCCCCCTTAATGTTTAGTATTTGTTAATGTTTGTGTTTAGTCCGTTATGTATTTTTTTTGAGAATATTAAAGTATAAGCTAACACTCATATAAAATGTTATATATTACTAACATCATTTATTGATAGATATCTGTGATTCTGTTATAGGTGAAGCCTTTAAATTGGATCTCTTTTATGTTCTTCAATTGTGTAACGTACTCTTTTTTACCGAACATCTACATCCGTCTTTTGTGTGTTCTCCATTTAAAGGGACATTGGCGAAGTGAATTGTGCTTAACTGGTATGCTCGCAACGCCATAAATATAAAGAAGAGAAACAACAAGAATTGTTGAATAGAACATTTTTATATATTGCGTAAGAATATTAATATATATTCGTCTGTATAATAGCGATATTAATTATATTTTTTGACAGTATCTTCAAATTAAGATTTAAATGAAAATTGGATTCATTGAATCAAATTCATATTTTCAACATATACTATGTTTCATTAATAAAACATAGATCAATCTAGTACGTATTAAGTTCTACTATCTTAATAGGTAGATAGATATATATGTATACCTTATAAGATATAAACAGGATGGTCGTTAAGATAAAAATCATTTATAAAAAAATCGTATAAACATTATTAACATTTTATAACCACGCCTAGACATCACTGTGTGTTAAGTGACATTAAATTAGGTCACATATTTTTGTTTATTTATACTTAGATAGGTTTAGTAGATATATACTCGGAAAGTATTTATCCTACTACTATTACCTTTTATTTTAATACCTAAATAATCACAATCAAATTAGTAAAAAAATTAAATAAAAAAAATAAAAATAATAAATTATTTCTTAAATATAAACAAGACTATACTTGTATTATTGGAATATGATCTCAATTTTTTACTTGTTTGTAAGTTAAAAAATAGGCCCTTTTCTAGTACGATCTTTAAAGAGTCATGTTATAGTGGAAGCGAACACAGCCTTCCCTCCATGCGCGTACGTCGCATCCCCGCTACATTGACTATATAAACATTCGCCCAAACCTGCCGCGCGCTATTACATCAGTGACTTTGTGCTTTTTCTCGCTGTACTTTACATTGATCCATAAGGTAAGTCATATATATAATATTCAGGATAATTAGGGATGAGCAACCTTTAAACCTTTTGTAAAATTAATTAAGTTATCTATCAAACAAAAGGTTTTTAAGTTTTTTAATGTTAATGTTTTAAAATAATTTATTTCTTGTAATTTTAAAAGTTATTTTAAAATGAATTGTTGCGAAAGATTTACTAATATAAATTTCTAATATTTTGAAAAAATCATATGAAGCTTACATTTTATTATTTTAACTCTAACATATTATTATTTATCTAAAGCTTATTTGACTTTAATATTTGTGTCAAGCTTCAGTCACAACACATTACTGATAAAATTAATTTTAATTATATTTTCAAATAGTTCATTAAAGGTGAAATATTAACTATAATAATAATTAAAACTATTATTTTGTTACACCATTCACGCATGTATGTAATAAGCATTAGGTTACTCACTTATCATTACCAAATTGAATTTTTTTAAATATAATAACAATACTTCCCGTAAATTACTGAAGTTATTGTAAATTAAATATTTATAAAAAATATAAAATAGACAAATAAACAATAGTAATGTAAATGAAGTATATCAAATTCTCAAGTTTCATAATTTGTCTAAGGTCACAGCTCCTTCAAAAGATGTTGACATTTATGATTCAAACATCAAAATATAAATAAAGCTTGCTTTAAAATATTCATTGCATATTTAAATTATACATTTAATAATAAAATAATTATTAACTCTTCTTTAAAGTTTAGGGGTAAAGTATTTTAAACGATCACCACAGATTATTATTATTATACATGACGTAAGTAGTTAAAAATATATATGCACTTCAGGTTAGCGTCATTAAACCTCGTAATAATATACAACATTTTAGATAATTTTCAAGTAATAAGATGAGTATTAATTTACATTTGCAGAAAATATTAACAGACGGGAGTGATATTTTTTTATTTGTTAATTTATTTTAATAACCTATTGATAAGTATTATATTTGTATGTAGGTGCAAAAAATATTTTATGACAAAATTTCTCATTTTAAAGTTTTGTAGATCTAAGGTTTTTATGTTTCTATGCGTTAATATTTTATATGCATTGCTTAAAGTAGATAGTATTTAAAATGTGTAAATTTAACAGCATACGTTACTATACATACCGTAGCTGGACTAGAAAAAGGTATTAACCAAATATACACAAAACTATAAAAAAATAAAAAAAAACTGTAAGTATATTGATTTTATTGTTCAATAAATATTGATATAACTATAACAATATTACATATATGAGTTAATTTCATGGTGTAGAGTTAGGCTTTACTAATTAAACTTATTTACTAATTATAATTGCTTATTAAATGGTAAGTTGTTGCATTGACAAAAACGAAATTATCTCTATCGTTCCGTTTGTAGAAAATGTTCTCTGCTGATTAATAATAAATGTTTAAACCGTCTGAAACATAATTCGTTTTTTTATTGTTATGTCCAAAAGTAAAAGTTTTAAGTTGATGATTTGTATGTTATATGCGTACATTAGGTTATTATGAAGTCTGAAAGGCGTTCTACGTGTAATAGGCTCCGACTCTTGACGCACCATTATGTACAAAGAAATCTATGCCAAAACGGTATAAAAACCCATTTATTTCCCAGGAAAAATGCCAAGTATGTTATTTTGACGTTTTCGTTTTATTTCAACATTATATCAAAATTTTTGTTGGTTTTACCATTATTTTACCAAACTATAAAACAAAATAACGTATTGTTAAGTACGTACGTGGGCCGATATTCACGTGTGAATACATTTTTTTATCGATAAATTAGCGGGTAATATTCCCATTGTCTAATAGTCCCACGGCATAAGTTATAGCATATCATAGCTGACCTAGCTTTACGACATTAAATAAGTAATTACTATTGAAGAATTAATACATGAATTTTATAAAAAAGAAAATAAAAAAGTTTCCAAACTGAAATATACTACTATTTCAGTTTGGAAACTTTTTTATTTATTATTAATTTATATTATTTGCTTTATTTTAGTTCGTTAAACTATACTGGTCTTAAAGTTTGTTTTATTTAATAAACATTATTATATATTTAAAACGATAATGCAGTAGGCGAATGAAATCGATACTGAATCGTAACTTGTAAAGCTTTGAAATGTACTTGTGATTTTTATTATTACTAAGCCACAATGAAGAATATGAGCAGATCTTCAAACATGTATTTACTTCAATTCTATAGAATAATAAACATATAATAAATTTTGATGTCGTTACTAACTCTTTATTTTGAGGTCACTAGTACAAATGGCAAGTTGCGCAATGGTTCAAGGCCACTCAGTCGCGGAATATAATAACTAAGAACATTATTTTTTTATTCGGTGGATACGTCTTGGTGGAACTTTGTCGGGCGTCGATACGGTATAAGCACCATGAAATTGTGGAATCCGGAGATTATGATAAATAAATGTTAAAATCTTGCACGATCTTGACTACACTTGAAAATTTACTTTTCCTATTGAGTTACTTACCTAAAAATAAAGTATCTTTAATTTTTTATAATATATATTTATTAATTATGAATTTGAGGACCTTATACATTATTATCAAATAACTACAGGAAACTTGAAAGTGCTTAAAAATTCATTTCGTGTATGTAGTATAAAAATAAAGATTGAGCCCGTTGATGTCTTCTATACAGAAGTTATAAATTAAAGCTGAGATTTTTAGTAACGTTATAGGTAATTTTAAATTATTTAATCTGTACTTTGGTAGAGTTAACCAAGATTTACAACAAGAAATGGAACAAGCTACATAACAGACGTTTTTTTTTCTATGTTTTAATATTGTTAACACACAAGCACTGTAATGCATTTGATATTGATTGTTAAGTTCATTTTTTTTTCAATTCATTATCACTATTAACGTTTCTAATGATTTCTAAAAAAGGGTAAAATAAATACATATGTAAGTGTTCTTGTAATGAGGCAATTAAGCATTTGGCTTAGAGGACCGTGAACTATTTAATTATGCACACATTACTTAAATGTGTAGTCAAAACTATCGCAATTTTAATTAGGAAATTTAAAACAAGATTGTTTTGAAATCTCAAAGTCGAAACTAAAAGAGCGGCTTGATTTAAACACACAATTGCAAAATGAGATTTACAAACATAGATAAAAGCTTTTATTAAGATATACTAGCTAGTTACTGACTATAATAAGTCCTCCCTTCTTTTCTGTTTTTGCTCTCATATTTTGGTATAATTTTTAAAAAACATCATTTTTGGTATGTCGTCAATAAAAATAGAAAACACTACTATTATTACGTAATCCGATCGCTTAATAAATACAGCATTGAACTTGGCTTCCATCTCGTCGACGTGAAGATATATCAAGCTGCTAATTAATGCGTAAATATGAGAATACGTGTATGATTTTCTTGACCATACAAACAACACATTAATCGTAGATAATAAATATTATGAATTCGTAGTGAATGAGATAATCGTGTACATACATTGTGGTTAGCTAAAAACTGGTAGAAATAGAACTTTGTAATAAGTCAAGAAGCGATTTAGTCTTCCTATTGTATATATTTATTTTACGACGCAAAAGAACCACTTGTTGAGTGTAACAGCAGGATGAGTATCGTTTTAGTTATGTATTACTAAAAAAATATAAAATTATTTTTAGTGCGTTTAAACCATATCTTTATAGAAAAATTTAAGATAACGTATTTTTCTAAACATATAGGTTTAATTTTTACCAATATATAAATAAATAGAAAGTCTATATTTGAGTATATTATTTTACAAGAAAAACAATATATTTATGTAGTTGTGTCAGATGTGTACACACGACTGTTAATGTTGTAATAATTTACAACATCTCGTCGGTTCAGTTCATCCATTGGATTCTTAATAAATGTCACGAAGATAATTCATTCAGTAGAAGGTTTTTCGTGGTTCAAATAGGTACCTTATATGATCGGCGGAAATTTATTTAAGTATACAATAGTAAGAAATATATTTTTTGGTCATATGTACTTACGTATTTATATAAATTATTTTGTACTCATAAACAGACACATTTCTTTTCGTCTAGCAAGACACCGTTCGCAAAAAATTAGTTATTGCATTAAAACAAAAAAAACAAATAACATGGTAAGCATTATCTGTATATAATAATAAAAAAATAACTAAGTAAAAAATCAATGTGCTGACGTGCCACTTAGGTACATAGGTAGGTAATTTAAATTGAACAGAGCCTACCCAAGCCTACATTAAGTCAGCATTACGTAGAGAACACAAGAAAAATTTCACCTGTTTACGAAAACAACGTCGTATACCAACTCATGACAGTTCAACTTGATTTGAATTTTAATAAGATAAATTTCCAAAAATGGCAAAACAACAATGTAACAGTAAGTGGTGGATATCGTATATCAAAATTGATTATCATATGGGAATATGACAAAATATCTATAAAACAATATTTGTACATTTTATGTTTTACTGTATATTTTATATTATTTTGTATAGCGTGGTGTTGTTATTTTAAATAACAAAATCATATTTAGAAGAAAGAAGTCATTTAAATATAATAACTCTTTTCTAATTATGGATTGTCTGAATTTTAACTTTAAATTAGCTTTCAACGTAATATTTTACTATCTGATAACGGAAAACGTGCGGAATACGCTTCTCATGTAGTTTACCTACATATTTAATCGTTCGTCACAGAAGTAGTTTAAAATTGATTGTGGCGGCTTGTGATTAGAGCGCTCGATACAAGATACTAAATTGGCTGCATAAAATGCCTCACGAAGCGTCGAGAGTCGTGTCTCGTGAACTGACGGTCCGGCCTCGAGAGCTTGCAAAACCGCCGCATTGTGGTGAGTCTCGCACTGAATTCGCGATTGGTAAATGTAAAGAATACCATTGAATCTGCTGTGATGGATGTTCGACGAATAGTCGTGCGAACCAAACTAAGTATACACTCCTTTCTGGCATTAATATACTACCAACTAGCGTACAACAGCTATTGGTATTGTTAGAATTCTACCTCATTGTCAGATTATTTATTTAATGTATGGCATATAATTATACTTAATCTATATATTTACCACATTTATATAATATTTATAATTCAATATAGCTAAATAATATGGTAATAATTATTTCGAAGTAACCGTTACATTGTATCAGTGAAAGCTGATGGCTTGGGCAGTTTTAATGTGTCCGATGTCATTCCCAACACTTAATTATCCATATTTTACAATAGGGACAAACCCGCAGGTTAAAAGCTAGTATAAATAATCTTACTCATATACGCTTTGAAAGCAGCGTGATATCAAGTGAGTAGGTATTTATAACGTACTTTATGTATAATATGGTATTCTCATTAGTAGAAACTAAACATTAAATTAAATGTACCCACATATTTACATGTTTATTTTACAAAATCTCATTATTTCCGAATAATTAATGTTCAAATTAATTGTAAACTTAATAACTAACATAACATATGGGTATGTATAGTAATCAGTAACTACAGAAACGTTCAAGGCATGAATATTTAATATTTCGCGAGATTGACAACGATATAAGAGTTCTTCGTTGATTTCCAATGTTACTGCGGAAGCTGTGTGGTACGTGCAAGTGTTTTGATCTAGATAGTAACCATGTACGGGCAAGGAAATTAATTAAGTCTAACCCTGATATTATGCGATTGTATCGGTACGCCATCGTGTTGCCCTATTCTTTATTGATATAGTGGAATCGCAATTATCCGTGTGCGGCAATTACATCAGTTAAAAGCGGTAAAACGTGTCAAGGATGACTTCACGTACTAGGCGACTCCTCTGCATTCCGCTTAACAACAGACACCTGTTTCCGGGTTCTTATACATGCTGCTTTTATTCTTATGTTGACGCTATGGAGTCTATATTAGCGTGATTATTGTCGCATCGTATGCCTACTCTACAGCGACTTTAGCTCATCGTCACTTATAGCTTTAATAGTTTTGATCATTTGTACGTTTTAAAAGAGCTATAAACAAATACATACGTGAGGCAACATTTACTTTAAAACACAAAGACTTGTTGTGTGTTAGCAACGTAGAGGAATACGACAAAAAAAGGCTAAGATTGCACTGCCACACGGATTGTGACACGGTATACAGTTTACGCTTGTTTGTAAATTAGGTCGAAGTGTTTCGTTTACATGTGTATTGTCGCCGGCGGCGGCGGCGGCATCGTCTCGGGCGCGCCCATTTTGCGGGCTGTCCGACGAAATTACGTAACCTGCGACACGCGGGGCCGCTTGATCGATGACCCGCCGGCAATAAGCTGACACCTCGCTGAATTCTACCAGAATACTATCATTATGAGCAACTATATCAATAATGTCGTCACATTACACAATTAATCTAATATACATTCAAATATATATAGACGGACGGTACAAATGTATATAGACGGTTCGGTCGTCTGAAAAATAGTTATTAGTAAATAGATTACATATATTACGTCGTCCTACGTAGAATTAAACCTATATTACTGGATTAAATTTCGAAATCGAACACTGGTTTCTAAAAGTCAAATGCATGTTTCATTACTTCTAGTTCATCATTCTTGTAAAATATGAAGGGTTATTAAAAATCTATCAAGTAAATAGTGACATTTGGGCCCTACATTTACTAATGGAAAATCAATCAACGAATTCTTACCGATACATAAATTACTCCTTGTGGCCATCCATCTGTGTTCTGCCACACATTAATTTATTTATCAACATTTCTGTCCGCTTACGTGATGTGTAACCCACTCTTGGCATCTGATGCACATTCATTATAATAAATTGTGGCACATGTTACGCATATACTACGCACTATAACTAAATGAATATATATTTAATTTCTTGAGTAAAATTTTATGCAAGCTTGGGAAATTTAATTTATTATAATATATATCTTATTAAAAAATCTAAATTTGATCCTTATTTTTTAAAAAAAAATTAAATAAAAATAAAAATATATAAAAATATAAGCCATTCAAGCCATAGTAGAGACCTGGGACAGTGTCGATTGTAAGCTCTACGGTTTTGGGTTTGATTCCCTATCAATAACCCTCGTCTTTAACGATTACGATTTTCATGACCAAGGAGTTGAGTTTCAACATATGTATTTTGTTGAATGTTCGGAGACGAAGAAAAAGCGAAGAAGGAAATATTTTCACTAGGCTCTTCCTGGACATCCGGTTATAAGTAATATAAAGTCTAAAGAATAAAAACCTAACAGTATAATTGGAATATTTTTAATAAGAAAAAGTTATTATTATTATTAAAAGCTTAGTTATTTTTATTGTCCAACAAGCACACACCGTACAATATATCAGATTTGGAAGAATCAAGAAAATGTTTCAAATTCTATTGTGTTCAAAACATTTATGAATCTCAACAAATAATTACAATAAATAATTGTAATATAACAATATGTCTAAGTGATATTTCTTTTACAGATGCAGGCGTGGTTGGTGGTGGCGTGCGCAGTGGCGCTAGCAGCCTTGGCGTCTGCCCAAAAACCTGGACGGTTCCTTTCCCTACCCATACCGCAGAAATGCGCTAACAGTAAGTTACTAGCATGATATTTATGTTGTAAGAATAAAATAATTTAAACAAACATATCAAAGTAAATGCACATGTTTCATTAAAGGAGAAAAATTAGCTGTAAATAATCATAACATTAACTTAACAAATACATATCCGTTAGAAAAAAAATTTACATATACTTATGTGTTGATTTATATACAATTTATAGTTAAAGAAATTGCTTAAATGTCATGAGAGCACATGGATTAAGTTCTAGTCCCGCGATTTTAAATTCCTTTAAATTTGTTCATCTTTAATGTAGTTTGATAAATACCACAATAACAACACATTTTAAAACATTTTAAAACAGATGGGCGGCGCCTATGAATTTAATGTTGCATTTTTTTCTCTCTCTGGACTCTTTTAATACTTTATCCATTACTGTTCATTTAATGACAATAGCTTTGATTAAAACTATCTTTTTCTTAAAACGTTATGTCTAAATTAGACATGTTTTGTCAAAAAGAAGAGAAATAATAAAAAAAGATGTCAATATACATAATGTAATGAATAAAATAAACATAGTTATATAGTATTTTTCCACCAAATGTACTATTATCGATATAAAAACCCCAAAAAGCTTAAAATAATATTTATATATATTATGTAACTAATCTATCTATATCTATTATACAATAGGCATTTATATTTTACAACTTATAAACAAAAAATAACGATATCTTTATTCTAATATTACTTATTCATAAAAAACGTTTACCTACTTTCTCACGTGAAAGTAAAAGCTCAGGTCATTGTCCCGTCAAGGCCATGGGCGTAGCCTCGAGGACGCGCGTGCCTCGGAAAATAGATTTTAGTCCAAGTAAATTGCAATTTGTAGGGTCAAAAGATATTTGTTAATGACACTGTGAAGGTGATTTTATTAAAAAAAAAAGGTATTTATATAAATATTAAGATCTTTTTGCATTTTAAATTGATTCATCTATTATAGTCACGAGGAGTCAAAACGATGGTTCTGAATTTAAGTTCAACTCGAAGGAACTATTTCACGTAGACATCATATAAGATTTTCAGCTTTTATGATCTTAAATGAGCTTATCATATGACATAGAAAAACACTCATTACGCTTAACAAATTTAACTTAAAGCATATATTAATAATACCTAGGTCGTGCCCACAAATAACAGCTAACATACAATAGCGAAATTTCATATAATCTGATCATCAACCGTACGATACAGTAGTCTTCAAACCATATTGTAAAAAGTATGTAAAATTGTGTAGGTTTAACGGTATGAAACAAATTACTAATAAGAATGCCATTAGAAAAAATATAAAAATAAATCAGTATTAAAGAATAGTTCGCTATGTCATACACAAAACCATAGACTAAAAATTACATAATAAAATGAAGTAAGTTATGCAATCAAGATAAAAATATATTACTATAAGGTATTACCTTATATCTATACTGTAAAAGTTTAATTACTTTTATAACGTGTGAATGAATCTCACCGCCAGAATCGGGAAGCTCATTACCTTATACCCTACTGTTGCGGCTTCTAGGTACGATTACATAACAGTCACACGGTGTGGAGAAAATGAATGAATCATGCAACAAATTCGTATACCAGTTATTTTTGTAAGGTTATCGACTAAAGACTTTCTTAAGAAATACGTCAGTATTGCAAATATAAATACCTATTGTACATGATCTGAGGACAATATATTTCATAAATGTGGTATACTGTTATATTCGGAACTACTAGAATGATTTGTTTATTTTGTAGACTTTATTATTATTATTCGACTTTAATATTATAATAAGGATTTAAGTCTTAGCAGAAGCTGTTTAACATGATTAGTATTTACCGAACACATAATATAGAAATGAAAGGTACTTTCAGGAAATTTCATGTAAAACTCTTAAGAGATTACCTAAACGCTAAAAATCATAAAGACATTCGAGCTCATTTAAAAGCATTAGGTAACCAACTGGTGTAGTATATACAACGTATACAACGTTGATATGTATATTTTAAAAAGAAGGCACTAATATAACCAGCCTACAGGTGGTAACGAAAATTAAGTAGATGATAAGTAAAACGTAATTAAGCAACAAATTAATTTACTAGCCAATATATACTAAACAGTGTTGGGATATGTAACGCAGATTGCGTAACGCGAATAAGTTTAAAACTAAACTTAATAAAACAATAATATATTATGATGGCTTGATCTTTTAATGAAAAATGTATATTACAGTAGTGGTTTGCATAGCTTTTGGTATACGGTGCGAAAGATACGAATCTAATAAAAAAGTCTCTTAGGAAAAAGGCCTGTCTAGAATTATTCAATTTATTTATAGAAAGTACTTAGAAGGCGATACTTGTAGATTCATTTCGATTTTGGATATGTAGTAGAAGGAATTTAGGCAGTGGAGTTCATCTTTACATGCGCATTTTGTAAGCTTGCAACTTGCTACTGGGAATGGAACCCATTAACTTTAATTTATATCCACATTACCGTTGCACTATACAGTTATTACTTGTTGTTATATATACCTGTTATTTTATTACAAACTTTAAAGGAAAAAACATTCAAATATTCGCAATGATAATCTCACAGTCGCACTGGCCAGCCTCGTGACCACGTCCTCCCACAATCATTATTTAGCTCGGGAATAATTGAAAAAGGTTTTTACTCTTCTTAAAAGTAAAAGTGATATTATTTTTGCAACTTGTTTTATTTTGGTTAATGTTTGATAAAGTACCTTTATATCTAGAAATTAGAAAAAAAACAATTAATTCATACTTGCATTTATTTAAAGAAAAAAAAATGTTTATCTATTTATAATATTAGATTTCATTTAGATGCACGTCAGTTAAGTCTTTATTTACTATGCATAGTAAAAATTGTTGTAATTTTTATACAATTTTGCTCCTGATATTTAACAGGCTATATTTCCTATAAAACAAAAAGCTTTATTTGGAGTTGTAACACTAGGTACCTACATCTTGTTCGTGTATATAGGCTACTCTTATGTTTGTCTCTCATAAAAATCTACTCACTCAACTCGACAATGTAAATTGACACAAGCAAAATTTTACTTCTATAAATAAATAACTTTATCGTGTAATTTTATTTAATTAACTATTTCAAATTTTTGACATGAAATAGAAGAGATGATTAGTGCATCTAAATAGAATCATGACTTACCACAAACTAAACAAATAAGAAAATAAGTAACGCTAGACGAATTAATTAAAAAAATGTAAGATCTGTGTCTACATTTCAACGAATTAAATATTTATAATACAAAATAATTATAGTAGGAGCGCAGCGTCAAAGAATCAAATATTTGTTAGTTCGAATTCCGCATGGAATATATTTTAGTTTTAACCGTTCTAATAACGTAAAAAACGTGGAGTTGAGTGCCACCAATCATCACACTACATAATAAGATCATTAGGAATAGGAATATATAAAGAATTAATTTTTCTGTTCTAAATATCATTAAACAATGATCGATCTTGTAATCGATTTGACTAAGTTTTAAACTTTAAGCTTCTCACGGTAACTATTTTCATTTATTGTAAGATTTATTACATAGCTAACTTAAATAACGAAATAGTGATGTTGCAACGCAGCCTCCATTGCATTGTACTTAACATTTATTCCATTCAATCTACAAAGCTATTATAAAAATTTAACTCACGGCATCGAGCGTCTTCATTCTTAAGTAATTTTGTTAAAACGATATTCAAATTACAATGTAGAACCTATTATTATCATACAGATGATAAATGATAGATGATATTTTAAAAATATATAGGTAATTTGAAACTTTCACTTTACAGTAATAAAATAGATATAAAAATAATGTTATGAAAATATTTGCCACATGTAATAAAAAATTTAAGCTTTTACAATAAATTTCCCTTTCATTTATTTCCTTATTACAGTATAATATAAGAAAATATAACTACAGAGGAGTTGTTGTCTATTAAGGCTGTCACTACACGTGAATTCTTCCAGACAACCCCTACCAAAGATAATAGACAATGGCTGGTGAACAAATAATTTCAGTACGTGAACTGGTCCAGAAATCAGTTTAAAGTTTTAAATAAATATAGATTACTTGCTTGATTAAATACATGCATACATACATATATACCTCCATACATACAATTATATATATGTGTAGCGATAGGTAAACAACTTTAACTCGAAATTTAAATGTATTTACTGAAAATAGCTTCACAAATTTCTCAGAAATGAGAGTTCCTAGCTTTGAGAAGGACTCAGCACCAAGAAAATAACCGTGTATGGTATGGCTGCAGTAAGCCATATAAATTTTGTTCTATATTGTGTAATATGGTCAAATTGTATCAATGAAAATATAAACTGAATGGGCATATTTTGCAAACGATCATATAAATAGCGTATAATATATTAATATTCCATTTATCAACTAGTACAATAAAATCCTTTTAGTTTATTTATTTTTATGTTTTTTAGACCAAGACTAATGTTGAGGCTAAAATATTATCACAATAATAATGTGTAGAAAATTTAACATTAAACCGTTGGCGATTAACCGTGAATGATTAATGTATAGTTGTATTCGCTAAGTTGCCATTGTATGTAAGTAAGCGCCCGATCACAAACAATCGCGCATCTGTACGTCTGTCAACGCGCAAGGTCTCATTGACTATAATTGCCGGTACCTAGTATGTCGTGCGAATTTTAGCACATTCAACTTTGTAATCACTCATTAAAAATATTAACGCAACACAAGGTTTTTATTGATGTGATTATCTAACGGTATCTTGAAATATATCTATGTACTACATATTATGGAGATATTTCATAAACATACTTAGTAGTAATGTGTACTCAAACAAAATATTTTCCTTCGTCTGTTTAAGAACTAAATATTTAAAAAAAATTACATAACAGCAATTTTAGTTTCCAATGTAATAAATTTGGTACTATTATGGTAAGGAATTCTAAACGAATAATGAGCAGCTATGTTAGTAAGTAATTAGGGTCGAATTATTATGAAGCTCAAAAGAGTAGGAGTATTCATGCGTATTCCTTGGCCTAGTTGTATCCGCGTGACAGACGCATCTACTCGACAGCAATGTCAAATGTCTGGTATCGGAGCGATGGCTAATGGTCGTTAAAACTCTTAAATTATAGTTACTTTTAAATAATAAAGTATATAATTTGTTTATACTATATGTAATAAGTGTATTTTATAAACTACTTATAATTAAAAATGTGATTTCTCTATGTTATATAATATACCTAATATGAATGTGGAATAGCATAAATGTTAAATAAAATCCTTGGTAAATTTTAAAGCAATTGTAACGACGTTCATGCTATTTTTTACACTAACGTATAGTGAGAAAAATGTATGGAAATCAACAAATATCTTGTACATTTAAAAAGAGCGTGATAGTAAGGAAATTTAATCATAAGATTTTATATAATTGTTAAACTATATATTTCAATTTTAATAAACTTCATTAACCAACATCAGTAAAAATTTAATTAATTTGGTGCTGTTAACTGACTCGACATGTTAGACGTCCGTTCTCGTTGCACAATTCGGAAAGGTCGCCGATGCAGGGTTATGTAAAGACGTGTTCCATACACTTTTACGACACACTGGGGAACTGTGTTACGTTTTTTAAATTTCATTTATACGTCAAAGTCACGACCCTGATAGCACATCACATTTTGTAGGTACATGACCCGCGGCCGCTACCTGAGGGTCGTCGTTCATTAACGAAGCTCTAAAAATATAAGTGCACCGAATCGTGTGAATTGTTATTCACATATAATCATATTGAATTTGTTATGTTACATGAGGTCAAATGTTTATACAGCCTTGCCTGGATGTTTTATAATGCCAAATGCCGTTCGTTGAAAAGTAACGTTATAAAATAAAAAAATACAATTTGAATTTTTTTACAGGACCCAAAGAATTTTCTTATCGTGGACATAATTACTTCTACACTGGCCATCTTCCTGAGCTTGCTAATAGGAAATTCGACTGGCTCGATGGACGTAATATTTGCCGTGAATATTGCATGGATCTCGTTTCAATGGAAACGCAAGAAGAGAACAATCTGATTTTCAAACTTATTCAACAAAGTAAGTAATATTATGGATTCTTTCATTTTTATTACATTTTCTTGGTACAGACAAACGATAATCGTGCACACTCATTACTAAACTACTTAATGTGGATCATTAAAATACATTCAGAAAACTTAATATGTATATAAACTTCCCCATATTTTTTACCCATTTAGCTTCAGGCTTTACGCTTTGTCCCGCAAAAGGCAGAATAAGCAGAGGGAACCGTAGGAACCATTGGAACCTAGTGCCTAGTGGAACGGTAAGGCATACCGTTCCATGCTTTTCGTCTTTTTAAAAAATGCGGCGTGCTAAGTAGCGAAACTGAAAGCCGCATTTTGCCTAGTTGCCAGAGCGAAAAAATAGAAATAGAAAAATCCATCTTCCCCGAGCGGGAATCGAACTTACAAGCAGTCGCATTTACGCCACGACGGTCCACAATTTCACATACTTCTACACATTTATTTATTTCTATTTTTCTCTTGAATATAATACATACCCAGTACCTACCATAGTATTGGTTGGTGCGTGATTGATACGCGAATTAAAGATATATGCCTAAAATTGTAGTATTCAAAGTATTTTATCCTTTTAAAGCATACAGCTTTCTATTTCATCATTTTATACTTTTTATATTTTACAATTTTAATTGTTGTGATCAGTAACTACGAAATACCTATATTTTTTGATTAAAATGACACAAGTACATATTTCACTGACTTGAATACTTTCAATAAGTTTATTATTTAATATTTACAGGCGATGTCCCATACATCTGGACCTCGGGTCGTCTCTGTGACTTCAAGGGATGTGAGTCGCGTCGAGACCTCGAGCCTAAAAATATTTTGGGTTGGTTCTGGTCGGCTAACCGCGAAAAGATAGCACCAACTAACCAGGTACAAATATTTGATAAAAGGATTTTAGATACTTCTTTCAGAATGCGGTAACGAAAACAAAAACATGCCGGTTAAAAAATAAACATAAAAGCGTCCAAGCAATAATACGCTAAATGTGAATTTCTCCGTGTAGAATAGAACTTTTTCAGTCGTAGTAATATCTATTAATTTAAAATATATTTCTAATATATTTATATATTTCTAAGATATTTTTTATATTTCTAGATCCCTCCCGGTTGGGGTTACAATCCGTGGTCTCAAACCGGTCACAAAAAGCAACGTCAGCCCGACAATGCCGAATTCGATATCAATGGAACTACTGAGTCATGTCTAAGCGTTTTGAACAACGTGTACAATGACGGTATAGCGTGGCACGATGTCGCCTGTTACCATGAAAAGCCCGTAGTATGCGAGGACTCCTGAGGAACTCCTCAATTACGTAGCCAGCACCAATCCCGGTCTTCGTTTGTAATTGAATGACGTACTTCGTGACCTACAATCGTGTTCACATCTCTTTATATCACCTAAATCCCAGTGTACCTATTTTTACTGAAATTACAATTCTTACAATTCTAAGGTATTTGGTAATATTAATTATTGAATATGTTTAGATGAGCGTGTTGCTGCCAGTATATTTTGTATGTATTTTTACTAAAACTAATTTTATATAAAGTTATTTTGTCAATAGCGCAATAGTTACGCTTATTATTACAATGAAACTAATTTGTCAGAATTAATAATTTTCTTAATTATCAATTGAGAACTGCCACATTTCCAAGGTATAGCGATCTCTCCAAAACTCACTGCCCTTCCGTTGTACAATCTTTGTACAAAGTAGCATAAGTATGATTAAGTCTAAGTTTATTTACATAAGGGAAGAAATTTTACTTGTATATAAAATAAATAAAAAAACTAAACTGTTGTTGTTTTATTTATTACATTCTAATCATATTTTTAGAATCAATCTATTAATTACCATCAAGGCAATAACAAAGATTTTCAATATCTTAAAAAAATAAAAAAAAATGTGAATTTCACAAGCCTGCTGCACAAGCAAGCAGGGTGTATCAAGTATCAAGTCAGTATAATCCTCTCTCCGCACGGATGCCTAATGAGTCGCGTTTTGTGTTACCTTAAGCAATGACTTTGCAGTCAGACGCTGTCGCACGATGTCACAGTGACCTTATTTCTAAGTATATGTAATCATTTTTAAATATTGAACTCAGTGTTCTTTCTTATATTGTATTCAAACGATGTCTGATTTGGATTACAAAATGTTAACTAGCGCCATCTTGTGAGACTATCGCAAATTATAAGTACATAACATTTTTGAAATAAATATATAACATAAATGGATTTTAGATGACATAAAAAAATAATATTGGTATATGTAAAAAGCCACAAAAGAATTTTTTACAAACAAAAACAAACCAAATAAACAAATAACAAATACTTATAAATGTAATGGTAACAGGTAGATTCCAAAAAAAGCAAGTTACACATAAGATGATTTATAAGAATAGCCCCTACCTAAGCATTTAAGATCATCATCTTGGTACCTCTGACAAATATCTAAGTCCCTAGCTTTATTTATTAACAAAGTCAACATATTATGCTTTTGACCGTTAAGAGTTATGTAGCTTTTTGAATACTTGTCAATATTAGATGGAGTAACTTGAAATTCATTTTTGTCATTCCCTTGAGAATCTTCTGTATCAGTGCTCTTGTCACAAAGAGATTCTTTATCAAAATTACATACCATTTCTTGAGATAATCTTAAAATTGATAAATATTCTTCTAAATTTATAGACAAACTTATATTTGGGAGGTTTGAGTCTGGTAATTCTGGTTTGCTTGAGCATAGGTAATGCTGACAATGAGTTGTATATATATTTTGAAAGTCTGTTAAAATACAATCCTATTATTCATGTACAGTCAAATCACTTGTATATATATAATATGTATCAAATTATGATGATTCTGTGATCTTATGATGATCTTATTATACATACTTACTTGTAATATAAGATTTACTATCTGTCTCCAAGAAAACAGGCCAACTTTGGAGCTCTTCAATAATATTTATCAGTCCTTGTCCTTGTATTTCCAGAAATAAGTCACCTAATATCTATATATAGAGATGATTTTTTCTATCAAAATTAAATTGCCTTAAGCTTTACATTAATTCATAATGTTTTTAATTCCAATATTAATGTTAATATCTTACCACATTATTATGTGTTGTTGAAAGCAGAGCCAATGGCTTAAAAGTTATTGCTGAAGCTTTTTTTATAAGCTCTTGACATTTATCAATGGAGCCTTGTGTCCATGAGGTACTTATTTCATTTTTAATTTGACAATCTTCACTTAATACCTTTTATTATAAAACATTTTAAATTTAGTTCAATAAAATTACAATATTAACTCTTAACAAAAAACACTTACTTTATCTAGAGGAACTACACCATGAATACTTGCTTCAAAAACTTTCGTTGGTAGTTTTTTATATTCCGGTGGAAGGTCTATAAAAACAATATTTTCCTCTGGTCGCAAGTATATGCCATAGTCTATAAGCCAAATCAAGAACTGTGATACCTCGGAAACAATACCTCTAACCCACTTATTTTTCCACATAACTGCAATATACTAATTAATAAGGATAAGTAGTTGTAACTTTCAAGTAAAACGATATAAAAAATTTAGAAATGAACAAAACGGGGAACTAACCTGACCATGGTTAGCGTCTAGCAGTGTGCTTTTATTTGATATTTTTTTATTAATAATACTCTGATTAAATTCTGTTAAATGATCGTCTTTCATATGGCAACTATAATCTTCATTTACACAAAAAAATGAAAATGGATTTGTAAATGATGTTATTTTAATGTTCATTTTGTAGTTTTTCAGTTCAGGTTTGTCTTAAAATTAAACGTTCCGAATGTGACAGTTGAGCACAAATTCTTCGCCAATGCCGCGTTGTATGGAGAACACACGAAGGAGATTAATCAGTAAAAAAGATAATTACATAAAGATTGTTTGTGATAAATATATATAATAATTTTATAGTTTACATAAACAATCGCCAAAATGAGTAACGAAAATGTAGGTAGGATAAAATTTAGAATTAAGTAAACTTAAAAGTTGTCAATTTTCTTAGCTGTTACTAGTCAAAAGTGTTTTATAAAAAAAAATCTATACATGTTTCTAAATAATACCTAAAATTACCTAATACTAGATATTGTTTATCTTACACAATCATAAACTTTAAAATAAAACGAAATTAATTATCTACTTCATTTTGTTTTTGAGTTACATGTTTAACCGCATTTAAAGTCACATTTTTTTATTCCAGTATCGTAATCACTGATGACTGATATTAATTTCATGGACAATTAAAAATAATTTTCTTACAAGTATACTTAAACGCATTGTACATGCTTTAATTTTGGTGTTTAATATTAAGCAGTTCAAGAACATTTGTTTCATTCGTTACCTGGAGATATTATTCAGAAATTATAGATGGCAGCATTGCGCTGGCAAAACATGACTTTGGATAAACAAAAAGCAACTTAAATTAATAAAACAACAAGAAATAAAAAATAAAGCAAAAATTAGGTCTTGACACTGTCAAATTATATATTAACGTCAGGTTTTAGAAGATAGTCTTCTTGTACAATTTAACCCATGAGCAGGCGAGCTTTAAAAAATATCTTTATCGGCTTTAGTAAGCCTTTATAAGACTTAATTTAAGAGAAATTATACTAGTATATGAATATTCTGTATACTAGCCGCTGCCTACTTTAGCCGTGTGGTCAAGTGAAAATATATGTGTTATTTATCTAACATGCCACTTGTGACATGACACATTCCTTGGATACACTGAATAACACTTAACAACGAAAATATTATTGTGGTGTAATATTTAAAAATTGTACTAAAGAATATTAAAAAAAAAGAAATAAATACCACCATTCACAATTGATTTTTATACTACTGAAAATTGCAGGCGCTAAATCTTTCTGCAATAGACTAGGACCATCCGACAATCTCACTCCCTTCTCATACGCCCATATTTGATAGAATTAATGTAACTCTTTTTGTAACCGACGCCGTGTCAGTTGTTGTTAAAATTTTTATTTTTTTTTTAATTATGTTAAACATTGGCGAAGTGAACTGTGCTCAACTGGCACGCTCGGAATGCCATAAACAAAGAGAAGAAGAAGAAGAAGTATTATGTTAAATATAAAAATTAAATGTGATATTATATTTTCCTTCATAAACAGCAACGTGGCGCAATGTGATGGTTATAAATTATAATATATAACTAAGGGCAGTTGTGGCGTGAAAATATGTAACAAAGTCAGTAGCAGGTAGAAGATTATATTGTAATACTAATAAAAATCAAACAACACTAAAGGCATAGCCAGTAGTCTCATCGTACTTTACTACTATCATCACCATTGCTATAATAATTCCTACAGGATACTCTGTTATAATATGCTCAAAATGAACGTTTAATGTTGCTTTTTTACGTTTGTTACTGTATTCTACGTGCAAATGTTCAGTGAATGCCATAAATTATTTGATTTTCAGAGGTTCAAAAAATATACTAATTTTTTCGTGTAGTCTATGACAACTCCTTTACATAAACAGTTATTTATGTTTCAAAATTTGTATTAAAACATCCCCTATGAACACAACAATTCCTACCATTTCCATAAAATAACAACAGGCAAACGCGTTTTACTGTTTATTCTCATCGGAAATTTATCTGTGTAGTAAGGCTGTATACTAACTACTTTGATAATATTGTTAGGTTAAAATAATAACAAGATATATATTTATGAGGACCGTCGTAGCGCAGAGGCGCAACGTCTGATTGTAACGCAACGGTTTCTGGGTTCGATCCCCAGTCGGAGAAGATGGATTTTTCTATTTCCATTTTCTTCGCTCTGGCAAACTAGGCAGGGCGCGGCGTTGAGTTCCGCCACTCAACACGCAATGCCTCGAAAAAAAGGCGGAAAGCGGGGACGGAGAAAGCAGGGACTAAGCAGCGGAGTGTCTTAACACTAGGTTCCCACGGTCCCTGCAGTTCCCTCTGCCTACCCTGCCATTTGCGGGATAAAGCGTGAAGCTAAAAAATATATATATTTATATATTTTGTAACCTTCACTAGTAGGGTCGACAACATTTTGGATTTCAGTTTTTCTTATAAATTATTAAGCTATCACTTTAACTGTCCCAATCTCTTGTCATTATTTAAGTTTAAAGTTTCTCACAAATGTCCTAGACATCCTGCAACTCTAAGTCTCTAGTTCCTCGTGTATATTACTTGAGTAAAAAATCAAGAGTAAACACCCCGCTTAGTAAATGTAACAATACAAACCTACGTACACGTTGTGTTTTATTTTTATCATTACTTATAGTTCATTATTTATCATGTTTGGTTGTAGTGTGAATCGTCATTATATTATTTTTCTAATATATCTCTCACAAAAATTTTGCATTTCGTATTCCATTGTTTATTTGAATGTTACTTAATGAACATATTACTTTATAACTGTACTGTACTTAAGTGATAAACGGAATAAATAAATAAACTGTTTGTTACTTCTGCCGCAGAAGTTGCGTTTTTAGTTGGTGAAAGTCTAAGTCGCGCCTAAATGGTAAATTCGGGACCCCGTATTAAGTTTCCATTGTCCGAGTGTCTGTCACGAGGTTGTATCTCAGAAACCGCGTTGGCTAGAAAACTGAAATTTTCACACAAAATGTGGTATTTCGTTGCCTCTATAATTACAAATATTAAAAATAAAAGTAAACTTGGGATCAGCATAGAAGAAATGTATTTTTGTCGTATTTTTCTTCCGCAGTTTCCCGTCAATCACGAAATAAAAAATTCTACTCGAGCGAGTTAACGATTTTTTTTACACTTAGTGGTATATAATCACGGTATATTGAAAATAGCTATCGCAGTACATACAGGACGTTTAGAATTTGAAACATTTAGAATGTACATACAAATACCAACAAAATATTATTAATAATTAAATTTCAATAACTTTTAAAATACAAAATTTGTTTAATATGTTTCATTTTGATACCACACATTGAGGTTTGGGGTGGTTATGATTTGTAAATTACAAATTACTTATACCTTACCTGTCTTACCCAAATTATTGTATAACCCAGCTGAAACAATGTTATGTCCATAATGACTGATCTTATTAATGTAGTACGATATAACCCTGTTGTTTCTATAAGTTATAAGAATCATCTATATTGCGATTTACCATTTTAATTCACGGCGCGGCGGTAATAATGACAAATAGTCGTCCAGCATTCTTAAGTAATCATTTTTAATGGCATATTGTATACATAAAAAAATATTGTGTTATAGTTTCGTGCTAGAAAAAATTGACAAACTTTGTTCTCAGTATATTATTGTAATAATAGATGTGTAATGTGTGTGATGCGTGGTAGATGAGTAACGTGGACAGGGTTAGGAAGTCGTTGGCGACACGACGTGCTGATGTAAGCGGTTAGGAGCGGCGGCGACGCTCCCGACGACGGCGGCGGGCGCACGCACGGAATGCAGAAGGGGCGAGGGGCGCGGGCGGCTGCTGCTGCCGAGTGCCGACGGCTCTCGGTGCTGTCCGCCTGCCGCCAGTCCGCCGCGCGCCACCCGACACGACTGTTGTACGAGCGCGCCCCGCCACCTCCGCTCGCACGCAGGTATGTACTTCTTGTTACTTTGCGTGTAGGTGGGCGTCGTAGGAGCGATCGCTTTTTCCTCGCAATCCTGTTGCCAAAAATAACCGACGACTCTTCCGACGCCGGTGACGCTCGATGACCCTAGATTATATGCGAAATGGGAATCTCTCTCGTCGGTCATCGCTTCTGTGGTTTTATCAGTGTTACATATTTATTATTTGTCGGCGGTGCGGTGAGGTCAGCAAGCGCGCGCGGTGATGTGCGCCTTATCGCGATAGGCGTAGAGTCGCAGCAGCGCTTTGAATACCGACGTTCAAACTCGAGCTGCTCAGTGTCTTTACTTTGCTCTTGCGTCGTTTTTGTTTACCATTTTACCATCATGTTAGAGTTAATAAAACGACTTAATGTAAAACAATTTTTTTATGTACTTAGAAGAAAATGTGAAAATATTGTTATATCAAAACAATAAATTTCACTTACCCTTTGTACACACGTGTTATCGTATTTATTAATTACTCTGTTGTAACGTGCACAACAGAGATCTTATATGATTCCATAACAATAAAAAAGTCAGTCGACGACACTGTTACGATGTCAAATGATTAGATGAGTGGTAAGTGGAAACGTGACTTACCCATATAAGCTTGTTAACTGTTGAGCATTCTTACACTATAGTACCTATAGACGTTATACGTAACACTCGGTTTTACTATATACCACGTGACTATTAAACACTTCTTTAAAATCGTTCTCGTAAGTAAAGTCGCCAAACACAAATATACTTGTATACTGGTGCGTGTAAAGTTATCGAGGGATCCAACTCTCGTCCGGTGTTGTCTTCGACAGCACAACGTTGTGCGTGTACGTTCTAACATTGCTTTTGATACGCTATCTTAGTCTTTATAACGTTGAATTCACGTTCTAAAATTGTATGTTTTTATACCCGTACTTAGTGTACCCTCGATGCATCGCTTGAAGAGCTCACGGCCTCGTTATATTCAATTTACCCTAAACTCGCACCAATAGACGGCCGCATTAGGGGTATATCTGCTTGTGAAGCTTTGGGCTTTAACAGTTTTTCGGATTCAAAGTAAAATTGAGATCCCGACGCCCAAGAGAGTGAAAGACGGGGGTGAGTAAGAGGGTGGTAGCGTTCCCCGTAGTCCGCAGGAGCGGTCGACCCCGGACTTCCAACTAGGATTTGCTAAATCTGCTGCTTTTAAGTCTTGGTCGTTAAAAATAACTTAGTACAATGCTTTAACAAAGACTACTGTTTATTAAATTTAATAATTTAAGCAAATAAGTAGGGATGTCAACCATGTCCTATTGATATTTTAGTTAAAGTACGTCTTATATAAATCTTTCCTTGTTTCAAATATATAGATAAGGTTTCATGTCAATGCGCAGACAAGCTCTCGTGCTAATGCCAATGCCATACCGAGGTAGGTACGCCCCTGACACACCTTATAAACAGTGCAGCATTTCAATCTTCATACAGACGCTTTAATTCTCGGAGTTACTGTAAAATTTAAAAAAACATACCTATTAGTATATTTGTTTCTCAATAAATATATTTTGATAGTCTTAAGTATAGGAATATTAAAAACAACGGTATCTATGTACAGGATATTACGTTTCCTGACATAATTTTGAGTTATTTTCTCTTAACTATTGATATTATATATGTATACATATATATATATATATATATATATATATATATATATATATATATATATATATATATATATATATATATATATATATATATATATATATATATATATATATATATATATATATATATATATATATATATATATATATATATATATATATATATATATATATATATATATATATATATATATATATATATATATATATATATATATATATATATATAATGAGACTTTCCAATAATATGTACCTATGACAGTTTAGACAGTAATTTATGAAAAATATTCTCCGGAGCAGACATTTTAAAGGCAGTTGTTAGTAACAAAATCTCTTTTATTGATAAGAAAGCAACCATGCAATGTCATTAGTATTTTATGTATATCCACAATTTATAATTAGCTCGACTTTTCATATTTCACACTAATTCTTGACTCTGCCCCTTAATATTTTAGATAGACATTAATTTACTGTTGTTACATTTATATACCTGTAGACAAACGAATTATTAGCACATTGAATAAAAAATAAAATAATAATAGTCGATTCTTCAAAGTCAACAATTTCTAATAGTATATTAATAAGATAAAATACAAGGTGTAATGTTAAGTATGCTTTATTTAGGTAATACAAAATGTACATGAAATTTTAAATGTATAAGAAATCTTAAGTATTCAGGAACATTTTTTCTGAGCGGAAGAACGAAAATCCGTACAAGTACAAGGACGTAAGTCAACCGGCCGATTACGTAAATTGTCGCTGCCTCCGTTTTCACATGGCATCTATCAAAACCCAAATGTCATTTTTTCCTAAAATAAAATCTAAATATGTGTGATGTATTTTGTGCTTTTCGAAGTAATAAAAAAGACTATAACAATATCTGTAAACTTTTGTAAGTAAATTATTATTGTTATAGATATTTTAATATTAATTTAAAAATTATATATAATATTTAAGTAACTTAATTAAAAACTCCAATCTCATATTTTATTTCGTCCCATTTCCGTATTGTACAATGAAAGTAGTTTGCAAATATTCAGCAAATGTCGTGTCAATATTCTCAATCTGTCCAAAATTGTATATTAAGAGTGAACAGTAAAAAATTAAACTAATAAATATACCTACCATTCCTCTATTCGTTTGTCTAAAACGTATATACCTACTTAATCTGGTCGTAAATACTGATACAATAAAATTACATATCACAGTAGCGATCATTCTTATATGATTATAATTTATCACAGTTTCAGTGCAAAAAATATTTTTTGAAATTGACCCCTTCAATGCATAAGGAACCGAGTGCTCGTAATAATGTTACACAAAGTAGATATAGAACCAAATACAAGTTTCAAAACTTCGTAGGTTTAGTATTAATTGAATGCTTGTCTATTTGGCTACTGATAGGTACAATGAAGCCACCTCTGTTTGTGACAGAAAGAGATCTAGCCGTTGGAGGTCCTGTCCGAAAATGATAAAAATTTTGTTGCACACTAATCACTATTTACCTATAAGTTAATAAACGGTCAAGGTGGTTAAATACAAAAAAAAATCGTAAGTTGCTCAGGTATATTATAGATAAATTTAATTCACTGACGAAATTTTTTTTACGATTGAGCATTATTTTGGCAAGCAGAATGACTGAGTTTATGCTCAAAGCTCTATAGAAGCTTCCCTTAAAAAATAAAATTAGTAGAAGTGTACATCGTGGACAATATCTGACTATAGAGGTTGGATGGTTTGGATGAGTGTTAAACTATCACCTAGTGACTATGTATGTACCTACTATTAACTAGAACATATCCTAAACCATATAGCACACTTACTAATGGTTATAACATTTTATTTTAGGCGGAATCGACCTAGAGGATCAATCGATCGATCTAGAGGATCAATGTGCTCAGCTAGAGCACATTGATCCTCAAACCATAATCTTACGACTTTCTAACATACGATTAAAAAGACTTTATTAGGTTAAACAAAAATAAACTAAAAGACAAATAAAAATATAGCTCAACTTCCAATAGCACTGTCAAATTGAGGGTTCCGTACCAATTTCGTTATTATGTGTACCTGCGGGAAGTATCATTTACAAAACCCAAACATATGCATGCAACAAACTCGTGCATGTGCATATGCATTTATTGCTGAACGATAGAACAGCTGAGATATACCTAAGCTTATGATAAATTTTATGATATATTTATTATTATATTTTAGGTATGTTTTTTGAGAAAAAAAAAAGATAAATTAGAAAAATAATAATAGCAAAATAAAATGTAACGTATTCTTTCTACTTAACGTAGAGTATTTTTTATCTTAAAACTCAATATACCTACTCATTGTTCCAGTTTGTTTTACAGGAAAATAGCGAGTGACACTGTTAATATTGTGTTATTTTCAATGTACTTAGTTATAGAATTATGTGTTATACAGTATAAAGTGTTAATTTACTTTTTAAAAAATATAGTAGCTTTGACTACCTCTGTTTAGTAGCGTGCTCTACATAGTTACCGATAAAAACGTATAACAAGTACAAAATACACGAACGTCTAGGAAACCTATACCTGTTCAACTCAATGTTATAATTAATTGTTGCTTAGTTGTATATGATTTTGTGATTTTGCATCTAAGGTAGAATGCCTTTTGCATTTACTGCACCGGTTAGCTTAGTGTATTCGCTCATTGAATAACTAAGATGGTTTCAAAGCGGCACCTGCGTTAGATGGTTGAATAATTCGCATGTGTAGCTTGTGGTGAGATTGTGAGGCGCACCTCGAGCGGCGCGGCAGCTGCATTGCAGCTGGCAGACGCGTCCTCTTGCTTGTTTTGCTACAAATGACAAAACCCTCATACGCGTTCTGCTAAATGTTTGTTGAATGTTACTATTTCAACTCGGAACCAAACATGACGCTTAGTATGTACGTTCTAAATAATTAATAAGTTACTGAAACGGCTAAAAAACCGTAAGAGATGATTCTTATTTATACGTATTGCTTGGGAAGTTGCGTAGACTATTGTAAGCGATAAAGTTACTTAATGTACATTACTAGATATTAACAAAGATGTGAAATTCTATCACGCTTTATACGCAGCGGGGTAGTAGAAAAAGGAGCGTCAAACGCTACCGTCCCTACATTCCTCTTTCGCCTCGTTTACTGTTTTATACATGTTCTCAGAGGGTTCCTCGTGATTTTAATTTGAAATTGTTTCAGTATTTTCGACACTATTCTCGAAGGTAAACTGAAGACTCCTTTTACCTCTTCTAGAACTAATTCATACTCTAAAATCTTTTTATAAATCATTTTTTTTCTACTTACGTAAATCTTTTTTACTACTCTTTCAACAATCTTTCAACATGGTAACTGAACACAATAAAAGTTAAAACAAATAAAATTGCAGAACGTTAAAATATTATCTGCATTATCATGATTTGTTTAATAAATAACCAGTGTATCGCTTATAGACTGCAAATCCTAAGTCATCTGTAAAAATACGCGACATGGTTCTTGATGCTACGGAGCTAGGTAGCCCATCCCAAGGTAGGTACGGGAGAAGGCATCTATTCATAAGAACTTTTCGTGACAAACAGAAGAGGTTTCACTATACCTATAAATAGACCTGCATACAAGTATTTGGCTAATACCAAGCGTATGGCGGATTTAAAAAGTTAAAGTTGGTTCCTTACTTGCTTTATGTAATTCAATCGCAGCGAATCGGTTGTCTTGAAGTACTAAATAATAAATGTTAGTTATTTTATTGTTACAGTATTTATTACCTGAATAGGTATTTAATATGACAGGCAAATGCCACTCTGTGCTGGAAACAAAAATAATCACAAATACGATAATTATAACTTTATTATAAATGAAATTGCGAATCATTATAACCAGCTACCTCATAGTTACATCAGAAGGGTACAATTAGACTACAAATAAAGTAAGATCATATTGTGTAAACAAGACAAATTTCAGGTTTACTGAATAAAATTGAAGCGCGTATAGGAAATTTCCGTGCAAAAAATGGTACTGAATTGCCTTCGTAAATAGATTCACGGTAGCAACGTCACGGGTGGAGACGAACAAATAATACTCCAATTCGATTACATTAGACAGTTATTTTGTTTTCACAAATGTTCATTATATGATATATTGATTAGGTACTGTATTCAATGATTAAGCCGATCATTTTGATATTAGTCACTGTTCTCTTAAAATGTTGTGTTTTAACTAACATGGCTTTATTTTTTTAAACTTTTAAAAGTTTTTTGAGATACCTATTGTCTTATTTTGGCGCTCTAACTATTTTTTATGCGAATAGTCAACGCAAAGGAGCGTTATATGTTTGCCAGACTACATAGATATGTATGACGTTGTAGAGATCAAACAGGTTCATCAATTTTGATTATTCTTACGTGAATCTTTGGAGTGTCACTAAAGACAACGAGACACATGTTCTCAAAATAATTCTACGAACTATATCAAGTAGGAATCTTAAGTTTCTATCTTTAAAACATATAAAAGAATGATTTTTAGACATCTTTAATCATTTTCATGTTAAATTAGAATATATATTGATGTGAATTTCAATTTTTAGAAACTTATTTACTTTAGCATTCTGTTCTACTGCCTACAGGCTGTTGAAGTAGCAGTAATAAGGTGCTGCCAAAGGTGTGAGTGCAAACTGTGAAAGAAGAGGTTTATAATATCACGTTGACTTAAGTATCGTCAAATAGAATTACAGAAAATTCAAAGTATACAATTAAAAAGTAATTATGAAAAATAAAAAAAAATGATTGCATAAAAAAGTTGTAAACGAGACCAATATTTTTAAGTAAAATCTTTAAAATTATATTGATTCCAGTTGTTACTTCTTTTTATTTCAATTAAAAAGTAAAAAAAATGTGTTTGTGTTTTATCGATATATATCATTTTTACTATTTCAATTAGGGTTATAATAGATAGAACAAAAGCTTCGTAACTCTAATAATAATTTATAAAGAGTAATTTAAAAAATCTCTTTATGAATCATTATTATTATATTACCTTTGACTGAAAAAACACTGTCTGAGACATATAATATAAAAAAATTACAAGCAAAAGAAATAAATAAATATGCGTTAGATTTTTTGTGGTCACAGTTTAAATGTTGAAATTGTCACACGTTCAGTAATTTAATAATAGGTTGCATAATGTATAAAAAAGTCTAAAAACTAAATTTAAATTCTATCTGATAAATACTGAAATTTAAAGAATGCGGACTTGACTATCCATAATAACCGTAATGTAATACACAAGCAAAGGATCGTAGGTATTGAGCCCCTGACGCTACGTAGGTCTCATGGGGTAGAACAGGGGATAAAATTCCCGCCATGCTTTGGCCGAGGAGGTCGCTTCTTGTGTAGCGTTGCTCCCGCTAACCCACAATTAGGTCAACAGATAGAGACAGAATCAATTGGATGGTTAATTATGTTACAAATATACTTTATACATAATTTTAATAACATTGTTTATAATATACACAATAATGTAAGTTAAATAATCATTATTTTTAAATAAATTGAATAAAATGGAATATTTTTACACGAATTATTTTTTAAAATTGGAATTGAGTATTTTTTTATAAATTTATTTTTTTAAATTATAATGTATTCTCTTTTAAATGTAATGCACGTATTGATAAAATCTGCTTTTTGTGGTTTTGTGGATTTTGATTGCGGAATCCAAACGTCACTTTGTCGTAAAACAAGCCTACATAACTTTTATTACAAAAAAAAACAAATGTTGAACAAAAGTATTGATCAAATGTGAGTAGTACTAACGCATCGAGGGTTCCGCGCTTATTTCATGATTATAAGTCAACGAAGTACAACCTACAAAAGTTGACTAACTTGTATTTTTGTATGAAATAAACTACAGATATAGGTTTCTAATGGTTTCTTGCTTATTGATTTCTTTATTAATACATATCAAGCAGCAATATTTGTCTATGTTTATTTTTTTGAATGCACCTACCAATCTTAGTCCACAAGATATTTTGCACAAAGTCGCCATTGCAGTCATTTAGTTAAGATAACGTTATCAACGATAGCCTTGCTCAGGGGATTCTGTGAAGCCACATAGGACAACCTATTACTGTTTGCGCGTGCGTACGCCTTTCTCTTCACCATTTTATATTCTACGTTTCATTTACTGTAATAACACATGCTATACTATGAAGCTGTGGCGAAAATCTGGCGCTGCTCTAGTTGAATAAGTATTGTCATTGAATTTTATTAAAAATTAAGTAATTAAATAGAGTACATTCAAAGAACATAATTTTTTCTAAAAGATTCAATGTTTACGCCAAGAACCTACTTTGATATTTTGCACCGCATAAATAGCAAAGACTGTAGATATTTTCAATTTAATAATACCGCTCCCCTGTATCCGCGTCACTGAAACGAAAAGAGGTCGTTCGTGTTCACGCCAGCCATCTCGGCCAGCCAACAATGAAGAGAGGCACACGTTGCCAGTGCTATATTAACAACTTACTATAGGTACACACAACAGTCTGCGTACAGATAGACGGCTGCATGCTTTGTGGGCGTCATGTAATGTATGCGTGGTCGCTCTCAGTCGGCTCTATATCGATGTGTTGTCGGCTGTTCCAAACGGGCGTCGCACTCGCATCGTCGTGACCTCACTGTGCAGGCGCCGCTGCCGGTCGCAACGCCCAAATATGACCTAAACGACCGACTCTATCACGCGTTGCAATATTTTTTTTTGTTCTGTTCACATGAACATTGTTTCGATTTCAATTGAAGCTCCTGGTTTCTCTGAAGAATTATTATTAATAATTACAACATAGAAGTAATAATGACTCTTATATTTGCTGTATGCATTTTAATTATTGCCAGCTATTTAATATTACTATTGTTACTAATTGTACCAATGTCACAATAGATTAGAGATAGGTAACACACGTACGTAGTCGTATGTAGAGTTTGTGGAGGCCACACAACACCTGACGCTGTAGCAGCTGGCGGCCGGCTGGTCGGTTGTGTCTGCGCAAAGCAAAACTTGTTTTTAACAAGCAACGCTTTAGCAAGACCCAACGTCGCCAGGTTATGTTAGAAAACAAAACATTTTAAATGAACTGAAAAAACGTAAAGTTAATTACAAAATATGATATAACTTGCCAACGCCTTGTTTCTACATATATTGTATTATGTAAATTTGATAAATTTTAGTAATTCAAACAAATATTTTTCCTCATATTATAAGAGTTGTGAAAAGGCAACGAACGGAGCTCGCTGGCAGAGTATCGCAGTGGTACATTACGGGTAGCTATAGATATAGGCACTATACATGTATATTGACGATGCACGTACGTATCTATATGTAACTGCGTAGGTAGCGATGGCTATACCACAAGCCTACGACGATGGCATCGACGGACGACCCTGATAATTTGCTGCGTTAACGTTACTTCAACGGCTTCTTACGACACTCAATTCCCTGTTTACAACGTTTCTGTGTCTTATGCAATTTTTTAAAATCGGTCGTTCTTAGTTTCACAAAATGATGTTTATATATTTCTTATATTTTTATTTAAATATATGTACTTGAGGCTGAATTATATTTTTCGAATGTTTGAACTCAACATCAATGGAAGTCCTTATGGTTCAAAAGTGCAGGTATATTAGACGTTCTCCTATTGTATAATTGTAGAGTGTTTCAGTAAACAATTAAAACTATGATACAGACATTTGTTTGCTTTTTTCTAAGCGTTCTCAGTATTGACTCATAATATATCTCAAAAGTACCTAACAAACAAGTCGGCGTATAACGTTTATGTACGAGTCGATCCGATCGGTCAAAGCATAGCGTCCATGACACCTAAACGAGCGAACAGCACCTCTGCTATCTGGTGCTTTGATAAGACATTATTATCTATGTGCCTCGGCGCGGGAGGGACATGAATTGCGATCGGTCGAGTGTTGGGTGGCGCATGTCGGTTTCGAGTGACTCGAGGCACAGCCGACGACGCTCGCACATGTTGCGGAACGTGCAGACGGCCGCGGCGTGAGCGGGGCGGGGGCGGGCGCGCCAGGGACGGCGTCAGGCGTCAGCACACTGGCTCAACGACACGCACACACGTTCGCCAAGTCGTCGACGATACGACGCCCGCGCCCGAGGAGCGTCATTGCGCCTTATCGTAGCCATCTTTAAACGAGCACGCTGCACGCCACCGACGTTGGTATGAATTCCTTTCGAGAGCAGCGTTGCCATGATAGCAGTTGACGACTGCACTCCTTTCATTGTCCTTACATGCGCGTCGCTCGGCGGCCACCTTCTTCAAGGTTATGGTAATTACCTGTCCGACCGGTGGTATGCATGAGAATGAAACATCACCACTTTATAAATATATATTGATAAGAGTTCTTACTAATATCGTCTCGTCTTGTCCGAAACAAGACTTAATAGTAAAAAAAATATTTATATATGATAACCATGACAAATTAAATAGTAATAGTCGAGACATATACTATCGACTCGACCTATAGTAATACTATAGGTACTAGTCTATATTGTTGGCATCTATAGCTGGGATCGTTAAAGCGCATTAAGAAAATGCTATTTAGGCACATGTAACCTCTTAAGATACATAAGATGTCGTCGTGGCTACCATCTGTGTAGTATCGATCCCGAGAGGGTGGAGTGGGTCGGCATCCCTCAAATTTATCTCCACACGTAGGTGGTTTTAGCTAGGCTTTCGTATTTTCCAGCCTAGAGGTTGACGGGCGGGTGATAAAGGAAACTGCCTATGTAGCCGGCCTCTCGCGGCTGCTCGGTCGAAGTATAGAGCATGTTGTCGTGTGGCTATATATAGATTGTGTTGGCGAAGCTGCGAAGTGCTACCGCGCCCGCCGCCGTCGCCGCCGCCGCACCGCCGCGCGTCCCAACACCGCACCGCGTCGACGACACCGCCCGACGAAAGGTCAATTGGCGCGCAAATTATTTGCGTCGCAAAATCCGCAATGTCGCTTACCACTCTACAGAGCTACGTATAAGTATAACAACAGTATATTATTAGCCAATTGATCGTATGAAATCTATTTCTTTTATTATTTGTCATCATTTAAAGTATATAAAGCAAACAAAAAAGTGAATAGTAAGTAAGTAATCTCATACTTAAATGATTTAGGCATATAAGAGCACATAAGAGTCAGCCACAACCAGCTTTGAAGATTTTTTAAACTAAAAAGTAAAATGAAATCTTATCAGTCTAGTTGTAATGTATCATGATCGTATAAGTGTGTTGATGCTCTTACGTACAATAAAAAAGATTGTTATGTATAATAATTAAAATTTGACAATTAATAACTTTATTTTGTTATTTAAATAGCTTATTCCCGAATTCGATCAGGTTGACAGGTTAGTTGAGCTTCAGAACTGGTTTACAAGAAGTGGTAAGATAATCGAGGCCGAGACGGAGCGAACGCTTTGACACGCTAGTTTTGCTTGTTTGCGCCAATGGTCAGTCATGCTTGGAATGTCTGAGCTGATTCAAACACAGACTACGAGAACGTTATGTTAAACAGTTGATAAACAGTGCAATATGTTGTTTTAATATTATCATAGACCATAGTAGGTACATATACGTACAAATTTTAGGTTTATTAGACATACTTTATTTCTCGATTAAAAAACTTATCACAGTGATCCTAGTAGCAAATAATTTTTCGCCTGCCACGATTATCATTCATTCTTATAATTAAATTGACCAAAAATAAGCATTGTTATAAAATAAGATTATATAATAGATATTTATATAATAGATAATAGATATATTTACTTGTAAAAAATAAAAGCCATTGATTGAATAGGCTATTACTTTAATAATAGTCCCCAAATCATTTTTAAATTAATAAATATATTGATGAAATGGTTTTAATTGTTGTAAACCACAGCGGGAGCTGTCCCGAAGATATTACTATGTAATATACTACTATTATCTACAAAGTAATGCAAAAAGCAATGCTAACGGGCTCACAGAATACATTATTAGATTTGTAGATGCACCCTAGAAATTATTACACTTAGTGAACTACAAAAGTACAATATATATATTTTTATTACAACTGCAATGAATATTAAATTCACATTTATTACAACGTTTATATAGACACGCCAATTAATTGCTTATTTAAAAAGTTATTATACTCAGACCGATACTATGATTGATATCATTGAAAACATAAAGATTCCTATATCTTTCTAAAACCGATGATTTAATAATTAATAATAGGAATAAATTCCAATTAGTATACCAAATCGTTAACGTGATGATTTCTTGTAACAGACATCAAATGTAGTCATTGTCCATGTATAAATTATTATATGAAGTCAAATGAAAGCAAAAGTATTCCGTCTGTACTCCATAAACCCAAACGGCTTGAAATGTACGATACTCGCGATAGGGGAGTCGAACTTGAAAGAGACGAGAGTGAAAGGAATACTTGATTTTATTATATGTAGTTCATGATAACACAGTTTTTCTTCCCAACTTGTGCCTAGGTTAAAGAAAATAAATCGCAAATATAAAATAACTATAAAACAATCATAAACAAAAATAATGTAGTTTTGTAAAGGTATTATTATTATTAGGTTTTGCCATAATTTATGCTATAAGATAGTAACCTAGCTTTAGTTTAATTGAATTATAATGCCTATATTATGGACGTCTTTTTTCTTATACATTTGTATACACCAAACTTGAATTGTGTCGATAATCTACATTCATAATTCTTTTTGCTAACAGAATTATACGTTTGGACGATCTTTACTCTGTAATTGGGGATAATAATATCATTTAAGGGATTCTTTAAACGTAAGCAACAACATTAGATGTATAGATTTGCTCTATAAAATACTTAAAACCATTGCTCGTTTCTCCTCTTTGTCCTTAACATTATAGCGCTGTTAAGTGAGCGGTTGCTATTTTTGTATTCATTGTCATAACAAGCGGACGTCACCCGCATCGCAGCAACATGCACGCGTAAATGAGATCTAACTATATACCTAGTTATAGCGGATAGGTAGAGACAGAAGTGGTAGCCGACAACCCCGCATCCCCGGGCAACGCCGGCTGTGACGCTCTATAAATACACAGCAGGTGTGGTAGCGCGCGGGGTGCGGGGCACGCGGGCCGGGGGCATCCGCCTCTGCAGCGCTCCAAACTGTTCGCAGCGGCCAACGGACCTTAGCGACGCCATATCGATTGCGAGGGCTCCCCCTGTAGCGCGCCGTCGCTCATTGTACTCGGGCTGGGATGCCTTCTCCGGCATTTCCTGCCTCTAACTTGTCAAGTTGTCTACGTGGAGCCCGTCCGCGCCCCCACGCCTCTCCCCCGGTGCCTGTCTCACCAGGACGTCCGCCAGCTGCTTCAACTACATGAGTGGCCTATATGGCGTGTACTCGATTTATTAAAATTTTCATCCTATCACTCTTAAAACCATATACTAGACTTTTATGCGTATATAAGTGTTGGTTGTTACTTGTAGTTGATAGAAATATATTATATACTGTATATATTACATGTACTATGCATAACTATATTGTGATTAATACTCCAATAATTATTGTTATAATGACTTTTGATAAAAATTAAATTTTTTCTTGTCGCTAAGAATGAAATACTTCACTGATTACACGAAACATCATAACTAGCAGTATGAATCAAATAAATAATTACTTAAGTTTTTTTTCGATGGCCAATATAATCGCGTTAGATATAGATAATACGGAATACGCATACCTGCTTACGCTCTTTAAAATTGTCTTTGTAATGGGACGGAGAACGGACATAGGCCCTTTTTACAGTTGACGAGAATATGTACCTGCCTATATTATTTACTTATATAATATATACAATACTAAGAAAATAAAATTGAAAATATGATAAATAAGTTACTTTGATATTAATTTATATAATTATGGTAATATAGGCTATACACTGACCACCCATTCCATACTTATCTATTAATTTCGCTGTTAAACGATATTGAAGTTTCTTTGAGTAAACTAATAAATTATATAGAAAGCAACAATTGTATTAACTGTTGTGTCCTTTTAGTTCTTCCAATGGAATTTATGCGGTACCAGATATTTATGTACTTGTATTAAATTAATGTCATATTGCCAAAACAATAGTGGATTTAACTAAATACTTAATGAGTAATAATTTAATTTCATAAGTACAATAATGGAAATATGTATCAACCCATATGAGTTGTTTAGAAATCATATATATGTGAGTATATATATTATATACATATATATGATTTCATAATAATTATACAAATGTGAATCGGGAGACGTCTCTTAAATAAACATCATAGCATTGACAACTAGACAGTTTAGTGTACAACTGCGCGATTGAGATGTACCACAGTGAAGGTCGCCTGCTGCGTCAGCTTAGTTAATCGCGATCGGTGCCGCAGGAGAATAACATAGGATGATCACGTCGGCAGTCGGCAGGCGGACCCTCCGCACCCTCCCCGCGCCCACGCGCCCTCGGGCCGACCGCCAGCCGCCGCCGCCACGGGCGCTTGTCGGTCGCGGGTCGCTTCCTCGCCTGCCGCCTGCCGGCCGAGCGCCGCTGAGTCGGCCTCATTCAGTCGGCGACGTTCTCGCGCTTCGCACACGGCGCTCGCGGACCGCTGGTGCAGTACGCTGTGCGCCCCCTGTCGCACCACGCCGCGCGCCCCGCACCCCGCACACCGCCCCGCGCTCGCCAGGCGGCGGCGACCCTTGTCTCGGAACGTTTAACCGACACCGAGCATTTTTTTGTTGCAGCGGAGTATGCTACAACAGATGTCCTCGTCGCAAAGCGCGCAACTCGGCGAGGTCGCGACTCTCGCGCGCCCATTGGAACGCCGCCCGTGCGGCGACGCATCTTCTGAGGCCTCCTTGGACGCGGTGGAAGAATTTGAATTACCGCAGTGTAAAATAAAGAGGAATTACAATTGTGCCTACTGCAGTTTTTATACACAGAACCCCCGCATTTATCTCGTGCACACTCGAGACGTCCACTTTGAACGTTTGAAAATTTACAACTGTCCTTATTGTGTTTATGCTTCTCGGCATCTTCAGAAACTTACAAGACATATAAAAATGGTACATGAGATATCATTAGAAAAAGATATTAAAGAACCTGGAATAACGCCATCCACATCAGACACTGTTGAACAACCGTCAGAAAAGATGGAAGAGTTATTTGAAGAAGTAGAAGAATATGATGACGTACAAATGGACGAAGACGATGGTAATGAGGACGTCGCGGAACGAACTTTTGAAGGTGGCCATACAAACTCTTCGGAGGCCGCACCTACGGACATGGTACCTGGAAAGAATAATTTTTTTTCGTGCAGTAAATGTAGTTATACAACTCATATAAGGGGAAGATTTACAAAACATATTAAATATCATTCAATGCCCATGATTAAGTGTACATTGTGTGACTTCAGAACCCCCTATAAATGGAATTTAGATCGTCATATGAAAAATCATGGAGGTACAGGAACCTTCCACTGTTATATGTGCAACTTCACAGCAGATATTAGACAAAGCTTGACTGTACACGAAATGAATCATCACCCTCCTCCTGTTGGTCAATTGAGCTTAAACCGGCGTCGGAACCGGGTGGGCGCCAGCGACGCAACGTCTGCTATTGATATGACAGATGGCAATGCGCTCATTTCGAAAGAGGAGGAAGGGAGCGGAGACTCGCGATCCTCACACTCTGCATCGGTGAGTGTTGCCGCAAGCCATTTAGCACATGGGAGGCCGTGTCTAGGGGCCGCAGTGATGGGTGACGTCACGCCTCTTATCACTCCGGCTTTGCTGAGTGACTGCCGTACACTCCACTCGGCCCTTTGCGCGCTCTTGCATCATGCTTACTTACATATATGCATGTCGTTCGCGTTTCGTTTGCATTACGTGCATGAATACCAATGAATGTTTACCTTTAAATTATTTTATTTACTACAACTAATAAACACCATTTATTACGTTTTTGATCTTAAGTTTATATTGTTATCTGAACTGCTTGAAATGTTTAAAGCCGGCTTGACATATTGATAATCTTTATTATAAAATAACTGTTAGTCAGAAAATTTTACGTTTTTTTAATTTATTTACATAACAAGTTTCATATATGTCTTTTTGCTTTACGACAATGCGCACTTGAATTTTAGGGATAGGTTAACTTGAATTAGGTATATAACATAGGTATAATATAACATAGGTATAATAATATAGCATAAGTTTGTTATTTAAAAGGCGATGATTGCGAATTTAGTGTTACATTAAGTACAAAATTAATATATATATTTTTTTGAACTGTAGTTAGTGGAAAAATTAAACGAGGGAGATTTACTTTTGCTGCTAAATAAAATTTATAATGCCATGTTACGTAGGTCTAGGTCCGATTTATATTTGATACAATCCCATATATATATTTAAATATCCGTTATATATATATATATATATATATATATATATATATATATATATATATATATATATATATATATATATATATATATATATATATATATATATATATATGTATATATATACATATATATGTGTGTGTTGTAATTTGCCTACACAGTAATTATATACTTTAACTACAAATGTTTAATAACTTTTTATTTCCATTAAAAAATTAAAAAAATTAATATAAATGTTCTTTTATAGATATGAATATATTTTTCCTGGTTTTAAAAATATTTTTGTGTCTTTTCAGGATATGGGTCTTCAATATATGGATAAGGAAATAGTTAGTTGCAACAGTGACTCTAACGACGCTTCCACTTCTGATATTGCTAGAAAAGACAATATGCAAATAACAAAAGATACAGACAGTAATTTCTTATCAGAAGATGTTAGAAATCAAAAGCAAAGTAGAAAAGTTCCACGGCCTATCCCACAATTAATACCTTTAAACGCCTCAACGCCAAATCAAAGTAAAACCAGTGGTGAACCCCCTTCTAAAAAACTTAAGGAGTCCGAACAGTCGCCTGAAATGAATAATGCTCAAAAAATAGACAACATTCCTATGGATGTTAGTCTTACTCCAGTGAGTAACAGCAATTTAAAAGAATCATGTGTTCGTAAAAAGAACGAATCCTTTTTTGATAGGTTAAAAGAAAGATTATTAACAGAAACAGGGGAAGAAGGATCATTAATATGTAAAAATTGTGGATTTGAGAGTAAATGCTTGTCTGAACATTCAGTTCATGAAAAAAATTGTACTTCTCAAGCAAATCGTCAATTAACAAACTCATTACATTCTAGTCTAGGTTCTACACGGTGTCAAAACTGTCGACATAGGTGTAAATCGAGTGCCGATTTATATATACATATGCAATCTTGTAAAAAGAAAGATGTCATACAAGAAACTACGTCTGAAGTACATAACCAAGACAGCAGTGAAGCTGTCGCTATTGGCTATGAAAAAGAAGTGGAGCCACACCCCATGGAAAACGTTGTATTTGTATGGAATAACATAAGTCACGACACAAATAAATTTGATACACCGTTAGATATAAGCATCAACGATGATTCTACACTACCAGAACAACATCGAAATTTCGATTCTGAAGTAATTGATGATAATGATGCTGAAATCATGAATTTATCTCCTAGTCAAGCGGTTGGCAAAAAAGTATTTAAATGTCCTTATTGTCTATTTTGGGCATCGACTGCTTCAAGATTTCACGTTCATATAGTTGGACATTTGAATAAAAAACCATTTGAGTGCTCCTTGTGTAAATATAAGTCAAATTGGCGATGGGATATAACAAAACATATTAAGCTGAAATCTGCCAGAGATCCTGAACATGCTGAAGCTAAAGTGATAATGACCGACGAGACTGGTCGCCGTAACTACAGTAAATACAACAAATTTCTAGCAATGCCCAATTTAAATGAAAAGGGTGAGAATAAATTTCATTATATTGATCAAAGCATATCTTCAGATACTGTATTAGATGACGATATATTCAATGATATAAATGAAGGTGCCAATCAGCCTTTTGATATGCCCCTAAACCTTCAAACTCAGGGTCTCGAAAATAAATTTGAGTATGACAACAGAATATTTGACGCAAAAAAACCGAAAAGAACGTTGTGGAAATGCAAGAAGTGCCATTATAAGTGAGTATAAGAATAGAAATTATCAGTTACCTCTTTTAAAACATTTAAATATATTAATATATATGTAAAGATTATGACTGTATTTGAGTAAAATAATAGTTTCAAAGTTTCTAATAAAAATGTATTCTTAACAATAGCCTTTAAACTTTACAGGGACACATCAAGAGAGGCGCTGTTAGAACATGTCCGTGAGCATTCTAAGCCAGATGATGGAGAGGAAATAAAGGTTCCAAATAATATTAACAAAAAGCCAGATAACATGCCGGATCCAGCTGATTTGGCGTACCGATGCGGGCACTGCAACCAGTTGTCCAACTGGAAACATGTTATACAGGTTAGCACATTACTTTTGGTTATAATAATTGATTTAAATAAAACATATTTATAAATTTAACTTTTTATAAATATCATTGTTGCGAATATTAAATACTCTTCAAATAAAACAATTTAAGTCTTATGAATTGGATTCGTAATATGATTTTTTGCTATATTTAATCCTTTTAATTTCACTTAAACATTTACACTTTCAGAGACATTGTCGCCTTAAGCACGATGGAGTGATTAAGGTGATAACAACAGTTAAACCAAAACCTGAAACTTCTTCTCTATCAGCAAACGACATGAATAGTGACACTTGCACGAAATGTCCATTTAAAGCAACAGACAAAAACATGCTTTTGGCACACTTGCAACAACATCAACCATCACCGCAGTCTATATTCAAGTGCTATTTTTGTCCTTTCTTTGTTAAGGATGAACATGAACTCATTCAACATCTTATTTTGCATGGTATTACTGATCCAGAAGACTACATATCTAAAGCCATGGGATGCAAATCTCCTTTACCGGAACAGGCGCTACATAATCCGTTAAATTCTTCGTCAACTAAACGACATCGATGTACCGAATGTCCATATGAAACAAATAGCAAGTCTCAGTTTATGTACCACGAACAATTCCATCGTCTTCCGGCTGATACTCCATATAAATGTCAGGAATGCAATTATAGTGTATCAAAGAGGCATTTGCTTCACCAACACATGCGTGTTCACGGAATATTTGCTAAGAAAAATGATATGGAAACTGATTTCGAAAGTTCATCATCTAATGCTAATCAAATGGATGCGCAGTATGATTCAATACACCTTGACGAAATTCCGTTTGTATGGGTATCAGCTAAAAATGAGTTTCACAAGATGTATAAGTGTCGATATTGTTCATATGTGAATTCACAAAAATGTAAAATACCAAACCATGAAAAAATACATTGTGTGGTTTTTGAAAATAGTGACATTACCATATATAAATGTCTTGAATGTAAATTTACTTGTGACAACAGGGGAAGATTAGCTGAACACTCTAAAACTCATGGAGAAATATACGGACGCATTTACTGTCCAGTAGAGCCAGATATCCCGGATGAGGAACAGATAGCTAAATTGCGTAAAGTGATTGATCAAGATAAATTGAATGCTTCAGATGATTTGATAAAAGACGAAGAAAATCAAAATGAGTGTAAAGAAACTAAAACTTTATATTTCTGTCAAAAATGTCCAGCAAGATTCTTTTCTGATAGTGAAATTAAAGTTCACGACAAATTTCATGATCTAACATTCCAGAATAAATGTAAGAGCTGTGAATTTTCCGTGCCCCAAGAAAATGAATTAGATGTGCATAACTCTGTCCATACCGACGAATATAATACAAAAACAAAAATGCTTAAATTTGTACATAAAATACATGCTTTGTATAAAGATCCAAAATTACAATTTGTCCACTGTCCAGTGACATCGGACGTCACTTGGGTCGTCGCTAACCCAGGTAAGAATTATGATTATAGCGATTTGATAAGAAGATCGGATGCAAAACACACACCTAAACAGTACTATTGTAAAGAATGTCCGGCTAAATTTTTTAAAACTTCTGCTTTGAGTTATCACGTAGGGTTGCACGGAGGTGATGGTGATCATAAATGTAAGAAATGTAGCTATGCTGTCAAAAACCTTGGTAATTTAGCTAAGCATGAGCTCTTACACGAAAATGAACCTAAAGCTTCCAATTGTGATTATGAATCAGGTGAAGATATGGATTATAAAAATGTTCCCTTATCGGGCACTGATTTATTTCAAAGGAAGACTGAAGCCCAGAAAAGAGTGTTAACGGACAAAGATAAACTTGTGAAACCTAATGATCATTTTCCACCTGTACTTCAAGCTGATCCACAATTTGGGTATTTAATGCATGGTAATCCAGAATTTATATACCCTACATACCTTAAAAATGGAAGGCAAAAAGAAAAACGCTATAAATGTCACAAATGCCCATCAGCATTCGAAAAGAGAGAACAATATAAAATACATTTGTCTTTACATGGATCTAAACAAAGGTACAAATGTGAAATATGTGATTACTCCGTTAAATACTATGCCAATTATGTACAGCATATGAGAAAACATCAAATGAACGATGAAGCGCAAGCGGAAAGGAAGAAGGGCATTAATGGTTTCTCAGAGAACGAATGTGAAAGCACAGTAAATAAACTAGATGATAATGGTGATAATATTAAATTAGCTATAAAAACTATGCCTAAAAGACCAGTTCGAAGTGATTTTCAACAATTTTCTATAAGTGACCAGCAAACCTTACGATTACTGCAGCGTCGTCGCTCGATTAATAAAAATGCAAAAGAAGGTAATACGTCTGAGCTTTCTCCCATCAAAGACCGAAAAATGCATATGTGCATTTTTTGTCCTTACACAAATCAACGTCAAGATGCCCTTAATAACCATTACAGACGGCACGATGACTCGTGTGTATTGAACAGCGGTAGTCATAAATGTTCGTACTGTGATTTAGTAGTGGTACAATCCCATTTTCTTCGAGAACATATAAAAACACATTTCAGTTATCAGAAAAATCTGAGTCCTGAATGTTTCGTGGCCAATGAAAATGTTACATTCTCTATTACCAAGCTGGATGAAAGTGAATCGTGTCAAGACTTCAAGTTAGATGTGCTAACACAAAATAAACTGTGCAATGAAAATAAGATATTTGTTAAAATTAAAACAGGTGAACTGTCTACAGCTTAGTTAATTAAGTAGAATAATTTTGCAACTATAATGTATATAGTGTATAAATAAAATTTTAAGTTGTTCTACACTGAGAGCAAAAATGTATCCATTGATTTTCACCAAAGTATAACTTGCCATATTAGATAAGAAAAATTTGGCAAACGTTTTTTTTCATGGGTATTACTTTATTTTTTTAATATATAATTTGGCCAGTAAATAAATTTATTTTAAATATTTTTACCATATTATACTTACTGTGAGGAGTCATATTCATTTGAAAGATAAAATCACATTATAATAAATGAGTGTCCAAGTACTTATATAGCTTAGATTAAATTAACTATTAAAAGATATAAATTTATGTATATAATGACATTTGAAACGCCAAAAGAGATTAATCTGTAAAAAGATATATAGACTACTATACTATAAGCATATAATTTTCAGAATTGAAGTACAAAATTTTACTACACATTGTATATAAATACTTATACATAGCATTTTTATAAAACAAGTAAAATTATGGATGCTTAAAAAACTATGTAAAAGAAATGTTTTGGAACATGTATATTATAAATTTTATTAATAATCTAGACTACTGCTAAGCTATAGAAGCATTGATTTCATAAAATTTAATGTGTAATAATTTAGGTAACCCTCATGTTGAATAACTATATATTTAGAAATATACTTAGGTGTTCTTAATCACTAGATTGTGTGCATGTTTTAGTATACGCTTTTAGTAGTGCTAGCAAATAGGCAAAATTTTAAGAATCAAACAATATTGAATATCTACAAAACAAGACAATAAAAGGAAAAACAAGAACATTCAATAAGTTTACTTCTTCCAATATTATAAAAATATATTAGTATATTTTTGCACATAATCTATGCAAAATAGTGAGTTAAGATGATTCTGTTTTCTTTATAAAACCCTTAAAGGGCACATTCCTGTTGTAAATTGAGAAAATTATAATTATGTGATACATATTTTGTAGTTTTAATTTTTGATTAAATAAAAAGATATGGATAATTTGTAAGCAGGTTAATTTATTTTATTAAGTTTAAAACTAAGTTTTTCTTATCTACTTCACACATTTCATTGTCAATAGCAATAAGTCAATGCAATGAAATAGGAAAACATAATTCATATTAAAAGTGAAGAATATTTATTTGATACACCAGTGTACCATATCATAAAGATACACTATTATTCTAAATTTAGTAAAAGCAGTCTTAACAGAATTTCCAACGATTTCCACATTCATTGCAGAGAACAAAAGTAGTCATAGGTTCATCAGAGCTTCTTGTTTGAAGTTGGTTGTATGTACAATTCTTCTTTTTGCATTTTCCACATTTGAGCATGTCTGTTTTAGTACCCTGAACAGTTGCAAGTTGAGCATCATCAATAGCTTCTTTAATAAATTTCTCACGTAATTTTTTCATTTCATCACTTGCCATCTCCTCTGGGGTCATTTTTGCAAGACGTGATGCAGCTATCACTCCATTGAGGAAATTAGTTCGTAAAGTGGGATTTTTGAGATCTTTTAAATTGGCCACTCTGGACCGAACCCTGTTTTTATATCTCATATCTGTATTTTTGAATTCTCCATAAATGCACTCCTCTAATTCCTCAGCAAGTTCTTCAGGAGAGGCACAAGCATTTGGAGTTTCACCATCAATCTTCAATGCTTGAGCTAATAATTCTCGACATTTTAGTCGAACAGCATCAGTAGTGTTTGACTGTGGCGGGAATGATGCAGGCAATTTTTTATCTTTTTCTTTGTCGTCTTTTTTCTCTTTATCTTTGCTGGAATCCTTCTTTGGTTTAGAAGAATTACCAGATTCTTTAGAAGGTGTTGGTGGTGTAGATAAGAACTTTTTCCAGTTTTTAATAAGAGTTTTGCAAAGAGATATTACTTCTTCGTCTTTACTGGATTTTCGTAGTGCATTAACAGTCATACCTATTCTGGTTTTAGTCAGAACATCCAAGTTTATGGCCATAGTTTGTAAAGCCTTCAAAAGTTCCAGTGCCTCTTCTTGACCCTAAAATAAAATTTGCTTTATTTATTACAAATAGGTCCATGATTACTTCATAAGTCAAAACTTAAATTTGCGGCATTCGATTATCCATGTTGTTTATAAGTTTTTATCATATCTGTCTAAATGTAAGGACGTATCATGTTTAAGTACAGTTATTATAAGTTATAATATTCAAAATAAACAGAAATAACACAACCAGCATTGCTTTTATTTATATAGCGTTAGTATTAGGACAACTTATTGTAGTTTTATTATATCTATCACAACAGTCCACACCTACCGTGCCATCATCTGATGTCATCTTTGTTAGTTTTTTCTGTATTTTCATCACATCCTCTTCGACGCTCATTTTTATTTCTAAATTGATCAAATTCAATTCCCGCCTAATTTAACAAGCAATATACGAAAAATATTGGTAAATCGACCACCATACTATATAGGCATAGACTAGAAAAAATTGACATTATGTCAAAATGTCATTGTACAACTTGCCAGTTGTATAAATGTTCTACGTAAAACGTATCTATAGTTTATTGGACAATATTTTTAGAACTTCTCTCGTTGAAATAACAACTAAAATGCCCTAATTATGACTCTATATAAAAAACAAAATAAGTGTATTTATTTTACAAATAGGCAATTTAGCAATGGTAGGAGGTTTCTTTCGTAATATTTTAGTAATAATATATAAAGCAAAGAATCTGCATTTCTTAATTGCTTGTAATAACTATATAAATAAATAAACTATTTAATTAATAGGGTACTTTTTTATTATGTTATATAAATATTTATATATGATTATATTAAAAGTCTGTTTATGGGATTAATAATCAGTAAGCCGTACATTTTAAATGTCTTGTGAAATAAAATATTATTAAAACCACACTCTATTGTTAGGTTTAGAAAGTATGTTATTGACCTTTCTTGGTATTGCTTAATTTAGGTGCAAATTTCATTAAAAAAAAGCAAATATTATTATATAAATAGTCACAGAAAATTCTAAATATATTTTAAAATTGGAAAAATAATATTTATTACATTATGTTGTAATAATACAGTAGAAACACGATTAACCGGCCCTTAGTTATATGGGTTGACGACTATCTGGACGACCGAAATTATTAAATGTTTTTATCCAAATTTCTAAATAAATATTGATTTACGTTAATATGTACTAGTTGTTTTTAATAAACATATATTAACCGATTTTATTCATAGATATGATACATACGTAAGCATAAATTGATAGTACATAGGTACTATCGATTATTAAGATTTACGAATATCGAACGAGTTTCTATTGTAATTTAAGACAATTTTGATAAAGGATTATTAGTATTAGTGTTAGATGATTTTATTACCCTATGTGAATGTGATAAAAGAAGAGATAAAATTTTGTCTATGGTGTAGTTTTTGAACTCAGTCAGCCAACGAATTCGGGAGATTTTTAGATATTAATAAATTATAGATTTCGTTTAGAGATAAACCCGCCATTGTAAACAAACTTTTACTGTATATCATTTCTTTTTAATACTTTTTACACTATAAAGAATATAATACAATATAAATAATAAAATATAAAAGTGACACTAATGTAACATTTTGAATATATATTCCATTTGACATCAAATCCAATAAACTTGGAAGTTCAAAATACAGTAAAATGTTTTAATAAAATGTAGGCTTCACTTGAGTCGTTTTGGTGTAGTCATAGCAAAACATAATATTCAATAGAGAAGATAAAGTAGAGATGTAATCAAATATAATAGATAAGACAGAAACAACAACAAACAAATGTAATGTAAGATTAAATTAGTTAATATGAGATTAAAAGTATTAAATGCACAATATATGCTTCCATTTGATCATGCCCTTGGAGGGGCCCACATCAAAATACTGATAATACTAAAGTATACTATCAGTAAAATAACAAAAAATAGTGTCACATTAGGGATAACAAGCCCTACTTTAAATGTATTATGCATATACCTAATATAGTTAGGTACAAGGTACACATCAACAACAGCTTATTTATAATTTTTGTCTCGTTACTGCTTGTGTGTCCATCTGTCTGTTTTTCGACTTTCACTCAAAAACAAGTGATGACGGATTTCAATTTTTTTTGTATAGCTGTTAGTCCTCTGTGATAATTTTTTACCATTCTTTATGAGATATGAAAAGTTATTTAGGTCATAATTTTATGATAAAGTTAAAAAATTAAACACATCAAATACATATCATATCAAATTTTGAAGAGTGCAAAACATTATATATGTTTGTTTTTTGGAAATGTTTTCTAACTTTAAATTCATATCCAACTCGGCAACATTTTTTTTTAAATTTAAGCTATTTTAGGCTAGATAATAAATAGATACATAAAAACTATGCAAACTAAATCTTAAATTTTAAAAACTTAAATTCGTAAAAAATATTGTTTATTTTCATATTTAATATCATACGATAAACCTAAAGACAATTACAATAATTGTCCATATGTAACTATATTTTTACTTTTTTTTAATTACCCACATCTAAGCAGGTAAACTATAAAAATGATACAATATTTTGTAATAAGTATGTGGTAGATAAAGATTTCCTCTTCGAGGAAAAACCTACACTTTTAGAATGATATAAGTACTTTACAAGTTTTGAACGGTGACATGTTATTTTTCCTTAAGGAAGAATTAAAAAAAAAAACAAAAGAATCCTTAAAAATAATCAATTTATGCAAATTATGTAGTCCACACTGTAAGTTTAAGTATTTTAGAACTATGTACCTAATAATTATTAAATTTGTCTCGAAATGTTGCTGTTTAAATTAAAATGAGATTTAAAATAATGTGATATTGTACTTACAATTATTATTTCTTATATATATTAATTAATAAACTAAAAACTGTGTACGAAATTCGATATCCTCACTCGCGGTTCGCTTTGTTGATTGGTAAGCATGTTTTCTTATGCAAGTGTGACTGACTGTGTATTCCTGAAATCCTCATAGTGAGGCATTTTGCTCTGTCATCATATAGCAAATATTCACGTAGGTATATGACAATGCGCCTAATACTTAACACTCGCGCACATTACACATATGAGTGATTATAGGTACCTATCGGGTTATTCCCTTGTTCCATTGTCAGTCAGCTAGGAAAATAATGCTTATTTCGAGTAGGTATATTACAGCAGTCTATTGTCAATGTCTGAGGATCGAACCCAGAAACCGTCGCGTTACAGGCAGACATTGCGCCTCTGCGCTAAGACGGTCCTCATCACGGTCATCAAATGTAAAAACAAAGTTATTAAAAAAATATCGGGTAATGCGGGTAGTATTCACACACCCGGGACTCCACTCCAATGCCATTATTTTATGTATTCCCTCAAGGAAAACAAATATGAATTTTGAAGATTGTAGAAACGATAAAAATATGACTATAATATATCTATAATATCTCAAAACCTAACGAAAACATATCAAAAGCACAAAGTATTCCATGGGTTCATCTGGCAAACTGGCTGGACTCGGTACTGAGTCAAAAATGTTAGTTTTGGTAGATTGTGGAGCTCAAAATATTTCCTGGAAACAGCGACGTGTAGGTTTCTTTTCACGTATACTCCGTTATCCGTGCTCTCTACTTAACTAAATATGAAATAAATTTAATGTAAAAATATTAAATTATAGTTAAATTAAAAAGATAGTACCAACATCAAAGTTTCTGAGAGGCCAAGACATTTTAGCAAATTATAAGCTTATATATTTATATAATTTCGCTGCCAATGCTGCCGCGTACAACAAGCTCTAAGCCTGTTCCTATATCTAAGCCTAAACTTATTCCTTTCTATTATAATGAACTTGTTATGTGTAAAATTATGATTTTTAGGCATTTGTGTTCCTTTCCCTCAGGATTTTAAAACTCTTTTATAAACTCTATAACGAATAAACTTTGTTATAAGCTCTTACATATGTTTATCATATCTATTCTTATATAGCCAGTTGTTAGGAGCAAGATTAGCTGCTTTAGATTTCTAAATATTTATCATAGCACCTCAACTATCGACCCATATCTAAGAGTACCCAGCCAGCAAGTGCTTAATTCCTGCTACTACCATCTTATAGTCAATTTCCGTCATTTCCGAAGACACTAAAGGTAAAGTTTTCGGTTTTGACTACCATCGGCCTTATTACATACACTGCTGATCGCATAACTTATATCGAATATACAAATATTAATCGAATCGTCAAAATAACTCTTCCCTTTTAAGGTCGGTTAAAAATATTTCTATATTGTTCTCTGAACAATGACTTCAATAAAAACCTACTAGGTACTTAACGTTCAGTCGCTTGCCAATTGACGTTGAAGATAAGTAGTAAAAGAATAAATTTTAATTAAAAAGTATTTTATCTTATGACTTACACTATAGGTAATCTAAGAATAAAAATATACCATATAAGAATATAAGGTGTTAACTCTATCGGGCTTAACATAATGCACTTCAAGTTAACATATTACATATATTTCATTGTAATGCATATGCTAGTGCTAAAATATTAATAATATAATAAAATGTTCTAATGAGAACATTATAAAATGGTATTAGTTAATTTTAGAAGTGGAATTCAATTTCGGCTTATAATTTACCCAGGAATACTAAGGTACAGGTAATAGGATAGAATGTATTTAATTTTTAACAACGTTTTCATGTTGACAAGTTGGGGGATGCAACATATAATTAATAGTTTTCAAATTCCATTTATAACAAAGAATAAAAGTTTGTCCGTTTATATCTTGGATGGTGTCACATTCACCAACTATAAGGATACTATGACAACTCATTAAAATAAAAAACCAACCAACCAACCAAATTTAAAATATTTTAATAAGCGTTTCGCTCTCGCTTTGTCTCCCGACCTGGATAATTGTATAATTTATTTTGTAACTTTACGCTGTATTCCTTACATATAAGGGGCAATAGAAGGAATCTACCGTTAAAACACTCTGATCCCCACTTTCTCCGTGCTTTACCTTGATGTCAGTTCTTTATTTTAATAATTTAATAAATAAGTTATATCATTTGAATTATGCTATATAAGATGAAATCCCTTTTTTAATAAAAAAAAATATTGATTATTTAAAATAGAGTTGTGAATTATTCAATTAATACTAGAATGTATCTAACAAATATTTATTAGCCGTTAATTACAAAAGGAAAATTAGCATGAAGCTAATTCGATTATGTTCTATGTAATAAATTCTCTTTCGGTATTATTTCAATACAAGGAAAATTTTTAATATTTTTTTCTGGATGAGTTACAACAGATGCGGACATTATTTAAAAAAAAATTGAAAAATAAATAATAAATATTAAAACTTTTATTTGCAGACACCTTAAATTATTTCTTATGTATGCTATACACAAATACACTAAATATAACCAACATAGGAGTTATTTTCCAAAGATTAAATAAGCAAATAGTTATTCCTTGTTTATAATTTTACACATATCTTGTATACCAATGATCACACAACTGTGCTGCGTTTATTACGTTTGTCAAATAATGTACAGAGTTATTTACTAAAAACATTACAAATATATATAACAAAAACATCTTTTATAGCTATTTATTGTTATCGCTCAAAACCTTTACAATTTTTTATTTTTCACTTTCAAAATATATTCAATCTAAGAGTTTTATTGATTTATAATATATATTAGATAGATTGATCTGTCTACAGTAAATATTCTTTGTGTTTGCGCCCTTCCATTGCAAAGCGCGGGGCGCGTTAAATAGCTTAAAAGTTGCGAGGTCGCGGCGTTCCGAACCATTCACACATTGTCCTACGTGCACCTCGCGTCTCATTGAACTTAGAGGTAAAAGCTATCGATAATTTTTAATTATATATTTTTATTTAAATTATATTATTAATTATTATATATTACTTATAGATTTGGAAGCAATAGCATAAGCTTTCAGGAAACATATTGAGTAAATTATAAAACAGATATTTTCAGGTTTGTTTCCAGGTAAAATATTTTGTAAGTTCTAAGAGAAATGCTTGGTGCTGTATGTATCCAAGTAATGATATTCTAAAAAATCTAACACATCATTCTCTGCAAAGTTATTTTGTTTCATATATTTGAGCAATCGCTGTCAATACATCGATATTTCAACACTTATGTAGAACGAGTCGCTCAGAATGCTTTAAGATCTAAAGAACCGAAAAGGCCCTGACATAGTTTAAATTGTTTGGTTTTTGACTCTAAATTTAAAAACGTTCTTGATGATAAAAATGGCCATCAAATAAACTGGATTAACGTGAAACATGGTAACTAATGATTTTTTTTACTATCCTAGAATCTACTCAAGATGATGTTCAGCTACTTCATAGCGGTACTCTCCGTGGTAGCCTACGCCCAGGCGTACTCGTCAGGAGCCCCTGAAAGCGCTTGTCTTGATATGATCCCGCGTCACCCTGTCGAACCCCAAAAACAGCCAGCTCCATACATCATTACTACTAGTACCAAGGTATGAACAAAAAAAAATTAAGTAAAGATTTATATATCTGTATTTATTATATAAATAGTACTAGGAATAAATTATGAATGAAGGTAAAAGCACGTTTAATAGGTAAAATGACACAAATCAATAGTCTATCATTGGTTTTTAATTTAATATTTTCCTTTCACTTACAAATTAAGCATTCAATCAATCTATGTTTAACATGATAATAATAGGCAAATATAAAAGTAATTTGAATATTCAAGAATTTATATACTAATAAATTATAAAATACTCTCACATATGGAATATTTTGTCACTAGTTTCTCTTGGTCTACCATATACCGTATTGTATATAAAGCTCTATGGTACAGCACGAAAACGAAAAAACAAACATTGTTTAGGACATCTTGGCAAAGTATTGGTAATAAAAAAATTAAGCAGGTATTATTAAAATTTATATTAGGACTTTATGCAGTAATAACCTTGAATGTTGCAATTAAAATATGTTTCCTGATGTAATTGACAGGAAGTTAAGGCGGGCAGTCCCATGGAAATCACTATATCCGGTAAAAGCCCTTCTGACACAATCCGCGGTCTGATGCTCCAGGCGCGCGCAGGGGAAAAGTTCGACAAAATTGTTGGTGTTTTCAGCAAAATTGCACCCAATGATCCTCTTTTCAGAACTATGAAGTGCAAAGTTGACGGGGTAAGTTAAAAAAAATAATTAATTTAAAAAAAATATTGATAAAGAGTAGTTCGAAATTAAGATAATGTGATTTTTTATTATTTTTTAATATTATTTTATATATATTCAAACAACACATTTGTTAATTATTGCTTAAAGGCAAAAATCAAAGGTCAGGTTATACGAATCCTTTCTCATTTATTTTTTGCATAGCGGCGTAACTTTTATAGAAACCAAAGCAATTTTTTTTCATTCGTTGAAAAGAAGTATTATGTTTTTTTCTACAAACCATCATTCAATCATTCAATCATTAATGTTGATTTCGCAAGAGGTTAAATCATTTACTATAATTACTTATATAATTAACGACATGAGACTTCTACAATATAATTTCTGAATGATCTTGAAATAAGTCCATTGCCACCGCGTTTCCGGCGTTGGTTACACGCGACCGTTGCAGGTCGAATGGCGATCGATAGATGGAAATATAAAGTTTAAATAAAAATTAAAAGTTTATACATACATATTCCGTGTCAAACTTTAAATATATAATTTCCAGGAGGTAAATTTTTAAAGATATAAATATGATTGTCTATAATATAAATAAATAAATATGATTGTTGATTACAAATTTAGTTATTTATTTAGATAACATTGCCAGTTTCCTTTTTACAGACTTATTTAAAAAATTTGTGTAAAAACTGCGAACAATATCTTGCGTGTCAGTAGTACTGTATCTTATGCCTACTTATGCCATTTAAATTTCTTAAAAATTAATTATTAAATGATAAAACAAAAATTGTAATGCATATTTATAATTACTCAATGTTCAAATATGACTTTATCAATTTTTTGCTCGTAAAATTATTTTTATTAACGTTCCTTTTTTTATAGGTAGCATGGTTACAAATATTTGTCAATTAAATATCCAAAGATATTTATTTACATTTCAAAGAATTTATTAAACTTCCTTGTTATACTGTAACAATGTCTTGTCGTGTCTGTCCAAATGGAGACATTATATAAAAACATTCTTTGTTGTTAGACCTTCACGTTCAAATACTTTTTTGTTTCTTCAGATCAAACAGAGTAGCTAGTTGTTTATTTTCATTTCAGATAAAATCCTACATAATATTAAGCCTAATAATGATGAATTATTCAAAGCAATTTATTACGAGACATGTTAGGATTGTTGAAGTATTGGTAATAAAAAAATTAAGCAGGTATTATTAAAAAAATAGATCAATTTATATTAGGACCTTATGCTTATATGTTAAGGTTTACTCCATAAATATTTATAAGTTGACTATTCAGAATATTTTAGTATCTAATTAATAGTATTACTCAATTCGACCATCAAAAATCTACTTTAATTTTAACAACCAAACCAGCCAATATCCTTGTGTCATGTTTACTTTTATATGCATAGGGTTGCTCTAAAAAGATCGCCTTTTGTGATAAGGTCACCTTAACACCGATTGGGGTGTTAAGGTGGCCTTATCACAAAAGTAAAAGTAAAGTAAAAGTGCAATTGTATTATGTTTTTCTTTTTTATTTTTATTCTTTGTGTTTGTGTTATAATGAAATAAATAAAGAAATCAACGTTTGTGATATAACTCGATATATTATCTAATAAATTTTAATCCTCTATATCCTCTAGTTTTCTATGAAATAAAATATTGCAAGATATTTAGTAGCTACGAAAACCCACTTGCATATTGTGTAGCAGCATAGAATTTCGTACTTTATATCGTATCTATTCATTTCAAATGAATCTGAACTTTACCTAATACATTTTAATTTCGTTCGTTTTTCGCACGACTTTGCTCTGTGCAAACCAAATAAAAATCACATTTTTTTTCACAAATTGACCAACAAAAATTTGCGATCCCGTGCATTTTGTTTGCTGTCAACTACACAAATAAAATGGTAATTGTTTGGTATCGTGATATACCGACAAATTTCCAATATTCAATACTTTCCATTTTTTGACACTATAAATTCTAAGATATTCCTAAATTTAATCTAGGTCAACGAGACTCACTGATAAATTTTGAATATTATTTGACAGCGGATAAGATTGTCTGTTAAGAATATAAAAATGACGTAGATAGTAGCTGAGTTTTTTAGCGCATTGTTTAAAATTTCGCATATAGGAGAACTTTTAGTGAGCGACTGCATGTGCACTAATCAAAATTTTTTTTTTACTCCACCTGACTGTCACATAGGTAAATCAAACAAGATAGTTCTTGCACTGCTAAATAAGTTTTCTCAAATGGGATTGTAATTAAACTTGAACTCATGGCATCGCACTCATCAGTAACTTTATTCATAAGAATAAACTGATATTAACGCAACCTAAATTATTTTATAAATTATTTCGTAATGTATTTCGAATTACATTACATTAACTTTAGTACCATCACAAATCACATCTAAGCGCGACCTTATGCACTAACAACCTTGAGTGTTGCAATCTACCTACGTCTCTTGAAGTCGTAAGATATAAGCCTAGCTTATTTGCGCCATAGTTGATTTTAAATGTTAGGCTGGATATTATTCTTTTTAAAATACTCAATCTAATATAAATAATTATAATTTATATATCACATCTTTTGGTATTCTATCTCAATGGTTTAGTAGTAGTAGTGATCCTAACTAACTTATGTAACTTATGAAAAAATATACATATAACAGTAGGGCAATTATGATAATAAAATTTACCGTTAAAAAACATCCAAACAAAGGTCAGTAATATTTGAGTAAATGAAAACTGTACCAATCATTAGAGTATCATTATTTTATACTTCTGTAAAAATATGACCAAAAATACTGTCTTTATTAAAGAAATAAATCAAAATTCTAATAAGGTAAAAGAACTCAACAGTACGACGACTACTCATAAGTTTCAGTCACTCCATTAAAAAGATAATTAAATGACTCGGTTATTTACTTTCCAGGAATTTTTGCCTTTGTTATGACTTATATATATGGGACCTTACGAGTAATGTCGTCGAGGTCAGTGATTACTACTAAAATGACTACATAAACCACAAGAATGGAATTAAGTTAATAAGGATAACGTAAAGTACCTTTAAAAAAAGGAATTAGAAATAAACATCAACACTATAATACTTGGTAGTAATAATTAAATCTAAGAATTCAGAAACATTTTCATAATTTGATAATCAACTATTAAGTTTAATAATTTTTATTTGCTATAAATCCTATCTGAAATACTCAATATATGTCACTAGTCTCCGAGAGCCATTTTTGAAATTATTCACTAAATACAATTCTGTTACATAATTAAACTAAATTGTATCTATTTAGTGATACGTCTGATAAAATGCTTTAAAACAAATTGTTCTTATTATCAGGACACTGTCACTCACAAGAAGCACGAGCACAAGGACGACAAACAAACCGTCTCCTTTGTTTGGACCCCCCCTGCAGACCTCAATGACATTATCAAATTCAGGTAAATAAATTCTTTTTACATCTACACACCATCACCATCTACTTTCACACTTAATGATCAAATCAAAGTACATACATAGTAGATTCACATCTTTTTCCGCATAGCAGGATAGGAGACTTCGATATATATACGTTGCGTTGTTTGCTGCAGAAACTCCATACTACGCTTTCTTTAGCCAAAGTAAAAAAGAAAGCTTATTAAAAGAGAACAAATGTCGTTAAGATATTTAAATTTTTATCGTCACATAAGTATAATATTTATACTAGACACGTTATTTTACCATCACATTTTTTTATTTCAGGGCTACTATTGCTCTTAACGGTGCTGTCTTCTGGGTTGGCGTGGAGTCTGCCCCGGTCAAAGTGCGCCAATAAATTAATAAATAAATTATAATTATAAGTTACGCCTACAAAATAATTCTATTTTATTATTCAAGATGCTGTGAATTGTAATTTATGTTTTACTTAAAAAATAAACATTTTCAATAATTTACGATCTTTATTTCCAATAAATGTAGAAAAAAAAGTACCAAAAGTTTGTTAACATTTATTCTACTTGTAGCACCTAGTAAAATTGTCTTAGAGATCAATACAAAAAATTCGTATATTTCACATGAACAAACACTCATATTTATAAGCAAGAATTCATGTAATCAAAGGCAAGTAAAACATCAAAGTATTTAAATTCTTTCTGATTGCAAATATGAGTGTAAATTTCAGAACACTTTACATGATTAACCAAAGTGTGTGATAATAATAAAGCTTATGTGTCACATATAATAAGTCTAATTTAAAAATCAAGTACAACTACCTTGAAGACAAAGCAATTCCAGCAAGTTTATTGTTACTTTATTAGTGTTAAACCCTTTAGTCTCAATAATGGCAGTTATTCAATATTTAAAGTGGCTTAATTAATTTATCCTAAGGATTAAATAAAAGGGATTGAAATGAGTGCACAAAAGCTAAGTAACTAAATAGAGAATAGTTGCAAGTGATAATATATGAATTTAACTTTAATATGGTATAAAAGCACATGCTATACTAAGTTTTTAACTTACATCTTTTGGTCTATATGAGAAATATGTAGAAAAGTATTAGCAAAATGGACTTGGAAAATTATAACTTATAAAATGTAAATGTATGATAAGTGTATATAAAAATATTGACTTAGATTTAAATTGATTTTATTTTTTAAATATATTAGTACTAAAATGCAAGCAACTGGACGACACAATCTTCACAATTTATCCAAATTCAACTTTATTATCTATCTAGGCCATTTTCTATGCTAATATTTTTATATACATTGTAATTAGATGATGATTTTCTTAATTACTTCGTTATTGAACACTTCTCATATATATGATGGCAGTGGCTATCTTCACTTGATTAATAATACCTAGCTAGCCTTAGAAGACACTATTCAAAAATCTTAGGTATATCAATATAACTTTCATACTTCATTATATATTTATATAGTAAAATCTCCTTTATTAAAAAAATCTACAAATCAAATATTTATTAACCAAAAAGATTTGAAAACAAAGGCTATATACTACATATTGATTAATATGATTATATAATCCAGTTATATAACATATCAATAGTGTGGAACTTCTGTTTAGGGAGATTTTACTACATACATAGTATGTTAAGGTCAAACTACTACTTAGATGATATTTTAGAAATAATGTGGATTACAGATTATTAAATTTGTAAACAATGTATTCATAGAGTTGGTAGAGAATCACATAGTAAAAAACCTACATACAGTAAATTTGGCTGATAAATATTTTTATAAGCATTATCTTTTCTAGAAATATATTTGGAAGTATGTCTGAGTATGTAATAACATACATGTTTCATATTCCAGTGGAAGAAGATTACAGTCATTTGAGCATATACAATGATTTAGAAATATCCACACATGTAAAGGTTTAGAAAACACTAATTGACAGCTACATATAAATTTCTAAATAGACACCAAGTATATTATAAATTGTTTATTTTTATACAGCAAATGTGTATCAATATGTATAAGGATATAGAGAGCTACAAAAATTTAAAATAATAAAACAATGTATTCTTAAATTTATATAAGTACTACCATTATAGAATGTGACAAAAAATTGTGACTCTCAATAATACATGATCAAATTAGGTTAGTAAAAATTTTAAATTCTTTACTTGATTATAAAGTTCTCAATATTACCTATTTATAAATTAAATACATAAAGATTATCAAAATTCATGGAAGATGTATCGATTTTTGCAGATCTGAATTTTTTTCTAATGACAAAATAATGAATTTTGTATAATTTTATCAAATTGCCCTGGTCCAGTTTAGTAATAAAAATGAAACTCTTTAACATTATGTAAATATTTCAATCACATCTTAATAATTAGTTCACCATATATAATTAAAAGAAAATATGAGATTAAATAATAAATTAATTAGGTCTAAAAGAAAGTAAATATAAATAACCTCTTATTTGGCTTAAATTAAATGCATTGTAAGAATAGAGTTCCTTATCTAAATATGAAAAATCACAGTTAATACTGAACTGAAAATAAATAAATATATAGAAATTGATCGAGCTATCATTGCTGCTGTATGAAATAGCTTTGTCTCTTTAGCTGCCTATAAAGAGATATATACTTTCCAGCAGCTGAAGTTCGGGGCACCACATACTGTTTACAAAATAGTTTAGGGTCTTGAGCTCTTTCAGACAATTCTCCACAGTCAAGTGCCCTTAAGAATGCCAGTACAAAGGTGAAACAGTTGTGTCTCTCTTCATTATATCTTTCAGGTTCCCATAGTGGACTTAGACTTATCTAAACATAAAAAAGTACTGACAACAAATATAATAATGTAACAAATATAGATAATATCTAAATTTAAATATTTTACCTTTAATAACACACTATCCCAAATTTCATTCCACAGCTCATCAAATTGTTCTAATAAAAGACATTGATCCCAATCCAAGCTAATTTCACGATTACTCCATTTTTTTGTTACTGGGTCTACACCTTTTATTCCTTCCTCACTAAATTCCAAAACATATCCTTGAGAGTTAGTGACCCCAATATGCAAGTCTTTGGAATTGTAATAGTCACTGTAAAACAATGTTTTAAACGCCTATTGTATTGAAATTGATAAAGTTTGTGAGTCATGTTCAGAAAAATTGGTCATATATTTAAAATTATAAAAACTTACTTGAGGAAATCACCATGAGTAGGCTTCATAATAATAGCCCGTGGATGCTGAGATGCTTTTACAAAAGGATATGGAACTCTGTAAAAAAATAGGCCGCTTAGCAACATACTCTCTCCATTAATATTATAAGAAGACCGATATACTAACGAGCACAAATAAACTTACCTAAATGGCAAAAGATTATAGTCATATCTGTCTAATTTTTGTTGACAAACGGGACATTTTTCGGGTATAATAGTACAAAAAACTTTATGTTCACAATGGTGGAAACAAAGAATACCCGGATCCATTTTTAGCACTGATTTCTTTGTTGCTATAAATGAAAGTACAACAATTTAGCTTTGAAAATTGAAGCTTGTCTACTAATAGTCTTTTCGGGCTAAGTAAAGTTGGAAAATTGCAACGAAATCTGACTGACTAAGCAAAATCCTGATATAAAACTAGAGGCAGTACGATGTTGAGCTCCTTCCACAATTCACATCTTGACGGCCTTCAAACTTCAAAGTAAAGCAACGTTCGGAAATCTTATTATTCTTAATCTCAATAAATCTAATATCTCTACCAGCCTCTAAAAAAATTTAAAATTACGTCTTTTATGCGATATTATAATTTAATCCATCTTATTACTATGAAATTAAGGTAATATCAAAGTTATAAAAGTTACTAATTTTGAACCAAATTTTTGAACGTAACTCCGATTGTAACAATTGACAACACATGGTTCAATGGTTGGTTTCAAAATTGATCCCTTTGCGTTTATTGGCTATAATCTGAAACATAAATATGTGCGGGAAAGTTTAAACTTAAGTTTATTTTAATAAAATTGTACATTTAAAACATTATAGAAGGCTAATAATTGAGTAAAGTGAAGTATAGTCATAAGGTAAGATAAAAGAAAATTGTTTTTATATGTAACAAATATATACCTATATATATATTTCCAAATTCCCGACACTTATTTTTACAAGGTGTATAATTATTCAACGTCCAATTTTTTATTCTTTGTAACAATTTTATACTTTAAAATACCTATAAATTATATGAAATTTTTATATAATTATCTGTAGCAATATTTATAGATCAGTAATATTTTTTACGTATATGAATGTTGTTGGTGTGTACATAATTGTTGAATAAACAATAATGATACATCAATTATTAATGAAAACACATAACATTTTGTCAATATTTAGCCATTGAACACGATTCATGAGTATTGTGTTCGTGGTTACTATAGCGACGCATGAACCACACCTAAGCAAGACCTAATTCTTATTTAAATACGTCGAACAGTCGAATTCTAAATTTTGTTTCATAGTGTCGAACATATTTCATGAAATTAACTTCGAATTAAATATCATATGTGCTTATACATTTTATGTAGTAATATTTATTTTTTAAGAAAATCATTTAACATTGCATATTTTGTAATTATTATAGAACTGCTCTATGTGTTTAAAACTTAACTTCAACTCGGTTATATACAAAGTACATTTAATAAACTAAATTAACGAAACCGCTATTTAAAAATGCTATATACTTATTAATATTAGTTATTTATTTAAGAATTATGCGTCATATACACTGCATATAACTTAAGATTAAAAAAAATGTCTTCAGAAAATAATAAATTACAGTGTGTATTTGTCTGGTGGGTTGTTATAGCAGTACCAGTAGTATCAGCAGGCATCGCTTGTCTTACAAATCCTTGTTTGCATGGTATTTGTATCGACGATATTAATAGGTACGTATCAATGCCTCCTTAATCACTTAATATTATAAATATTTTGTCAGCCAACTTTCGAAATATTGCGTGTTGGCGTTCGTTGATTATGTTACCAAAGCAAGATAACAAAAATAATTAATACATCCGAAAGGGAATCGAGCTCACAACATATATGATATCTGAGCTACGATTTACATTTTAATAAAAACTCTACAGATGGTCTTTTCGATATCAAGTTTAAAAATATATCCATTATATAAAATTTAAATTATATTTAATGTACAGATTTCTAGCATTGAAACATTCCTGAATAGTGTTCTAGGCTAGAATGTTAGAATTGTATGTAGAGTTTACGTACTATTATTGGTTTTACAATTACCTACCTCAAATTTTTGTCGATGGCAAATATAGAGTAAATTTTACTATCTGTATAATTGAATAAGATATTCAGTCTATCTTTTTATATATTTCCATTTATTAACAGCTAATTATATTTATTGAATAAACAAGTATTTAGTAATAGGCTGGTGAACAAAAGAAACATATTTAATTATTGTTAATAGTTATTTATTATTGTAATATAATCTAATATATTTTTTGTTAATTTTCAGTACCTATGCATGTTATTGCATTGATGGTTTCACCGGTGTGCAATGTCAAACAAACTGGGATGAATGCTGGTCTAGTCCCTGCCAGAATGGAGGGACATGCATAGACGGTGTAGCTGCATACAACTGTTCATGTCCTGATGGATTTATAGGTTGGGGCATCTAAGATTTTGGCCAATCAGAAAGTCCATTTTTGTATTTTTATTGCTTAACAAAATAAATAAATATTATCACAATAATCGGGTACTATCGTGGCTCAGACGCGCAGCGTCTGCCTGTAAACGCAATGGTTTGCGGGTTCGATTCCCACTTGGGGAAGATGGATATTTTCATTTCCAATCTCTTCGCTCTGGCAACAAGGCAAAGCGTGGCGTTGAGTTCCGCCACTTAAAACGCAATGCCATTAATAGGCGGAATGCGGGGAACGGAGTGTCTTAACACTAGGTTCCCATGGTTCTTGTGGTTCTGCTTACTCTTCTATGTGCGGCATGAAGAGTGAAATTAAAAAAACAATAATCTGTATAAGCTAAATTTTAAGTAATTATTAAATCTATAACAACTTTGTATATTATATTGGAATGAATAATTTATTAAAGTAACAGTACCTATAACGATTGCGTGTAACCTTTTAAAATAAAAAGGTTATTGCTTTATAAATGAAAATGAATTTTTCTTTATCTATGACTTATCGTAATACTTTAATTTTTATAATACACAAAAAATAAATAAATACACTTAACAGTAATTTTATTTACATCTCATTATTTCGCCTTTTTAAGTTTTGTGATGTTTAGAATACAATACAGTTAGAGTAACAATTTAATTGATAGTTAATTCAATTACAGTGCAGTTTAACCATAACGAAACAATAGGTACATGTTCTTTTTAAAAAAAATTGTCATGAGGACGATACAAAGTATACTTGGAAGCCTTAATCACAGAATCACAGAATGCGAAACTTAATGTAATTAATATTTTGCATTAGCATTTTAATTTTTTTATTATTATTGCGCTGCATTAGTAAATAAAAAAAGAAACCAAAATTTAAGCTAAATTAAAAAAATATGTATTAAACTTAAAAACAATATTTCTTTAAGGGGATAATTGTGAGACAAATTTCAACGAATGCGAGTCTAATCCTTGCTTGAACAATGGCACATGTATTGACATGACCAACGAATACGTTTGCCACTGCGTCCCCGGCTTCTCTGGAGACCACTGTGAACTGGACGTAGCTGTTTGCAATACTAGCGAGGAAGTGAGATGTTATAACGGTGGAGAATGTATAGAAGGACCTGGATATAAATTCTACTGCAAATGTTTGGCAGGTCTGTAGGTTTGAATTTTACTTCATAATAGCACATGATTTATAAAAATTATTCCTTTTTTATATTAATTCAGAATTAAGTGTAACTACCGCAGCTCACGAGGTAATGACCTAGGTCCTAGGACGACGTTGTAGTGTGTTACAAAGTAATTATAAGAATATCGTATAGACCATTTGCACGGTTTTCGAGAGACATTAAAATTATTAAACGTCTCTAAATATTTATTTTTCTTTAATTTATATGTTTAAAACTTCAAAAAGATTGAAATATTTGTAATCGCTAATACGAATAATCTAGTAACATGAATATTAAAGTGGGTTTTGTGACTGGTGGATAATTTTTTAAGCTTAACAAGCGCAATATGTCGGGCAATTAATTTTTATAGATTTAATTGTGGATAAATTATTATTAATTTATTACTTTTAAAAATATCGTGTATGATTTCTAAGGCATTTTTATTAGGATGGGCTGGGCCGAAATGCGATGAACAAATAGATGAATGCCAATCCGATCCTTGTGAAAATGGCGGTGTATGTATTGATGTCCATGCGGACTATATGTGTGCTTGTTCTTACGGTAAGGTTATTCATTTAATTATTATAGAATTTATCTATTTGTTGTTTTATTAATTAATTGATATCCAGTCGTCTACAATAAATTGTGCTGAAAAAATGTAAGATACATTTTTTCAGCGTAATTAATTTGGCAAACCGTAAACGTGTATAAAACACAGCTATGCCTTAAAGTTAAACGTAAAATTAAAATTTAAGTTAATATTAGTCTTAACTTATATTATTATAGTCTTACACTCCACCCAGACGAAATTATCAAAACCTATTTAAATTTGTATGAACATTATATAAAGTAAATATGTAGGCATATATTTATATAATGTATATATTATACATTTGTTTATTTATTTAAGGTTTTACTGGCAAAAGCTGCGAAGTACAAATAGAATTTTGCGATGAAGACGCCTGCAGTAATAACGCGTTGTGTGTAGTGGAAGACGGTACGAGAGTTTGTTACTGCGTCCCCGACTATCACGGCGAGAGATGCGAGCTGCAATATGATGAATGCCTTTTGGGGCCAAAGTAAGCAATTATTAAATTCTTAAATATAATTTTATTAACATAATATAATTATATCAATATCTTATTTACTATAGGAGAAATAAATTTATAATATCACAAAATTAAAACCATAATACTAGCTAAGTTAACATATATGCGATTATTTTTTTTAAATGTTTTGTAATCTGACTGTAACATGGCACCATAATTATGGGTTTGGGGAACTTTGATTTTGCCGCATCTTTTGTGAGAACAGATTGTGTAAACAGTACGTCTTCCTAGATATTATACGTGACGTACAGGGACAAGTTGAAAAACAAATAAATAATGTTACATTCTAGAAAAAATGATTCAACAAAGCACAAGTACATTTATTATTAGTAAGTTAAGGATTTAGCATCTTTCTATAGATGTAAATGAAAATAACTAAAAAAAATATAGAAACATTATAGTCAAAATTAATAACAGTCTAGACTAGTTTATACGGAAAAGTACCAACCCTGACTGCAGACGTTCTTCGACCCCGCTGTGCCCTTTACCGTCCAGACGCATCGATCGTGATATTCTTAAACCATTTAATTCACATAACGACTTTATTATTACAAGCCAATAACACATTAATATTAATCATTGTTAAGTTACGTCAGGTATTAAGATGTTTTATATATGAATTCTACTGGTTTGAACGCTTATTGAAAAACATCTAGAAATATCTACACGACTGTATAATTCATTAATTAAAAAAAATATATTGATATCTTTCAGATGTATGAATGGAGGTACGTGTATCGATGGAGTAGATAATTTCACTTGCTCCTGTCCGCCAAAACTCACAGGAGCTTTATGTGAATGTTTCATATTAGACGATGGCAGTTACGATTGTGAATATACTCTTTCTACACCGCTACCAAATTATAATGACACAAAGACCTCAACAGTATTATACACGAAATCGAGTAGTACGGATAGTGTATCAACTATTGATTTTACTAAATATAACATGACTATTGACGTCGGCACAACAGCATTTGCTATCACTGAATCCTCATCCGCGACAACTTTTAGTGATGTTACTATAAAAGATACATCTCCTGATTACACTACTAATGATGATTTAAATCAATTAACAACTAAGCCTATCGAAACCGAGTCCGATACCGCTACAACAGAGGTACATGAAGAAACAACACCTACAACTTATTTAGTAACAGGCGTCGTAACTTCTTTGATAGAAACTCAAAGAACACCGGAAATTGATGACTCTAGAACAAAATCTACAACTGAATGTAGTGGTTGTATTAAACAAAATATGTCGACTATTGTTGTACCACTACCAACAGAATCGACAGTTACGACTGAAACAAGTAAACTAACAACACAAGAAATAACAGAAGACACGCATATAACTGTAAATGAGAGAACAAGTCTAACTATTCAATCAACAACAGAAATGACCACTGAAAAAATAACAACCATAAGTACTTCAGAGACACTCAAATTAGATACAACTATGAAAACGACTTCTGTTACAACTGAAAGTGTAAAATCGGAATCTACTTCGGAAATACCAAAATTGGATACAATCACAGACAAAATGTTCACAGACACGCCAGTAGATCAAACGGAATTTACAACATTAACTACCATTGAAGTAACAGAACCTAGCATAGAGGGTGATGAAACTACACAAGTACTTCCAACATCTCATTCAGATTGCACAGATTTCGTATGTCATAATCATGGAACGTGCATTAATGGCCTGCATGGAGTAAAAGTTAGTATTTAAAGATTTTATTTTTTCTTAATATGAAATTTGTGAGTATCAAAGTATTAAAAATATTCTACAATGTCATTTTCAGTGTCATTGTCTTTTCAACTACTGAAGGAACCTTTTGTGAAGATAAAATTACGATAACTTCAGCAGCTTTTGATGGCAGCTCTTACATTTCTCATCATGTAAAAAATTCCACGTCTATAGCAATCCAATTTAATGCAAAGACTCTAATAACCGACGGTCAAGTAATGTACGTAGATATAACTAAAGGGGCGTACATGAAACTCTACATTAGCTCAGGCTTATTGAAGTTTGAGTTCTCCTGCGGCTACCAGACAATGCTTCTGAGTGAACTCAAAACATATGTTAATAAAGGGATACTTAATGAAAATTGAAACACGGTATGTACTTTACAATATAATGTACTGTAGAAAACGTAGCTAAATATTTTTAAAAAACGTACAAAATTATTTTTAGTTTAAATGAAATAATCTGTTATTTTTATAACTCTTTTTATAGACAGACACTTTTAAAAACAAAATTAAGCCTTAAAACCGTAGTGGCACAGAGGCGCAGCGTCTGCTTGTAAAAATGATAATTAGTGGGTGCGATTCCCATTTGGGATGGATGGATTTTTATTTTCATATATTTTGAGAATAAAATATATATTCTATTCACTCTGGTAACAACTCAAGCAAGATGTTGAGTTTCTCCCTCACCACGCAATGCTTGGAAAGGCGGAAAGTGAGGAACAGTGTATTTTAACACTAGGTTACGTTCTGCCTACCCTACTACAAGCGGGATAATCCGTGGAACTAATTTTTAATTTATAATTTGCTTAAATAAATTTTTAAACATAACTGCAATATTTACAGATTAGATCTCTTCTTGAAAGACAAACACTGCAACGCCACACTGCGACTCAACGACACCGTGGCTATGAGTGGCGGTCAAGTGTCCAGTATTATTTCCTTAGACAACAACACGGTCGTTCATTTCGGGAATACACCATATACAAATTATTCAAACGATAAGCCTTTTGTAGGGTGTATTAAAGATTTAATTGTAAGTACATATATTAATTTAAATAATTAACATATATCAAGGGTAATTTAAAGGTAAAGATATTTTTCTTGGTACATATTCAAATTGCAATCAATTAAAAAAAAATTAGAACTGTGCTTATACGAGTATATTATCAATAAATGAATTGTATGCTATTAAAAATCGGAAAGATTTGTATGTTTTTTTTTGTATTGTGTAAATTCAAAAACTACTATTACGATTTTGACGAAGTATTAAATGGAAAACTCGAGAAGAAATGTAGGCATAGTTTTTTTATAGTAATAATGATTATATATTCCAAAATTATTAAAAAAATATGTCCATCGGTTCGAAGACTGGACAGTCTGTAAGTATTTGTTACTGTTATACAAATAAATTATAATGTCAAATTGCTTATTCGACAAGGTAAATGGCGAAAAACGCGATATATTTGATGATGCATTCGACGCAGAGGTAACGCAATGTTCGTCCTTATCCTGCCTATCATCCCCATGCTTGAATGGAGGCACTTGTAGCGATCACGGAGACAGGTACACTTGCTCCTGTTCAAATGGGTAAGTTGGAATTAAATCTCATTTAAACATATAATATATATGTCCTTATCGTATTGCTGTCTATTGTAGTAGTCGAATTATATATGGCATATAAAAAATCTGTATAGCGGTTTTACAGTCTTATTTTAAAAAATGACTACCCATTAGCAGTTCCTACGTTAGCTTTAAATGATATATTTAATAGATCACACATTAAAAATTAATATATATTTTTTTGTATTGCTTATAAATAGATGTAGAAATTAAATAGATTGTTAGGTCACATTTAAAGCTAATATTATCACTTTAAAAAGTAGTTTTCAAAAATTTAACTCTCATTTGATCACAAGATCATATTAAACCTTGATACAAATATATAGAACTGACTATTGGCATGTTATCATTTACATAACTAAATCAATTTATCTTTCAGCTGGATGGGAAATCACTGTAACTATTCAATTTGTGACCACAACCCTTGTCAGTACGGGGGCAGTTGCGTCCGTCATCCTGGAAGCGGATTCTTATGCCTTTGTCCGTTTGGCAAACATGGGATATTTTGTGAATACAGTAAGATTTTTTTTTGGTGTTACTAGCAAAAATAAAATATAACGCCGGTAGATAAAAAATAAACACTGCATATGATGTTAAACTTATTTAATCACTGTTTCACAACTTTAACGTGATGATTTATGTAATAAAAGTAACCCCAATCACCTACACCGCCGCCTATTTTATATGGCTCTCCATAGATGATACACTAATACTCTCCTCTCCTCTCCACAACGCCCCTCCCCTCCTCGCCCCTCCTCGACAACAACTCCCCTCTCTAGTCAACACACCATCTGTTTTTCGTTACAAAAATATCTACCGTTTATTCATTCACATTAGATCTCAGATTTACTTTTTTTTAAATTACTGCAGATAAACGCAGTAATAAAACAATTCCGACATGTTTCAAATATTTTTTTTTGTGATTACGATTATACAATTTTATAATTTTACCAACTAGAATTTTACTATCACTAAAGCTTCACAATAATAATACTGAAAAAAACTTTAATCAAATGCTATTAACAATATTGATAATTTTTTTCCAGATGTAGAAATAACTCGTCCGTCGCTAGCTCCAATAGCAACCGGTACATCCTCCTACGTAATGTATCCTCTATCCTCTGCGGCTTTGAACTCCGACCGGTTCGACCTGCGCATGCGCTTCCAAGTATCAGATATGGACCAAATAGCTCTATTAATGTTCGTCGGGCAAAGTGGGCGCCATGATTCAAAAAGTCAACACCTTGGCTCTCACATTCGTTAAGGGCTATATCATGTTGACTTGGAATATGGGAAGCGGTAAATATATGTTTTGTTATTGTTTATAATTCTAGGAAACCTTTTGATTATTCTCCATCTGGTTTATTTATGCTATCTATGTCAATTATTATTGTCATCCTATTCAGCACAATATCCAAGATTTAATATAATGTCTTAAGGGTAACGTGTAAAATTAAAATAATTTGTATATGGTGTTTTTGGCAGATGTGTCTCAAAGACACATCTGCCAAAAACTAAAATTTCAAGTATGAATGCCACAAATTTAATTTTATCAAGTTAAGATCATTGTGTATTTTATATAATAAATTCCCAAAAGAAGGAAAGTTCTGTCATATTTTCCGAATAGAATAATATAAAGCTTTTACACTGAAGGTCCTCGGAGGATATTCACATCCCGGGCGGTGGGGGCGCGCCGCGGCGGGCACGCGGTGCGCGTGTGGCGGCGCGGGCGCAGCGCCGGGCTCGTGGTGGACAGTCGGTACAACGTCACCGGGAACGCGCCCGCCAACCGCTCTAATATGACTCTCTTGCCTTATGTGTATATTGGTAAAGTATATTGATACGCGAAGACCACAATACAATTTAATTAATGTCTTTTTTTAGCTTTACGCATTGTTATATAGCAGATTAGGCAGACAGAAACTAAGTGCTTAGACGGTTTTAAGGAGGCGCGTGTTTTTTCTACTTTTCACACTAATTTGGGACGATATATGTTAAAAAGCAAAACTTAACGCTGCCCACTGTTTTTTATTAAAGCACAAAAATTCATTCCTTTGAGATACACAATTATTACGTATAAGGCCGTCGTGTAGCAGAGACGCAGCCTTTGTCTGTCGGTTTGCGGGTTCAATTCCCACTTGAAGAGGAGGGATTATCTCATTTCCATTTTCTCTGCTCTAGAAATAAAGCAAACAGCATTATGTCACCGCAACTCAACACGCAATGCCTTGAAAAGTAAGAAGTGGGAAATTGAGTGTATTAACACTGGGTTCCCTAAGTTCCTGTGGAACCCTCGGCCCACCTTGCTATGTACGGCTAAAAACGTTAAACTAAAAAAAATAACGACGTATTATACAAAAAATTGCAGGCGGTCACCCATCTCAAGATTTCCGCGACCTGCCCCATGACTTGCCATTGCACAGTGGCTGGCGGGGCTGCATATGGGAGGTGGGGGGTCAGGCCGTTGGTGCCGGCAAGGCGGGGGGCGGGCGCGGCGTGGGGCAGTGCGGGGTCGCGCAGTGCACGGCCAAGTCCTGCAATGCTCCGAGAGGAGTTTGTATTCATTCTCCGGCTACTTATGGGTACGGATTTAAATATTATTAACTTGCTAACTTGGACTTCCCTCCAGCTCGATTTAGCTTTTAAGCCGATCACATTTTTTAATTGCATCTATTTGTAATTGTACCGCAAAGTATGTTTTTAAATAAAATCTTATTTTAATTTTAATCTTTATGTACCGTACAGATGATCTATTACAGTACATTTTTATTGAATGTGACAATTATATCATCATACTATACACTAAAAATTATAACCGTGCCTAAATTGTTTTTTAGATGTATTTGTAACGAAGGTTGGTTTGGGGCAACTTGTGGCGCGTCTCAAAATACCTGTGATCGTTCCCACTCTCGTTGTAAGGGAGCTTGTCTCATGACCCTTGATAAAGCGGAATGTGACTGCCCTTACGGGAAATCTGGGGTCAACTGTGACCAAGGTAATATGTAGTTGGAATTTCTTTGCTCACGCTTAATAGCTCACTTTGTCAAGTCAATTTATGATATTTAAACTTTATAATAATTAAATTATTTTGATTTATCAATAGAGCCTTAATATGAATTAAGTATATTTTCATTTTTTTATATGTAACATAAGCAATAGATATTATCCGGGTACAGCGGATGACAATATCTGACTGTAAACATTATAGTTTTTGGTTCGATTCCTACTCAGTGAAATTAATTATTTCTTTTATTCACTCCGAAATTCATTACGTAATCGTATTTATCTCGAATTAAAAAAAGGTAATACAATTTTCACGAGATTGACATTATTAATTGTAATTCCAGATCTGATGCCAATAGACATTTTGTTCACGGGAACAAGGTCATATTTGAAATTATTTCCACGATCTATATCTAGCGTTAGTTTAGCTCTCGAGGCAGAAATAAAACCAAGCAAGGAAAGGGGCATTGTGATGTTCATACAAACTCCGCATTTCTATACGACGCTCTCACTGCAAGGAGGATTGCTAGAATATAGATGGACAGGTATTATTCATATTTCTACGGTTTTATTATGCAGTAAATTATTATAAGTATTATATTATGCCAATAATTACCTATCTATACTTGTAATATTTTGGTTATTATTATTATTGAATTTGGTTAGGTATTGGGAGGAGCTCAGACAGTGAAGGTGTGCATTATTACATTTTTAAAGGGACCCCTTTCAACCTACAATTCGGTCGCTAGTAGATAGCCATAAAGTCAGATAGTTCAGTAAGGAGGCATCCTTACTGGACCTTCTGCTGACTTCACATCGAGAACAGTACCGAGTTGTTGTTGATGCCCCTCTGGGATCTTCTGATCACCGCCTAGTGCGGAGTGAGGTGACTATTAAGCGAACGCTTAATAGGCACCTCACTCCGCAAAAAAAAAGCAGAATACCAGCGACTCGTCACGTCTGGCACCATAAGTCGGCAGATTGGGCCGGTTTGCTTCTTTTATGATGATCCGAGCACCTGTACTTCGGCTGACGCCGAGGCGGTGTGGTCTGAGGCACTGGCTACTGTGGATCTGAAGATGAAAACCTTAAAAGAGAAGTATAACCGAGCCTCTAGGTACTTTAAGCGGCAAATCGCCAGAGCCAGATCCGAGCGTGTCGCCAAAATCGGCAAGAAACTTGTGGGCTACCCGTCAGGAACATGTCAGTTCTGGGCCCTCTCTAAGGCAACACTTGGCAACTTCAGCCGGTCCTCGTTTCTACCGTTACGCACAGAGAATGACATCCTCGTCCATACGGCTAAAAAAAAATCCGACCTCTTGGGAACTCTCTATGCCTCTAACTAACCTGGACTCTGGATGACCAAGGCAAGACACTGCCGATATTTCCGAGATGTCTGAGCTCAATGCCGGACATTAAGTTCAGTTAAAAAGCTGTTTGGCGAGCTAGCGAGCTGCGAGCTGGTGCTTGCCGCTGAATTGTCCAACCGCACAGTACGATATATATTGAAATATCATCACCACTATCTGGACACGTGGAACTCTACTACTGTGCGGTTCCGTAGGATTTTTTTTTCACGTACCACACTACTGTGGAATAGCCTACTTGCGGCAGTATTTCCAGATGGATACAACATGGGTACCTTCAAAAAGCGCGTCTATCTCTACTTTAATGGCCGGCAATGCTCTCGTAACACCTCTGGTGTTACACGGGGCCGTGGGCGTCGTTGATCACTTACCATCGACAGCTCGTTTGTCGTGTCCTTCCCGTAAAAAAAATACAATTTTTTAAATCCAAAATTTCTACACAAACAAGTATATAAAAAAAATAGTATTAATAAAATAAAAAATCGAAATCTCTCCCCATTCAAAACGACGTCGACATTGCAGACCAGCTGTCGGGGCTGACGTCGCTGGTGCGGTCGCGCGTGGTGGTGTCGGTGCGGCAGTGGCACGGCGTGCGCGCCGGCCGCTACGGGGACCGCCTCTACGTGTGGGTGGACGGCGCGCTCAGCACCGAGGCCATGCGCGCGCACGCCTACCCGCACACCGCCAGCGAAGCTACCATTATTATAGGTAAGCAAGCACGTATAAAGATGCCATCTGATTCATACTGACTCGAGAGTGTCGTGGTTTTTGCCAGTTGACAAGCAATGTCTTGAGTTTAGATGTAAAATAGATAATGGAGTGCCCTAACTATTAACTTTTATATTATATGTATACATATCTACTATTGTGTTATTTATGTGCTTTAGTATATATATGCGGAAACGTGAATCTAATAAAACAGACACAAGTATGTTTTATCAAGGAAAATCTGAGATAAAAATATACTATGAAAGTAAATGTACCGCGATGTTCTCTCCCGGATTAGCGCTGCTTGGGTCAAATGGCGGAAGTCACGAGTATTGTCTTGCAATTGCAGAATACCACCCAAACTCAAAGGAACTGATATACAAGATCATGATTCCACCAATTCTTTTACTATACGGTAGCGAATGTTGGCCAGCATTATCTCGACATATTCAGGAGCTTCACGTCACGATGAGATGAAGATGCTGAGGTGGATGTGTGGTGTAAAGCGGGCTGTGCACATATACCACACATTCATTCTAGGTAATCTGGAGGTTTGTGACTTAACGGATAAGCACGTCTAATATGGTATTATGGACATGTCTATTTCTGGAGTAAGACTCCCCGGACGTCCCAGGAAGCGATAGCTGGACGTCGCAATGAGCACTGAGGATGCCAAAGATCGTGCAAAGTGGAGTCGTTTAAGTCTCACAGCAGACCCTTCCAATAGGCCGGGATAATGCTAAGTGGGAGAATAAGAAATATATTTTGATGTTAAGTTACCGAAATACTGAATATTTTATAATTAATATACGATATAAGAGTGTAGAACGTTTAGGAAAACATAGTGATTTGATCTCTCAAAAAATGAGGAATCTGAATAAGATTCCTCATCTATTTTTCAAAAAATTATAGATATTTATCCACTGTACACAATTAAATATATGTATAGTTGTATTCATAATTATCCTTTTCACCAGGTGGAGCAAAGGATCTGTCTACATTGCCTTTTGATGTAATGTCCGGACCGTCAGAAGCGTTCGGCGGGTGCTTCAGAAATTTGTACATCAATAATATAATTTTGCCATTGGAGCCGCAAAATATTGAAGGTAAATATTAATATTTACTTGGCTTTAATAAAAAATTAATTCACTCGTCATCCCACAATATTTTTTTTTGTAAAAAAAATATCTAGATTATTATAAATAAACATAAGAAGCGTTTGTAGAGTAGAAATTAGAACTCGATCAGAAAAATTATCCAGCAAGGCGGTATGTACCCGTTTATAAATATCACAATTCATACAGAACAACAAATATAGAAAACAATACACATAAAAGATTTGTAATTGGTATCTTATATGTTTAATAAATACAGTCATCCATGAAAATAATTAATTTAAAGAAAGATTAATTGTATTTTATTAAAAAAAATCGATAATATAAAGTACCATAAATTAAGATACGCAACGATCATTCAAATGACCAAGTACGCTTCCCATCAATAGTCACATACTTCAACTTATTATTGTAGCCAGCTCTTAGCTGTTTTTCAATCTCAAAGACACGCCATCTTGGCCATAACGAGCATCACAGCTCCTTTACAGCAACATTTAGACATTAAGACATAATCTTTAAGTTATAAGACAGTATCTGCAATGCTGGATATTACAAGCAACCCAAATCACAGAATAGCAAGTTAACACAATTTCGGCCTGTAGAGGGTCAGAACGTAGGCGCGTGTGGCGGCGCGGCGTGCAGTGCGGGCTCAGCGAGCGTGCGGTGTAGACGTGCCGCGTGTCGCGCGCCGCAGTGCGCAGGTCGGTGCGTGCGCGGCCGCTGCGTGTGCGGCAGCGGTACCGCTGGAACTAACTGCGATCAGCGTAAGTAAACCCTACTATTTATTTATATTATTAGTAAACTAATCGGATTTTTTAAATTTGGTTTTCTTCGCTCTGGTAAAGTGACTAGGAGCCAATCAACAAGCAATGCCTCGAAAAAAAAACGGGAAATGACGAAAGCAGGGACTAAGCAACGGAGTGTCTGACACTAGGTTTCTATGGTGCCTGCAGTTCCCTCTGCCTACCCTGCCATGAGCGAGATAAACCGTATAGACATAAGAAATCTATTTCTATATTGTTAGCTTATTATACAATATTATGAGATGTTGAAGAAAGTCGAGACTTGAGTTACCTTAAATTGTGTATAATAAACTAATATAACAAACGTAAAATTGCTTTATAATTATAATCAGGAAACAGTTAGCACTCTTGATAAGAATGGAATACAATTAGATGGTAAAGGCACATCGCAACCAGCATTCTTCACTCTGACTAATCTAATCTATGGAATATTAATTTAAACAAACTTAAGAGATACTTAGACATAGGAATACATAGAAATTTAACTATTAAGTTGTAGATGTAGGTGTAGGTCAATTCATATTGCCTACATAATCAGTGATTGAACTGATTAGGTATATCAATGCGTTTTAAAACAATTACTAACCGTGTTTTTAAATAACTATAAATAAATTTTTTAACAAATATATTTCTATATAATTAATATTTATAGGTATAAATATAACGGTACCACAGTTTAACGGGGACGCCATGCTCTCTCTGACCAGAAGTCACTCCGGTCACCAGCAAAGACTGAGCTCAGCTCCTACGAGACCTTCTTATGTAGCATTTAACTTTTCAACTTCTGATCCTAACGGTCTTATATTGTGGATAAATATGGTAAGTTTTAATATGCTCTCACAACTTTGTAGAGAACATTGATTGTTATAATCATTGTTATTATTATATTATGTCATAATTTTGACGCTTTCACTTCTATATAAACAACAATGTATTTTTAACATTACATTGAATTTATTTTATGGGCATATTCTGAACTAATCTGGGACAAATATCAAAAAAATATACGTTAATCTTTTTTAACTTATTTAAGATATAAAGTAAATCAACACGCAATCTTTTTCTAAAAAAAATGCCGCCTTAAAAATGAGCCTGTGAGTAAATCCGATACGTATAAGTACTAGATATACCTACATAAATTTCCTCGTTTATAGTTACATAAAATGAAACATGACAAAACGTTAGTGAAAAATGAGGACAAATTAATAGCAATAAATTGTGCAGACAGTTGTCATATCGAAAATTATGTCATAACCATAAGACTGAGAACGTTAACATTTATCCCTTCAGCCGAACTTGGAGAAACAGAATTAAATCGTTTATGACGAACATCAAACTCAATCCCTTTAATGTTTTTTCAATATGAGACATTTTAATTGCAGGGTATTGACTATATAGGCTTAGGTCTAGAAAATGGTTACATCAAATTGATTTGGTCTCTACATTGCAATGGTACTTTTGAAAAGCCTAGAGACTTCCCCACGCCACCTCAACTAATTTCTTCTTTGGTCCAAGCCGGTTTCATGGCAGATGGAGAATGGCATTCCATAGAATTAAGCATGGAAAATTATATAATATTTGCTGTCGATAATAAAACATTTGTAGAAGAACAATGTTACAATGAGTTTGAGTATGAAGACATTGATTTATTTATAGGTAAATGTTGCTTTAATTAATATTTTCTTTGTATTTCTGATATAACTACATTCTAAATTTTTAATTTTTACACATACTACACTTTTAAATGTATGAGAAGAATCAATAACAAATTATCTTTATACGATAGCTTGTTATTTAATTTGTTTTTTAAGTTTAATAGTTAGAGCTCTCAAGCTAAATTGGTTTACTATTTGGTAATATGAATAAAAGTAATTTAAAAAAAAATAACTATATAATATACTTTCTTGTTGTATGTTAATAAGTTTTAAAAAACATACTTTTTTATATTATTTAACAATGTCCTATAAATTTCATTGGACAGGTGGTGTCTCCGATGAAGACGCGGCCAGAAAGATGTTTCCGCAAAACTTTAAAGGGTGTATCGACAAAATTTCCACACGACAAAACACATATATAACTAACTATACTGAAGTGTACAGCGAAAATGTTCGTTCGTGCCAATTATTTCCCACTGCCTATTAAATATTCATAGAAATATAACATTTAAAAAATATTCTCTAGATATTCACGTTTTTTAAAGAGTAACAAAAATTTTAATGTCTATCAAAAATCAGGTTTTTGGAAAAAACCGAAATGTAATCTTCGGCTCTAGTATTTATTTCTTTTGTAACATGTTAATATTTATTAAACTTACTGCGACTTGTTAAAATGTAGCTTATTATTGCGTCGAGTGTGAGTATATTGGGCTTTAGCGTTTCAAGTGACTGCTAGTATCGCAGTCATGTGGACACAACGCCAAATTGGTCCCAAAGAGAGCGAGTGTCATTGGGTAAACGAGACAGTACTTCACGCCTTTACGCTCATATTCTGTTCTTATATCTGGTCTGGCACACCCCAGTTGTTATTGGGCTTAACCTTTTGAACTTCACAGTAAAACACTCCAGCTCCAACTCCAGTACTTCGCAGTTTTGTTGGAACTTTTTACCATGTACCACCAAAACTGCGGAATAGCCTACCGAAGGCATTGTTCCATGTCGACACGATAGAATTACCTTCAAGAAACACGTCTACCTCCTTTAATTCGAGTCGAGGGTTATTTTCATGTGACCCGAACATACATTTGTCTCGTCTTGCCTGTGTTTAATTTAGCATAGTAAAGTATGTTATTTAAAAAATTAGCAAATGATGTAGCCCAGTGTTACAAGTACAACACAAAAGAATGTAAAAAAGGGGGTAGGAGGCCCGGGTGGGCTAAGCCGGGCGGGTACTTTCGGGCCGGCACGACGTCCACACCGAAAACGAAGCCGACCGGGTTATTTCTACCTATTTACCTAAAACTTATTCGTCATTCCACTCCATCACTTAAAATGAACAGTAAAAAACCCTACTTAACCAAACCCTTTTTTTTTTTTTTTTTTTTTTTTTTTTTTTTTTTTTTTTTTTTTTTTTTTTTTTTTTTTTTTTTTGTCGCTGGGAAAAAATGCCATTACGCATCCCCTTCCCGTCGGGGGACGGGAGAGGGGTATGTGGGACTCCCGGTAAAGGCGTTCCCGGTATACCCACTAAAAATACCCAGCGGCGCTCCGACCTCACCTGCGTGGAGAGGGCCTGGGAGTCCAAAGCGTCCAGGCCCCCGCCGGTGACTGCCCGCCCTACGGCAGGCCCCTCAGACCCCCCCTAGTGGGGAGGGGTCGTTACAATGGCCGGAGTGCACGGCCATTGTGGCCCGACGAGTGGGGTGATACTGGAAATGCAGGAGGTGGCGAGTAAGCGAGTGTCGCCTGCGGATCACCCCCAGGGGCGGAGGGCGACGGACGTTGTGTCCGCCGTCTTCTGCCCCTTCTTCGTCTGCGGAGCGGCGCCGCGAGAGGGTCATCCTTCCCCGTGCGCTCCGCCGCCTCCTTCTGTGACATTACGTCCTCACAGAAGGAGGCTACCGCCGCCCATGCCTCCTCCCCGCTCAGCATGGCGGCGACCACGCTGGGGAGCGTGAGGTCGGCCCCGACTACTGTCACCAGGGCGCGGCGAGGTTCGGACCACGATGGGCACACCTCCAAGGTGTGCTCCGCCGTATCCACCGCCGCCCCGCAGTGGTGGCACGCTGGAGACTCCTCCCTCCCGATCCGGTGCAGGTACGATCCGAAGCAACCATGCCCGGACAGCACCTGCACAAGACGCAGGGAGAGGGAGCCGTGCCGCCGATCGAGCCAATCGCCCAGGACGGGCCCGATGGCGTCCAGCAGCCGGCGACCGAACGCCGCGGAGGTGAGGTCCTCCGCCCACTGCCGAGTGACGGCGTCCCTCAGCTCCCGGCGGATTTCCTCCCGCTCCCCCGGATCCGGACGACGGTTCAGTGCCCTCTGACCCGCCGTCCACTCGTACATTCTGGCGAGCACCCAAGCCTCCAGCTCCCAAGGATGAGTGCCCGCCAGAACGCACGCCGCCGCAAAACTCACCGTGCGGTACGCCCTAGCCACCCGCTGTGCAATGGCCCTTTGTGGCCTACGGATGGCAGCGGCGTTCTCCCGTCTGCACAGTGAGTCTGCCCATATGGGAGCCCCGTACAGGGCCATACTTTTCAGTATGCCGGCGTATAGACGCCGGCATCGATCGCCGGGACTCCCGACGTTCGGGAGGAGCCACGAGAGGGCGCCCGCTGTTTTGAGCAGGCGCGTCGACAGCTCGGCAAAGTGGGCGCCGAAGCGCCACTTGCTGTCGAGCACCAGGCCCAGATATTTCATCTGGGCCTGCACCTCAACGCGGGCACCCTCAACGAATATATGGGCGTCGGGCGGTTGGCGCTGCCGAGGCCCACGGAAAAATACGGCCTCGGTCTTGCGCAGCGCCACCTTCAGCCCTAGGCGGGAGATTCGGTCCACCACTAGCGAACCTCCCGCCGAGGCCAAGCTGGCCGCCTCCCCAAAATTTCTCCCCCGGGCAGTGAGAAGAGTGTCATCTGCATAGCAGATGACAGACGTGCCACGGGGGAGATTGCCCCGCAAGAGCCAGTCGAATCCGATGTTCCACAGGAGCGGTCCTAGAACAGAACCCTGTGGAACACCGGACTCGACGCAGTATCTGCGGAGCTCGCCCGACCTGTTGGCTAGGCGGACTGTGCGGTCCTGCAAATAGTCCGCCAACAGAGCCCGCAGATACTGAGGCACCCCGTGGAAGCGGAGCGCCTCTAGCACGGTGGAGTGGGGAATGGAGTTGAAGGCGTTGACTATGTCAAACGACACAGCCAACACTCCATCCCCCGCGGCCATCGCCTCCTTTACCCCGTCCCTGAGGCGGGACAGGGCGTCCACCGTCGAACGCTCAGCTCGAAAACCGAACTGAGCGTCCGCTAGTACTTAACCAAACCCTACTTAACCAAACTGAGTCGAAAACAAAATAATTCGTCTAGTTCGGTCGGAGGTTTAATTGTAACTGAAGCCGCTCGGGGCCGCTCGGCACGTCCCCACTATATTTTTATTCGGCTCGGCTCGGCTTCCTTTGATCTGTACCTACTTTGTGCGGGTTGGGATCGGCACGGCCCGGGCCGGCATTTTCTAACCCGGCAAAGCTGCCCGGGGCGTCTACATCAACGCGGCTTAGGCCGCCCGGGTCAGCCCGCCCGGCCAACCCCGGCATAGTGTGGACCCTGCTTTACGGTTGTGGGACATGTATAGGTTATCTATACATGTTAGTTGTACGGCTTACGGATGACAAGCAAGTAAAGGAAGTGCGAGTAGGCGTATATATAATATGGTCGTTGGTTCTAAATATAATATACTCTTGGTCGCTTCTTTATTTTAATGTGTACATATTAGTATTGATGTAGATAATTATGATATTAATATTTGACCTTAAATTAATCTCGCAAAGTGTGTACAATTAAGAAAAATTATAAATTAATATTTTCTACTTGACTTATGACTCAAGTTGTTTTTTACACAATTCATTGTACCTCATGTATGTTGTTATAATTTTTTTATAATAACATATATATGAAGTATAATGAATGATTAAATTAATATTTTAATGTGTCATTTGTATATTAACTACTCATAGTACAAAACTTTTCTAGTCTTATTTTAGTAGTTTTAAAGTGTTATTCCACTGATAAAAGAAAAATACTTTATTAGAAAAGCGGGGACATCGCAATATAAATAACTTATATATAATAAGCTTATATGAATTCCAACATAATTCAGTGAAAACGAACGAAACAGCAATTAAACGATTACAAGAGGCGCGGGTTCAAAGCCGTCGTTCAAGTTTTAATATATTTTCTAAACAAGTATTTTTCTCGTCCTGTTTTATAAGGGATTCTTACAATGTTAACGTTTGTATTGTAATTTTAATATGGCCTATGCGTCTATTATATTAAGTATGTGTGACCCGTCATTACATTATCATATTGTATGAGAATAAAAAGAGAAATCATTTTATTCAAAAGCAAAATTTAACAATGTTTGAAAATGTGAAAATTTATATTTAGAATAGTAGATATGATTAGTTATGTGGTTATTTGTCTGCTTGAATTATGAATCCAATTTACAAATTAGTCGTAATTAGAGTAATGTAACGCCACCTTTCTTTGTATAATTTAAGATTTGAAATCAATCATTTTTACATCCATACTTCCACCATTTGTTACTTTGTTTAATATTCAAAATTCCTTAAGTCTCTTCTCTCTATAAAACAATCATTATAATCAAAAAGTTATAATTGTGAACACTAATATCTAGATAGAGATTCTAGGGATCAGGACAATATAAGAAGACGAGGTAACCATAACTTAGTTAATAAAATTGGATTGTTAAAAAAATAAAACTTTGATCGTACACAAAATATAATTTTATTGATATATCCATGTTTAATAAATTGTATACATAACATCATCAAATATTATATTATAAACATATACATTTCGTTATACGTTGCTAATCCAAACACAAATACAATATGAGATGCTATCCCCATTAATCATATGTATTAATTTAAAAACGTTTAGTCTCAACGCAGTGTTAAAGTCCGCTGCCATACAGATCGGCGAGGAACGGCGCGCTGTGCGGGCCTGGCGGACCCCATCCGTCATCCATTTGTGGTCAATTTGGTACAATTTTAATATTTACAAACTCGCAATTGGCAATAAAGATGCGACCCTAAAGTATGAAATATCTTTAAATTTAATATAAATTCTTGTATAATGGCAAGCCAGACCCGCCGCCCGCCGCGCGCCTCCTCACATAGGAAGCTCAAACACGATTTATTTACATTACCACATTAAAGCAACAATTAAGTCGTAGAGTTCATTAGGCCTATTTACACAGTGGAATACAAAGTTGGAATGCATGACTGTAGTACACTTTAGCTTGCGATCGGCGTATCATACAAAACGTTTACATATCTAGGAACATCAGATCCCACCTTTACAAGACGCTATAGAACATTTATATACTTTCTAATAAATAAATACATTAAGCCATAAATAAATTGACAATTGCACGTTAATATTATAAAATTTTCGAAAATTAACCAGATGGTCGAGAGGTCGCAATGACGCCGCAAGCTGTGCTCGCGGTCGCCACTCCTCTCGGGGGACGGCACGAAGTCTGTCGTCTCCGTCAATTAAAGTATAGTTTAATTTCAAATTGAAAACTAGGAATGTCGCGATAAAGTTAAAATATACGTATAAATATTCATATAGAAAGAACAGAATAGAAGAATCACAGAATATTATTAGCATTAATCACGTATTTAAGATAATATTCGTGCGTAAAAATAAAGCTTATGTCCATGACAAAGTATTACATCGGCGGCACGAACGCGAACATTGAATGCAATAAGGCTATGCGATAAATGTGTCTATTACATATGACATTACACCACATAATATTTAAACAACGTTTATAAGTGAACATCGACACTTAGTATATTCACGTAAATCCCATATGCACTTTTACTATAATTCGTATATTTGAATACAATTAAAAAAGATACTCTGCCTAACTACAGTGTAATTGATTCATTTAAAAATATAATTATATAGTAACATTTTGCTAATATATCAATTAATTAAAATAACAAACACCAATACGGGATGAATTTAATTTTTTTTTTTCATTTTACGTTTTGGAACACAGATATTTCTTAGAAATAAAGTCAAATCTGACGATCTCCTCTCGATACACCGGGTGGTAACAATCTCAATAATAAATGTATAATCTCTTAAATTCATAAACAATTTACTCTATATTACACAATGTCCTCGATTAAAAGTCATGATCTATAATAATAATAATAATAAAAACAATACACTATCGTCAATAAAACGCAGAAGGTACACTAAAGGGTAAACGAGACGTGCGCATCTGCCGCAGTCGCCAAGTTATCGGGAAATCATTAAACATTTTGAATTTTCATCAAAATGAACGACAACATTTTCAAAACAATCCTATGACATGAAGCATATATTTTTAAAATCAGTCTCATTCGCATAAGGAAGTGATCACAGCACACACACTGGAAACTCGTTGCAGAGCGAGGGGCCTTGTCCCTCGTAACAAAAGATTAATATTAGAGCACCTTGGTCGCTAACTGCTATACTTAAATATGATAAAACATGCAACAGATCAATTTTATTCATTAAAGTATATGTGGAAAATACAAGTGGCAGGGTGATTTCGAAATTCGGAAATATATTTTATATCACAATAAATACAATTTCCTGTTTCATATAATTTACGTAAATAGGCAATTCTGTAGAAGATATGAAATTTTAAAAGCATAGACCAGATCATAGAAGATCTGCGAACAGTTTTGTTTAGACAAAGTAAACACTTCCTACAATACATTCGCATCAACATGGCAAATCCAAATATATAAATTTACTAAAAAATACAAATACGTGCAATCTAAAAAACCTCGTAGAAGGCGTTCCCTAGGCCCTTCGTTTAGTAAAATCGATTAAATATTGGAGATATAATAAACTCATCGTCTAATTCAACAGAATATTCAATAATTGAAATAAAATATATTAAAATAAAGCTATCAATGACAGCGATTACTGGCGCCCCCCGTCATTTCATGGCGGCGGCGTACAATTTCGTTACTTTATTATCTACTATATACATATAAATATATCAGATTCTCTGCGACGGCGGCGCGCGTTCTACTCAAAGGTTATATAAATCGAATAATTGCACACTTCGCCTCAATCGGACCGGGCCGGGCGGCGTCGGCGCTACAGGCGGGCCAGAGCGCGCGGTCGCGCCGCCGCCAGCGCGCGTCACGGCCGCGGCTCCACCAGGCGCTGCACCAGCACGGCCACCAGCACCGCCACCACCAGGAACACGGCCGCCATCAGCAGCGCGGCGTGGCGCGGCGCCAGCGCGCGGGCGGGCCGCGGCCGGCGGGGGCGCGCGGGCGCGGGCGGCGCCGCCACCGTCACGCGCGCCGGCGCCGACCATGCGCCCGCTAACCCGCCGCGCACCGCGCCCACCCGGATTTGGTACTCCGCCCCATATTCCAATTCCTCCAGCTGGAACTGCGTCTCTTTGCCGGTGTATACCTACGAATTCATCAACTCCACGTCAATAAAATATAAAAGTGCGTAAATATTAATTCATACTATTGACGGAGAAAGAATATCACAAAGTATTCAATGGATTACCTCTTTGAAGACGGCGTCCTTGCCCCGCGCGCACTGCAGCACGTAGCCGGCGTCGTCGACGGCGTCCCAGGAGGCGAGCGCGGCGCGCGGCCCCACGAGCGCGAGCGCGAGCGCGTGCGGCGCGGGCGGCGGCGCGGCGGCGGTGCGCGCGGGCACGGGCTCGCCCCAGCAGCCGCGGCCGCCGCGCTCGTCGCTGGCTCGTATCCGGAACGTGTAGCAGGTCGCCTCTCGAAGCTTCTTCACTTTGCAGGAGTGTGCGGAGCCGCGGTACACGGGACGGAACTCTCGAGCGTCGGGCGCTCGCATCTCCACGCAATACTGTGCGTCGTCCCCGCTGGAGTCCCACTCGAGGCGCAGGTGGTTGTGGGCGGCCTGCGCGCACCGCAGCGCCGGCGGCGGCGGCGGGCGCGGTCTGGTCGCGGCGCGGCTCTCCTCCGACCAATCCCCCAGGCCGAGCTCGTTGAGCGCGGCGACCCGCACTCTATAGACGGTGTCCGGCAGTAAGCCCTCCACCAGCTGTTCCGTCGACGAATCTTCGGTTTCGAAAGCGGCGTCGTCTACTTGGATTCTGTATCTAAGAACTTCTGCACCGTGACACGGCGGTGTCCGCCAGTGCAAGCGAAGGGAATCCGTAGTCGCTTCGTGTCGTAGGCCGTGAGGCGCGGCGGGGGGCGCTCGCGGTGTGAGGACGTCGCGCACTGCGGACCAGGATCCTCTACCGGCGGAGTTGGTTGCGCACACTCGAAAGAAATATGGCGTGAAAGGTGTCAATTTAGTTATAGAGCAGGCGGTCTCCATGCCTCTGTATACTTCCGTAAAAGCATCGTCGACGTCACTCGCGCTCATTTCAAGTCGAAAATCGACAATGGGAGCGCCGTTGTTGGGAGGCGCGGTCCACTCCACGCGAGCCGACCTCGGCCCTTCGACGTCGACGAGGGGCGGCTCCGGCGCGTCCGGCGGCGCGGGCGCCGTCGTGAACCTGAGGGCGGGGGACGGGGCGCCGGCGCCGACCTTGTTGCAGGCGGTGACCCACACGCGGTACTCGCGGCCCGGCACCAGCTCGCGCACCGTGGCCTCCGCCTCGGGCCCCACGTGCACGAGGCGCACGAGCCCGTCCGTGTCGGCGAGCTCCAGGCGGTACTCGGTGAGCGGCGCGCCGCCGAGGCAGTCGGGCGCGCGCCACCGCACGGGCACGAGCGTGGCGCGCGGCGCGCCCGCCGTCTCGGGCGCCGCGCAGGCGCCAGGGCACGTGGCGTCAGTGAGCACGGTCTCGGCGGCGGACCAGTCGCTCTCGCCGGCCGCGTTGGCGCAGCGCACGCGCGCTCGGTACTGCGTACCGGGCTGGAGGCGGTCGCAGTGCGCCTCGCGCTCCGGCCCTCGGTACGCGCAACTGAAGCCCTCGCCGCCGTCGATCTCCAGCGTGTAAGTGCTGATCTCGGCGCCGCCGTCGTCTGCGGGGGGATCCCACCTCAATCGGAAGGCACGAGAGTGTACCTTACCGCGAGGCGCGGGCCGGCCCGGCGGCCCCGGTCTCTCGGGTAGCGTGCTGTAGGATACTTCGGGTGACCATGGTCCCTTTCCATCTGCGTTTTCGCATCTGAGACGAAAGCGATATTCGGTAGCTCTGCGCAGTCGGTCGCACACGTACGTGCAGTCCGAGCCCGAGTAAACGGGCAGGAATCCGTGGCCCTGCATGGCGTCGTCCATCTGGAGCGTGAAGTCCTCGTCAGCGACGCGGTCCCACTCGAGCGTGAGGTCGGTGGGGTTAGCGCGGCGCAGGCGGGGCGCGGCGGGCGCGGGCGGCGGCGGGCCGGCGGTGCTGGCGGCGAGCTCGGCGCTCCACTCGCCACGGCCGCATTCATTGACGGCAGCGAGCCGGAACCGGTAGGCGGTCTGCGGCTGCAAGTTGTTGACGGTGTGCTGGCGCATGCGCGGCCGCGTGACCTCCGCGAACCCGTCGCCGGCGTCCATCTCCAGCAGGTAGTGCGCGATGCGCGCGCCGTTGTCGGCGGGCGCGGGCCAGCGCAGCAGCAGCGAGGTGCGCGTGCGCTGCTGCACGCGCGGCGGCTCGGCGCGGTCGGGCGGCGCGGGCGGCGCGCGGAACGTGGCAGCCTCACTCGCGAGCCCGGTGAACTCTCCAGCGCGTATTCGCAGACACACGGAGTACTCGCAGCCAGGTCTCAAATCTCTGACCCTAAAAATAATGATTTAAAGACATAATATTTATTCATTTAACAATTATTAAAACATATATTTATAACGTTAGATAGTGATAGTACTGACCGACATGATAGTGACGGACCACTATAAATAGCTTTGTATCTTCCGCGATCACCAAGTAATAGGTCGTACGTTAATTCGACGTTCGGAACAGCAACTCCCTCGGGACATGGTGAGTTCCATTGCACCAGTGCACTTGTTGGTGTTATGTCACTAACCTAAAAATACAATTATACTACATATATAAATAGTATAACACTATTGTTTATAAAAATGATAATGTTTTTCTTGTAGCTTAGCTAACGAGGATCATATTTCGTTTCAGTGTTTTGATGTGAAAACTCGCTTTATGCTAGTATCACTCTTAATTTCAATTAATTTACTCCATTAAAATTATTTGTTCATAGAATCATATTGAAATCAAAAAGCTTAGTTTTTTTAAATACACACACAATTTATAAAATGTATATTAAACATGACAAAAACTATATTATCAGAGATGAAATCTATACCAAACAGTTTATATATAATTAAATACTTATTTTTCCCATTTTTTTATATTTTTACATACATGTACATAGGGAAAAATATTTACTTTAAAAATTCACCACCTTCAGGTTAAATAAAACTTAGAAACAAATACTAATTTAAACTAAATAACATAAAACTACATGACAAATTTAAAATTAATTAACCATTTCCTACTTTTGTTTATTATTTTTAGTGAATTATAAATATTTATTAATTGTTGAGTCAAAGCCTACCAGTATTTAAATTAATACTGTCTTTCAAATTTTGCACAATATTGTGAAATAATTATAACATTTTTGTTTTACAAGCTTTACAGACCTGAGGTGTATGTATGGCTAGCATATCCAGCAAAGCTTGAGTATCATTGTCATCATCCCCTTGGACAGAAGCCCCTGCAGATGAACCCTCACCCTCGGACCATGCTCCAGAAGAAGCTCCACCACTCCCTCCGCTTCTCCCATTCAACTCTTTTCTTGGTGATAGTGATGGAGTACTTGCACCAGAATTGACCTCTGTTGATAGTTAGAATTTCTTTAATTATATATTATGTTATTATAATATAGTAATCATATTTATGTATAAAATTTCAACAAGTAAAATTTGTGGACACATTAAATGATTACATGTATGGCATATTCCAAGCATATGTGTTCCTTTGTAAGCCAGTAGTTAAATCAATTTTAATTACCTATACCATTATTTCTATTATTATGTTTTCTTTCCAATTTTTGTTTTAGTTTAGAATATTGACGCTGGGTTCTTTCATCTTTCTGATACACTGGTGGAGGTGGAGAATGTTGCATATGGTGGGGAGGCACATGGTGAAAGTGAGCAGGATATGCACCTCCAAAATAATGTTGTGGACCTCCTGCACCATTTGTTGGAACCTACAAAAATAAAATTATTTTAAATACATAAAATCACTATGTAACAAATAAATATTCAAGTATAAATTTGTAAACAGCAATAAATTTAACCTTTTTATTTTCCTCAGAAGAATTTGGATTAGTAGGATCCAATTCACTCATGTTGATATTTTCCAGATGTCTACTTGTATTTGCCACTTTTAAATGTATGCTAACTTATCGATACATTACACGTCATTGGCCACGTACAGCCAATACAGCTGATAACGCTTTATAACGCTATCGCTCGAGAATTTTTACGTTGCCTTAGTTATAAGTACACAAGATTTAAACAGCAATAATTAAGCATTGCTTTAAAATTGCTACTGCGTTATTTATTTTCCAGGTGTACTTGTTTCAGTTATACGTGCGAAAATGAAACAATCGATAAATTGACGGAAATTGTTTGCACAGCCGATAAATAATGTACATAAGACGCTGTTGGCCATTTATTACATTTTGTTACGTATGTAATAATTATGTGTAAGATATGTAATTTTTTTTTTACTTTTTGCCCTGAAGTATGAATTTTAATATGAGACTTTTATTGTTTGACAACAGCATTATAATATATAGTATAGTGTTACAGATAACTTACGATACATCTATTATGTACAACACATTTAAAAAGTCTGAACGATAAAAATTATCACAAAATTCTTTTAACATAATGTACATTACGAAAACATCGCGCCATATTTATATTTCCCTTAAGCCGCAAGAAATGGCCAATGACATTTGATACTTGTCATTCTGACATTTTGTTGTCTTTGGCATTACGATTTATTACCAATAAAAAATAAATATTTAAAATAAAATATTTTTGTTTATAGAATAATTCTTTGAGTTCAAGAATCATATTAAATAAAAATTTGTATTATATTGACAAATTAACTTTAGTTATAGTCTGCACTACGTGTTATGATATCTGTGACACTGGCACGAGTCGATCGCGCGCATTTTCAGTATAAATATGTTTTCATGTTAGCTAGAGCAACACACAAATACTAGTATTAGATTATGAAACATTTTTTAATGTAAAAAATGTTACAATAATGATAACGACCAAGGGGACTTTATAAAAATATCAAGGTAATGTGATACTTAACTATCAACATCATATAGAAACCTTTCTATGACTAAAAAGCATAAATGGGTGGTTTGTAACAGGGCTCTTATAACGGATATGTGGGGTGGGCGACGGTGCCCTGCCTTAAAATTTGCCATGTCCCTATTTTACTTAAATGCAGCAACTCTGTGCTTGAACTTTCGATGCACCATAAATCGTTGCGCCTACTACTCTACTGACAAATTGAATAAATGCAGTAAAAGCACGCCACAAATATATTAAATTAAAAGTATTTTGCCAATTAGTCGGCCGGTTGATCAGCTTAAGGACCACTTTTTCTGAGATATAACAATAATAAAATTGGATGGTGGTATATGCAAACGAATTCTTTAAATTGGTATGAATATATTTTTTAATAATCATATTGTTACTCACATATGGATGTGGTGGTTGATGATGTGGCGGTTGGTGGTGGGGTTGGTGGTGAGGCTGGTGATGCGGTGCGTGGTGCGGGTGTGGCTGGTGGTGCGCCACCAAGTAATGACGCATACCCTCATCGATCACAGGCGGCAGGAGGGGTGGCATCATTGTTGCAGAGGTTACAACCGGCATGCCACCTTAAATAGCCATAGAAAAATTGTTATTTTTGGTTTAAGTCAGTTTTTCATAAAAAAATACTTTTTGTATTACAGTATCACTACAAAAGTAACTTATTATACACAATAGATTAACTGAAATTCATAAATATTGGTATCAAATAGTAGTTTTAAAAAAGTTTTAAAAATGTTTGAAGAGGAAAAATTTGAAGACACCGGAGTTTAAACCCGCGACTCTTGTCAACTGTGCAAGCGTTCCGACAACTGAGCAATGCGTTCTTTATCATACCGCGTCGAAATTCTTATATGTTGAAAATTTTAAAAATGTTAAAAACTTCCACTACCCAAAGATTACAATCTATATTAGGTATGTAGTTTCAATCAGTCTATATTAGGTATGTAGTTAATAAGGAAAACTAAAATGCTATTGTGAAAATATAAACAAATAATAATTATAATAAATTGATTTAAGAATATTATGAACAATAAGAAATAAATTAAAAGAAATATATATATATATATATATATATATATATATATATATATATATATATATATATATATATATATATATATATATATATATATATATATATATATATATATATATATATATATATATATATATATATATATATATATATATATATATATATATATATATATATATATATATATATATATATATATATATATATATATATATATATATATATATATATATATATATATATATATATATATATATATATATATATATATATATATATATATATATATATATATATATATATATATATATATATATATATATATATATATATATATATATATATATATATATATATATATATATAATATATATATATATATATATATATATATATATATATATATATATATATATATATATATATATATATATATAAATATATTTCCCGTGATAATGTGATGACGTTACTAATCGAGAATCAATCGTGTATAGGTATAACGTTATTTGTGAAATTACTCTTCCTAAGTCTTTAATTTTCTCATCAATTGCAAATAATTAAAAAAAATGTCTAAATTGTGTAGTTGAACTTACCGTATTCAGTGTGCATTGTGCACATGTGTGCATGTTGGGGATGCTGCTGAGGATGCGGACACATCTCGGGCGGCACGTAGTAAGGGTCTGGCGGGTAATACTCGCCGTAGTATCCGTCGGGCCCTCCGCCCCCGCCTCCTTCCGCCACTCCCACGCCCACCATTGCAACTTCTAACAGCGCATCGCACGCCGACGCCCGCGACGCATCCGTGGCGACCGCGATACCGCCGTACGCTCGTCAAACTGAAACAATTTTACTAAAATTTTAAACACATCCAATTTTACATGTTTGCATTTTTAATTCGTTGTAGGTATGTTTTTTTTCGAGAGGTTTTCACTGCTTCGTGTATATATTTTCCCATGGTATCCTACTCCTACTAAGCCACTAGACTAATTTGAACAAAAGTGTATCTATTGAATAGGTTTCTGAATAAACTATACTGAAAAAAAAACGGACCAGTAGGTGGCGCTGTAGACAAAGTGTATAGCAAAAGACTAACTAAAATATTAATATATATATGTCGTATTTATTTTTGTTTAGTCGTGATCGTAGTTTATTTTTCAAACAAAATTTGCAATTTGCATTTATATAAATGTAATAAGGCTACCGCTATATCCAATTATGGCTCAAATTACTACCTGTGTCACTAACCGTTATGGTCTAATATATTTGATACATTAGATGTGAGAGAATCTATCATGAAATATAAGCATGCTCCACTTATTTCTTTGCGTCTCGTATTTCCAAACAGTAGTCGGTAATGCGGGCGCGGCAATATATTATTTTTCTACTAATTTACGCTATATTTATAATGCATAAACGAAATACGTTTATGTGCTATAATAATTAATAATTGCACCCTGGCCTTCACAAAATATATATTAGTTTTTTACTTTTCTTCTTCTTCCCTTAATTTATGGTGTTTCGAGCGTGCCAGGTGAGCACAATTCACTTCGCCAATGTCGCGTTAAATGGAGAACACCAAAGGAGAATGTACGATAAAAAAGAAAAAATATTACACAATAGAGGGATGCATGTTTATAAGAGATCCAGTTTTACTTCTTCACCTATAGTTTTTTACTTTTTAATAAATTATAAAACTTAACAATCATAATACCCTTGAAGTTTCCACAGAAAAATCATGTAGATACATATAGAGAATCCTTTTCGCAGAATTACTAGTTCTTCTCGTCACGTAACAAATCTCGACATAGGTTAAACATTTGAAAGAGCACCGGTGTAATTTTATAAGCTAAATCTCATTAACCGTCTCAGGGATAGTACAGCGAGGTTGCACAAGGTTCCTCAAATCGATATCGACATCCGCGTGAGCGCATCGTGACGGAATTTGCCTTTTAAATAGGGTGCTGTCAGGCGCCTCACGAATTCTGCCGTCTACGTGGATGCGCTTGCTATCTATGTCAGTGACTGTAGCCGTGTAAATTAAAGGCTCAGCAACTCATGTTCTTTATATTTATTAAAACGTTACAGTAGTCTTAATTGTAGAAGCTAGACAACTTCTATTGTAGAAGTTAAAAAACACAGTTTATTGTGTTTATTTTCTTTGGACCCGCATTATACAAAATATATACAAATATTATTGTATATTTTTTGTATATTTTCAGTATCAGTAAAATACATTTTTTATTTCAATGTCCTGATTTGCACAATACCACCACTATGAACAACTAACACGGAAATATGTCTACGTAATTCTTATATCTGATATTATATTTTTGTTGTTGTGTAAATTATAGATTACTAAATATGAGGAAAAGCAAATAACTTATTTTACGTAAAAGCATATATATTTGCATACAAATAAATTATGCATAAAGAACATACAAATTTAAAAATAATTCTTAGAAACTATGGTTACCAAGTGTTTTGACGTCATACAAAATGCTTGTTGTGTTCAATGCAGTCTCCGTGTAATCGTAAAACGGTGCGCTGGAAAAACCATTTGTGAGATATCATAAATAACTTCCACCTGGTAATACTTTATTGGAAAGATTAACGAATATCTACATTATCTATAACCCTTCTGTTATCCGAATTTTACTTAATAAGGTTCTTTAATCTGTGGAATCGTTCAAAAGACATTAAACAGGCAGTCCTAAAAATCAGCTTTTAGGTGTCACTTTGCTTACGTAATTAAAATACGAGTGACAAATACGAGTAAATATAAAAAATAACACAAATATTTGTTTCTTATTTTAACAGAGCATAGATCATAAGACGAGGAAGTATAATAACGCGACGCTTATGCCGACATTTTTTAGGAATAATACATAGAATCAGTTAGTTACGGGTCGTCTAAAAACGCCCAGTACACGAAATCTTCTGATGTAAAAAATGTTTTTGAGCGACATATATTTATGAATAAATTGTTGTTAAATATGAGTTATTGTTAAATTATAAATTATATGAATTAAATGTTTTTATTAATATTAAATTAATTATTTAGGTACAATAAAATTATATTTTTACACTTTCACTCCGGAATTTACAAAATCTTGTGAATCTTGTGAATTAAGGGGCTCCTTTAAAAGTCATCAACGCTAAACTTCACTCTCCGAGCTCCTCCCACAACCAAACCAAATTCAAAACGATTCCACTAGTTCCGCCTTCGAAGTAAGGTAAGATCGAAATACTGGTAAGTTCTATTACACTATTAAAATGAGAATTCTGCTTTATTATTTTTAATTAACTTAAAAATATATTAAAATATAAAGAAGGTTATTAAGTAATCGAATCTTATTATTAAACTATGATGTGAAACAATTTTCAAATACTTAATTATAGAGCTTCAAATTAACTATAGGTAGGTAGAATGCAATCTGTTATAATGCACTCTGATGCAATTACTTTATTCAATGTTATATCAAAATCAGCCTATTAATTGCAAAGCATTTAAAATATGCAAAATGAACTTTTAACTAGGTTTACTTTGAATGTTTGCGTAATACCCAATAGTAATAAAAATAAGAATATTTAGTGTTATCTACAAAGTTGTATAGGTTATCGTTGGGTTATTTGAAATGAAATAATTTCAATGAATTTAATGTAAAGAATTCTATAAATATGTACATTGTTTGCCGTATATTTATTATTTTAGAGTGATAAAACGCTTTAGTTATGAATTTGTTTCACATTTGCAACATTGTAAACAATTTTTACTGACATTATAAAAAGGGTGGCTCAATTGTTCCGATTCATTGCTCCGATACTTTTATTTCTATTTTACAAAAAGTAACTTGAATTTGTCTAAATTATTTTTTATCTTAGTTTAAAAAATGCAATGCAAAGACACAGGCAAACTACAAGAATCTTTTAAATAGTGTATAGTTATCAGTGAGCAAACTTTATTGCAGTCGATCTTAAAACTCAATAATTTATGACGAAAACACAAATGTCGAATTTTAATTGGATGACATAATGTCCAGATATAACAGAGATTTCATTATTTTCTATTCCACCTAAAGTTAGTATAATAACAGTCAGTCTTTGTAAACATAATTAAATATATTTTTCTAAACATATTTACATCAATCGAATCAAAATAAATATTTTATTTATTTTATATTAATAATTACAGAGTAGCACCCCTCGTTTTACTTTACTTATCTATTGCTGGCTGTTTATTATTTATTGGAATATGAAGCGGGTCATAAAAGCAACATAATCACTTCTTATGTTAGCTATTCGGCATTCCCCTCGTAACAAAACACTTATTGTTGATTATCGAACAAATATAATACTACTACACATTTACTACTGGTATTACAATATATTAAAAGAATAAATAATTTATTTGAAAATATAAGTAAGCTAAAACATATGGATATAGATAGTATTACACAAATAAGCCCAATCAGTCATTTTTTTACTTAAAAATTAAATAAAACTAATAGAAAAAAAAGATATTTTTCTATGTATTTACCTATGTCAAAAAAAAATTTGGTATACATCTTAATGTAATTTTATCATCCAATTCATCGTCTTAATTGAAATATTCTAAGCGTTTGCTTCAATGTACGTAGTACGTAGAGTATTAAAGTTCTCAAGACGACCATTCATCGTATTCGATCAATTTCAATTGAATAAACGAAGGAGGTGGCGACGGCGTGCGTTTGCGCCGGATTTTACACACGTTGTTATGTAAATAGGAGACTGTCCTGCGGGACTGGTATTAGGGTTGACCAATAAAATTTTTAAGTGGATTTGTGAAGTATTATATTTTAATTTTGACCAGTTTAAATTTTTCTTACATTCGTAGAGATAAACTTTTTCCTATAAGTATTAGATTTATTTTTGGAATTCATTTTATTATTAATATTTTTTAAATAAAATATATTATCTATAATACTATCATAAACTTAAATATTTTGTTAATTCATATGTTGCTTCATAAACGAAAAATATCGTGTTAAGCTTAAATTTTGCCTTTGAGGTCATTTACCTTGATATATGGTTTACGATATAAGAGGTCAAGTGTTTGTTTACATTAAGCAGATTAACATTTTTATTCTGATTTTAGTTGTCTTTAGGTTTTTTTGGATATTAATGCAACTAACACACCAAAGTTAGTTCTAGAACTAAGTCAAAATAATAAGCAAAACATTTTTTTTTAAATAAAACATATATATTCGACAGGGGCACGCCCTGAAAAGTGATAGTAATACTCCCACTCAGGGACGCTCTTTCAAACAATAAAGAATTATGGAAATCGGTTCACAAATGTCTGAGAAATAGCTGGATAGAAAAGAATAGTACTCTGCAAGCATGTAAGACATCCATCTTCCTCCTTTTTTTAAGTCCGTTAAGTATACATTTCATTGAAAGGCCGAGAGAAAACCAATAGAGTTTTGCATTTAGGTACTTGGAATCGGATATCTAGAAATCCGATTGCAGTGAGTCAGGATCCATGGGCAGCAGAAATGACTCAATTACAAACAGTTGTATCAATATTGACTTACCCACCTTAATGGCGAAGATAAATAATGACTTTTGCGCTGATTTTATGATCCCAACTTGGCTATTTGTACTATTTTTATCCGTCGTCATTAAAACTGTTTTCTACCCGAATTCGAAATACTGCTTGTACGGATTTAACTACCTCTTTGTCTTACCAGGGCCGGATAACTAAAAGCAATTTAAATACCTCCTTCCCTTCCTCCGAATAAATATCAAACTCCACTATAAAAAGCGTGACATCATCTTGCGTTAATGTAAGTAAATTTTTATGAAAAATTTCTTGTCAATTCTCACTGAACCATTTTTGTTAAAACAGCGATTAATTATTTCTTATACTTTAGAGGTTTTCCAACAGTTGATTTGACATACAAACAAATAATGATAACATGTCCAATGGCTAATAATAATAGTCTTTTTAATTAGCACAGGTCTAAGACTAATTCTGAAAATGAGTTCAGAAAGAAACCGTAAAGTCATGTTCTTTTTCCTCACTCTAAATATATTTTTTCGTAAAAATATTTATTGTTCATGCTCAACTCTTTTTCTTGTTTTATCGTAAAATTTTAGTAGAGACGACAATTAAAACTGCAGTAACAAGAAACATATTTTAACGACTTTTATTTCTATTGTAGTTCATTAATTTTTTTCTTCTGTTTCAAAAATTATGTATTCGCAAATATTATATATATAAGCTTAAATAATTTGGACGAACAGATTGGGGCATCATAGGTTTTAACTAAAACTTAATATTATTAACTCAAAGCAGAACCGACTTCGGGTATTTCCAAATGTCAAGAAGTGCAAAAGGAAGTCATCTCGCGTCGCTCGAGACGTTCTGAGAATTAATTTACATAGCGAATGTGTTGCGAAGACAACGAACCAGCCTACCTAAATGTGTACCGATAACATTATGTTATATATATATAAAATGTGACGAACTAAATTACCACCACTGCAGATTATAATGTAAAATATTATTTCAGAAAAATATTAGCTTCACGCTTTATCCCGCACATGGCAGGGTAGGCAGAGGGAACTGCAGGAACCATATGAACCTAGTGTTAAGACACTCCGTTACTTAGTCCCTGCTTACTCCGTCCCCACTTTCCGCCGTTTCCGAGGCATTGCGTGTTGAGTGGCGGAACTCAACGCCGCGCTTTGCCTTAGTTGCCAGAGCGAAGAAAATGGAAATAGAAAAATCCATCTTACCCGACTGGGGATCGAACCCAGAAACCGTCGCGTTAGCCGCGTTACAGGCAGACGTTGCGCCTCTGCGCCACGACGGTCGGACGGAAAATTTAAGGATATTTTAAGATTACGAGGCTAAATTTTAAAAAAATATACAAAATTAATACTACGTGGTACTGCACTGAATTGACAATAGAAAATTATCGATCCAGTACAGTTGTTTATGTGTGGTGTTTTAGAAAATTGTCTCCTTTAGTTTTAAAACTGTTGCAACTTTTGTGTCACTTATCAATGTAAGCTGCACGTTTTCATGATTATATATGTTTGAAAATCCCCCAGTCGCGTTGTTTAATAATGTTACAAATGCCATTATATCGTTATGCACTGTTATTACTAGTTATTTGGCAAACGTATTCAAATTTGTTTGGTGGCAGTCGTTACAAGTGAACCAACTGCGCCTTAGATCGGAGTAAGGTAGGGGTCATCAAACTTTTTAATAACTATGCACAGGCTTCTGTAATATACTGCTATATAAAATAATATGAGAATGACTAATGCTTGGAGCAAAAATAACCAACCCATTATTAAAAACACTATTATTATACATACCTTAGTCAAAAAAGGCGAAAATAGTAATGACATAATATGATGTTCATTAAAATAAGAGCCTTCAGATCATCATATATATAATTTTGCTTTCCTGTTTTTTTTTTCACAAATTCAGTATAAAGCTTAGTTAGGGTACTTGTATGTAACGTTAAAATCGTACTCTTGATTAATTAGCATCACTTACATTATTAAAATCGCATGATTTAGTTGACAACAGACAATATCCGTATTATCACATTTAAAAGGCGTACACCATCGCGGCTGTTCTATGGCATTGCAAATATTAAAAAGACATAGGTATATAACGAAGCATAAAAAGTTACGAGTTAATATAAATTCTATTTATATATCCATAACATGATTTTACTTCCAGATCAGTGAGCGCGGTCGGACATAATAATGTCATAGCTTAGTTTCTCGGTTGCCTGACGCCGCATCACCCGCGCAGCAGACGGGAACGTCACGTCAACTGTCACCTTGTGTACTTTTCTGTTATATCTTTTATAGAAAAGCCCTACGCAAGAATATATACAGTTTAATGGCTATAATACATAATAGTATTCGTATAGATAATACCTACTTTCAACTTTGTTATTTTGCAGATAACATATGGCCCTGAACACGTCAATCTAGCTTTCTGTTAGTGTATACACAATCTATAATTATTTTTGCAGTTGGCTTGCTGGGCGAATTCTATCTTTTAACATGCTATTATGGACAACGTGTCGAAACGATTCAGCACGGTATTCCAACATAGAATAAAAATATTACATTAAAACATACAAAACATTTTGATTATTAATATTTAAATCTGTAATTCTTATTTACTGTAAAATATGAGTAAATTTTATTGGAATCCAGATTAAAAACGAAAATTTAAGTAACTGTCAGTTGTAATTATAATAAAATAAAAAATCTCATATAGACCAAAAAGCCAGAACGTTAGTCAGCGCGTGGGTTCGGTCGCCGTAGCCATGCGCACCTCCAATCGATATGATGCTTTCGTATTGTTTTGCTAAAACTCCTACGCTTTCATACATGACGCCCACGGCAGGCATTGTTTCAGCTTAAAAAACTTGTATTAAGATCAGATCTTTAATAAAGGAAAGGTAGGCAATAATATTATTTTTTTCATACAAACTGTTGCTTTTGTATATGTATCGTAATATTTACTTTCAGTTTCTTAGCAGATTCTCATATAAAATGTGCTTCTCCAGTAAATAATGAGTAAATCAATATTCCTTTTATATGATTTTACTTTAGACATTATACTAAAACTCACACCAGTTTATTTTAGCTCGAGTTTTTCCATTAGTTAATATCTTTTATGACCGTTCAGGCCATCCGTATATGTTCATACCAATATTTTGGCATTTATCCTAATAGAATGTCAATAAGATAATAATTGCGACAGGAAGCTGATATAGCACAGAGTAAGGTTGGTTGGTCGATGGCTGCCCATCTATCGTAGAATTATGAAACTGGCCTTAGCTATTCCTATAAATTTGACCTAACTTGCTTTTATATTCTTTGTCAATAAATATATTAAGTAAGATTTATCCAAGAAGATATACAGTCAACTGAAACGATCACAAAATATTATTTGACCCTGAATTATCAAGACATATGTTCTATATAATAATAGTCTTTAGTTTTATATAATATGTATGTACTTACATGAAATTTTAATATATCACAATAATATTAATAAACAATGGTAGGGACACTTATATTTTTAACTGAATTACGGACTGAACGTGGTGAATCGATTTTTAAAAAATATTTTTATACATATAACATGAAACCAATAAGATTGTGTTGTTTTTTTATTGTATAGGAGTTTTGAATTTATAGGCTTTTTAGTAACACTTATTTTTCCTCATTTAATTTAATAGATACGTTACTTGTTGAGCGTTGTACACCTTAAATATTAAGTTGCAATTCGAAGTAGTTTTTGATATTATTAGTAGTATTATTATTTTGCCTATATACTTCCAACTTTCAGCATATAGCATAAAAACTTGTTTAGGACAAGATCTAGAATTTATTTTACGCAGTTACGAAAGTTGGAAATGACGTAAATGCTATGCCTAGAATGAATTTGTCTCGCACGTATAACTATCAGAGTTATCGCTACTGTCGCAATCCGTTCATAAATGTATTTGTGGCGTACATGCTAGCCGTTTTTCGGCACTCAGTAATACTATGATTATTATATATGATTTCGAGCGTCGACCTCTCAATCGTTTGTGCGATATACGCGTCTTATCACTCGGTTGATGTTCCCCAGAGTCGTGTCAAGACATCTCTGATTTGAATTTTAATTTACTTACGCACGCGACTCGCACATTGGTTTAGATAATTATTTGTAATATTTGTCCACAACATATGTTAAAGAACAATATTCACTTTATATGAGTTAACATGTCACAGTTTATAAAGAAGTAACGAATCGGTAAACTAAAAAAAATACGGTTCGATTACGTAAATCAGATGTTTGTACGTCATGATACCATCACAATTAGACAACCATTTAAATATATCGTTAATCGATTTCAATCAATTACAACAACATCAATTCACGAATAATTTCACGAATTTACTTCAATCATTTTTATCGTGATGATTTTAATATATCTAATAATGATTTTTTTAATAGTCATTTTCATATTTCATCAAACGTAAATATGGTGTAGGTATAAAAAATCTCGTATGAATCGAATATCTAGTCCAAGATACATAAAACAAGTATTGAGCATTTTTGTCTATCCAAAAGTAGTACCTTCTCGAAAAAGGCTTGTAATCTACGAGGTACATAGACTATTTATTACACATATATTATTTCCTTTTTATTGTAACCAGATGTTGTACTATAATAACAGCGTATGAGTTGCTAATAATGAATGTGATTTTATTATTACCAACGTGATAACGTAAATAGAGCACAAACAGAGCGGCGAACAGTATTTATTGTATGCAATGCAGAATGTGAACACGCAATTCATACAAAGCTAATATGAAAAAATGTCATTAGCATTATAGGTGCCTACTATTACTAGCTAGCTATACGAGTAAAGTGTTACACATGCCAGAAAAGTTTTGAAATCGCTTCTATTCAATGCACGTGGAGCGCATAGAAAATATGTTGACCTAAGCATAAACCTATTGAGGAACTATAATTAAATATATTTAAAAAATATGAAACTATATACATTTATTTTAATGTGCAATCAAAAATCATTCTGATCCAACGAAACAGAATTACGTCGCAGATGAGGCTGAGCGCTTATCTTCCGCAGGATACGGCGCTTCTTCCGTTGAGGCGATGTGATATCACCACCTACGCCCGCGTCTCACGCTTACACTTCCACCGGTCAGTATACAAATTTATAAATATTTTTTAAAAACACTTTGCTCTTTATATTTTGATTAGAAATTCTAATTTTTTGGATTGTTAACAAAAAAGTGATAATGTCACGCTCGCGTGTCCCTCTTATTGTTTCAATGTCAGCCGATTAGCCCTTAATGATGCTCATTCACGCGACCAATGTTATGAATGAAGGTTGGGCTTATGTACTACAAATGTATGCATAGTAAAAGCGCTTGCCTGCCATTCAGTCACAACAATCGATATGCATATCAATTCTTGCTTTGTTATAATTATAAGCCAAATACGAATGTGTAATAATGGCTAAATAATCAATAAATTTAAAACTTTACCAACTATTGAATAGTAGATTTATTTTTAAACTTATGTATTAAGATATAAGGTTCGTATGCATATGTAAGTAATGCTTTCAATTTAAACTTAAATATATAATAATCCTATTTCCGGATGAACATAAAAGTTACAAGCTCTGCGCACGCGCTGCGGTTTCTAACAACTCAAGTAGGAGCCACAAAGATAAGTGTGGTTAAAGATACACCATATAAGGACATTCAACTTTACATCCGATTCTTCAGGCAACCAGTGACGTAATCAGACTAAAGCCGAAATAGTTAATCTATAAAGTCCATATGAATACATAAACTCAGTAAGTGAATGTACGTATCGACCACCAGGTGAAAGCCACCAAATCGCTCAATAATTACATGTTCTCGCGCATCATCTACTTCAAACTTTCTCTCTTATTGTCTTGCCCGAGACTACTCCACTGTTGATTACTCAGGGAATGTTGATAAAACTTATCTTCATAATTAATTACAAAAAACAATAAAAGCGCAAACCAATTTACTTGTTTAAATATTAAGTATTTATTATATTTTAAATTACAAATGGTCGATGCATTCCTCCATAATAATTATCCGTTTTTATACAGTTTTATTAAAAAAGGGCATTTATGAGGTATTTATATAATTGTATTAATAAAATGTTATTAAAATAGTCAATAATTATGAATTTTGTAAATAGAAAATATAAATAAAGATGTTAATAAAATTATTTTCTATAATAAATATTACTACTTATTTATTTATTTCTACCAAATACTATTCAAATGAAAATTAATAAGAAAATTAATCTTTTTAAAATTAATTATTTTTAATTAAATTAATTATTAAATAATGGACAATTAATATCTAAAACGTCACTATTTAACCAATAAAATAGTCTTACTTCTTATAAGAAACGTTTAGTGCCTAATAAAACGTTAGTTAGTGGAAAAATTAGGATTCAATTCATGGCTGGTCACCAAACTGAATATCAATGAACCAACTGGCAGAAAAGCGAGCTCGGAGCAGCTTGTTTAGTCCTATGTAGAAATGAAATATTTGTTGATTTATTATTTACGTATATAATGTGAGGATGAAGTAATCAGTAAATATATATTTAATGCCTTACGTTATGCTCCTTTATTCGATGTAATAAAGTTTTCGTATTTTTGTAAAAAAAAATACATGTACAAATGTAAAAATTAATAGGCGAGTAATTGTTTGTAGAATTAATTGATTGTTTTCCTGATAACATCTAACCACGTCCGTGCTTATAGTGCGAAATATTTAGATTGTTTTTTTATTTATATATTTTCATAGTTTAGGAGATTTAATAATTTAACGTTGTTAAATTATGGAATCTCAAATGTTTTAAAAAGTTTTTTTTTTTTAGAAATTTTAAGGATTGAATGTCAAAATTAATTTATTTTTATAATTAATTTTACTGATGGCATGCCTAACTTTAAATATGAATATAGATATTTCTCATAGAATATGGAGTACGTTTGGATTTTTAAGGCACTTTTGACATAGTGTTCGAAATATGGGAAAAATAAAATGGTTCTTATTCTAATGAAAGCATAGTATAGCAAGGTATCAAAATGGCAAGGCTCTTTTCTACTCATTCACCTGTACCTACTCGCTCACGTGGCGATACTAATTCACCGTTTTATTTTTAATGTTACAATTAAAGAAGTATATGGCAACACAAACTAATCATATTCGATAGCATAATATAGTGTCCAACTATTCAGTCCGTGCTACCATAAATCGTTCACTTCAGTCGAACGGCTACACTCATGTAAGCTGCATACTAAACGCGAAAATATTTCTTACCTATTTGCTCTCAGAGGCGTAACGAGAAGCACAATGTCCTGATGCCATGTCCAACAAAATTGTTTCTATTTTAGCAATAATATGATCTGACAAGACTTTTATGCTATTATAATACATATTTATAAATGTTTGATTTATTTTTTTGTTTATTTTTTATTATATTTTTAGCTTATTAAAAGTACAAATATGTATATGAGCTGTAGAAAAATTCGATAAATATAAAATAGACGTAAATTTTACGTAACATACGTAAAATTTACATTTACTTTATGTTGTATGTACGCTGTTGACGCATTACGAATGCAATTGTACAGAGTTAAAGACTATAAATAGCTATGTTAATCATAAATGGACAGCCCATAAGCTTCATTCACTCATTTTTGTTTCTAATTTAGCAACTAACTTACTAACAATTGTTATGTTTATTAAATTTTGGTCAACAATAGTGCAGATATATACTTAGGAAAAAAATATAAAATATAATATTTGTTGTTGTAATCATACATATATATTATAAAAAATATGCTTATAACATTAACATTTTACTCATAGGTAAGTTTGGAGCTATAAAAGTTGTCCAATTTAATTTCCGGTTCAACATGTATAATATATTATTACAATATTACTTAAAGAACCTCCAATTGGTAACTTAACAAAGGTAACATTGTATAGACTAAGATTATATTATAACAATTTGTGCACATTATCAAAACTGCTTACACGTTTTATTTGTTTGGTGGCAGGCTCTACCAGGCTAAATACCAACATTGATAAATAAATAAAATGAAAAAGCGACGAGCATGCAATGTTGCGGCATTCCATTGCGATGAGTGTACCTAATGACGCAAGCGCAGATTTTTAAATCATTTTACTTTGTATAACGCTCAGCCTCTAGAAATATGGTCCGTATTAAATTACAATTTTTACTCTTATCTTTAATTAATAATAAGGTATTTTTTACTTCACTTAATATATAACGTCTAATTCGATCAACTTCTCTCGACCCCTTCACATTCTTCAGCCTTTCGGAAAGTTTAGACTAATAGTTGTAATAAATATTTTAAAATGATATTAGAAATGTTTAAGTAATGTGTGTTCCCTTGATAATTCTAAAGTGAACAAAAGATTTGGTTATCAACTCAGTCCCTGAATAAAGCTTTCATTAATCTGTCGTAGGAAGCAGAACAAAAACGAAATATGTGCCTTTCAAACAATTAAAAAGAAAAATATATGGATATAGAAAGCTTCTTAGAAAGGAATAGAAGGTGCGCGTGACCCGCAGACGGCGAGGTGAGCGGCCGCAGCGCCGTGCCGCTGTTGCGACACCATACGGAACTGACGGCCTTCGCTGTCAACCTTTTAATTGCAGTTGCTTTTCGCATAGCGCACGTAAGCCACTTACTTTATCATTGATCTTAAAAAAATAATCAACTAAATTTACGTAACACATAATTTATTTTATAAAGTAACAGCTTGTAATATAAGCATTATAACTTCTACTAGGTACACGTAATTATAATGTATCTACATTATTTTTATTTTAGTTGAATCATTATTATCTGAACGGATAATCTATACGTAATGTATCTTTGTTGGACGGACAGCGTAAACCAGAGTTACTTAACACTAGGTTACCTTTGCCTTTCTTATTATTAGTTATTTGTGAAATACGCCGAGAAGCTAAAAACATTTAATACATATAGTCAAATTTCCGAGCATAATCGCCAGACGATGGCGCGGCCCCTCAATTGTTATTGTCATGTAGCACGATCGCAGCACCACACATTCGTCGGGATCAGTGACTAAAAGTTACATACAATAGGCGCCCCTTATTGCTCGTATGGATAAATAAATGTATGGAACGACTATTTTAAGCGATGAACTCACTGGGACGATAGATCAGCTGATTGCTCAGCTGGCATACTCATCAGAAAAAGCTCAAGCGATATTGCTGGTACATACATTATACAAATATAAGTATTTAAAAGATTGTTTGATAATTTATTATATGTTATTGTTGTCTAATATAAAATTATATACTACTATTACAACAGACACCAATAATAGGAATAATCTTCTAAGTGCTAAGTTTCAAGGTAACTTCAGGATTTTTAATGAATTGTCTACCTAATAGACATGTCCATATATCAAAGATTTAATTTAATTCCGCTTCAAGTGTAACGCGGCATCATGTACAGAAATCTGGTTCAAGCCATCAGCATCTCTTTGAGCAATGTTTCATAGCCTGATCTAATTGCTCAGTCGGTGTGGAGGGATGCCAACATCTGCATGTGAACGACAAAAACCTCTAAAGTCACACATATAAATGCAGTTGAATTGATGTCTTCTTTATTATCCCTATTACATATTGTCATTGTTATTTATATTTTGTTTAAATTTATTTTAAAAATCTTTAGTAAATATTAAAATAAGTAGGTAAGTACCTACTTATAATAATATGACATACTGTCATAAAACATACAAATAAACAAACTCATGTATTTTAATGTACTTTTGATACCATTACAAATAAAATTTATTATACTGGTTGATATTTGTCAGTAAAAAAATTTATCGTTAAAAATATGAGAACATTTTTACTATTTCATTGCACTTAAACACGCGATTACATTAGATACATAACGATAACTTGGTAGCGTTAAAAATTGCAATTAATAAATATTTGCCAAAATTTTTGCGCTACTTACTATTTTTTAATATCTGGTGAATATAATTTTTAACGTATATATAAAAGGAAAAGAAAAAGTATAACATTAAGTATAACAGTGTAGCTGTAATTATAATGCAATAAAAATATTTAAGTACCTATTACGTCCACGAATTTTAAAATTAATACAAAATACGAGTGCATGCTTTATATTGGTATAGTAATTATATGTTTAATAATAAACAAATTATTTCTATAAATAAGCTTTATTACTTTAGGTTAAATAATCTGAAATATGTACTAATATTACATAGGAGTAAAGTGCAAGTGTAATCTTAATACAATATACAATAGGTATTAGTAACACTAAGATGTTATAAGCAGTAAGTAATAGGTGAAACGAATTTTGTCGAATTTATCCTCGTTCAGTTAGTTATATAATATTGTAATTATCAGTTTTATGTAGATTGTAAGTATGTTACAAAACTTATAAAAACGATACACTCACATATTTCTTTGTTATCTCTCTATGGAGATAATACATAGAATTTGTATGCAAAAATTCGTATTCATATCCGTGTGAATTGACGGTATGCTGCTTGTTAACGCAATTCATTCAATGTTCACGTTTTATCTTCCAATAACAACAAGCAGTAAAATATGCAATTAATAACAATGTTAAAGGCATAATTACATAAAATTATAAGATATTAATAAGTAACGAGACACGTGGCTTACACATGCCCCACACAATCCACATGTTTTGCTAAATGATATGACGACCCGTGATTCATTATACTGTATGCACTGCTGAATGCTATATGAAATGACATCAAACAGTAAAAGATAACAATCTCGCTGAAATTAATTGTGCTTTCTGTTAGGCATAAATTAAGATTACTAAGACGATAAACTAGCTGTTTTAGAAGATTACGTATACGTTATATTTACGTATACATATGCACTATAACTTGATTTTTTTACCTTAATCTTGTATCCCTCATAAAGTGCTTAGATAATCCGTTTCCCAATGTCCGTCCAATTTTAATTCCGAGTGGTATTTGCATAACTATGACTCTATACCGCTCACTTGGTACTGGCCTAAATATTGGAACGTATAGTTAATACAAAACTAGCTAAACTAACACACTAACCAACAGCTAGCTAACAAATAAAGATAAACGCTAATAGCGTATATGTGTAAAAAGTACATTACATTTATTCTCAAACGTACCTGTAAAATACAAACAATATATGAATCATAACATATTTATATTTGTTGTTATTTGAAAACAATGTCTTATCAACTTATGTCAATATTATTTTTTACTGTTATCTATTCTTTATCTCGTACACTCATTACGCTATTTATAATGGATGTACAGTGATGAAATGTTGCGGATGGATACAACCTTTATGACTTTTTCTTATTATATTTAGCCTTTAGGTCAACAAAATAAGGTCGTTGTCTCGCAGTATTAATTTGTGTATATTCCTAAAATTTAAAACTAAACTGGTAATTGTTCTCCATTTAAAACTTAATTGCAATTTGTATAAGTGATGTTATTGCACGTAATAATACATTTGGCTACATTTCAGGTTAACGATGCGGTGAAAGTCGACGTAATTTATCTCGTTTCCCCGTAATCGTGACGTAACTAGAATCATTTCGAGTGACTAATGATGAACCGCGCGCCGTCTCCGACATGAAGTAATGCACAGAGTACGACCCGCTGTTCTTTAATAAAGCGACGCCATTGTGTTGTTTGCATTCATGTAACAGTCGTTCTCAGAATTGTTATGCCTACACAGATTAAGAGCAACCATCAAGCCAACTGCTATCAAATGAATTGTCACTGTTTTACATCTACAAGAAAATGCATTACTTTAATTTGCTTTGAATTGATGCCATATTGCAAATACATTGCTATAAATTTCATGTAAGCTTTTTACCATTAAAATAATTGTAATCATTAAAGTAATATTAAGATTTCATGTAATGAGACCGGAGTATCTACCTATTCACCCGCAGTCGGTATAGCAGAGTGGGCAGAGAGCGTGAAGCTTAAAAAGTTTTTATTTGCTTTATACATAATAATAAATTACATATTGTGGATAATTATTTATTTATATTAACGGAAAATTCCTATCAAACTTAATCACTACTAATTCTATTGCTTGGTTGTACTCCGATTATCATAAATATTTTAATAAATAAATTTAATTATAATCATTATTATATTCATAATTTTATTGCATCCTTAGACCACACTTTACAAAATGGTATATTTATTACATAATGTACTACTATAAATAGTGAACTACCAGGTACCTCTTATCAATACAATTCTTTGGTCGCTTGTTATTATTATTATTATATGTTTTTTATTTATTTAAAGTTAGTAGCCTGGAGCTTTTTATTTAAGGAGAATTATTTTATATTCTTACCTTATTTAAATATATGTTATTTATGAAGTAACCAAATTATTGGTTACATAAACACAGAAAATAATTTTATAAAATTCAAGTATCTACATTAGTACTTTGATACGAACCATTATTTGTACTTCGATAGAAATAAATGATGTTGCTTATAAAATAATAATAATATTAGCTACATTATATCACACAAGTCGACGAACATCATATTCACAGGCTACCAGATTATCGTTATCAAAATAAAATAATATAAATATTACATATTTCAATATGAATAACAATAAATATTTTGTTTACTGTATGTTTGAGGTGAGAGAGCAGGATATTAACGACATTATCGGTGTCTGGGGTAGAACCAGCTCGTAGCCTTCATTGGTGTCGGGCGCAGAGGAGGCTGCAGGGGGCAACGCCACCCCACAGCCTTTTATCGATCGCTCCTCGCATCGAGATGCACCACTTGTTACATAGTCCAATATTACAATAAACTCTTGTAATCCTCGACCTTTATACCATCAAAAAACAAATATGTCTGGTGATAATTTTGGACGTTTGTTTAATATTTTGTTAAGCATTTTATTAATATTTATTGAACATATTATAAAGATTTAAAGGTCACACAAAGAAGCCAATTTATTATTCATATTATGTTTTTTAGCATATATTTATTTATAAGAGGCGTTAAAAACAATGTGATAAAAATTAAATACAAAATAATAAATCAATGGACAGCATTGACACACGCAATACCGAAGCTTAGGAATCAAATATTGCTTGCGATATATCCGATGTTTGAAAAGCGTCTATTTAGTGATATCGATCTAAAATTATCAAGCATAGCAAGGATTAGATAACACTTTCGAATAGCGTGAAGTCAATAATTGTGCAATATGTCTAATTATTTTAATATAACTTCAAATAACATTGTATGTATTAAATTGACAATAATTGACATGTATTAATTTCATAGTTGAATTTGAAATTAATATAAAAAAATGTAATTTACAAAAGGGGAAGGTGACATTCACTTCTATGTACCTATCTTATAATCATAATGTCAGATTCGATCCTTAAGAATTATCCAGTACCTATACTAATCTATATTTATTAATTTCGATATTAAAGATTTATAGAAATTACTAAAGTTTGATAATATATTATTTGTAGGTGTGGGTGTAGCTGAGTGTAATGACCTGCCACTAGGTGTTCCACTTTTGAATTCATAGAACAGGTGCATCGCACTTCGATAGGTATATTCTAATTGTTAGCCAATAGATGTGTAAATTTTTGACGAATCTATTCTAATTGTTGTAATGAGTATAAAATGAAATAAAAAAATAACATTATGTGTAATATATTTCTGAAACAAATTATTTATAAATAATTGAATGTTCTATAAATTACCTGCCACAGATCAGAAACTAGGCTCGAGCGTCATCAACACCAATTGTGTCGATTATTGGTTGGATGCATGTTCTTGTGTACATATAATGTACATATATATATTGCGTATGTGTGGTGCCCACGCATTTGTAAATTACAAAGTATTATGTTTATTGCTTTATTGCACATGCCAACTTATTTGGGCTGTTAAAATGGTCATATCGTGTAATTGTGTAAGATTTATTGAATGTGACCGCGCATGTTTAAAATTGAAGTGAAGGCCAGTATCTATGCAGTATATTAATCGTACACACATCTTTTAGTTTCACTACATACACACTGTACGAAGTGTTCTATAAAATATGTGGCGTATCATTTGCAATGGAATTATACCTACATGTAACAGATGCAAACGTGCTTAGCAGTCGTTTTCCGCGGACACTAATTCAATAAGGAAAATTCTTCGACATCCTGTTCACAATTGAGAATATTTTACAGTGTAAAAGAAATCTAGCTAATCTAGTGAACTGACTGATTTTGTTAGTGATGTCAAGTAGTTTTATGTTATTATAAAAAAATGCAAAATATAGTTTAAGTTAAAACTAAAGTACATTTTATGTAGAATTGTTATATCTGTTGGTGCGAGGTGCGCCTGCGCGGTCAACGCTCGCGCGACGCCCGGCGGGCCCCACGCTTCCACTAGTGCGAAAATAATGCAGCCACCTCTCTTGTTCCGCCTGTTTTGGCAATATTTTTAATTTAACCTATTATACATCCCTCTTAAGTAGAAAGAGCTGTCGCTGTGTCTTTGTTTAGCAAACAAAACTAATTACGAAGAGAAACGTAGCCATTTCAGTGGTCAATGAACTAGTTACGCTTAAAATGTAATGTTGAAAATGGTGATAAAGTAACTTCCTTAAACATTAAAAAAACTTTTTTAAGTCTAAATTTTAAATTGTTTTAAGTAATAATTGTTTAATTTTCATTATAGTATTGAATATAATTGCCTTCCTTTAAATTGTTTTTAATTGTGCACGATAACACTCAATAATAAAAAAACACGTCAATAATAAAAAATCTTTTACATTAACTTGATAATGCTTATTTCACCCTCATATATTAATAAATTTGAGTGTGAACCTTAAATATACAACGGTAACAATAAAAACAACCTTGTTAATTTTTGTACTTGTTTACTTAAAATTCTTGGATTATTAAAAAAATGCTCAATCCAAACACTTCAAGTAAAACAAAAAATTCAATATCGGTTCTATAGTTTAAATACTTCTTATGTTTTCTTCAAGTTTTATTAAAAGAAAAAAGAATGTGCAAAATATAAGGTAGTGTTAGTGTAAACATATTAAATAAGTCGATGACAACAATTAGTATATTTTTTATACTGTTTTATCTAACTCATTATTTTTTAAAGTGCGAACAATATTTTACTTATATACGTTTATTTATTTATATAGATAAAATTTAATATGCAATTTTCTCCTAGTGTAAATGTTTTCCTAGGATTGTACAAAGTCTTGGAGCAAATTTTGAAATAAATTCCTTTTACGACCTTCGAATACTTTTTTTTGAAATGTTGACTAAAAATATGTCACATTTTTAGTCAAAATTTATAATTTCTGTGTCCTAAAATATCTGTTTCGGCTTTTACCTAATCGATCCTAGAAGCGACTGACATACTCGATTAAACGTCAACTATCTCAATATTGATAAAGCCATAGGAGATGCTAGAAATAGCTGATAATGACACAGTAGGAACATAACGCGGTACAATAAACACACATCTTTGGAAGAGTCAAATAAAATAATATAAAGAAAATTTTTTCTAATTTCGTAGGTATACATTTTTATATTATATATATCGAAAGCAATTTTGTTTTGTTGCAGAAATTCATAAAAGATATTACATAAATTTAGTGTTGATAAGTCTTGTATGATCTATAAATTTTATTATTCCAAAATACGGTAATCAAATTTAAAGTTCTTTTTCATTTATATGGACATTTTGTATATAAATTTGCGCTGGCACTGGATAGGATGATAATTCACACTTTCAAAAATTACATATGTAAATCTAAATATCATTTTATTACTTAAAATATTTTTGTAAATATTTTTGTAAATAAATAAATGTGTAATTTTAGTTTTGTATATGTTACGTCTCTTACAATTACTAAAATCATGTAATAAATTACAATACAATAGCCACCTTCCTACCATAAAAATTTATAATTCAATTTCTTTTGAACACATTTTTTTTTACTTTTATATATGTTGCCACTTTAGTTAGTCTCGAAAAATTGAACCAAAAAATTTACTGTACTTTAAAAACAAAATATGATTTTTTACAATGTTATTTTTAAAATAAAATATATTATTATAGCTTTACTTTTTGATAACATGTAGGTGCAATGCTGATGGTAAAATATATACTACTTGTCATTACAGAATACACACGTACGTTCTTTTGAAAAAACTCTTAAAAAACGGCAATATGAAAAACGTCACATTAGGAAACTTCAAAAAAAGGCAATGTCTACTCATCTTAAATTATTCTATTCATTAAAAAACCACTGTCTAGTTTTAAAAACCTATGCAAACATTTGAACAATTTGGGAGATCTTCGATCAACTATATATTATAGAAGAAATCGAAAGCAATAAATACATCTTTGAAACTATTCCTAAGAAATAAAATCTTTTATAACCATTATCTTAAGTCCCTTTAATTTAGCTTCACATAGGAGTATTTGATGAATGCTAGATTGAAATGTTGAAAAATCCCAAATGTTGGTTTAGGTTTTATGCTATGGTCATTTGATAATTCTATTTTTTTTCTCTATTCCATACCAGAGAAAAGAACATTATCTTTTTGTTTTAAAGGGGCGTACAAATGCATTTGTGTTGGTCTGATTTACACACGAGTAAACAGGCAAGAAAATAATACATAAATTAAAACATTTTAATAACTAACTCTAATTATAACTTCAATGTTGCTTGCTATAGCAAATGTAAGACTGAATCGACGCTATTTTATATTAGTTGGTTCTCACAGCCTAACTTGTTGCATATACTAGACATTTCACTATTGACATGACGAGTGGCGACTTGATTATTTTCGCAACTGGCGCTAAAATTAAAATGGAAGAATACGATGTGGCCGTTTTCTATAATTAAGAACTGCTAATTCTAAATGTAATTTAGTAAAATTACGCATAATTGTGGTTTAAACGACTTGCGACGGCTGCAGGGTAAAGGGGCGCGAGGGGCGACCTGCGTTCAACGAACGTCCGCGGACCGGCACGGACCCAAGGTCGCCACTCGTTTCGCTCGCTCGCCTGTCCTCATTCACGCTCCCGCTTCAGCCTCCGCCGCCGCTTCTGCTGTTCCTAAACTACCACAAAGTAATATCACAGCTTAATGGCGTACATACTAAGTATATCACATCTAACCGATATATATCATTTTTTACATTGGTCAATTGAACAACACTTAATTATATACTTCAGTTTCAGTCACCTAGTTGGTGTTAGGTCATTTTCCGTAAAAGATGTTTGTCATGAGTATTTTTTCCAGCCGGATGTTTACGCATTATGCAATCCATATGAGTACATATCTATGTCGAAATTGTAAAAGTGAATGCAGAATGATGCAATCTTTTAATAGTAAAATATCAACGATTGAATGAACCATAATTAAACAATGTCGATTCCAATTGGAATGCATCATTATTTTAGATTTAATATATTATTAGGATGTTATAATATATCTCAAAAGGTAAGGTAACATTTGTATATAAATAATTGGCAATTAATTAATTGACTTTGTTTACTATTTAAGTATAGTATTATTTACAAATCAACAAAAATTTGAATAAAATGTTCACATACATTTTACACACTTTAAGCTTCCTTTACTTTACTTTAAATATTTGCTCAATGCGTATCATAAACTAGCCGCACCCTAGTCTGGTATGCTACCGTATGCTTTAAATTGTGAAATATATATAATTCTGTTACCTTATTTAGATGTGATTAATTAAAACTTCAAACTTAAAATTTTCTAGTAAGTAAACAGTGTAACTCGTATAGTATATTGTTTTCAAGTAAGTTAATGTAGTATGATTAAACAATATACAAACAATCACTCTTAAGTTATGGTTAAGTTATAAAGGTCAGTTACTTTTTACCCTTTAAGACGTTTTTTTGTCTAACTAAGCGACAGTAGAGAAATTCCTCGAGTATTCGGTTCAACGGCCGCGCAGCGAGTACGAGACTAGACCAGTGTGCGTGTATGAGAGAGTCGCGCACGTACACACGCATAAACTCGCATCTGCAAACACGATAGAACCGTTATACCCTAAGTTCCAATACCTTATTTTCTGTCTAAATGTTATTTAAATCTATTTATCCTCTTTAAAATCAACCCAGCCTAGCCCACAATAAATGTTATTACCGTTTAATTTAACATAAAGCACAGTTTATTTTCACAAAATTGTTAACAGATCCGTATCTATGGCGCAACATGGTACTAACATAAACTATGTATATATGTCAATTTTTTATCAGTTTAAAGTCAAACAGTAGTGATAGTTACATGCAACCTACTTTAAGTGGAGCGGTGGCGCTGCTGGAATGCAATATAAAGAAAATTACGCTGCGCTGCAATTGTTGAGATACACTGAGACTCAACGCGGAATGCGATTATTACCAATATTTAATTTTCCAAATAATGTTCTATCTCCTTTTTCTAAATATGATTGTCATTATTAAAATACTAGTTTAGACTAGATTCAAATATTTGCATTCAAATATTTATAAAAAATTATTAAAAGATACATATGCCAAGACGACTAACTTCCTTATATTTCAACCTCTATATAGAATGAAAAGTAAAAGTCTTTATAAAAAATTCTAACACAAAAATGTAAATTGTTCATTTATTTATCTTATACATCAACAGTATATCTCTACGTTATGTATGTATAGTTATGCATGTATATGCCCATTATTTTATCATTTTCATGTTTATGTAGCGTGACTTTTTTGCATAATAGTTAACAAATATATAAACAGCGTACTAGCCAAATGAAAATAGTATTTTTTTTTAAATTGTAGATAGACTACTTTTACAAGCTTGCTATATTTGTAAATGATTCATAACTTTTCTTGTATTTTGTGTTTATCAATGTTTTTTTTTTAATTTAAAACGATTACTATAAGATTTTAAATAGACCTATTTGATAAAAATACACATTATATGCAAATAGTTTTTAGTAGATACTTAATAATGATTGTTTTTACTTTAAAAATTTGCATAACTTACTCTAATTAATTACTTACATAATTAACTCTGCGACACTATAGTGGGGTACTAGTGTCGCAGAGTTAATGTACCGTCATTGATCATACATCATCTTGAAAAAATTAATACAGAGACAAGGAAAGAGAGAGAAAGAGAGCGGTTTAATATAGAGAATTTCTCAGAGTCTAGAACGATAATAGGTACAGGATAATGAGTGAAACTGATAAGAAATTTATATGTATATCTTCTTATATGCCGTTAAAGGTGAACGTTAATTCGTTTACCTGAATGGCTATGACAATTTTTTTTATCAACGTATAATATATTTAAAAACTGTATTAGTATGGTTAGCAACAAATGACTGATAATTTATATATAGAATTCAAATTTACGCTTGATTTGCATTTACAGGTGGTAGCAAAATGAGCGCCAAAATTTAATTTTGTTTTGATAGCCTTAAATAAAATAATAAGATGTACCGACATCAATAGTAGTTCCGAGAATTAACAAAAGAACTCGTTTTAGCTATCTGAAATAAGATTAAAGGTCGCCGAGATTGCGTAAAATTTGACCCGACACCCGGACTCTATGCGATAATATTTAAATAACTGTGTAGTTTCTAGTTATTTTAATAAGTGCATTATATGTTTTATAAAATATTCTAATTATAATTATGGATAATTAATAATTCCACAGTGTTACTTGTATATCTAACACAGTTAGGGTAAAAAAATTTTATAATGGCAATCTGGTGCTAAAAAAGTCATTAAAAAATTCTACCAGGGTGGTATAACATTGAGTGTTCAAAAAGAGAAAAATTGGTTTGTTTTATGATGAGCACTTTGTTACTTAAATATTACCGGTTTAAAAGAAATACCTACAAATTTAGAATACAAAAGTAATATAGTATAAAGGAGTTTGATGTCATATCATTTCATATGTCTATCGCAAATATGAATTAATTTATTATAATATGTCCGAAAATATTAGTATGAATAAAATTGGAGACTAAAATAAGTATGTCATTTTTATTAAATAATTATGATTTCAATAAACATCAAATAGAAACAAAATACAAATTTCAAGATGTGAAGTTATTTTGTTTAGGAATTTTTTCTAATAATTTTAAATGGTATGAATGTTGAATATAAATTATAAAACACACCACTTCCTTGTCAAACATAGTAATTTATTTTAAAAATTGGAAGCGTTGAAATTAAAAAATATTGAAAGTTAAAAAATTGTATGTTAAAACAACTTTCATAATAGTTTTTCAAACTAGTAGGGCACAGGGCGGAAGACTCGAGGGACAAGTTTCGAAATATGTTTGTTCACGTATTATCTAATAATTATCTATCAAACGCACTCGTAATTATCGCAGTTAAATAGAGATCCCAATTAATGTTTAAATTAAATTTTATCTATTAAAGTTATATTATGCTCAATCAATTGCATAAGTATATCAAATCAATTTTATATATATATATATATATATATATATATATATATATATATATATATATATATATATATATATATATATATATATATATATATATATATATATATATATATATATATATATATATATATATATATATATATATATATATATATATATATATATATATATATATATATATATATATATATGTAAGCTTTGTATATTGTGTACGCGGTCTATTATTTATTATTTATATTATGTATACGCCGCCTTAAAGTTTGACGTTGCCATACTGACATGAGATTTAAAACGGTTATTTAGAATAGAAGCCATGAATACATGAACATTAATAATGGCGTCGATCTATTGGAAGTAAAAACCTTTAATTGTCGATTTTCTAATTTTAGGTTTGTATATAATGTATGTGACAATTTATTTAAAATAATAATATTGTAATAATTAAAAAAATTAACATTAAATATTTCTAATTTAGATAAATCAAATTGTGTGTTTTTGCTCCCGTCTTCGACATCCAACATATTATAAATCGACAATTGTCAGAGTTTAATTGGATATCCGTAGATCATGGCAAGATTACAATTTGAAGTAGAGCTTTCAGCGGATGAAGATCCGAAAAATAACATAATTACTATAAAATCTATAACAACAGAAGAAGGAATGACATATCTCATGCCGCCATGTTTTCAAGCAGCGAAACATCACCTACAATTAACCAACCTTCCAGAATTCGTAAAAATAAAAAGAACATCACAGAGAAGGGGTCATAGTAGAAAGGTATGGATATCGATGCCAAGCGATGTGCTAGAACTATACAAAGATAACACTGGAAATATAATGTTTAATGATTATTTGTTACAAGAATTGACTCAAACGAGCCAATCTACTACAGACGGAAAATTACTAGAAATTTTAGAGAAATTAAGCGACAAATTCAATACTAACAAAGAAAAGTACACCAATTTAAGCGGATTGACTGAAAAATTTGTTTTGAAGAAATTCGACAACAAGACCACTAATGCCAAGCAATGGTTACAATGCTTTGACAGTGAATGTAAAAGATTTGATTTAAATTGTAACACACAGAAAATTAGTACATTGAGGCTATTTTTGAATAACTCAGAAAGCGACTGGTATGAGTCTATGCTGATTAAACACAGCTTAAATTCAATGTGGGAGATATGGCGAGAAAGTTTTCTAGATACATTTGCGGATAAAAGCTGGTCTTCTGTAATCTATGCATTGACTTACAAGCATTTAAGTGGCTCTCTACTGGAATATGCATTAAAAAAAGAAAGATTGTTACTAGAGTATAACAATAATATTGATAACAGAACTCTCACTGACTTAATCGTCACAGGATTACCTACTTATGTTAGGAGCAAATTAGATAGACAGAAAATGACAAACCCAACTATTTTATTTAATGCCCTACAAATGCATGAAGATCAAAATAACAATATAAAAAGAAAAGTTACAGAAAAAAATAAATCAGAATCAGAATGGCGAAAAAAAATACCATGTCAGATTTGTTACAAAATTGGAAAGAAAAACAGATTTCACTCTGAGGATTTGTGCTGGTTCAAAGAAGACAAGATCAGCAATAACAGTGGCAAACACTGCAAAAATTTGACATTAGAGATTGATCAATTCGAGGATACAAAAAACTAAATATTCCCCCACTAATCGAAGTTGAAGTAATATTGAATGACAAACTGAAATGTTCTGGTATTTATGATCCTGGATCAAATATAACTTTAATAAATTCCAAATTAATAACAGTAAAAAATTCAAAGATAAATTACTTTGAAAACAAATTCAACACAATTGGTGGTGGGGGGAAAACTATAGGTTTAGTAAAATTAAACGGAAGAATATTGAATATTGAAGAGGAAATAAATGCATTTATTTGCAATGATAAAAATTTCACTCATGAATTGCTTTTGGGACTGGATACAATAAAGAGGTTTGGATTGACCCATGACGGGAATTTAAACATCCAACTTCAGAAAAATGCCAACCCAAGTGAAAATCAATATATCAGTCCAATAAGAGACGAAAATAAATATTTTGAAATTGAAACCAAAGAGTCACAAATATCAAATTATGAAATAAATTTCAATGAGGGCATAGATGTGAATAAATTTGACATCGATACCACTAACTTGAAAGATGACCAAATAACAAAAATTAATGCATTATTAGATGATTATAAACACATATTTGCGAAAGATAAATTTGACGTTGGACAGGTGAAAAACTATGAAGCATTTATTGATTTACAAGTAGACAAATATTGCTCAAAAAGACCATATAGGTGCTCCTTGGGGGATAGAGAAGAAATTGAGAAACAAATTGGTCAATTGCTAAAAAATGAATTGATTGAAGAATCTTATAGCCCATTCGCAGCACCTGTGACATTAGCATTCAAGCGGGATGAAGGGAAGAGGTCAAGATTGTGTATCGACTTCAGAGACCTTAATAAAATTATCGTTCCACAGGCACAACCATTCCCTCTTATAGAGGATCTGATGGTAAAAACAATAAACTGTAGGTATTTTACTACGCTTGACATTAATTCTGCTTTCTGGTCAATACCACTGAGGATCAGCGACAGAGCGAAGACAGGCTTTGTCACATAAGAAGGTCATTACCAATGGACTTGCCTGCCTTTCGGGTTGAAGACATCTCCGGCAATTTTTCAAAGGATTCTGACTAATATAATAAGAAAACATAACCTGTCTAATTATGTAATGAATTATATAGATGACATAATGGTGTTTTCAAAAACTTTCGATGACCATATGGACCATCTGTCGAAGCTGTTGAATGCTATAGCCGAAGAAGGATTCCGTCTAAAATTGACAAAATGCAAATTTGCGGCACATTCGGTAAAGTTCTTGGGGCATTTAATAAAAGGTAATATAATTACACCTTTAAAAGATAATCTCAAATCTATAGCAGAATTTCCAGCACCGCAAAACAAGAAACAAATAAGACAATTTCTGGGTAAGGTAAATTTTTACAATAAATATATTCCTAATGCTGCAATAACTCTTGATCCATTACACAATTTACTTAGAAAAAACATAAATTACGTTTGGTCAGCTGATTGTGAAAAAGCTTTCCAAACAATAAAAAGCAATTTATGTTCAGCCCCAATTTTAGCCATTTTTGACCGAGAGGCACCAACTTTTATATATACTGATGCAAGTATAAAAGGCATTGGTGCAGTTTTGAAACAAACACAAAGGTGTGGTGAAATCAAACCAGTGGCCTACTTTTCAAAAAAGTTGAATGAATGCCAGAAAAAGAAGAAAGCTATATTTTTAGAATGCCTAGCAATTAAAGAAAGTTTGAAATTCTGGCAACACTGGCTATTAGGGAACTCATTCACAATTTATACGGACCATAAGCCACTCGAAAATCTAAACATAAAGAACAGAACAGACGACGAACTGGGAGACATGACTCATTACTTATCACAATACAATTTTATACTAAAATACAACCCAGGTAGAAACAACACCGAAGCAGACTGTTTAAGCAGAAATCCTGTATATGAAAGCCATGAAAATGAAGAAGATAATTTGAAAACTATAAATATTGTCAAGATTGAAGAAATACTAGATGACCAGAACAAAAACACGAACATAAAGGACAAGCATACTTTTATTAGAGAAAATGGTATATATTACAAGTGGAACAATAAGAAAAAGAAAATAGTTTTGTCCGAAGACTATAGTAAGACATTAATAAAAAAAGTGCACGAGCACTTCTGTCATATAGGAATAAATCAGATTGAATCAAAAATAAGACCTTTCTACGCAGCACCAAACCTACTGGACAATATAAAGTTGATCTGCCGTCAATGTGAAGTTTGTATCAAAAATAAAACACGTATAAATAGAAAATATGGACTTATGTCACAGTTAGGACCGGCAGAAAAGCCTTTCCAAATTATGTCCATAGACACTATTGGAGGATTTGGTGGTAACAGGTCTTCAAAAAGATACCTACACTTGTTAATGGATCATTTTACACGCTATGCTTACATTTCGTGCTCAAAGTCACAACTAGCAAAAGACTATATAAAATTGATAGATCAGGTGATTCATTACAATGAAGTTGAGATATTACTTTCAGATCAATATCCGGCATTGAATTCAGAGGAATTTAAAAAGTATTTAAAAGATCACTCTATTAAATTAATCTTTACGGCTGTGGATGCTCCCTTTTCGAATGGTCACAATGAAAGGTTGAACCAGACGCTGGTGAATAGGATTAGGTGTACCTTGAATAGCAAAGGAAAAAAAATATCTTGGACAACTGTGGCAGCGGATTGTGTAAAAGCCTATAACTCAACAACCCACACAGTGACAGGTTATTCGCCTCACTATCTATTAAGTGGAGAACCAACAGATTTACTACCAACAACCCTGAAAAGAAAACAAATGGAACCCGGAGAACTGGAAGAAGACCGAAAAATAGCATTTCTCCGGTCAAAAAAATCTCATGAATTGAACAAATCCATTTTTGACAAAAATAGAATAGATTACAAGTTTCAAAAAGGTGATATGGTCTATATAATGGACTGTAATAAGTTAAACAGATCTAAAATGGATGAAATTAGAATTGGTCCTTTTGAGATACAAGAAATGATATCAAACTCGCTATGCAAAATCAACACTGGGAAGAGTAAAAAGTCCTTGGGATTGTATCATGTTACAAAGCTCATTCCTCAGTTTGATAATCCAAATTAACTCCAGTCAATTTGCACATTTTGGGGGGGAGATGTAAGCTTTGTATATTGTGTACGCGGTCTATTATTTATATTATGTATACGCCGCCTTAAAGTTTGACGTTGCCATACTGACATGAGATTTAAAACGGTTATTTAGAATAGAAGCCATGAATACATGAACATTAATAATGGCGTCGATCTATTGGAAGTAAAAACCTTTAATTGTCGATTTTCTAATTTTAGGTTTGTATATAATGTATGTGACAATTTATTTAAAATAATAATATTGTAATAATTAAAAAAATTAACATTAAATATTTCTAATTTTAGATAAATCAAATTGTGTGTTTTTGCTCCCGTCTTCGACATCCAACATATTATATATATATATATATATATATATATATATATATATATATATATATATATATATATATATATATATATATATATATATATATATATATATATATATATATATATATATATATATATATATATATATATATATATATATATATATATATATATATATATATATATATATATATATATATATTATGGAGCACAGAATAAGAAGGGAACTTATCCAAAGATCAAGTTAAGAGGCGGAATACAAAAATAGTGAAATGAAAATGTACCATCGCATATATTGTTATTGTTCAATTTATTGCGCCACATAGGTCTGTATAAAAATAAAATATAAAACATAAATCACTTAGATTTTTTTAAAAAAATACTGATATTTATTAAAAATAACATCGCACGTATAAGCAGGAAAAATTTGATGTAAACAACTAACTGACTTGTTGCTGCTGCTGGATAGTTAAGATAACCAAAAAATGCGCTTCTTCCTAAGTGACTTAATTTTTTTAATATTACTCAATTTTAAATAAAACAATTTAACCGGATTTATCGCGTATATTATCATTTTTTAGTGAAACCCGACGTTTCGAACACTTTGCAGTAGTCCGTGGTCACGGGTAGACTGAGGTGGCATTCGTCTGTCATTTGATACAATTACTATATCAAACTACCGCCAACGGTTCCTGAGTTGCCTCGCGTACTGCCCTGGATTCCTGCAGAATGAGCTGACTGTATCCTGCCTTCTGGTGTGGCGTGTTTGGGATTTTAAAATTTTTATAAGTGGATCCCAAGTGGTAGAAAGCTTCCAACCGTCTTCTCTATTGAAATTAGGATGTTTTTGTATTTCAATAGCCTCGCGGATCATTCTAGGAATATATTTATTTTCCCTAGCGAGTATATGAGGTTTATCAAACCTGATGTAATGGTTAGGCTTGTTCAAGGAGTGCTCACACACAGCTGACTTTAATACACGCCCATTCTTGATATCTGAGATGTGCTCTTTCACCCTAACACCGATGCTTCTCTTTGTTTGACCAATGTAAGATAAGCCACAGTCACAATCAAGTTTGTATACACCTGCACACTGCAAGGGAATATTACATTTAACTGGTCTCAAGAATTGGCTCACTTTTTTGTTAGGCTTAAAAATAGTTTTAATTGAAGCTCTTCTTAAGATGTTGCCGATCCTGTCTGTAACTCCCTTTACATATGGTAGGAGTGCTGGCTGTCTCTCTACTGTGGGTGGCTTGGTGGTCTTCTTACAACAGGAATCCAGGGCAGTACGCGAGGCAACTCAGGAACCGTTGGCGGTAGTTTGATATAGTAATTGTATCAAATGACAGACGAATGCCACCTCAGTCTACCCGTGACCACGGACTACTGCAAAGTGTTCGAAACGTCGGGTTTCACTAAAAAATGATAATATACGCGATAAATCCGGTTAAATTGTTTTATTTAAAATGTATAAAAATCGCGAAAATCAAAGAACTTATAATATTACTCAATCTAAAAGAGGTGTGTTTATTCAGACTCAACTGTGTAACGGATGTGCATGTAAATGAAGGTTTCTTTTATCCTTGATTATAATTTACAAATAGGTAGGTAATTTCGATATTTGATTTAACTTAAGTCGTCAAAAACTAGGAATTATATAATTATATTCTCACAACGAATATGCATCTAGGTGGAACTCGCTTTATTTATGTTCCTTAAGTTTTAATAAAAAAAACAGAAAAACAATGTTTAAGACGCCATGCATATAGCATAAATAAATACAATGGAAATTTTACTATGCTACAATATTTATTATTTGTTTTATATTTATAAAAAAAAATATTGGTCAGTGTAAACGAAAAAAAATATATCAGATAGCCCATATACAAAGTCAATATCGCTCAATATGCATTCAAGCAAGCGTGAGATTGCAGTTGATAAATATATATCACTTTAGATATTCAAGCCACGTCTTTCATCAACATTGATCCTTATTAGGATTATAGAAAAGTAATTTCTAGTTTGCTGGCTAATTGATGATGGCTTAATATGTTACAGCGTAGGAGGTAGCAGGCACGAGACTTGCGCCGCCATGTCAATCAACGCCCACAGATACAATAAGATGTAAACGTTCTCCAGCGCAAACATAAATTGCATTGAAAGAACAATGTTGCAAATATGCAATAGACGGTCGAGAAGCGGCGGCGAACTCAGATTCACACTGACATTGCGTATAGTCCGGCATCCCATATGGAATGCGGTCGCTTGACCGGCCGCGCACCTCCCCGCGCCGACGCCCGGTCTCCTCCATATTTTCTTTTCCACTCGTAAGTCAAGACCATATGGAATAGTGAAATAGGACTGATCCCAATAAGAATTCAAGTAGCACCGTGCGTATCAAAACAAAGAGAAAAAATCTCTTTTCAAGAATCACGTCCTGTTTCTGGGTGACGTCATAGATATTAAAGGTAATTCTCTATAGATAGGATAATAAAGGCTAATTGAATGATGTTTCTTTACAATCCACTTATAATAATGAGATAACAATAGTATGAGTCGAGATTTGGTACCTAACAATGTTTTTGACGTTCGCCACGTAGCCGCGACATAGTACCTATGTATACGATCAACAGTTATCAAAATACAAAAGTTTGACTTACCTTCTAAACAAAGTCGTCGATTGGCAAAATTATCCACTAACTCGTGCGCACAGATAATCCGGTTATCGTCCGTACGGCACCAATATTCACCACACCAAAACGACAACATAAATAAACGCGAGAGGAGTCTGGGATCAGGCCGTAGATCTGACGCCGCCGTCGACCTCCTCGCGCTGATCGAAATGCAACCGGGAAAATGCACTGGGCGGGGTTGTCGAATGTCATAAACGGTCGGGTTCCAGAGGTCGGTCACTTGCGACAGTAGTGCAAGAGTCGCGATCAACCAGCGTCCTAGACGAGGCTGCAAAGAATACTAACCACGGAGCAGCGAGCGAGCCGCCGAATGCCGAGTCGCTTCCTCGTCCCTCTGCCCGCGGGCGTGGGGGCTGCGCGGGGCCTGCGAGCGGGCTGCGGGACGAGGTCGGTAGACGTGGCGGCCTCCGCGCCGCCGCACGCCGCCCGGGCCGCCGTCCCGGCCGCTTAGCAACGTAACGCCGCCGTAGGCCGCCGCCGCCGCCGTCGCCGCCGTCGTCGCACACCCACATTGACACCATCAATCTCTACATGAATAAATTGATGACGCGTTTCGTTGTTCCACTAAAGAAGCCTATTATGATCGCCCGTTATTACTTATTTAATAACAAGGTGTACTTATCCTATTATGAAAATATTTTTCAAAATTAAATATATCTTAACTGCCAAATTTACAATTAAAGTTGCTATTGCACTGTGTATTAACATGTTATATTGAAATAAAGGAGATTATCTAAAAATCTCACCTCTACTAAGCAGCAATGTGCTTGTAAATTTTTGCAACTCCGGCGACATACAGGATAGCACTTTACCTTACTATATCACATATATCGCACCGAGTTAAATGCGCTAATGAAAAATTATGAATTTTATTCAATTAGTCGTTCATATTCGCTCTTTAAGATACTACACGGAAGAACCTAGAATCGCATTTTATTAGAACCACATCTAGGTATCGAAATCATTTTAAATATAAGCGTCGTTATTCTAACAAATGGAAACAGTAACAGTCCAGTAAGATATTTAGAATAAGGTTAAAACTATCTATCGATATATATATCTCTGTATATACACGTTGCATTAGACTTTCTTTGTTTGTCAAAGATGCATCTTACGATATTTAGATAACGATAAATCGGCATAGGTTACGTAAACAAGGTTACATAGATTTTTATTTTTGTGCAAAACTTAATCTTTTTGCCACATAAGTCTAGCAATAATTCTTTCAATGTATATTTTTAATGCATACTCGTTGCAAATAACATAATGACAGCTACTATTAATACTAAAAGTGTAAGTGAATGTAAAATAATTTAAATATATTTTAAATGTCTTAACGAGTAACAAAAGTACATATGTCGTATGTACATAACATACTTAGAAATAACTTATCCATAAATCTAGATAACGAGATAACTGAATCGTTTAAAACATAAACTACTCAAACAAATTGCATTATTTGAAAGGCAGTTCAGTCGAACGTCGCTTGCCAGTTCCTGCATGATCCTACAATTATTGCACTTTCTTTCCCATTGTTAACGTGATGAAATCAGTTTTACTATCTAGTGACGGAGCGAGATTGCCGGGCGGACGCCTCGTTACTAGTAAGCTGCACTTGATGCTGGCCCAGTACTTTCACTCCGTGCCTACCTACCTGTCGCTGCCACTCGCACTTGCAACAACCAGTTATTTATATACACACCTCGCTGAGCGATTGATCTGTACGTAACACATCTCGTCTACCACTCGTCATATTAACTTCTTTAAGTGCCGGTTTTTAAATGTTCTTTTAATGGGATTACAAGATTTCTTTTAAGTAATTAAAACAATCACTTTATAGGCATTTAGATTTCTAAAATATAAACTAAAGTTGTTATAATAAATTGGTTATATCATTATTATTATGACATTTGATTATCTATATACTTTTATTTATTGCATGAAATAGCGCACAACAAAAGAATAATCGTCAAAGTATTTTCTGAGACATAAAAGATCATAAATATATAGGTATTTAACCCGCTGCTCAGCAAAATGTGTCAGAATAAAGAAATAAAACTACAATAATTAATTGTAATGTATTGCTATTATTAATATTATTCACAAATCGCACATGAAGTTCAACATACCTTACTTATAATAATACATTTGCAATAGAAAAGCAAAAGTGCTTATGAAATAATATATTTTATTCAGAGTCAAACTGATATTTATATAAAATGGTGAACGCAATAGCAACATTTACATATAAACCTTAAATACCTCATAAAACCTCTTCAGTCAGTCTTTATTTAAACAATCATCGACGCTCATCGCCTCGCCAGGTCAGCAAGGTGCAATTTGAATGGTTTTAGTTTAACCTTACAATATCAATAAATGTTAGAATCACTTTATTCATCATGACGTTAGTAACTATTAGTATCGACGTACTTTAAGATCTAATAATAATATTAGATATAATTATAATTTCACAACACGCTTAATATCAATACTAGATAAATTGTCATATAATAAAATTGTATAATATTTTGCTTACAAACAAACTTTCAACGCACAAGCACCTGTAATAAACATATCATATTCAGTACACGAACTTTCTTTACTTTAATTAAAGAATTGTACGACGTAATTACTTAACTTTTAATAACATTAATATTAAAATAGCTATTACACATTATATATAAAAAATATGATATAAATCGTTCAGAATGGATGTAACACGATCTACAGATCTACAGCCACGGATGCCAGGCGGGGTCCATGCGGCACAAGTTGTCGGTGCTGTTGGCGGCGGCCACCAGCGTGGCCACCTTGCTGTCGGGCCCGTCGAACAGCGCGAGCGCGTTCAGCCTGCTCATGATGACCGTCACGGCCTTGGTCACCATGCTGATGATGGTGTCGTTGTCCATCTCCATGGGCTTGGTCTCGGCCGAGGTCCCCGCGGTGGGCAGCCCCGACTTGTCCTCGAGCCTCTTCCTGTATCCCGTCACCATTTCGTCGCGCAAGATGGTTCGTAATATGGATTGGATCTGCATGGTTACATTTTTTATTATTATTTTTTTTAATTTTAGTACACTTAATGTTTTATACTATGGCGTTATTTGCTTGACTTTAGTGTAGTAAATAAAGGCCTACCTTAAAATTGGGCGTGACAAGGCACCGAGCGACCGCGATAGCGGAGGCCGTGAGGGGTCCCGTGATGCCGATGTTGGTCAACAGCTCGGCGATGTTCGGAGTTAGTCTGAAGGGCACGGGCCTATTGCCGTCCAGTTCACCTACACAGATTATTTAATATTTCATTGAGAATTCCACAATATTTCGTTATTTATTGTGCCTTAGTATCAAGACGACAAAGTGGGTTTAAATGATTCTTTATATAACTGAGCTTTCCCGAATATATTAATTTCCTGCATTAGTAAAACAACTTGAGATGTTATATTAATAATAGAATAGAATAGAATAGAATATCCTTTATTGTACACCGATGTGACACATACAAATTAAATTTACAAAAGTCATTAATGTACAAGAGGCGGCCTTATCGCTAAGCCAGCGATCTCTTCCAGGCAACCTTTGGTAGAGGAAAGAATTAGGATGGTAGGGGTGTACAAAAACAATAAATAAAATAAATACAATACATAAATATCTTATTTATACATAAATAAATAATTAAAAATAATATACATACATAAATATACATGAGGAGGAAAAAAAAAAAAAAAATAAATAAATAAATAAAAAAAAATAAATTATAATGCAATGAAATGCTCTTTTATTTTTTTCTTAAAGGATATAAAAGATTGTGCCTGTTTCGCTTCTAACGGAAGAGAGTTCCACAGTCGAATAGCTTGGACAGTAAAAGAGTTCGTATAGAAGGATGAGGAATGGGAAGGGATTTTCAGCAGTAAGCTCTCTTCAGAACGGAGATCCCGATAATGAGTAGAACTTAAAAACTGAAAACGTTCTTTTAAGTAAGGAGGAGATAACGGATTGAACAGGATGTTATAAAGAAGATGAAGAATGTTATAAAGAAGATGAATAATCATAATACATAAATTTTATCTAAAAATACTACGATCGTAATGTTTCACTCAAATACATAAATTAACAATTGTCACCAAATGTCACCAAAAGTGTGTAATTTGCCTATCTCATTACTTGAATATCACACAAGCTTTGTTTCTCGAAATACACAAATAGTGTGAGTATCTCGCCTACAAATCCTGCTTCGTATCCGCCTGAGAGAGACAGAGCGCAGATTGAAGCGTTTTTATTGCTGCTAATTATATTGCATCGCATTTTTATTTAAGTTTATTCAACATAAAACACGTTTTAAAGTATAAAATGAGGAACTCAAAAGTTGTTAATTTTTAACTTAGCAAACTGCAGTATTGTGAAGTGTAAATAAACTAAAAAACACGTTCAGGGTTATCGAGGTAGTCTGGATGCCATTAAAAGTCGAGGACTTAAGAACTTAACAATCATAAAAATTTAATGGCTTTTCTTTTATTTTGTTTTGTTCATCATCACATAAAATTGTCTTAGTAATAACAGATATTCTAGTAGAAATACATATATTTCTGTTTAAAATAAAAAAAAATTAAATTACTTTAGGTTTTATAAAATATATTAATAGTAAAAAGGATGTAAGAATTTCGATTTTGCAATTATTATACGGTTCTATACGACGTGAGAACTCAGTGTCCAAAATTTTGTCAGTCTCTTAAAAGCACGGGATATATTGCATTTCGTTGAAATTGTTTTCAAAGATGAATACCAATTAATATAAGCAAAAAAGAATCTTAAATTGATATTTAAAATTGCTTAAGGAAAATATTACTACCGCAATTGTATAAACAAGAACTTGATTAAGCTTATAATTTTCATATAGGTATACATATATATGTACATGTAAAACGAGTAATTATTATTTACTACTAGTTTTATGAATATTTTACTACCTTCGAGGGTATTTATTTATACATACAATATAAAACTCGAGCTTTTTGAAGGATTTTGTTTCTTTTTTGCTATTAACAATAAAATAATTACGACAATTATAACTTAAGTTACTAACAAATGTAAAATTATAATAAATAACGTAATTTAGAAATGTTTTTTATTTATAATATTCGCAAAAAAAATTCTAATAAAATAATTGTATTTGAATACACAAAAAATAAATCATTACTAAAGTTCAAGCAACTTAATTTTATCGTTGGTAATGAATCAACTATAAATAAAACTAAGGTTGCAGTGATAGAATTTAAACAAACTAAAAAATATAAACGTTTTTTGTGCTATTAGCTGATATAATTCGTTGTCATTTTCTCGTTTCTGATTTATTCCAAAATATCATATGTACAAGAAGAGTCACCTGTGGCGTCGTCGACGTCGAACTTGAAGTAGGCGACGTTGAGGAGGCCGGAGTCGTGGTGCACGTACAGCATGTCGGGGCTGAGGCGCGTGAGGTGCAGCACGTACTCGGCGAAGGCGGCGAGCGCCAGCTGCAGCGTCAGCATCTTGCGGAACGTCCAGTAGTCGGTGGGCGCGGCGAAGGTGCGCGCCGCCCACTCGCGCACCAGCCCGCGCGGCACCATCGTGGCCTGCACCTCGCGCAGGATGTCGCGCAGCACCTGGTGCGTGGCCTGCGAGCCGCGCGTCTGCACCGCCGCCAGCCGCTCGTAGTACCGGGAGATGGGCGCGTCGTACTCCACGCCCCTGGACGCGTTCGACAAACACGCGTTTCAGTATCGGATCGATAAAATGGAACGGAACGGACAAAAATCGTGATAGTGGACTCACCTATTGGCGCACTCGGTCCTGTATATGTCCAGCAACGATATGGAGCTGGGGTTGTCCTCGACGAGGCGCATCTGCGGCGACACGGAGACGACGCGCGGCACCGTGAAGTGCAGGAAGCGGCGCGAGGTCTCCTTCTGCTTGCCGAGGTAGTGGTTGAGCATGCGCAGCAGCTGCAGCACGCGCTCCTCGCGGCGCGCGTCTCCCAGCCCCGAGTCGTTGACCACGAGGTAGGGGTACACCTTGCCGTTGTGCCCGCGGATGTAGAGGCGGCGCGCCGACGTGTTGTGCTTCTGCACGATCTCCACGCGCGGCATGAAGCGCGCGATGCGCACGTGGTAGTGCGTGTGCTTCGGTAGAAGAAACTCGCCCGGCAGCTCCACTTCTGCCGTTTTCAAGCTGAAGTTCGATAGAAATCTGCATTTCTCCTCGATGAGGAACGACCTGTGTTTCACGGAATACGTGTTAAATCGTGTTTAAATAATTAATTGTCGATCTGAATCAACTGGCTTCGATGTCCCCTGTCGGATGTGACGGGCTGCACTGATGTAAGGATATTTAGGACCAGAATATTTACCTGGTTGGCATGTCTCGCTGCCGCGGTGTACTTACTTGGGGAGAACCTTAGTTTTGGCCTCGAGTATCTTCACCCATTTTCGTAGTTTCTGTATGAGATTCTGCAGTTTCATGGCGTTGGGCTGCGTAAAGTCGAAGTCGGCGGTGAACTGAGTCTTCATTTTCTGGAACACGGGATCCTGCACGGTGGCCTGGGCGCGCCGCGCTAGACTCTCCGATGCAGCTGAAGAGAATGCACCACTTACAGAACTTGAAACACTTTCTGTAGACATACAAAATAGAGTACGTGTATAAAACACTCGCATGGCCCAACAATACTCTCATTGCTATATGTTTTCTACCGAAAACTGTCTACACACAAAAGTCACCGACAAACCATACAAGACAACATAAAACCACCTGGATGTACATGTTGTATGTCTCAACAGATGCGTTTAATTTGAATCTACTCAAACTCTCTAAATCAACTTACTCCAATAAAAATTATGGTAATGGTTAACGAAAAATTGTAAATAAAGAAATAATATAACTTACAGAATAATTTAAAAGTATAAAGTAATAGAGCTTGAATTTCACCTGATGCTGTCATCAAAATACTACTTTACCAACATATTTGTGTATATAATAAGTAAAATTAATAGTAAATAAAACTTTTACCTTACGGATTTGATCGATTAAAATATTAGCTGTCCATTCCAGATATGAATGTTTAAATTCTTCCTCCTCTTTGAAAATCTTTAATTTTTTGAGGTCTAAAGTCCATATTACTGTCTTAATAATATATTTTTTTATAATTTAGAAAAATGTTTGACATAGCATAACATACTCGCCCTATAGTTGATTTCGTGTTCATTCAGTTGCGAAATCTGTTTAAAATTTTGTCACTTAGATAAGATAAATAACATCCGATGCCAAAATTAACAAATATCACATTTAAGTCTAACAGCACATACTAAGCGTCCTTGAATAGTAAAGTGCCCCCCACATTACTGTTCTTATACAGCCATAAAAAATAATCATAAATATAAGAGAAAAATTAACTTTCATTAATTTTCTTTATAATAATTTGGCATGAATTACACTTTCTATAAAATACGCGTACTTACAAATCGAATTTAAATTAAATAAATTGTCACTTCAGCGACATGTATATGGAAATTGACCATTTAATTGCTCCGATTTTATCATTTTCAGTAATAGTTATTGCAAACTACTGGACACTTACAATTTCCTTGGCGTGGATTTTATGTGGTAACACCCTCGTATATTATGTATTTTAGCTAGACGTAAAAGTTCTTCATGAGGTCTTCATATTTCAATGAAAAATGTTCATCACGATCAACAACCTTTACTAAAGTCTATAGTAGTATCACATCAGATGTTCTAATTTTTTTAATCTTTTCACATTTAATCATTTAATTATGGTAACCTTGTTTGTTTCTATTATTATAATTCAGCTTGTCCAATACATGTATCAGGTATATTTTATAGCATATACCTAACAAATATATGTACAGTATAATAGTTTTCGTCAAATCGGTCCAGCAGAACCGTCAGATATATCTATTTTAAAATCGTTTATTATAACTTTTTTAATGTTTCATCATAATTAGCTTCTTTTACAGTCTTACTCTCTTTATAAAAAAATAATAAAACATAACGATTACAGCATTACATACATGCATAAATTATAAGAAATTGTAAATCATTCAAGAAATATAATAATAATCATTCGCAAAGCGTATCAGCAAGAGTTTAGATTTATTACTTCATTTTTTGAAATTTGTTTTTATTTATATACCAAGTAAAAGAGATATTTGGCAAATTCTTGTAAATATCCACATCATCATTGCTATAAGAAAAAAAAAATACAAAAAAATACGAACAAAAACATTTGATAGTCTACCAAATCTAATACGGGCCAGCGATCTACATATACGTTTCGTACTCCACGAAAGATATAAGGTTAGGAGAACTCACTTATGCCGATGCCGATGCCGAAGGTGGACACGACCTTCTTGATGAAGTTGAGCGTGTGCGGCGTGACGGTGGCCACGGCGACGGCCGAGCGGTGGTGGAAGGCCACCACGTAGCACTTGGCGAGCCCCGCGCGCAGCTGCCGCAGCACTTCCTCGTACCAGTTCTCGCGGAACCATACCATCTGTATGGCCAAAATATGATATTTTTTTACGGGGGAATGGCTAGAATATATTTTTGGGTGCTATACATTTTTTACATTGAGTAGACCAGTCGACCATTTCTGATATTGTTATGAATGAATAAATTTCATATTTAACTGAGAAATAGAAATTACAATAAAATCAAGAACAACAATGTCCAAATTTACCTGTGACCAGATCTGCCATCATGGAATAATTAGAAATGTTTCAAATGTTAGGTTTCCAAAAATTTTACGTCGTTTACTAAATAAAGTTAGATCAATTGAATACGAATAAAAGAGTACTAAACAATAACATAAGTTAGTCCGACCTGATCAACAATACCCTCGAGCGAGGAAAGCACAGTGGGGTGTATCTCGCGCTGCAGCTGCATGATCTTGGAGCAGCGCCACATGGGCAGCGTGGCCTTGATGGGCCCCGCCTCGCCGCCCGCGCGCCGCCCGCGCCCGTGCTGCTGCTCGCTGTAGTTGACCCTTCACCTGCTTTCACTCCGGACTACGACAATAATATTTATTTATATTTAATATATTCATACCGTTACAAACAACAATAAAGTAACTAATATAAGTATGTATTTTTTATTATAATACAAAAATAACTAAAATCTTAAAAAGCTTTAAATTCATCGCAATGTAAGATAAGGTAAAGTAAGATAAGGTATTACTTATATTACTAGTACATTTAATAAAAGATATGTAATAATATTTAGATTGTAAATTATTGAGTTAGATTTTTATGTTTTATGGCCTTCTGAGTAAGCAGTAATTACTTTGCCAATTTAACTTTGTGTACACTAAAAAACGTAAAGTAAAATAAATTGATCACACTAACAGCGGTAGCGGTAGAGGAGGCGGGTAGGTGCGCGGCGAGGCTCTCTGCACTCTTGTGTCGCTCGCGCTGCTCAATCTTCAGTGTGAGGTACAGCGTGCGGATCGGGAAATAAACCGCTTGTGGGTACAGCCGTCCTACCTGTGAAGTACACATTTTATGTAATAATTACGCAAACTAAATTTTCACACGATTAAAAAGATAATGCACTTGGTTAACCTACTAACCCTACTAATAAGATTGCTTTGCTTGCTAAAAAAGAAGACTAAAAATAGTTATATCGCAACATAAAAAATAACCATAAACCATTTTTTTATAATATGTTTCTTTTAGATATTGATGATCGCAGATATGCAGAAAATCGTCTGCCTGTAAACGCGATGGTGTTTGGGTATTGGGTTCGATTTCCGATCAGGGAGAAAGGACTATTTCATTTCCATTTACTCGGCTCTGGCATATTTGCCGGCGCGGCGTTGATTATCCGGAAAAGGAAAATAAAGTGACGACAGAGTATCTTTTACTAGGTGCCCACGGTTCTTGCTATTCCCTTTGCCCACCCTGCTATGAGCGGGATATATCCTGAAGCTAAAAAAATGGTACTTAAAAAGTAAAAATTGACTAACATGGCTTAGCAAATTCAGTATGACGTTGCCATCGTATTGTACGAGACAGGCCAGCAGCTGTGGAATCCACGGCAGCCACTGAACGGGCGGCACTCCTACTGAGTACTTGTCCAGCGCTTCCGCTAGGCTGTTCTTGTCATCATCGAAACTTAGCATCCAGAGTACCTGAATATATATATATATATATATATATATATATATATATATATATATATATATATATATATATATATATATATATATATATATATATATATATATATATATATATATATATATATATATATATATATATATATATATATATATATATATATATATATATATATATATATATATATATATATATATTTTATTTACTATGTTCACAGTTTGTGAAAACCAAATGTCAAGAAGCTTTATGCGAGTAAAAAGTCTACAAACAAACATCTAAAATAAGTACAAATGGGAAATTTGAAATTACAATAAAATTTATAAAAACACATCCACGTACGCAAAAGTACAGGACATCCTAATAAAATTGACGGAAAAGTGACCAAAACCAGTAAGTGATTACAAGATTATTTTTATTCGAAGATCAGCTATGCTTTGGAAATAAAAAAGCTTCTAAGGATAAGCGAAATGGATACTTTAATCACTTTGATTAAGCCAGCAAGTTCAGCCAGCAAAAACTATTGGAAATGTAAAATGAATTTTAGTAATAAAAGCTTATTTTACTTATTTTATATTGTTATTAATTTATGAAGAAACATTTATTATATATACAACATTTTTAAATATATAATACACATATAAAAATAATCTTTATTTTAAAGACATATTTTAATTTTTTTCTTGGAAATTTAAATATTTCCTATAATCAATGGGTATTCTTTTACTACTGACGATAATTTATTAAATTGAAAATATTTAATTAAATATTTTCAATTTAATAAATTATCGTCAGTAGTAAAAGAAAATCCAGGTAATTACCTTAGCACAATATTTCCGTGATTTAGATTCATTTTGATGTCTACAAGCATGTAAGAAACATGTCATAGCCGACACTCCGACTTGTGTTTGTCGTGGTTCTCTAATGAAGATTTGCTCCAAGTAGTCACCCCATAAGGCCCACGCCTTAACTAAAGTATCATGTAATTGTACCGCTGCAGCAAACGCTTTGTTTGCGTCTTCAGAACGTCCCAACTGAGCCAAAAGCAATCCTTTGAATGCATAAAATTCTGCAGTCATTTCCTTAGTGAAGTACTTAAAGTTGGTTGATTCTATCATATCTAATCCCTCTTGTAACTCATCTTTGCCTTCCGTCCAAGACATTTGTATATGACATTTCACTTGCTGTCGTATTTTCTGGAAACAATCCACTATGGGGACACTTGGAATTGTATATATTCTGTGTAGAGAATCGAGACAGACTCCAGATAGATTGTGTTTTCTGGCTATCTTTGCAAAGTGTATGATTGCCTGTAAATTATAATTGGTTAATAATCTGATTTTAATGTCGTAAAAAAATTAACAGATAATTAATATAATAAGCTATGCTGCAATTGCCTTTTTGTTCATATATTGTATTACCGTCACAGTAATAACTAAAGACAACTTTTTCAGCAATAAAACCATTTGCTCATCAGGAACTGTTTTCATAAGACTCACAGATAGAAAACATGTTACTTGTGTGGCATATATATAATAAATTTTGACTTGGCAGTTTGTACCAGCATTTTCTGGTAGATAGCAAGTGAAATTAGCCTAAGAAAGGAAATATAATTTAACCTGAGCACTAGCATGCACACCCAGCATGCTATGATTGGAGGCGTGGTCGGTCTGTGAGTCGTAGTGCGATGCGATGAACTGGTAGTGGTGCTGGCGCCACGTGAAGATGGCGCCCCAGTGCGAGAGCGGGTCCGCCACCACGGGCAGCCGGTTGCGCCACGTCTTCACTATGGCCTTCATGTCGTGCAGCGAAGTCGGCCGGCTGTGCAGGAGTCCCTGTGCAGCAAACTTGTTATTGTAATGTGATACTTGTTATTGTGAAGTAGTGTTTTTACAAATATAACAATAATGGAAGATTTTAGAATTTAAACAAATTTTCTGATAATGTTTAAGTGTGTTCCTCAATACAAATAATTAACGGGACCATCGTCGGCTCAGCGGCCGAGTGTAACATGACGGGTGTGGGGTATATTCTATTCTCATTTGTTGGCTCTGGTAACAAGAGAATCTAATATAAAAATAATAAACAAAATACGAAAGCCATCGCACTGACAGTGTGTATCTGCGCGGCCTCGCTGAGCTCCATGAGCTGCTGGGCGGCGCGCAGCAGCGGCAGGTGCGCGTGGCTGACGAGGCGCGGCAGGCGGCGCCACTCGCGCAGGCACTGCGCCGCCGCCGCCTCCGCGTGGCGCTCCACGCCGCTGAGCTGCTGCTCGCCGCCCGCGCAGATGCACAGGTAGCCGCGGTACAGGTTCACCAGCCACGCTGTACACGTCCAACAACTTGTTATACAGTTTACTTATTTTACTATTACATAAAAATAGTCGTTTAATTGGTAATGGTTTATTAGAAGAAATAGGAAAATATAAAAAAAATACATAAGAGACCACTTTATATAATCTTTTTTTTTAAATAATCTAACAACGACATTTTGTTTTAAATAATCTTAACTTCTTTATATTGTTACTAAATCTTTACATTTATTTTAGTTTAATGATGTTTGATATTTTTACCTAGCTCCTTTGGACAATTGTACTCGACTTCTGCGAGTGCGTCCTTCATAGTTGGCCAGTTTGGATTCCTCCACGAGCTCTCTAGGATCAAGAATGGATCTCGAACACTTCTAGTCAAGCCTAGTTCTAATAAAGAATCCCATTGATTGAGCTCCTTGGCGCATTTGATCCAATGCTGAGTCCACAGAGTACATTCTTTATGCATAGTATAAGACGACGGATTTGCTGAATATTCTTGTTTTAGTTTAGCCATAGCGACGTCGTACGCGGCCTACAAATATAGTTCAATATACATAAACTTTAGTTTATTGTTTAATTTTTTTTTAAAATATATAAATCAAATTTAACAATATAAGTCTTAAAATAAATAGTAAAAATTAAGTAAATTTTTGAGGACCGTCGTGGCGTAGAGGCATAGCGTCTGCCTGTAAACGTGAGGGTTTGTCGGTTCGATTCACACTCGTGAAAGGTGAATTTTTCTATTTCCACTTTTCTTCGCTCTGGAAATTACGCAAAGCGCGGCGTGAGTTCCGCCACACAACACGCAAGTGCCTCCAATAAGGCGGAAAGCGGGAACGGAAAAAGCCGGGACTAAGCAACGGAGTGTCTTAACACTAGGTTTGTATGGTTCCTGCAGTTCCCTCTGCCTACCCTGCCATGTGCGGGATAAAGCGTGAAGCAAAAAAAAAGGTAAAATTTTACACAATCTTTACCTGAGACTGCTCGAAGAAGCCTTGTTGTTCATATGCAATCGCAACGTTTGTCTCTCGGTACCGAGCGTGTTTTTGCCATAGACCCGACCACATATCTTCTTCTTGTAGTAACTCATACATATCACTTAAAGAATCTAATACTTCCTAAAACAAATTATAATGTGTAATATTTGTCATTTTATTTAATAAAATATGAAATACAATAATACATAAATGAATTGACTTACAGTTGGTGTAGTTGTATCAACTTCATAATCGTATATTTCTAGCGCCTCACGGTTGGTTCTGTTACCAGCTTGATCTATTGCCATTTGCTCCAAGTTAAGTGTCATGCGGTGCCACAAGTTGTGAGTCTTACCAAGATATTTCATCATTGGTCTGTTAATATAAATATAATAAATTTTATATCTTACTATTTATTATATACATGAAAATAAACTTAAAATTAAAGACTTACGGTTTAATAGATACAGGCGGGTTACAACGAGCGAGTGCTTCAATAAATGTGTTAAGCGCGCTAAGAGGTTGATCTCGTTGAACTACGTGCACACCTGATATTATGAATGGCACTATTTCATTCATAATTGTCTGAAAAAAGTGTATTATATTAATAAAATCATATACTATTTGCATTTTTGCATATATCTTCTATATAAAAAATAGTAAAATATATATTTAAGCTTGAGCAAATAATATACTAAATTTTCAACATAAAAATTTGAGTCTGCAACTTTTTTCTGAATCAAACTCAAAACAATCGCGCTTAGTTTCATATACAATTAAAATATTAGATTCGAAAATAATCAATAATATAAGAAATACAGGATTTATTTAGAACGCACTGTAAGCTGTCGCTCATCAAAGGAGCTCCAGAGCGCGGGGAAGAGGCGCAGCCAGGTGTGGTGCGCGAGCGCGTCGTCCATGTGCGCGAGCTGCGCCGCCGCCGACACCAGCTGCTCCGTGCGCACGCGCCGCGCCAGCTCCAGGAACTCCGACTGCTTTGCTACTATCTGGTTTAGAGTTTTTTGTCTGGAAAAATAAAAATACACATCAATGTCATACTAATATTTTATACTAAATAAATCACATGTTTTATAGCAGTATAAGTTTTGTTTTACAATGTTTATTTAGTAGCACTCATGTTGACTTCAATAATTTTTTAATGAGTATAAAAATTTTAACAGTGAAACTAAATCCACGCCTTTTTAAAACTGTACAAGCAATCTACACTAAGAATTTTCCTATTAATAAATCATAATGTGTATACGGTTCCTGTAATGCTTATTGTGCACTATAGTGCTTTCTAAATATATTTTATTTTAACCTTAGTTTTAAATAAAAATAGATCGATCGATCAAAATCGAATGTAATTGAAGAATTAATCGCATAATAAGTTTAACTGAGGACTATCGAAGTTGATTAAATTTTTTACATGTTATTTACTCAATAAAACAGTATGTTTTACCTGTTCGGTACATTCTTAGTCAAATCATCTTTAGTATTAGAACTAGAATCAAGATCCATATCTAGAACATCCTCTTTGTCAGGATCGAGTGAGTCGTTGATGCTATCCGCCGATTCTTCTTTCACATTGCTAAACATAATGAATGATTTCTTTTCCTCAACGTCGGCAGTGTTAATTACTGCTGCTATATTGGGAAGCAGGTACTTCGAATTCGATAACCGTATTTGTGTACCTAAAATAAAATAGCAGCGTGTTTTGAATTTCTGTTTTGTTTCTCTACTATAATTAACAAAATAATATTAAAGAGTTCTTACTAGATACGCAAGTGACTAGCAGCAGCTCCAAGCACTGTTTAATCCAGAAATGCTGTCCAATATGTTCCCAATTTTGCGAACAAATGATGTATAGTAAACGATCAAACACCCTGCGCCGAACACTACTGTCATATACTTCGAAGAACTTAGCGCGGATTAGAGGTTGAGGACAACGCAGCCCCGCAAGGAATGCAGGCTCTAGCTTCATTGATAATTCGGTCATTTTTAAGTGTTCATCCCTGTTAATAAGAACATGATTACAGTCTTTAAAAATCATCTTACCTATAATAAACTATGTAAGTAACTTGTTATACATACCTATATACATAGTTGATAAGATCAAGGAAATGTGCATTTAATTCGAGGTCGTCGGGGAATCGTTTTTCTACATATTGCATCAGTTTTACTAAAAGAATTGATTTTTCACGTAACGATGGCGCAGCTCCAGCTGCCGCACCTTTCCACTTCACCCATTCTTCGACCATTCGCGTGATCGCTTTCATAACCTTAAATATTAAAATTTATCAACACCTGTACACATTGTAGTATAATGTCAATATATAATTAATTACCTTTGCGTCATTCGTTTTTTCAATAAGTCCAACTAGTATGGTCCCGATGAAAGTTTTCCTCGTTTCCACTGGCATTACCGACACCCGAGCTTTAAGAAGATCCAAGGCTAAAATCTAAAATTTAGAATTAAAATGTTTAGTATTGTGTTAATTGATATCTTTTGAATAAATTTTAAAACAAAGATAAAGTATGGTCAATAATATAAAAATAGATTTACCAAAAGATCAGACTGTCGCCGAATCAGGGTTAGGAGCCACGTGATCTCGAGCCATACGCTGCAGTACCCGCATAAGCTGCAGCAGCAATCTATCCACATATCCGGGGCTGGAGGTGCAGCACGCCTTCAGCATCATGAGGGGCCCTAGCAGAGCACTGGCGCCGCTGCCGGTAGTGCCGCCGCTGCCCGCGGACTTCTCGTATGTGGCGAGACCTTCACATGCGTATTTGCTTACACACGCGTATAGTGTTTCCAGCTCCTCGTACTGGAAATTTATATATTTTATTAGTTTATTTATATTACGTTCCATGTAAGGAAAATTAAGAAATTATAGATAATAGTTTCTTTTAAATAGTGCTGACATATACAGATCACAATATTGTTACTAGTTTGTTTTGTTTCATGTCAGAGGTTTTCATTAAGATTTGAAAAATGTTAGGAGCTATGTTGACATTAAAATTGAATTACCTTAGACGCTTGAGCAGCCCCAGAAGGTTCGGTAGGAAACAGCGCAGTCAGCTTAGCCAGCAGATTATGTGTTAAGCGGACAATTCTGGCGTTAGTGGAGGCGACGCAAGCTGCGAGTCCGCGCTGCAATGGTTTCAGGGCGGCCAGAATCTGTTCTCGTCGCAGCACACCCAAAAGAAAAACTAGTAACTCCAGAGCGGTACAAGCGTTGGCACACGCTGCTGCATTCGTATCGGCCGTTGAAAATATCTGCAATAACAAAAAAGTGTTAACATTGCAACATTGAAACAAAAAATACCTACAAACAATTAATAGTATTTATTCATCCAATCAATATATTTTGTAATATTTACTTCAATACCTGTATTCTATTATAGTTTAAATTATAACTTTACAATTGACATTATACATATTTTTTTTTATTAATGGCAATAAATTAATAGAATAATTTTAAATAAAAAATAACAGAATAATTTAATAATTTTAAATAAAAAATAACAGAATAACAATAAAATAACAGAATAATTTTCGTATAATAAATAAGAATCGACCGTCACCTTATCGAGCCACGCCAACTTGGGCTCGCAGAGGTGCGGCCACACGTCCGGCTTGAGCGCGGCGCGCAGCAGCAGCACGCAGCGGCGTGACAGCTGCTCGCCGGGCGAGCCGCCGCCGCCGCCCGCGCCTCCCGCCGCGCCACCCGTCGCGCCCGCCACGCCGCCCTCGTTCACTTGTAGTATCTAATGAATTAAAAAAAAAACAATATTGAACTTAAATTTGCAATGATTAATTTGGACAAATCAATTTCATAAGCATTCATCTACAAAACATATTATGTATTTACAAAAGAATAAATATGATTTATATTTCCTTCACATTTCGTAATTTAAATTTCTATGTGAAATACCTGGCAAGCGAGTCGAAGTAGTAAATTGACGACTACGTCAACGTGCTGGCGGTCGAGCGGCTTGGCGGCGTCGGGCTCGAGGCGAGACACGCTGGCCTGAGGACTCGCCCAGCCCGTGTTCAGCGCCTTACGCGCCTCGTTGCCGCTCTCGTCAGATGATATGCGTTTCATTGCTCCACTTGGAGACGGTAGCCACCTTTGAAAACATGATTATGACTTTATTGTCCGAATTCAAAACACTGCGTAACGAGTGGAGGGACCGTAGCTTGCGCTAAGTCTTACCAAAACGCGAAAGTAAGAATAATTTAATAACTTTAACGAGAATAGTATCATCTATAACTATCAAGTTTACCATAAAACGATGTGTGTCTGTGGATTCATTAAGATAACCAGTAAAATAATTAATAATTAACTGTTATTACATTAAGTTATAGTTCTTACTATAATATCTACAAATATACAAATACATTTTCATGTTTATATGTATATTTAAATGTGAGTAGTATATAAGTTTTAAGCTGCCTGTATAAGATATATTAGAAGTTACGCTTACAATACTATCAGAAGGTGTGTGGTCGCGGATGCGCTGCAGGTCCCACTTGAGCGCCACCTCGGCGAGGTCGACGGCGAGGCGGCGGTGCTCCAGCGACGCCGTCGCGGAGAAGCCCAGCCGCTGCATCGCCGCCACCATGTGCCCCACGAGCGCGTGACGCACCGGGTAGTACACCTAAATGAACATCATATGCTTATTATATATACACTTTAAGTAGCTTCACGCTGTATACTGCACATATAATAAACAAGATCCTACTGTTGAGATCATTTTTCCCAACTTTCCAACTTTCAGGTATTATTAAGCTTGTACATAAAAAAATATAAAACATTATAACAATAAAAAAAGTACGCACTTTGTAATGCCTAACAACGAGCTGCAATATATGGAAGAGCTGCTGCACGGAGTGTCCGTCCTCCACAATAATCTTCTTGGTCCAGTGCGTGAGCATGGTGTTGCCGTCCTCCATGCGCTGCGGCATGGCGGGCGTGAGGATCTCCAGCGCCGCGCGCACCACCGCGCGCGCCTCCACGGCGTGCGCCTTCAGGAGGCTGTGGAACACTGCACAACGACATTGTTAGTCAGAGACATGTGTTGATTATACTGTTCGTAATTTTAATTAATGCCATTCGCTATTTTATGCATACCTTGGAGAACGATGCGCTTGTGAATGGCGAATTTAGCTATAATGTGACTGAGCAACAAGTGGCCATGATATCTGTAACAAATAAATGTATTTTTATAATTACAGACAAGAGGTAGATATCTCGCACTGCTATGTGCGGAATAAAGTGTGAATATCAGGGTAGGCAGAGGAAACTGCAGGAACCATAGGAACCTAGTGTTAGGGCACTTCGTTGCTTAGCTTTTCCGTCCCCGCTTTACGCCTTTTTGGAGGCATTGCGTGTTGAGTGGCGGAACTCAACACCGCGCTTTGCCTAGTTTCAAGAGCGAAGAAAACGGAAATAGAAAATCTATCTTTCCCAAGTGGGAATCGAAGCCACAAATCGTCACTATTACAAGTAGACGCGACGCCCCTGCACTACGACGAGCCTCATTAAATATATATGAATGGAATATCATTAATTTAAATATATAGACCATCCCTACCTAGTAGCAGGATCAACATAGTTCTTCCCCAGCAGACACGGCCAGGCAAACGTCATCAGTCGTCTCAGCTTGTTGCCCTGCTTCTTGTTGTTGGCGTCGTGTATGTGCGCGGAGGCCTGCTCCAGCAGTAAGCACGCGAACTGCAGCAGCGAGATGCGCACCGCGTCAGAACACGCGAACGGGTTCTCTGGGTCTATTACCTGATGTTGAAATATTATAACAAAATATTATCATATTTCACAAATATAATATTTAAAATATTTTATTTTTCGTGTGGTCTAATTTTGTATAAAATAAAACTTAATTATAATTAAGATACTTTTTTAGCTTCACGCTCCCGCATCCCGCATATTGCAGGGTAGGCAGAGGGAACTGCAGAGACCATACGAACCGTGTTAAGACACTCCGTTGCTTAGTTCGTTCTTTCTCCATCCCCGCTTTCCGCTTTTTCGAGGCATTGGCGTGTTGAGAGGCGGAACTCAACGTAATTAAGAATTGAAATTGAAACAGTGCTTACATTATTTATGAATACTGATACAACATTATCCGGATTGTCCTGATAAGGCGCAGGCGGACCTCCGACGATCTTTTGTCCCTTATCAAAGCTGACTGCGAAGCATGGTATCAGTATCATTTGCAAAACTTTCGCCTTCAGCTCTTGAGACATCGTGTCACTCGCAAAATGTTCTACAAAACGGAAGAACGCTGAACGTTTCCATTCCACTGTGTAATTTTGTGCTACAGTATTCTCGAGAAAGTCGCGTAGGAACTAAAAGAAATATGTATATTAAATGCTACGGCATAGAATAATGACTCGCTTATAGGTTTATAATGAAGTACTTACTTGAAAATCTGGTATAAATCTATCACATAAAGCTCGAAGTAGTTGAAACAATAAATCAATGTTAGAAGGGTGATGGCAGAAGTAACGCAATAGAATTTTCACTATTAACTTTGGTTCTTTCCAATGAGTACAGTCTACATTATCCACTTTTTTGTGTGTTTCCTAATAAATGAGAAAATAAATTATAAACTAATTATACAAATTCACTGAAAATTGATGTATATATTTATAAATACATCAATATAATGGATTAAAAATTTTTCAGAATTTTTCAAAAACTTACATGATATTGATCAGTGCACCAAATTCGTTTGAGTAACTCAATAAGGTCGTGCTGAGTGGAAAGCCACTGGTCGTCAAACTTTATCAAGAGGGATATGACCCGTATGGCCTGGAATTGCATTTCCGCTTTATCGGCCTGTGGTATGGTGGCTCCGGCACCGCCACTGTTGGCTGCCAGTAATTGCATCAGACGTGGTTTCTTCGCTGTATGTAAAGCTTCTCTAAACGCCGACCCAGCTTCTGGATGCTTAACTAAATACACTAGGAAACGACTCCATTGTTGATCTTTTATGTTGTTATCAGTCATTATTAAATCTAACGTTTCCTTTGGGTACCTGCGAGCAATAGTATTTACAATTTATTTTTTGACATAACAATGCTTGAAATGTTCATGACGAATACATACCTTAAAAGAAATTTAACGAGAGGCTCCCTAAACGGAGATCCAGCTTCGATCATTAACGATTTCTCAGTGTGGAATATTAAACGACATAACACGTCAATGAATCGCGGTGAGGCGGCCGGAATTTGATGAAAAATTCCTATGAGGATAATTATCTTCTGTTCGTTTTCCATATTCTTAGATACACTTTGTAGAAAATTTCCTCCTAAAAATGTCAAGATTTAATTTCTCTATTTTGTAATTACAATACACTTATTTAAATTATCACTTATTATACATTAGTCTTCTCGTACCTCTGTTCGTTTGAATTGAATAATCTAGAAGTTTCTTTAACAGCTGTAGTAATTGTTCACAGAGCTTCTCGCTAAACGTAGATGGGAATAGCTGCGTCAAATACGAGAGTCGCTTCGCACCATTCACGCTGAGGTTGCGATGATCACCAAGAGTGAGTAGCAACGGTCTCATCACAGGGTGTACCATTTCCATATCGATTTGGAATCCCAATATAAATTTACGCATACATTCGAAGCCCACCTACAACAATATAACAATGAAACATATTACGTTATTATAATACATACGTTATTATAACTGCCTGTTTATCCTACCATCTTAATATTATTTATATAGAAATGACACACTAAATTGTATAATAATATTACCATGATAATAATAGAAGATCCTAGTCTATACTAGAACCTTTTTTACCTTATTTTCTATTTTAATCATAATCAAAATATAAGTCTAACACACCTGTTGTAATTCCTGATCGTTTTTCTCTAACGATTTATAAAGCACTTGGAATATTTTCTCCCTGCAAGGTTTCTCCTGTATGTAGTGGCAGGCGGCGAGGGCGCGCAGGGCGGAGGCGCGCAAGGGCACCAAGTTGACTCCCTTGTAGCACGGCAGCTTGCCCAGCATGGCGTCCTCCGCCTCGCATAGAGATAGCAACTCGCGGAAGAACACTTTGTGCTCGTTTATGTTTAAATCTGTAGCCATACACGATTTTCATATAATTTTCATTAATTTGACTGTCTATCTAGCTAATACAATTATATATATATATATATATATATATATATATATATATATATATATATATATATATATATATATATATATATACACATTGTATTAATATAAAAAAAGTGTAACTAAATAATTAGTAGATCAAATATATATTCTATATAAGTAATATTTTGTTAATAAACTAAAAGTGCTTTAAACTTTAAACTTGTATATAACAAAAAGTAGTAAAGAAAATCGTATTATCAGAAAGAACCCAGTATCAAGGCCAGAGACTAAGTTTTTCGCTTTCGCTCCGCCTAGCTTATTAAATACATTAATTTTTAAAAAATATAACATATATAACACAATACGTGTGATATTGGATAGGATAAATAGACATATTTGATTGTGACCAGAAGAATTAATTAACGTCTTTGTAAAACTGACATACCTATAGTGAATAATCTCGGATTTAAAGTGGTACAAAATGTCGTTCCGTCCATGAGACCCATCTGCGCGTTAGCAGGTTGATGACGAAGGAGATGTTTTTTTGGTGGTATAATGTCAGCCAATACCTCCCTGTGAGGATCCATTACTTCTGTTACTGATTTATTTTGTAATTCAGCTATTAATTTTAAGGATTTCATAGCCTAAAAAATTTAATAAATTATTATAATTATCTTAAGAATACTTTCATTGTTTTACATTGAATAAAGAAAATAATTATTAACTATAAATACCTGTTGTCTAACTAGAAGGTGCGGACTGGTCACTTGCAATACGAGTTCTTGCAAAACATCGTGCAGGGCGCGAGCCTTAGCAGCGGCTACGTCTCCCTCGGGCTCCACGCCCTGTCCGCCGGGACCGGTCACGCACACACGCACCAAGCGCTCCAAGTTCATGGTGGCCATATCAATAGCCCCCGACGACACCTCGCCCGTCAGGTCCATCATAACAAACAGGACAGCTTTCAAAAATGTAAACACATGTTTATAAACCCATTCGGGTGCCATCTTTTCAAACATAAACTTCACAGCTATACATCCCCCAAGTTTCGCATACCAAGCTCGTTCGTAGCACAATGCCGACATACGTTCGGCCAAGTACTCCATCAATGGAAGACGGCAGGCGCGTTCCTTACTCCCCAGGACTGTTGCCGCGGTCTCTATCATCAATACTAAAGCCAAATGGCCCGGTTTGCATAGCTCTTTTTCTTCATGTCCCATTACTATTGCAATAGCGTCGACCAATACTAATGCATCGAGGCCTTCTTTCGGACCTCCTGAACCGGCGAAAGGTCCGGCCTCTTGAGCAATAGCCACCAAAGTATAATGACGAACAAGTGATATCATAGTTTGTAAAACGTGATGCCGTAGCTCCTTAATAGCAGCTGCTACAAACATACCGGTTAGAGCAGTGCAATGTGTGTTCCTGACTATAGTATTGCTGCATTTGTAATAGGGTCCATTTTGAGGCGGAATTTTTCCATCCAAGAAACTAGGATGGTTGAATAGTTTTTGAAGAGTGGCTTTATCGTCGTCTAAATTAAGCGACGCTGCAAGGTAGCAACGAAGAACTTCCCAGCATTGTCTTCGATAGAATGGATCAGTTGTGCTCGACTTTAGAGCTGCAAACGCGGTTTCTATTACTTTATCTACCTCAAAATCTATAGGCTTAGGTTGATCTTGGAAGTAAGCCTGGACTGCGGGCGGAGGGGCGTCAGTCTCTCGGTACTCTAATCTTTGTGGCTCTATCATCATCTTTCTATTTCCTCCGCCAAATTTACCAAGGACTCTGAATGCTATCCTTGCAACCTCATTATTTTGCAATGTTCTCCATAGAGCTTGCATAAGGTCTGCTCTAACCGGCTGAATATGTTCATACAGGAAATCTGGCTGCAAATTATCCACGCAGAGCTCCAAAGTTCGCAATCCTTGAGATATCAAAGTATGAGATCCGTTAAGCGCCGACACCAACGGGTCCATTAGCATCGGTAAATAAGGCAATAGACTGCTAAGTCTGACAGGTACAGTTAAACACAACTCTACAAAGAGGTCTTTCATGTGTTGTTTGTGAAGACCGCTCTGAAGACGATTTAAGCCTTCTAAGAGATTGGGCAGTAAAGGCAAAAACTCCTGGTATAACAAGTCGTGACTACCGCCTCCGATTGAGCGAAACAATGCTCGTAATAATAAGAAATAGTTGTATGGCTCTTTCGCAGTCATTGCGTAATCCATAGCCTTGTTAACTATACTGTGTAAATGTGGTCGAAGCATTTGCTCATTCTCGGTTGGAAATAAACTGACCGAACCAAAAACTAATTTAAATAGTCTCAGATACAAATTGGATCTTTCTAAATTTGTTCCCATTTCCTCCATACGCTTTAGCAAATACTCAACAAGCACAGTCGCGAATATTGGTGACGTTGCTGGGTTCGACAAAAATGTATTGGCAATTATTTGTAATGTGGGATTTTTATTTATCCTTTCAACCATATGTGATATAGTTGCAGTGAAGATTTCTTGGAACGTTTGGGGGTTCATCATTGAAAACTAAAAAAAGAAGGTAAATTTAAAAATGTATAATTAAAATAATATTTATTAAGCAGAACAATTGGTACAATCAATACATACCACACCACTAAAGTGTTCAAGTACTTCTTTCTCCTCTTTAGAGCGTACATGAGGTTGCGCGGGCGGCTGCGCGGACGCCCTCGGCGCTGACAGGGTGTATATATCGAGCGACTGCAGTCCCCATCTTACTAGTCTTATGAAAACTAGTGTCTCTCGTGCACTGAACTGTTTCTGGCCAGTTATAGTTGTTGTGGATGTACCTTCACTATTTGTAGTAGTCTAAAATTATGTATATTGATATTAGTTTACACTATAAATAAATTTAAAATTAGTTATATAAACAAAAGCCCAACACGGAAACTAAAAAATATATCTAAGTGCGAAAGTGCATCATAAGTCAAATGTGACAGATTTCATGATTATGTTGCGTATTGCAGGCCTATAGAAAATTTATATTTTTTTATTTTTATTACACAGCGTCTTTTATACAAAATCTACATGAACGCAGCTAAGGATTTTTTTCTGTAGAAAGCATATCTTTTGATTGTGTTGACTAAAACTGATATTTTTTTTGTTACCAAAAACTAAAGATAGTTCATCAAATTTGAAGTTTATACCTCCACCCAAAAAATCCTTTTAAGATCTTTCTGATTAATCGTGTTACAATTGTACTAATCTACAAAATACTACTAATAAATACAAAAATAAATTGTGACTTCCAACCAGAAGGCAAGTTGTGACAGCAAAAATAACTAAATGATACAATATACTTACTTTACAAGATGCACAGCCCCAAGTAATCGTTTTAACTCCACATACTAAAGTTTTGACGAGTGTCCTATAGTCCCCAACATTAAGATTACTCATTTGTGATGTAGGAAAACCAATTTTCGACTTTTCTTCAGTTTTACTCATACTGTCCAAGAAGTCAGGTGTGGCTTTCTCTTCTTCTACCTTAACTTCGATTGTGGACGTACTAGGTGCGGGCGTGGTGGGAGTACTAGGAGTCACCGAGTCGGTAGATGGAGTACTAGCGGTAATGGCACCAGCTACTACAGTTGTGCTATTTGTAGGTGTAGTTGGTGATGCTTGTTTGCTATAAAAAAGTACTAAATTACTTTTCGATCGTTTATGAAAGAACATAATAAAAAAAAATTAAATAAGATGCTTGCCATTTGGAAATTAGTGCAGGTAGTTGCAGTTTCGATATAGTCTTAAACTTGAGTACAAACACTTCTAGTATACGCATGAGAAGATGGCGACCCTGTGGCGCGCCTGCTTCGCTGTCTGACCGCTGGCGGATACAGTCTACCAGATTTAGCAATAATTTGCACGACATTGTTTGAATACTGTAAAATATTTGATAAATAATTAGTTTAATTAAAATAAGTAAGATTAATAAAAGATAAGGTGAGAATATATTAAATACTAACCTGGTCGGCAAAGACTCGTCATGAACATTTTTAGAAAATAAATGAGCAGCAATAGCTAGATCAGTCAACGGGAGATGCTGCCGCACATGGTGGACTAGGTCTGCGAGGGTGGAGTAAGCGAGAGGACGGAGCGACTCGTGCACCGTCCACCCACCGCCAAGCAATACTTCTTCATCGAAAAGACGCTCCATGTAGGGAACAAATTCTAAAATATTTAAAAATTCCAATTTTTATTGTGTTGTTAGTGTTATAACAGTTATTTAAAAAATAATATTAGTTTAAAGTTGCGCCAAAGATCATAATTTAAATACTAAAATAATATTGCATTTGATTGCATCAAGCCTAATGATGATAAGCTTAAAAGGGACTAAGGTGATACACGCTTGTCTAGAAAATACGTGGTATATCATTGATTTTTTTTACATATTTTTTATTATTTACATGTTTCACGTTTTATCCCGCACATAGCAGGGTAGACAGAAGGAACCGAAGGTACCCCGAAAATCTAGCATTAAGATATTACATACTCCATATTACTTTTTGAGCGAAACTAAACGCTGCGCTTTGCCTTGTTGCTAGAGCAAAGACAACGGAAATGGAAAAATACATTTTCCCCAAGTGGAAATAGATACCACATACCGTCACATTTACTGGCAGACGCTACACCTCTGCGCCACGAAGGCTCTCACCGTCGACTTTAAAACCCCCCCACATTTTGTGATAAATAAATACAAATATCGGTCAACAACAACTTTCATAGCCTTGCTTTACTAATAAAAAGTCAGTTTTCAGACTCAAAACTTTTCTATGTAATGTTAGAATTACCTACATATACATATCTATTAAATAACGTTTACTTACTTAGCCTCAAATCTGTAGCTAGAATATGTCGCGTGGCTATAACTAATTCCTTCCTTAGATGCGCCACTTCAGGTGGGCAGAGAGTCAGAAGTCCTATAATACCCTTTACCATTAAATTTGCATGATTGGCAATAGTATCTTGATAAATCCTAATAATGTATGCCAAGAAAGCTAATGTTTTTATTTGTGCTCCCATAAAGTCTACAAATACTTCCTTGTTAAATGTTGTAGATTGCCTATGAAATAAACAAAAAATGAACACAAATACTAAAAATATAATATAATTAAAATGTCATAAAAAAATAAAACTAAAGATAGTTGTTGTATAAAGTGTGGATATAATGAGCTTAGAACACTATCTAATAAACAATATTAGCATTAGTAAATATAATCAAATAATTATAATTTACAATTAACATTAAATCAGCTCTAGGTTGACTAAAATATTTATGTTAATTTTTTGGGTAAAAGTAAATCTCTCTTAATCAGGATTTATGGTATTTATAACATTAAATGGAATAAAATAATAAAAAATTTTATCAACAAATAATTTAAGATGTTATAAAAAAGAATAAATTATGAGAAATCAAAAGTATGCAATAAATACCTGTGTGTTGTGGCTGGTTGTAATGTTATAGTTTCCATAATAAGTGGAATGAAGTTGCTAACTTCTTGATGTACATTTTGTTTGTACAGTTGATACATGAGTACTACTATAATTGGTAGTTCTTGGATGACTTTCAAGGACAGCACTGATCTTGGAATAAGATTATACTGTAGAAAAGAAAGTGTTTATAAATAAAATGTAAAATTTTATATAAATATGCACACACACTTCCTAATTTAGTATATTTAACAGACTTGCTTTTAATTTGCAACCTTTAAGCAGTTTCAGCCATGCCTGCCAATATAGTAAAGGATCCATATCCTTAACCTTTTCTAACCAAAAATGGCTTATGAATCAATATAATGTTAATAATTTGTAATTTATAACTTAATGGGCACTAAATGTTTGCTGAAGTTCCCTAATGACCCCTGGTGAACTAAAACTACACAGCTCATAAGTTTTACCAAAAGCATATTTTCATGTAGATTTAAAAATATGCAATAATTATAGTATGTGTATATGTCCTTACTGTGACAACACTCCCATCTAAAAGTTTTTTTTCTGTATGAATAGGTGTAGTTGTATATGTTTCTTGAAGTAGTTGGTCAATATTAACTTCTGATAGATCCTTCACACGAATTGTTGGTTTAGGCTCAAATATCTTGGGTAAATGATTAGGCAAGTCAGAATATATGGCTTTTACCCACTGCAGGAACTTGTGAATCTAAAAAAATAAAATGTATTTATAAATATTTTTAAAAAAAATAATACATCAAATAATTATACTCATGAAATATTTTTAACTTACATCAACTTCAGTTGTATAAGCTGGTCTATATTGCTTATGAAGTTCCATAAATATTTTTAAGCAAACCAGTACATTTTCTTCATTTTCAATTTCCATCAACTTAAGCATCAATATTAGAATACTTTTAACATATGGTCTTAATGTCTCACTTATAGGTAAGCGATGAATCATTTCAAGTATTAATTTTCTAACTTGCTGAATATTATATTCAGCTATAAAGTGTGGTTCACCTTCTTGTAATATTTTTAAAAATATTTTAAGTGAATGGTCTAAAAATTGAGGGTACTGTGGCGAACTCAATATTACCTAAAAATATTTATTATTACGCATGTATTTTATAAATTAATAACAAACATTTATCTATATTGTGTTAGATTTAATAATTATTATGTATATTTATCTATGTTATTAAGCATATAATAATATGAATGTGTATGTTCATGCACTTCTATAACATAATGAATAAACAAGATTACCTCAAAATTTTCGCTAAGCTCCTGTGCAGCTTTTAATTTTATTTCATCTTTAGCTCCGGGATCCGCTAACATTGTAACATAGCTGCGATACGTATTCATTTGTGTATGAGGGTCTCCAGGACCCACGGCCATTGCAGCCATCATTTTGTTATAATATAGATATAACTAACTGGCAGATTACCCGGTATAATAAAAGTAAATAAAAATATAACACGAGATCACATTTTGCTTGTCCGCTGATTTATATTGAAATGTGCCTAATTAAAAAAATATCAATGATATATTATTAAAATAACGTTTATTTTAACTAATATATACATTAGATTTTCGAGGGTACTACAAGCAAATTCGTTGGTATCTAAGAATCAAAGCTAAAAACGAGAATGTAAATGCTTCTTGCATTTGTGACAATTCTCAAGTCAAAAATGCGAACAGCACAGATTACATAATAACTATTCAGATATAACTAATATATTTTCTGCAATATAATGAATTCAAATTAAAAAATGACTTGAAATTAATTTTAAAATTTAAAAAGTCAAAATGTATAAGCATTTATTATATAAACACATTAAAATTCAATCATTTCATTTATGTAGCATAGCTCGATACTAAAATATTAAAAATATATATCAAACACAAATAAAATAAAGAGACATAGATAAACATTTAAAAACATTATAAACATAAAAAAAATATGTTACCTAAAAAGTTATGTTCAAAACTATTTAAATAACACTATTTTTAACCAGTTCATACGTTCCCAAAAATCAAAGTAAAAGGTATTTAGTAATCCAGTTTCGAATATTTTGTCTATGGTGAGGTATGCTTTTTTCTAATGTAATAGATAGACTAAAAACTAAGCGTCAAAGACAAAACATCTCCTAAAAATTAAGACTTGTTTATTCCATGTCATCCGCATCGATGTATCATGTATGTTTTAAATAAAATATTTTCGTAAAATGGGTTGAATGTCGTTGTGAAATAGACAGTGGTTGTGAAAACGAGAAGAATTTTGCTGACAGAGACAAATTAAAATGTGATCATGGCTGCATTTATGTCAGTATTAGTTATAACGTTTTGGCTGCGATGCACAATAGTGTATGGATATGAGTTTATGTCACAATATCCCAAAAATGAAAATGAAACATTCCATTTTACCCATCTTGTTGTTGACAAAATCAGCGGACAAGTATACGCCGGTTCATTAAATACTCTTCATCAACTTAGTCCCGATTTGAAACCTCTACACGTCGTACGGACCGGACCTAAGCTTGATAATCCAGTGTGTCATGCCAGTGGTTGCCCGTCGGATGATACACAAACTGTGTGGACTGATAACGTGAATAAAATTTTAGTGATCGAACAAGAATCTCGAATTGTGATAGCATGTGGATCAGTGGCTCAGGGTTCATGTTTTAAATATAAATTAGGTGATTTGTCAGCTGAACCGGAGTTTATACCTGAAAGCGTCGCTGCTAATGACGCCGATGCGTCAACCTATGCCTTCATCGGTCCCGAACGATATAATTCTTGGGATCGTTCTAATGTCCTTTATGTTGGCACAACTTTTACAAATAATGGGGAATATAGGCATGATGTTCCTGCAATATCCAGTCGTGATCTTATGACATTACAACTGGCTCAATTTACATTTTCAAAGCAAAGCTTAATTCAAATAGATGTTAAATATAGAGACAATTTTTTAGTGCAATATGTATATGGATTCAATGCCAGTGATTATGCCTACTTTCTTATTATACAAAAACATTCTCATCTAGCTGGAAATGAAGAACTTGGATATGTCTCCCGGTTGGCGCGTACATGTGTTAATGATGACAATTATAATAGTTACACAGAAGTGACTTTAGAATGTAATGTCCCTGAAGAAATAAGTACTGGTAAGAGTGAAATTGTCAATTATAATTTAGTACAAGATGCAAAAATTTCTAAAGCTGGTGTAAATCTAGCTACACAGCTTGGTATTGAGACTGGTGATTCTATTCTGGTAGCTTCCTTCAGTCCTTCTAAAGGAATAACCAATGAACCTATAAGTAAGTCAGCTATTTGTGTATTTTCTTTGCAAGAAATAGAAATTAAGTTTAATGAAAATGTTCACATGTGTTTTAATGGTAGTACTAAGGCACGTAACATGGGCTATATATCAGGGATGATTTCTGATGGTAAATGTCCTAGTGTTGGTTCCACAGGAAATATACTTAATTTTTGTGAGGTAGGACTTAAGATAAGTGGGCTTTATCCTATTAAAGCAAACTCTGTTATACATTGGAATGATACTTTAATCACATCAATAACTATGTCTGTAACAGGTTTACATACTGTAGCTTTCTTAGGTACAAATGATGGGTCATTTAAGAAAGTATTAATTGATGCAGAAAAAGCTTTAGAATATTCCACAGAAATTCTGTTGCCTGGACAGAAAATACTTCCTGATACAACTGTATCACCATATGGAAAATCTCTATATATTTTAGCAAAAAATAGTATTGTTCAAATTCCTACTGAAAAGTGTGCAGACTATGGCAACTGTTCATCTTGTTTAGAATCTAATGATCCACACTGTGGCTGGTGCTCATTGGAGAAGAGGTGCACTGTTCAAAATATGTGCCAAAAAGGTACTCAAAGTGCTCCAAGGTGGTTATCTCAATATACTGGTCAACAATGTATAGATTTTGAGCAAATTTTGCCTGATCATATTTCTATGTCTGAAGTCACAACTGTTCAGTTGATTATAAGAACCTTACCAGAATTACCATTTGGTGCAAAATACAAATGTGTTTTTGGAAATACACCCCCTATTGATGCTGCAGTTACATCAAGTGGTCTTGCATGCCCCACACCAGATATTAAACACAGACCAAAAATACCACAAAATCAAGATCATATTTTTGTTCCTTTATCTGTACATTCCTCTGAAACAAATAAAGATTTTGTTTCACGTAACTTTGCATTTTATGACTGTTCTAAACATATCACTTGTCACTCGTGTATAATGAGTGAATGGGCTTGCAATTGGTGTATATATGATAACAAGTGTACTCATGATGTATCAGTATGTCAGAGAACTGTAATTAGTGGTGAGAAGAATCCAACAAAATTGTTAAATCATGGAATTGGTCACTGTCCTAGGATAAGACAATACAAAGAACCTATTTTGTTGCCAAACAATGTACCAAAAGAACTTGAACTTGAAGTAGAAAACTTGCCTCACTTACAACCTGACCATACTGGATTTCAATGTATTGTAAGTATTGAATTAGCTAACATGATTCTACCAGCAAGAGTGGAATCAAATCATTTTATAGTATGTGATAAAACAATGTATTCTTATGAGGAGAATGTGGGAGAATATAACATAAGTGTTAAAGTTTTTTGGAACCACAAACATTATATAGATACTATAACTATCACTTTATATAAATGTGAAATTCTTGGATCTCATAGAAACCATGCTGATTGCTCTCTCTGTATTACTCGCAATTCTGTTTATCAATGTACTTGGTGTGGTAATTCTTGCTCTTACAGTGAATCTTGTTTAGAAAACCCTGTAACTGAGTGCCCTAAACCAAGAATTGATATGATTAAACCTTTAAGTGGACCCATAGAAGGAGGTACGTTAGTAACAATTGAAGGAAGTAATTTAGGCCTAAGAGTAGAAGAGGTAACTGGCAAGGTTCGTATAGGTGATGTACTTTGTGACATTGTAGATTTTGAAGTGTCCGTAAGTATAACATGTAAAACTGGGCCATCTAATGGTTCACTTGTTGCTCCTGTGATTGTAGAAAATGATGCAGGATATACAGAGTCCTCTGTATTATTTGGTTACAAGAATATAAAGTTACAAGGTGTATATCCTGCTCTTGGACCTGTATCAGGGGGTACACAACTAGCTATCGGAGGACAACATTTAAACATAGGGTCCACCATTTCTGCATATTTAGATGAGCTTGTATGTTCTGTAAACAAAACACAAACATCTAATAGCAGACTTATATGCATTACACCTAAAGCAAATGGATCTAGGATTATACATACTTTGACTGTGTCTATTGATAATGCAAATCGAACTTTGTATGGTGACTTATTTAACTACACAGCAGATCCTACTATTATGGAAATAAAACCATTGAAGAGTTTTGTTTCTGGTGGAAGAATGATAACAGTTCATGGTACTAATTTACATACAATACAAAAGCCACTTATGAAACTTTATTATGCCAACGAACAAGTACCAGTGAATGCAACAGCTTGTACGGTTCTCAATTCTAATCAAATGGAGTGCCCTAGCCCAGCCATAAATAAAAAATATTATGATATTATTCAAGCAACAAAGTCTCAAACAAGTACTCCACAAATAGCAATGAAAGTCGGTTTTGTTATGGATAATGTAGAATCAATGCAAGATTTAGAAAAATATTTTAATCCGCCAAGAACCCATATGTTGTTTGTTGAGGATCCACATGTGTATCAATTTCCTAATCGAATTAAGTCCTATAAAGGAGATCCTTTGGTTATAGAGGGAGAGAACCTTATAAGAGCGAGTGACGAGTCAGATGTAGTAGTAACAATTGGCGCACAACCGTGCAATGTTACTAGCTTGACAATGCAACAGTTGCTGTGCACTCCACCTGAACTGCAACCTTCTAACACAGACGAAAATGGTTTTCAGATTATGGATATTAGTTTGCCATTAGTTGTAGTTAAAATTGGCAAAAATTTAAGGTTTCCCATTGGTTATTTGCATTATGAACTTCTAAGAAATTATAATTTTCCGCCTGAAGCTATAGCCGGTATAGCCGCGGGAACGTTTTTCTTAGTTCTCATATTTATGATTGTTTTAGTTATGTACAGAAGACGTAGTACTAAAGCAGAGAGAGAATATAAAAGGATACAGATACAGATGGATACTTTGGAAAGTAACGTTAGATTGGAATGTAAATTAGCTTTTGCAGAACTTCAGACAGACATGTCTGATTTAGCGGCAGATTTGGAACACTCCGGAATCCCTACCTTAGATCATGTAAATTATGTAATGAAAGTATTTTTCCCAGGTGTATCCGATCATCCCATTCTTAACGTGCAGCGTCAGTTTATTAATACTCCACGGACGAATTACGATGCGGCTATGTTCCAATTTGAACAATTGTTAAATAATAAATGTTTCCTTCTGTCGTTTATAGATACTTTAGAAGCACAGAAAACATTTAACATCAGAGATAAAGTAAACGTAGCGTCCTTATTGATGGTAATTCTTATGGGCAAAATGGAATATGCCACGGATATACTTAAATCACTATTGTTGCGTCTTATTGATAAATCTGTTTGTGCAAAACATCCTCAGCTTATGTTAAGAAGAACAGAAAGTGTGGTGGAAAAAATGCTTACAAATTGGATGGCGTTATGCATGTACTACTACCTAAAAGATTACGCAGGATCATCACTTTTTTTATTATTTAAAGCTATTAAGCATCAGATAGAAAAAGGTGTTGTGGATTCTATAACCCATGAAGCGAGATATTCGTTATCTGAAGAAAAATTGCTAAAAGAGCAAATAGATTATCAAATTGTTACATTACACATAGTACAAGATGAATTTGATGATAAAGTCCAATGTAAAGTGTTAGATTGTGATAGTATATCACAAGTAAAAGCTAAAATATTAGATGCTCTATTTAAAAATACTCCTTTTAGTATGCGACCTTCCGTCCACGAAGTTGATTTAGAATGGAGACATGGGAGAGGTGGCCATGTTACCCTCCAGGATGAAGACCTTACAACGAAAACTTTAAATGGTTGGCGAAAATTAAATACACTTGCCCATTATGGAGTTAAAGAATCTGCTGTTATGTCTTTAATATCACGACAAAACGACAGTTTTAATACGCCCTACAAAATACCTTGCAAAAATTGTACAGGTATTTATTGCTCCAATTCCCATATAAGAGTATATAAAAGTGATATCAGTGACCAAAATGTACACTATTATCATTTAGTTAAGCCTATTGAATACCAACACATTGTAAACAAATCCTCTGAACATAGTCACAAAGCCATTCCAGAAATATTTCTTACACGATTACTTTCCACTAAAGGCACCGTACACAAATTTGTTGATGACTTCTTCAGCACGATCTTGACGGTAAATGAAGTTTTGCCTCCAGCCGTTAAATGGTTATTTGATCTTTTTGACGATGCTGCAAGAGCACATGGCATCATGAACCCAGAGGTTGTGCATGCTTGGAAATCCAACAGCTTACCTTTAAGATTTTGGGTCAATCTTATTAAAAATCCAGATTTTATATTCGATATCAATAAAACGGCTACAGTTGATTCCTCATTATCTGTGATTGCTCAAACATTTATGGATGCTTGTTCATTAAACGAACATCGTCTTTGTAAAGATTCACCATCCAACAAATTACTTTTTGCAAAAGATTTACCAACCTACAGAGAAATGGTTATACAATTTTATCAAGCTGTGTCTCAATTACCTCAAGTATCCGACCAAGAGCTTAGTACCTCTATGCAACAGCTTTCAGTTGAACAATTAAACGAGTTCGACACATTGTCTGCTTTGAAAGAGTTGTACATATATGTGAGTAAATATAGAGAACAAATTATTTTAGGGCTAGAAAACAAAATGCACTTAGCTCATAAACTAGATAATGTAGCATGCACACTGGAAGGCGACTCTGCAGCTGTATGCTGACTATATGATAATCTAACATACGATTTAATTGCATTTACATAATTTATTTATACACTACAAAATTTGTACAAAGAGCTTTAATTTATTCTGATTAAAATACTCAGAAAACCGATGTTGTAAAAAGACTGTAACATATGATCGTTTTGAAACTAACTTTTTTTCAATTGATATTATAATAAATACCTAAGACGTCATTATTTATTAGCACATTTACTACTAAAATGATCTTTATAAAGATTTTGCCATTTTTATAAGTGTCTGTAATAATATGAAGTTATTTTCTCCCAGTGGCCATATTTTGTTATAAAATATACCAACTTGTAAGACATTTATGTGTATAATTTAATAGGTTAAAAAAATATTTGAAGTATTATGGCTCTCTAAAGATATATGTTAAGTCTTATTATTTTTAAATATATTAGATACTGGCACTGATAATAAATCAATTGTAAATTTATTCATGTATGCTGCTAAAATACTTAATATTGATGTGTATTATTGTAAGATGTATGTGTAAAGAGAAATAGTTTAAGAAAAATGTTGTGATATTTGTATTTGGAATATTTATAACATTTGCCTATGTAAAAATTGAAACTGTAATCTCATAAATCTACAGTTTTTTTCTAAATTGTTGACAATTATTATTGATTGAAATAGTACTCATATTTTTACAAAAGGCAATATTCTATTACTGCCTATATTTCATAGTATTAACTATTAAGTATAATTTATTATTAAAATAGGCTTACCATGTTTTTATGTGTAAATTCTAAACAATATTACTGGTATTGATCTCTTTTTGTTGCTCAAAAATATATTTAAATAAAAAATGTATTTATATGTAAATCACAAACAGGTGTAATATCTCTGAGGGATGTCATTATAATATTCCATTTACAAAGTAATTTAAGATTAGTTTTATCTTGTTAGTATTTAAGGCAGCGTAAATTCACCCGTCTCTTAAAAATTTTATATAATTGACTTAGAAATATACTTATTTATCAAATTTTTTGTATTGATTACTTTAATTATGAATGGGAAAAATCAAAACCTGTGTATTATTTCTATCACATTTATTAGGTGTAGACCTACACAATTACAAAAAAATATTTAGTTTATATTACTTGCAGTAATATTGTATTTCCTACCATATAATTAAATTAAAGAGTTGCATTTAATAGTTAATAAAATCATTTTTATCATTGAAATATGTGCTTAGTATGAAAATTTCAATGTCACAAATTTGTAAGATTAATTAATTACTGAGCCAAAAATAATTTGGAGATTTCAAATAAAATTAAGTAATATATACTTTCAGTAAATAATATTTATAAAATTTACAAATAAACTATTTTGTAAATATAATTCCTTCCACCTTTATATTGAAATTCATGAATATTAGTGCATTAATAGAAAAATCATATATTCTTTTATTATTTAATGTTATCTTCAATCACTAAGACCATTCTAGCTCAGTGAGACAATGCCTTTAGTAGTACTTAGTAGTTGCGGGTTCGATTCCATTTGCAGAAAAATAATTGTATTTATTTTCTAGCCTTGAGTGATCGTTTCGTATTTAAAGTAAAATTTGACAACGAACTAAGTATAACACTAAGTTCTCTCTGTCTACAGTGATTAATATAGGATAGTAAAAAAAATCAGGAATTTCAAATTGTGCTACAACTTTGTCGCTTTTATTATATTTTAATTAAGATTATACAAATAAAGAATATACTTTAGACCAAATAATAATACTTTCTTTTCAATTAATCAAAATAAATATTCAATGTGACAGCAAGATCCAGACATTAATTTCATATTTATTAATGACTCAGACAAAATAAGTACGGTAAACAAAAAATATAACTACGAATATACATACATGAACACAGTAAATATAAATAATAAATATACACATGACGCGCATTGTACTTTAACATATACCTTACACAAATATTAAATAAAAAAATGTTAGTACACAGAAATAGGTTTTCAGCTATAAAACGTCTAATTGAAACTCACAAAATTTCATCCTTTCTCACAATTCCTTCGTAAACCTAAATACAATATCTATAGCATATAATTTCCAAGTTATTTACCAATAAATGCAAAAGTTTAAAGTCATACTATTTTTAACTCATAATGTAAGTGCAATAGGGTATAAGTTTCAACACACACAAGTAGAACGTAATTATCACTAAAGTTGGGTAAACTTAATTTGAACAATTAAAGCAATCACAAGCAACCTGGAACATCACACGCTTTTACAATTTTGTAATAAATCTCATTTAGTACAACGGCTAATAAATTAGTTTGTACAATAGTTAAGAGTTAAATTCTTTACGATTTTACAAATTAAAACCTATATATATTAAAGCAATAAAAATTATGTACGTAGATAATGAAGACGTATTGCGGCCACGTCTATACAATGTAGTTTTGCTGTTACCTAAAATAATATGTGCGTCCATAATAATTTGCAAAGTGAGACTCAAAATATTTGATAAGTTTTTCCAATAGATAAATTCTGTATCCACAAGTGCCCTTTCGTTCGTTAATGTTCGAGTTTTTAAGTAAATATATATATTACCATATTGAACTTAGAGATATACTAGAATTGGTTGCAATAATAACAAAAAAATTTTCTAGACCAAATATAAAGCTAAGCTTTATAATGAAATATTTTACATAAATAGGAACATTAAGTAAATAAACTGTTTATATACATCTTTATAGGCCATCTCTACCAGGCCATGTCATTATATCAGCAGTATAATAGAGTAGTAACCACTATTCAAATCAAAGGCAGTTAGTATTAACAGAAATTTCATTTTTCTAAGCGTTTGCATCTTTTGTAAAATACACAACTATAAAATATAAATGCTTACGTTTTCACTGTTTCTTATGTAAATTAATAACAAATTATCAATTTGTTATTTTGTGTGGAATGAATAAACATATTTATACATCAAGTTACAATTCAAAGTTAGCTACAACACATTAGTTTACGCTTTTACAGTAGGTTTATCTAAGGGATCCCTATATATAATTGTTGCTGATTTAATGAGATCTGGTTCATCATCAGAGAGGGTTTCAGTTTCGATCGGTGCAGGCTTGGGGTCGCCTTTATGATGTGCCATGAGAAGGCCCCCGACGAGTGCGGCGAGCGCCCTGTCCAACCACGTCACCGGGTTGGCGTAAACCAGTCCCCCTTCATAGAACCCGAGGTGTCCACCGTGTGATAGTTCCAGAAACATCGCCTTGTCGTGACAGCCTGCGAATTATGAATTGTAATATATAAAATTTAAGTAATATATAAAAATAGCATTTAATACTTCATAGTTTCCACAGAACACTAAACAATTTAGTATAACAATAGGTAATAAATGAGAACATGCTGCTTAATTCTTTTAAAGCGTAATTTTTCGATTATTTGCAGCACCAAACGCGATCATTACCTACTCGATATCTTTATAGACTTATACAATAAAATCATTTAAGTCATAAAATATCATATTTATACCTGATTAAAATTTTCTACACAATACATTGTGTACAGTACGGTCTAGCATTTTTCATTTTATTGTCTTTAAGTCATTAAACTCCTTCCGTAAACTATAAGTGTTGCATGCTCGCTGTACACTAATTTGATTATATCGGAAATTATTAGAAACACGCAAGTGCATAAAAATAGTCTAAAATATGTTATTTTATAAATTACGCAAGAATTGCTGAACATTAGTTAATTTTAATGAATCATTATCAGAACGTAGGCACTAATATTATCATATAAAGAGTTTCAGCCATGAACGAAGTGTCAAGGAATTGAATTTATTATACGGCGTGTATGCTTTCCTAACCAACATTAAACATTCATAAAGTATCTGTAAATTAACACGTCCGTTATAAGTCGGTATATAGGTTTTGGGTTTACATTTTGTACTTCTATCAGGTATAGGCAAACATTTTGTGATAATTCATTTATAATTTGAATAGTGCAATTTGTAATAGTGCAAAAATTATATCATAAAATATAGACGAGCTTCCCTTACTAACTAAAATTTTGACCAGTCTCAAGATGTGAAGTCAGTCAATTTTAATTATAGTAAACGCAACATATTGCTTCGAAGCTTCACGCGACTGAACATCGGACATAATTTACAGAAGACGCGTTGAGATTATAATATAAAGCGAGTAGGCAGTACGTGTCTATGTGTTCGTATATTAAAACTTCTTAAGTGTCTAAACATAGGGAAAATTAAAGTTCTTTCGATGTATATTATGTTGATCTCATTTAACAAGGCTCTAAACACATAAAATTAATATAAAGACCCCAGTTAAAATTATAACGCACGACAAACACAAGTACATAAACCGGTATCAATATAGGTCAAAAAAGGAAGGCCACGTTAAAAGCATGAGGACTAGAGAGCATATATGAAGAGAACGGGGCGAAAGAAGTATGCAAATTTCATGCTCCGTTCTGTCTGTATCTCCGTTGGGATAATTTTAAAGAAAAAAATTTATAAAATAATGACTTACTAACAAACTCTCTGATGATAGGCAATAATGGTTCAGGTACAATCGGATCGTCTCGTGCATTTATAAATATCATGGGGGTTTTTATATTTTTCAAATAAAAGGCGGAGGAACTCCACTTGTATAGCTCCGTCACTGAATTGAAACTATGAACCTTTCTGAAAATAAATAATAAATTCAAATAAATAACAGTTTATATTAATTGTTTTACTTACTAGTGGTGTCTTTTCATTTTGAGTAACCGAGGCAACTCTTAAATACCGTGATGTAGTAAAAAGTAAAAATATTATTTAAATTTAAACCGGTACTTATTAATGTACCATTTGACTTTCAAATATTATTATTGAAGTATAGATAAATCATAGAATTGATTATGATGTATTCTTATTGCAGTTTGATGTTGAAGTACAAAGTAAGAATACAATAATCTTGAGATGCACTCATAGTATGTTGGTACTCACCTAAATAAAATATAAGTTCCTATAACTGTTTGGTAATATGTATGTTTTGGTAATAGTAATATATTTATTTTAGCTTTAAGCTTTATCCTACATATGGCAGGATAGGCAGAGGGAACTGCAGGAACAATAGGATATGATACTGATCGGATAGGATACTGATCTAGACACTTTGTTGCTTAGTCCCTGCTTTCCGCCTTTCTCGAGGTATTGCGTGTTGAGTGGCGGAACTCGAACGCCGCGCATTTGCCTAGTTGCCAGAGCGAAGGAAATGGAAATAGAAAAATCCATCTTTCCCGAGTGGGAATCGAACCCTCAAACCGTCGCGTTTACAGGTAGATGCTATGCCTCTACGGTACGATGGTCCTCAATATAAAGTTAGTTTAGCTTCACGCTTTATCCCGCACATGGCAGGGTAGGCAGAGGGAACTGCAGGAACCATAAGAAACTAGTGTTAAGACACTCCGTTACTTAGTCCCTGCTTACTCCGTCCCCACTTTCCGCCGTTTTCGAGGCATTGCGTGTTGAGTGGCGGAACTCAACGCCGCGCTTTGCCTTAGATGCCAGAGCGAAGAAAATGAAAAATAGAAAAATCCATCTTCTCCGACTGGGGATCGAACCCAGTAACCGTCGCGTTACAGGCAGACGTTGTGCCTCTGCGCCACGACGATTTATTGAATTAATAATACATATAATTTGTTTAATCTAATTTTTCCAAGGACACACCAAGAAAGTTACTACTGTAAAAGTGGACAAAGTTGCACAACGGCCAGTTTAGTAATCGCCTTTTACATGTATACATTAAAATACATATGTAAAATATTGTTGCAATTCTGTAGAGGTTTGTTTATAACAAAAATCAACATATGAAAAAATATTATTAGTTGAAATAGCGATCATTCGTTGGACGTATATTGAATGTCTATAGGTGTAACAGATAATTAATTAAAAAAAATGACATATATTACTTGGAAAACAGATATACAGATTACAAAAAAAAAATAACGTACCGAGAATAAGCTTCGTCCAAATCCGGCAAAGTTCCAGCAGATACAATCATTTTCTCGTCCAGCGAGTATTTTGTTTTAATTTCGGGGCTGAGAAGCATGCGCTTATGTCTCGTGATGATGTTGCGGTAGTTGTCCGTCATTATATACAGATAGAAGCGACGGAAATTTTGCCATTGCAGCAAGTAGACCATTGTGCTAAAATGTAATTGACATTTTTTAAATTGTTTAGATAAAAATTTAAACTAATCTAATATCTAAAAATAAATGAGTAATTTCTACGTGCCATCAAGCCTGTTTGCCTAACATCATGCTATTGTTTTGGGTTTTATTAAAAAAAAAAAAAAGAATTTGAAATTTAGCATAATCCACTCATATTCATTGTATTGCCAATGAGACCGTGTAATGTGGTGAAGTGTGAAATTTTTATGAAGGTGAGTCGGAGTCAAAATTATTAAAAAATAATTCAAACAATCTGAAATAGTAATAAATATTTATGCTAATTTACAAGTTTATTCACTTGTAAATATTTTATGGTCAGAATTGAATGAAATAAAAATGATGTATTGGGTATACACATTCATTTCCTTTAAATCTTAATCTACTACCTACGCAATTACTCTTAAGTATTTTTTTTAGCTTCACGCTTTATCCCGCACATGGCAGGGTAGGCAGAGGGAACTGCAGGAACTATTGGAACCTAGTGTTAAGATACTCCGTTGCTTAATCCCTGCTTTCTCCGTCCTTGCTATGTTTCCTACTCTTAAGTATTTCATAAAATATAGTTTTTATTTTATTTATTATATTCATTATAATCTTAATTCACGTAATCAATAAATTGAAAATATTTTGATGAAGAAACAACCAAAAACAACAACACTATGCGACCGATCTTAAATATTATAAAAACAACCAATATTTCACTCTTAAAAAAATTAAGTAAACATAATACATATTATATAACATAGTCTTATATAAGCAAATTAATTCTAGGCAGAAAATGTAAATAGGCACTTCCTGACTGCACCATAATGGTATCAACAATTTTTTTATTCAATTAGCTAACATATTTATCTAAATTACGTCTGATGTTACAAAAATTCGTTTTCCAATATCGGAAATAAGCATTGATCACTTTAAAGTATCCTGTCCTATTTGACTTATTTCATATTAACGAATATTAATAATTAATAATTATTATGAAAGATACCAGCAACATTTATAAATTTCAATTTGAAGTACGTATAGATAAAATAATAAGCAAAAGTTTTGTTTATCAAAGAACTGAGCCTGATGATATCACAAATTGCCAATTCTACGTAATAAGATTGTGCTATGTAATGATTCATCGATAAGACATAAAATTACCGTAGCTTCGCTAACATCAAGTCTTGCCCGACGTATCTGATACTTCTAGAAAATTCTGTATTAAATATACATCTACGTTACTAATACAATAACATATTTGTCGTAACTGATTTCAGTCTTCCTTTGGCAGTAACAGTACATGGTTTTATTTTTAAGAAATAGAACGAAAATATTGTCTTATCTTTCCTCAGTCTTTTTTTATGAAAATTTATATATATATATATATATATATATATATATATATATATATATATATATATATATATATATATATATATATATATATATATATATATATATATATATATATATATATATATATATATATATATATATATATATATAAATATATATATATATATATATATATATATATATATATATATATATATATATATATATATATATATATATATATATATATATATATATATATATATATATATATATATATATATATATAATATATATATATATATCTTATCTGCTGTGTAGTATTGATAACTTAAAAGCAACTATTCTTTGTAATTTTCTATCGATTAATTGAAATCGTGGGAGCAGTTTTATATAAACGCCTTGTAAATTGTAATGACGCAGATCATCCCAGACTCACATCGTTTAAAATCTAAATCTATAGATTTCACATATTGATATTATATTGAAACATTACATTCTCGGTTCTTATCATATTAAAGATAATCGCTTATACAATTATTATCATAATGATAACACATTTCTAATTTATCATTCATAATATATCTTTAGTTTATAAAAATCACAAAGAATAACTTGACCTTTATATACTACTTCTTAATAAAACCAAATATCAAAAGTATGTAGCGATATTATTGGTATTGAAATTGTTATCACTTATTACTTTATATTGCCAGTTTTGCAGTCGTATTTATATGTATTCAATGTTCTTGTAAGTATATACCTAGATTTGAGATAGCTAATATTTTAACTACACATGCATATATAATATCATACATAAAATTAAATATATTTAAAATATTAGAATTTGTATGTTTAATTTACGTAACATAACAGTATTAAGCACGAAAAAAATATTAAAATATCTATATGTTAATAATAAATTACATATTCTTACTCGATCGCATTGTACCCCTGGCATATTGAGATTCCACCAATAATATTGCTAGGTCTTTTCCTGTCTTCGCCTAAATATTTTGTAATAAGGTTACCACCGAGACTAAAACCGACTAAAATCAGTTTTGTGTTAGGGTATCTTTCAAGTAAATTCTCTATCATGAAATTGAAGTCATCAGTGTGACCTGTAAAAAAACATTAAACATAAACATAGTGTGCGAACAAATGTGGTTGGCAATCGAGAGCGTTGGCCTTGGAACTTGGAGATAACTTTCAACATGCCAAACCTGCGTGACAGGATTTGGCGGGGTTCTAATTTATGTTGACAAAAATTAAGTCTACCGTGTGCTGCAATTTCGTTCGCGTGGACTTAAGGGCTATTGCCATTCAAATCTCGTTAAAAATCGGATCCAAACTATAACCACGTTCATATTCAATTATTAAGGTTAACATTCTATATAAATTCCATAGACGTTACGAGTTTAAGATCTTCAATATTTTCTATGTGTTACTAATTAATCATAAGTGAGTTAGAATGAAAAAAAATTAAGCTTAAAAGAAACATTTAACACTCATTTTTATTTCATAACAGTTTGGTTATAAAATCTACTAACAGGGAAACTGTGAAGCCAGGAATAAAGTACCATACAATGGGTTCGAGTGCAAAATTCGACGGAAAATTTATAAATTCGAGCTTCGTTAATAATATTAATTCCAAGCTTTAAGAAAATTGCATAAAATAGTTAAGAAGAAGCAAATTTGTTTTCATAAACGATCTCTGTATAACTATGTTGTACGGAAAATTTAGTTACAAGTAATAATAATTTGATATTTTCAAAATTTATATAAGCAACATAATCTTCTTTGGAAATCATTTTCATTTTAATTTCCGTCTGATTTCATCAGCAATAAGCACTAACATTTTTATATTTGTTTAACACTGTTTAAATAATTTACCTAAAACGACTTTTTAGGTTGTAGAATTGAAAATGTACGTATCGAAATGTTTAGTGTAGTGTAGGTTAAGCATTCAATTTATACTTAGTAGCTGTGACTTGTCTTGTGACTCATATACCGTAAGAATAATGTTCCGAGCTTATTATGACATCATTTACAATTTAAGATACAGCATAAGTTATGCTAAATACATATTTCTACATTTTATCGATGATGAGAAACATTTATATTAAATATACTTTATGTAGTCGTTTCAACTAGATAAAGAGTGTTCTTTCACTCATTCACGTCTTTGTAAGGTCTGATTAAAAATTGAAAATTTTTGGACAATTTTAAAGATGCAATTAACTTAAACTATTTGTATTAATAATAACAAGACGTTTAAAAAATATTGAAAAGCATATAATTCTGATAGCGTCAGCAAACTATAGATACTTAGAAAAACTTAAGTTTATTTAATTAACTCCACCGTTGACCCAAATTCAAAGTAAAAACACGATATTTGGATTGTCGGCGACCTTGACATTGCTTTCGCGAGGACCAAGTGGAATGAAATTGTAAAAAAAAATATTAAACTGAATACTCAATTTTTGCTGTATATTATATAAAACTACTTTTTGAAATTAACATTTACATATTTAATAATATCTATAGGCTTCACATTTCGTTCCTAAAAGTACCTAGTATGTAGTAGTATGTTAACATCGATCTATATGTATAGTTCCCAGTGATCTACAAAGGCCTTGTGGTTAAATGTTTAGTTACTGCCCCAGTCAATTGCATTGAATCTACATATATATTATATTGATTTTGTGTATTTTCATATATGTAGTCTTTTTACGATACGAAAATGAGGTCGCATTTAATTGGCTTATGCAGCTGCGGATCACACATACAATTTTCAAGTTGATCCAATTCTTCTGCTTTTCTATTGGCTTTTACTAATGTTCATGATTCACTTTTTAGTTCTCTTACTTGTTGTATGCAGAATGATAAATGATTATCAAATAGAAATTTACAAGAATAAAATTGCTACTTAAGTATGGTTATTAAGTCTATAATGTTCAAAGAAAATTTTAAACTAACTAGTCAAAGCATTATCTTTATGATTTTTATAAATAATAATATTATAAACAATAAAGAATACAACCACTATAAATAAATTTTTTTGGGCAATTCAAACTCTAAAAGTTATAGAAATCATGAATGTCTATTAATTTATTATCATTAATAAAAAAAATGAAATCATAGTAATAAGTATTTTTTTAAGAAAATCTTTGTAGTTCACTTTTTAGATGTAAGTGCCAATATTTATTGTCTTTGCAGTAAGAAGTTTTTGAATAAATTAGTTAGAACATAGAAACAATATTAAACTTCCAAATGCTTTGAATGTAACAAAGTACTAATATTATATTATATGTATTTATAATAGGAATGTAGGTTGGAATATTATGGTTATCCTAGAAAAGCATTAAAAATGTTAATAAGTTTTTTTTTATTTTTTTCTAATACCAAACAAAGTTATTGTAAATGCCTGCTTAATTTAAAATACCTAAAATGAATACCATACATATGGATACATACCATATGAAAATATTCTGGTTCCTGTGACTGGAACACTGTTGAGTGCGCCAATGTGATTTAATACTGCACATCTATACCCATGACGTTGAGAGTAATGAACATAGGTTCGTATATATACACTCTCTGAAGTGTTTCCAATGCCAGGACAAATAGCCACAGTCACATCATCTGTACAATAAAATAAAATAAAAATTATAATTGAGTGTAAATAATTTAAATTTCTTGAAGTAGGTGAATTAACCTACTGATAATTATCATGTGTTGTATTTTCCTAAACTAATTAAGCACATATTAATAATAATTTATCAAAAATGTCAACATATGAAATAAATTTTACATTAAATCCTTTACCTTCATGTTCAGCTCCTAAAGGTTCATAAAGGTCATAAGTAAGGGTAGATTTGTCTGGCAATGTAAGATAAATACGTCCTCCTATTGGCCATGGGCATCGAACTCTGCCTATAAGGCTATGAAGGATGGTCTGAACATGTCCACTAAAGCCCCATAGACGAGTAGGAATATATCTGAAAGATAAAATCAATTTTACAATTTGACCAAAATATGTTTCATTTCATATATCATACTATATAAATTAGTAGTTTCTGTGATATCTTAATTGCTGTTAAGAGTGTGTATTGCTTTGTATCTATAGAGTTAGATAGCTATTTTTATATTTACTCTTATACTATTTTGAATGAATGTAAATGGAGTACAAAAACAATATTAAAATTACAATATGGTCTTCTTCATATTTCAATATCATATTAAAATGTTTAAAGCTAAATTTTATAAATAACTATTATAATAAACTACTTTAAAATGTGTAGTTTATATTACTGTAAATAATGTAGAGTGGTAAAATGAGTACTTTTTCTTTTTAAAATTAAAAGTAAAAGAAGTGTAAATATAAAATAATGATGGGACGACTTCTCAATAGTTCTTAGAGAGTAACCGGCATATCCCTACTACACACCATAAGATAGCAAGGTAATTGACATGACATCATCACATACGAGGCTTTTAATTAAATGTGGTAGGGAAAATAAAAAGAAAATATAATATGTACTCACGGTTCATTCAGAAATGGTGCAATGAACAAAATGTTTTCAATGAAATTTCTATCTCTTCCATATATAACAGGCTTATGGGGTTGACTGTTAACGTTAAGTATTCGGAAAAGGACACATAGAATTACAGCAATAACAGCAAGAAGAACCGTGGACATTTTCGTTTATTGTTTTCTACTAACCGCAGTTAAGATTAAAAGGTGAATCTACATAATAGCGGATAATTTTAGTAGAAGAATTATTCAATTTATATGGCCAATTGCCATGAGCACAGTATCGCAAACAAACACCCGAAGACAACTGAAAATTATGTTAACTGTCACTTTTAAGTCAAAAGCAATCTTCAAATTTCTAGATCTATATGACAGACAGTGCGTAGTGTTAGCAGTCATTAATTAGGTAGTATTTTATGTTAATATGGCAATAATTACAATTACTGAGGCCCAAATATCTTGGACAACCATGATTATTTTTTTCTTATTATTTTATTCTTATAATTTTAGCCGCTTTATTTTAAACTTTAAAATTAAAATTTATACTACAAAGTTGTAAATTGTTTTACACGTACAGTACAGGGTAACTATAAAAATAGAGCATTTCTTAAAACTATGTTTAAGATTCTTATACTTCTAAATGTAATTATATGACACGGTAAGAACATAATTAAGATTTTATCTGAGCCATCAAGCTCACCTGCACGCGATGGTGATTCTCCTTGCAATAATAAGCGGCGAGGACTAAGTTATCATCGGAAGCTTTTAGTTAACAAATACAGCAATAGCGACCGAGGAGGCGGTATAACTTAAACACTTTTATATAATAAATTGGACATGATCATTGTCCCAATACTTGATAATTAAAAATTTGGCTTGGTGGAGAAGGCTATAAGTAAGTCGATAAAATTCCGGTGGCTAGTACCAGGAGTCCCTTCTATGGGACAAGAGTGCGAGGTGAAGCAAAGAAATGAAACGAGAGAACTCTAAAGAATCCAAATAAGAAGAAGAACAATACGAATAAGAAAGATGGTCGAAGTATGGGAAACATTAAATAAACAAAGGTTTTAGAGACCTGAAATGATTACTCTGGCCGAGAAAAGACTTTCAATAAGCAGTGTTGGAATTACTTACAAGATAATTTTAATATATGTATAAATTTCGTTCCAAAGTCAAATTGTACCATGATGATCCATATCAAGCTAAACTTAGAGACATACAATATTAAAGCGTGTCACCTATTCAAGATGGTACAGAAACGAAAATAAAAATGTTTTTGAAGTGGTAGAGTTAATGAAAATAATTAGAACACCTGAAATGTAATAATATGGTAATTCATGACCTGATTACCAAAATAAGAGAAAGAAAAATTGAAATTCAATAAAGATAAGAACTGGAAAACTTTGAAATAAGTGACTAGTTGGTATTGTTTTGTTTAAAAAAATACTCGTAACTACAAATGCCTAATCATAAACTACACAAGATTGATTTCATTCTCAAAAAAATACAAACATAAAACGCCAAGATGACTTGATATTGATTGAGAATAATGATGTTTAAATATTTTTCCTTCCATGCATTCCATGCATTGCCTTCAAAACAAAAGAAAGCTCTTCGATGGTGGTGCCATTTCAGGTACATGTTCCTGAAAGCTGTATTTTACAAAAAAAATCGTTTATGCCATCTAGATGTGCAACTCGAGTTTCAATTTTGCAAAATAGTTGTAAAACCAGAACCAAAAGTAACCAGAATTATTAAAATTCTATCTAAGTGCGTTCTGACCAGAGCTATTAAAATTCTATCTAAATGCGTTACAAATTACCCTTCCAGATTAAAGTAATTCAGTAAGATGGGGTAAAGCTACAGATAAATCTTGCAATATCAGTAAAGAGGCTGTAGAGACAGCTAAAAGTATGCTGGTAGGGTGTAGGATACTTTTGGATAGTGGTCAATACTCGCGGCGCTATGATAAATCACGAGAAGACATACTTGAAGCTGCTAGTCTCTCAATATGTACTCAATATGTTAAATAAACACAAAAAATGCATATTTAGATAACCACCTGAAAATTTATTTTTTTGTGTGTATTTAAGTAAAGCCCAAATAGTAGGTTTTTTGATAAGTAACTCCGTCTCTAACAGGAATACCTATGTTGTAAAATTGAAACTCGAGTTGCCCATCTATATCATATATATCTTTTTCTTTCAATTGTTTGGAAGTTTCATCCCCCGGTCTTGGCTGGTGACAAATATATAATATTAAAAACAAATTGTGACCAATTATATATAATATAATTGACATTTCATTTAAAATTATTAAAGAGTAAATATAACAAAGGTAAAAAGGTAAGGTAATAACGTAATTACAAATCTAAAAGGAATTTTGACATAACTGCGAGGAGCACTTACGAGAGCCGCAATCTCTACCATTGCATCTGCACATTATTCTCTGAAGAACCTGCCCTGCATGTGTCCTTAGCTAAAACAACCCTTTTCGAAAAATTGTAATTACTCTGCTTTGTCCCTTTTTACTTAGTAGCTTCCTCCTTTAAGACTTTTTTAGATTCACGCTTTATCCTGCACACGCCAGGGTAGGCAGAGGGAAACTGCAGGAATCATAGGAACCTAGTGCTAAGATAAAGCAGAGACTGAGCAACGGAGTGCCGTTGCTCAGTCTCTGCTTTATCCGTTCCTGCTTTTCGACGCATTGCGTGTTGGTGAGTGGCGGAACTCAACGCCGCGCTTTGCCTAGTTGCCAGAACGAAAAAAATGGAAATAGAAAAATCCATCTTCTCCGAGTGGGAATCGAACCAGAAAACATCGTGTTACAGGCAGAAGTTACGTCTCTGCGCCACAATGGTCCTCAAGACTTCTTTAAGACTTAACTACTACCATAGATGATACACTAATACTGGTATAGATGCGCAACTCTCGATATTTTTCAATACAAACTTTTTTGTCCTGGGCGAGAGAGGGCGTTATTAGTACTAAAAAATTTCACTAGGTGGCAGTTTAGAATATCCGGAATTTCATATATTTTTAAAATATTAGGTATATTTTTAAATTACTATTATTAAAAGAATAAAATAAATTTAAGTCTAGTTGATATGAATATTGTTGTTATATACATAGTATTTTGCAAGACAAGTTTTACCTTCTAATAAAATAAAACACTTGACTATCAGTTTAATTTTTTATTTCTTTTTTACAAAATTCATATGCTTATACTTTAAAGAGGTCATTCATATTAAAGGTTGTTTATTTGCCACTTAAGACTATTTACACATTTACACCAACTATGAGTAATTAATTTAATGTCAAGATTATTAATCAATTTAATCAACATAACATGCCTTTATAAGAATGACCATTAAGCAAATCAAACAATTTATCAGAGATAAAAGAATTCAGCAGTTTTCTGACATTCGTTGGGAAGTGTCTTGTGTTCTGAAATAATAAAAAATCAATATTTAAAGCCTTACAATTATAAAAATAATTTGGCAACAATAATTTAACAATAAAAAATATATATTATGTTAACTAATATAATAAATCATAAATTATGAGTATTATAAAGTGAAATTTAATATAGATGTTTATAGGTTTCTTAGAATATTTACAGTTTCGATTTTAGTGTCAATGGTTATCGTCTCCGGTTTTATTCCTTTTTAAACATTTTATTAATATGGGCGAACTCAAATTTATACACGAGTATAGTGAATTAACATATTCGATGTGTATGTTAGATTACTAAGAAGTTACATTTAGTATCTCCATTATATATTATCCTCACTTTTAAATAATAAATATTTTATCGTTAACGATATAATTAAAAAAAGCTGTTGGTCACACTTACCATCATTACTGCAAAAAAAATAACAAGTTTATCCGTAGACGTAAGAAATCAAGATTCGAGTATCTTCCTAAGGTAAATCGTCAAAACAAGTCTCAGAGTCCAGTAAAAGGCAACGTGATATTAAATTATCAAAATAAACACATCCATACATCCAGAACACAAAAGCGAGCACAAATTTTAAAAAACGTTAAGTATGCTGCCATACTTTAGTAGTTATACAATGTTGCCATTCAAATAAATAAACTAATTTTATTTAAAATATGAAAAATAAAATAACATTAAAAATTAAAATAAAATTATTAGTAAAGAAAATAAAAAATAATGAAATAATTTTAATTTTATAATTTATCCTATCTGTTAATGCCATCTAGTGGTGTAATACGTAAAAAATATCAAACTTTCTTATGTCCTGGGCGAGAGTTGGCGCTAGTTTCCTTTGAAACTTATTTTGTATGGGAGTTTCACCCCCCTGACTACTACTGTGTGATATTTAAAGTAGAGGTAACAGCAACTTAAAACTGATAAGTACTAGCACTCACCTGAACCAATCCTTAAAATCTGGTTAAAATTGATACTAATCCTAAGATTGACACTAAGCTTTAAAAAAATACACTTTAAAATAACGGAAATAATCTATTAAAAATCTCTCGCTTACATGCAATTAAAACAGCATGTTGGCCAACATTCACCAGTTGGATACTTAGGAGAACCATTATAAAAATCTAAAATTTACTTAAATGTTAGGTTTTCAAAATGTTACATAATTTTGAAAAGCACTTTGGACACCAAATATGGTTGTGACATCAATTAATCTTATAATGAAAAACACTAGTTAGTTAGACACAACCTTTGTGTGTTGATCCATTGAGGCTTTGTTTACAGCTCTAGTTGTAAATATTTAAAAGTAGAGCTACAAAAATTAATATTTTACCATAAATAACATTAATTTGGTTATTTTATGAACTAAAACTATCATTTTCTATTTAAAAGTATGTATCTTAATTTGTCTATTATTATTTCTTCTCATATACAATAAAATTCTTAACCACTACCTTAAAATTGTGTATCATAAATTATTGTAACTTTATTGTTTATTGATAAAAGGGCAAAATGTTTTAAAACAACAAAAAAGATTGTAAAAGGCGCCTATTTTAAATTCTACTGTACTTATTTAATTTTTTTATTCATTTTATATATCACTTCAAATATTTTAACTTTTACATCTTCTTAATAAATCTGCCAAATATAGAATATTTATTTGTTTGAAATAACTTTATGATAAGTGTACAAGAATGATAGAAAAAAACAAAAATAAATGTGGAAATCAGAACATAATTTTATTACAGAAAATGTTCATATACTTAAAATAACTAATTACCAATAAATAACAATAATGTGAATATTCTGTAATTTTAATCACACTATAAGATTACTTCAGTCACCATATGAAAACAATATTGATGATTTAACGGTGTTATGGTTTAGAAGATAATCAACCATCTTATAAGTTTTTTTGTTTTATGGCATACAAACTTAATAATATGAAGTATATAAATGAAGGCTGATCATCCTTAGTAAGAAAATTCAATTATATTGTGATTTAATCTAATACAAAAATAGATAGCTAAGTATCCTTCAGTTGTGCTATGTCTTAATAATATTTCTTTGCTTCCATCAGCCTATTAGCAATGAAATAAAAATGATATTTCCTTTTGACTCTTGGATATTGGATGTATATTTCTGATATACTTAAATTATTTACTAACAGTACTTCACAATGTGATCTATGTATACATACACTATTACATATTATCTATAATTATTTGTGATTGAAAATGAGCAACATTTTTATCTAGGCATAATATATTTTTAATAATCATTAAAATGCTATAAATACAATTTTTTATCATAATCATAAGTCATTTCTTCTAAACTTTTGTGTTAATGAAATAGAAAACCCAATAAAAAAATATAAGAAAACAAAAGCATTATTTAATATTCAAAAAGCTGTATTTGCATTTGTGTTACTCCTTTACACCTTTTATTGTTCTAAATATTAAATTAGCATAATGTAAATCTGGCACAAACAGTTTTAACTTCTTTTCATAAACCCTTTGAAATAAATTTATATTTTTATTGTTCAAGTGATTAATTGCCTTACTTATTTTCTAATCATTATATTAGTATGGCATAGAAAATTGTTAGCATACAATACTATTTTTCATTCTTTCTGTGTGTTTTTGAAATTTCTTTTTTCAAACATTTTCATTATTATAAAAATTGCATGAATAACGACTAAAAAAACAATAAATAAAAATGATATATATAAATTATGAAAAGTAATTCTACTGAATGCCTTTTTCAATGATAAGAATGTATAAACAGTAATGTGAAATGAAAATATCTAATGTATGATTTATAAAATATAGAAATGTATTATGAGATTTTAGTAAGTTTACAAAATAATTGTCATTTGTAAAAAAGTTCCTTATAAAAATATTTAAAGGTATCATAAATATTTATATCATAACATAAGGTACTCCACCAGAATAAATCAATGTAACATTACTGCCATAGTAAACATTAATATTAAAAAGACTTACAAAGACATCTTACAATAAATGCCTTTATTTGAAACTATAAAATGGTGTAAATATTAAGACAAAATGAAAATGCACAAATGTGACCTAAATAACCTGATCAAGTAAATCCCACTAAAACTGTTATTCTACCAGTTAAAATATGAATTTTCTAAAGTCTAGCATCTTAACTTCGTTATTTTTATGAAACTGAATAGAAACTGGAAAGTACTACATTTGTGCTTTATAAAACAAATTTGATTGATGCAGACACATGTATTTTGAACATAAATAATTATTAAATTACCACATCTGATGATTTCATCAGCCTTTTCAAGTCAATAAATATCTGTACATTACCTTAAATAGTGTATTAGCAAGACTGCCAAACTAATTCTAATTCCTATACAAGACAAGTACTATCACTCGTACATCAAAACGAACGCTTAGCAAAAGCACAGTATAGCTTATAATGTAACAAAATATTGTGATGGCGTCCTTTAAATGATCATAATAATGGCGGAAGAGATATGCAAAATTGCAGCATTTACTTTCAAAACTTATAAAAATATAAAAAGTAAGTTTGAAATGCATTAAGTCTATATTAGAAATTGAATTACTGGGGTGATAATGGTATAGTATTTTAGAATGTATTATTTAAAAATATATAACAATAAAATATTTGAGATGAGAGAATTTATAAGTTTCCTATTAATATAGATTTCAGCCTTAAAAGATTACCTTTAAATTTGCACAAATACACATCAGCCTATTATATTAAATATAATAGTAAAATACAGAATAAAATTGTGCTTCTTTTAATATATAGGCTCAATAACATTAACCATTTCATAAATTGTGATATAAGTTGCTTTAACAAGTTACTTACTGTATTGCTAAATTGGAGGTACACAATTTCTAATGTTACAAGTGTATTCTGTATAAATATATATTCTATAATTAGAATTACGCATTTTAATACTTTGACAGTTTCATATCAATCCCTATTCAAGGTATATACAAAATTACTATTAAAAGTTCTTCTGCCTTAGAGACATAAAATAAAGTCAGATGGAAATTAAAAACGGGAAACACATCCAACAGATAGCACCACCATTCCTACAGCCACTTTCCACTATTTCACTGTTCACTAGATCACAAGTATTAGTTTTTAAGCAAGTATAAAAGCTTGTATCGATATGGCAAGAGAGCAGGTAGAGTTTGGGGGTCAGCGTATGAGACAGGTGAGGCAGAGCTCAGCAGAGCCGATGCAGTCGTCATGGCAGAAGGCACCGCATTTCTTGCACAGGATCATGGCGCGTAAGTTACACACGCATGCATCGTCAGCGCCTACACTCCGGCATCGGGTTACATTCTATAATATATTTTGTATTTTATAAAACAATTTGATATGTTATTTCACTTGTATATAACTATGGAGTTGTGTGTAAAAGTCATTTACAAATACAATACATACCACATTAGTGTTTGGATTTGGTGGTGGTGCACTGGAAGCTCTTGGTGCTACATTAGGTGTCCTCTGTACTAGGATATATTGCCCCATATTGTTAGGTCTACTCTCATTTATCTGAAGTTTTAATACATACAAAAACATTACTAATTCATTAAAATAAAATAATTGAAATAAAGTTGTGATACAATCAACACTGTCAATACAAGCTTTTTTAAAATAAACGTGTCAATAGATCAAAAATGATTGAGTCAATATTACATTGTGTAGTATATATATTCAAACCTCAGTGTGTGGCAAAACAGCTGGTATCTGTCTAACGAGGACAGGGGGCGGTGGTCGCGGCGGCCTCGTGGGTCGCGTGAGCAGCGCCGGCGGCGGCCGCAGCTGGCCACGTAGTGCGTCACGATTAGGACTGTTCTGGATCACTGCTTGGCAAATTTGGTAGCTGCGTTCCAAATTTACAGCGCCCGGAGGTATTTTGTTGGAACTTCTGCTTCTGTAAATGGTATTATTACTAATATATACTAAGACGTGTCTTTAAGTGAAAGTAGGCATCTGACTACTTTTGATAATTAGAAAGAAAAAAAAAGCTTTACAAAAATAACATACCTGCCAGATTCTTTCCCAGATTTAGACTTTTTGCTAGGCACTCGGACACTTTGAGTTACGGTGGTCGAATTTATTGAGGGGTTCGCGATTGTGGTGCTGGAGACTAGACTCGTCGCCGGTTCTATCTCTTGCTTGACCATTACATCTTTCATTGACTGACAACTTTCTGATGAATTTGAAGATTCCATATTAAAATTAGTATCTCTATCTGTCTTGTACATGCAGTTTTCATCATTCACATTGACATCTTCCATGCTCGTTTTAGAATCTTCACTTACATATTTTGTACTATCAGTTGTATTCAAATTTGGAAAATTTTGTGTTGTTATTATGTTTTCATTGTGCACCCAATCATTATCACTCTTCCATGATACTGCTGAATTTTTAGGTTTTGCTGGATCTTGCAAATGATCGTCTGGATATGACACAACCTATAGTAAATAAGGAGTGAGTAATAATATACAAAATCACATATAAAATTGACTAAAATGTTAACATACTGGAGGGTGTATGCTTACAGATGTGTTTGTTACTTCCATCATTGGAATAGAAGCATTTTGTGGCATAGGCATTGTTACTACTGCTGTTACATCTGAAATATTGAATAAATATATTTGTGTTAATATATTTGGCTTTTTTATTAATTGGGTTTACTAACAATTATTTTGTAATGGAATATTTCATTACATCTACAATATATAATTACCATGAAGTAAACACAGCATTCAAAAATGATTATTCATATGTCACACAAATACAAAAATTAAGTGCTTCTATAAACAATATAAATAAAGAAGAATTTTAAAACTTTCCATGCATTCATCATATTTTTCTATAGTAGTTTTGACTACTTCAATTCTACAAAAATAAATCTTTGTCCCTAGTTGAATGGCCCAAAAAACCGAGGGCCAAATGCACAACCCTGTCCTGTCATTAACCTCTATAACCCTCCAGCACTCTCATGGTTTTTGCGTGAATTTCCTTCAATATCATTAATATAGTGTTCACTATGTGATAAGGTCTACTAAGGCCTCTCTCTACCTCCCTTACTATTGATGCTTGCTTCATATATATTTGTATCATTCTTTCATTACTCATTCTCTTAACATTCTAAAACCATCTGAGCATCATCTTCTTCATTCTCAGTGACATTCATACTAGTCCCTCTCATTTTATACATTTCTATATTGGGAATACAATCTGTTAAACTAACTGCCATACAACAGTATCAGTATCAGAAATACATTTTGTAAGGCCAAATGTGTCACTATGCCAACATTCCGTTGTCCCATCAATGCAGCATAAGCACCATTAGGTAACTATTTTGCCAGCAACAGCACAGCATTTAAAATCTATTTCATATCTACCATTTATATTTAACAACTTATCAAGTATTCAAATTATAAAAAATTGTATATTTACTCACTTGTTTCACTTATATATGAAGTAAGTTCCATTATATTGGCTGGAGGAGTTGAATATTTGACATCTTCATTTTCTATATCATTTTCTAAATATGAAACAAAAAGATTAAAATTAGTTTTTAGAGTTCAGCATTGTAAGTTTGACCTTAATAAAAATTAAATTACACTTACGAGATGTTAAAATAGGTAGCCCACTTGTTTCTAATATAAAAGATTCAGCATCTTTAAAATGTTCATCATAATAATTAGGAACAATACTGTCAGTCTCCTTAATTTTTTGGTCACATTTTTCTTCAATGTCATTTTTTACGTCTGTGTGGTCAGTGGGGGGTTGTTTACTAGAATAATTTAACTCTTCAGGGCATTCCATTTTATCATACAAGTCTTTATTTTCATCTTCTGGTGATCTGTCACTCTGTGTATCAGTTCTGACACTATATTGTTCTGTGGAAGTTTCCTGTAACATTGGAACAAATTCATCTTGATTTTCAACAATTGGAGATTCTTTTCCCTGTTCTTTGGTATCTGAAGAAATTGAAATCTTTTGAGATACACCATTTTCAAATTCATTTACAACACTATCTGGAAGTTCAGTAACAAGTGATACATTATTCAAATGATTTTCTATTTTTAAACTGGACATTGAAGAGACACTATGTTCATCATATTCATAAACAGAGGCAGTAGCTTTGCTGTCTTCACTATTTGTATCAATATGATCTTGACCTGTATATAAAGTGAGTTCTGTTGGACACATTGATTCATTATTATAAGCTGATTCACCATCAGAAACATTATTAATTTCACTATTACTTTTCATATTAATAAAATTTGTATTATCCACTGCATAGTCATCTTCATATTTTATCCTTTTTGAAAATCGATACTCTTCAACATCATTGCTTAATCTCTTTATAGATTCTGGTATATTACTTTCAGAATCAGTTGTCTTGTCTTCGTCACAATCTTTGGATGCACTAGATTCCTCAATTTTAACAACACTCATATCTAAATCCTGTTTAGTATCACTTCCAGATTCAGCATCTGGCAATAAAAGAGGATCAACTGGAGTAGTAGATATTGATTCTTCTATTCTAGTCACTGAAGATGAGTCAGAGAAACTAAAGTCCATCTGGCATTCCACATAACCTTGGTTTTTAGCATGTTTAATTGGTAGTAATCCAGGAACAGGAGCAGATGATTTGCTACTTCCAGATATGGAGTCATCCTCAGCCTCTTCTGCCTCCTTTGCTGAAGAGCGAGTAACAGCTCCAACAGAACGCAATCTTTTACTAGAATTTGATGATTTATTTTTCTTAATTTTAGGCACTGTACTGCTACTGGTTATTGATGCTGTGGGCCGTAACTTTATTGTTGTTTTTAATGATGGTCTCTCAGAATTTAAATTCATGGATGATTTTTCTCTTTGAGATTTTTCACCCCAAAATGGCTCAAAATGTTTTAATTTCCATGGATCTATTTTACTTTTCTCTTTTTCTGCTTCAGTTTTCATTTTCTGTTGATTTTCTGGTGTAAATTCTCCACCTGAAAGTGATTCTTGCCATTCCAAACATGCACGAGCAAAAAATTCATTATTAAGACTAGATGAACTCAAACGGCCTGATGTACTTGGTCTATCAACACTGGGAAGCAACTGCCCCAATTTGTACTGATATAAGGGTGGAAGTAAAGAAAAAGTATGTTTATTTAAAAGTGCTCTTATATTCGTATTAACTAATATTGAATCAGGAGTTTCTAAATCTATGCAACCTTCTCTGGTTTGCTGTAATTGTGCTGCAGTTGATAACTTTTTACCGCTACGCTTTCTGGGTTTTATACAAAATCCTGGTATACTAGCCAAAACCTCACGCATTGTAGATGGCCTGTTATTAGACGTAGAACTTGTATCTGAACAAGATGCAGCTGCTGTCCATTCACGATTTTCAGGTGGAGGAGGAGGTGGTAATGGCTTTACTATTATTCTCGGTAAAGATCTAGAGTGATTTGAACTTTTTTTCCTACGTTTAGATTGCTTTCTTGAAGAGTGTTTATTTGATTTTTCATCATCTTGTGGTATGCGAATTACCGTATACTGATCGTTGTTATTACATGATAAATATTTTCCTTCAGATGAATTATCGGAATATTCCATTTCATTACTATGCGAATCCATTGGTGATACGTCCAACTCCATTATTCAGAACAACGTGTTTAGTTTCTACGAGTTTCGTATTTTAATACGAAGAAGTAATGCCGCAGACAATCACTTCTGCAATCCATGATGTCTTACATCGTATAATGCTAATATGTATTTCATCTTGTGTGACATATCAAAAATTAATAATATTTATTTATTCGTCACTTATTTCAAATAATTCAAGGTTAAATAACATAGTTTTCATTCCTTTTCACAACAGAAGAGCGAAAATCAAAATGTCACAACAACGCAGAAAATGGATTCCGCTAAGATGTGTTCCATTTCAAGTTTTTCCAAAATGTTACTGATGATACTTGTCAAAGTTTAACAATACATTTTTTTGTTTATTTATATTTATAATTATTTTAATTATAAAAAATTATAAATTAACATAACAAATGTAAAACTCATTAAGAACAACTTATGTCTGATATTATTCAACGACAAACACTTTTCCTAAGTGTTTGTATTTGTATAAATTATATATCTAAATAATATTAATAATAGCTATAAATATTTTTTATATTCATTTAGCGCCTATAATATATTTTAAATAAATTCATAATAATAACTACGTCTTGAAATACACAAAAATTGTTTAAGCACGAATCATTAGTCGAACATCGACGAACGAGTAACAGAGTTGGTTTGCAGATTGACCGCTAGAGTTACCAAGCCGCCATTTTAGCTTTTTCATGTGGTTAATTTTTAAGTGGCGTTCTTTTTTACTATAATCGATTTAGAAGAACATTTAAGAATTCATTCAGAAAGATTTTCTTATCTAAGTCATATTACTAACATTTAACATTTGTACAGTGATATATCTTAACAATGGGACGTGGAAGGTAAAAAAATCACATTACTTAATTTGGTATATTCTTGAATCATATTAGATATTAACAAAGTTTTTTATGCTATATAGAGATCGTAGTCGTGATAGACGACGAAGTCGTAGTAGAAGTAGGAGCAGGAGTCGCAGTCGCAGTCCTCGTTATGGACTTGGATCAGGCGGTGGCGGCGGCGGCGGCTATGGCGGAGGTGGACGTAGAAGTAATCCTGGAGCAAATCTTCGTAAACCTAAATGGGATTTAAATCGACTGAAACCTTTCAAAAAAGATTTTTATGTTCCTCATCCTGATGTAGAAAGCAGATTAGAATCAGAAGTTGAATCATGGAGAAGTGAAAATGAAATAACCTTGAAAGGCAGAAATATACCAAAGCCAACACTAAGTTTTGATGAGGCAGGCTTTCCAGATTATGTTATGGATGAAATTGATAAGATGGGATTTTCAAAACCAACTCCTATACAAGCACAAGGTTGGCCAATTGCTTTAAGTGGCTATGACATGGTAGGTATTGCGTCAACGGGATCAGGGAAAACACTTTCATATATCTTACCAGCTATTGTTCATATAAATAATCAACCAAAGTCAAGCAGAGGTGATGGGCCTATAGCTTTAGTGTTGGCTCCCACCAGAGAACTCGCACAACAAATTCAAGAGGTTTGCGACAAATTTGCCAATACATCTAAAATTCATAATACTTGTTTATTTGGTGGTGCCCCGAAAGGACCTCAAGCTAGAGATTTAGATGCTGGAGTTGAAATAGTTATTGCAACTCCAGGACGGTTGTTAGATTTCTTGGAAAGTGGAAGAACTAATCTTAAAAGATGCACATACTTAGTATTGGATGAAGCTGATAGAATGTTAGATATGGGTTTTGAACCACAAATCAGAAAAATCATAGAACAAATCAGACCAGATAGACAAACACTAATGTGGTCTGCTACATGGCCTCGAGAAGTACAGACATTAGCAGCAGAGTTTTTAAAAGATTATTTACAAATTAATGTAGGATCTTTGCAACTAGCTGCTAATCATAATATCTTACAAATTATTGATGTTTGTATGGAATATGAGAAAGAAACAAAATTGAGCACATTACTGAAAGAAATTATGGCTGAAAAAGAAAACAAAACAATCATATTCATAGAGACAAAACGCAGAGTGGATGACATAACAAGAAAAATGAAAAGAGATGGGTAAGAAATGTTGATAGCTTTATAGTTGTTAGATATATAATGAGCTAAGCTATCATGATATTTACTTATTTTTTTAATTTCAGTTGGCCTGCTGTATGTATTCATGGTGATAAGTCACAAAATGAACGTGACTGGGTATTGCAAGGTAAGTGGAAAACTTATACTGCTTTTTTAAAAGTATGCTTAAATATATATATATTTTTATTTGATATAAAATCGAAATAGATTAACACCAAAATATTAAATCATATCCTTTTATTCCTTCAAATAGAATAGACATATAATCCTAAAAAATGTGGCGAAATATAATGTGGTGGAATACAAAGATGTCGAGAAGCGGTGTCGGACTGAAATGGCACGCGAGTAGCGTGTAGCGTGAAGCGCGTGTCGCTCACGGGTCTGAAAGCATGTCTGCATGTGCAGGCGAGGCGAGCTGCGGCCGGCGGCGCGGCGCGGGCGGCTCGGGGCCGACGTCGCCACGCCCTCGGGGCTAGCCTAAGCTCAGCTCGGTTGCCACGCGGCTAGTCTGCGCCGCTTCTCGCGCTGCAGGGGCGCGGCGGCGGCGCGCCGGGGCCCGGTCGGTGCTCCCGTGCGCTCGCCGCTCGCTCACTTTGCGCCTCTCGCGCTCTCGGATGTACTCTATTAGTCCATTCATTATTTTAACGCCCCTTGCCACAGTTACTATTAGATGGAGTTCAAGTAGTAAGTTCGAATATTCCAACTTATGGGGCTTTCAACTTTGGCTAGCCGGCTGGTCCTCTTTAATTTTCTTATTGAAATTAAATTGTATATTGTTTTATATTTTTCATATATTTATTATACATATAATTAAATGTTGTAAATATTCTTTATTATAATACATTGATTTAAAAATCATGTTTTACAATATAAAAATATACAGGTGAATAGTAATACACTGTCTATGGAAATCAGGTTAAAAAATGGGTTTAGTACCCTGTGTGATAAAATATGGTATAGTATATATAGACATGTAAATAATTAAAAAAGTTTGTCATTATTTAGCCTATAAAAAACAAATTTATACATCAATTATATTATTTGTATATAAATAATAATTATGTTATTATTTATGTATAAATAATAAGATACTTATTATTTTCTTAAATCTCTGTGGTTACAACATCTATATGAGAATACCTGAAAAATAAAAATTCAAAAAATATTAAATAAAAATTATTTTTTTAGACTTTCGAAGTGGAAAGGCTCCTATTCTCGTTGCCACAGATGTTGCTGCAAGAGGATTAGGTAAGTTATTTAAACACTGATATTAAGTCTTAGTAATTTTTTGAGATTGAAATTCAAATTCATGGTTATCTAATTTTTTTATTTCAGATGTTGATGATGTAAAATTTGTAATAAATTTTGACTACCCTAGCAATTCAGAAGATTATGTTCATAGAATTGGTAGGACTGGAAGAACAAACAAAACAGGAACCGCATACACTTTCTTTACACCATCAAATGCAGCAAAAGCTGCAGATCTAGTGTCTGTGTTGAAAGAGGCCAAACAAGTTGTTAATCCAAAGTTGCAAGAGTTAGCAGAACGTGGTGGAGGCGGTGGCCGAAGTAAGTATTTTGTGTTTTTGTGCATTTTTATAATTTATTTTGGTAATAATATATATAAAAAAAGCAAAACATAGTCGCCGAATTTAAAGAATTTGTGAGATGAGAATTGTCATGCTTTAATAAAATAGATTTCATGTATAAATAGTCAATACGAATTTGTAACAGGACATCGTGGTCGCGGTGGCAGATACCGCAGAGGACGTCGCTCGCGCTCGCGCTCGAGGTCGCGCGACCGCCGCCGGCGCTCGCGGACTCGCTCGCGGTCTCGGGATCGCCGCCGGCGCCGCCACAGCTCGTCGCGCTCGTCTCGCAGCCGGTCGTCGCGCTCTTCCAGAAGCCACTCGCGCTCGCGTTCCCGCTCCCGTAGCCGCTCTCGCTCAGGCAAGTGCAGCCCTCTGAAGGACACTACTCCCGCCGGGCCCCAGCCGGCGCCCCCGGCGCTGCTGCCGACGCCCAGGCCGCTTCTGCCCACGCCCATCGGTCCACAACTACCTCCGACTCACTTCGACAAACCCAATGGCAAAGTATCCTCGACACCTCCCGTCAGAAACGATAACTCACAAACCCTCGATAGTCATTATTCACAAAAGAGCACTAACAATAATCTAAATAATCAAATAAACAATGATACCAATTTACAGCAGCAACAGCACCAGCAGGCAAATTCTATTCCACCTTTGATGGCTATTAACCCTCAAATGAATATGTGCATTCCTCCACCTATGAATGGTCCAAACTTTATGATGCCAGCCTACTTTCCTAGTGATCAGTATGGAATGATGATGCCCAACTTTGCTCCAAACTCCATGCTCAACTCGGGCTGGGGTCCTCCTCCTCCACCTCCCCCTCCTCCTCCTCCCGTTGATTCTAGCGGTGGGCTTCAAAACAATTATAATTATGGTCAAAGTGGCTCGGAGCAAAGTCTGGAGTCAGATTCCAGAAAGCGAGGAGGTCGCTCTGGCGGGCTCGGCTCGAGCTCGATTAGTGGCAGTGGTTACGGTCCCGACGGTGGCTTCGGGTCTGGCGGAGGGGGACTGGGGTCGGGGGCTGATAGCTTCAACAGCGGTGGCCTGGGCTCTGGCGGGGGCCTCGGCTCAGACGACAATCCGGACGGCCCGCGGCCCCGCGGCGGTCGAGATCGGCGCCGACGCGGAAGAGGACGCGACCACGACGACTATAGCTCGGGTAGCCCGGGTGGTGGTCTCGGGTCTTATAACTCGGGCGGCCTGGACGGCGGCCTGGGCCAGCCTACCGGCGGTCTGGCCTCTGGCGGTCTCGGCGTACCCCATGGGAACCTTCTGCCGCGCATGCTTCCGCCGAGCGTCGATGACCTTGGCGGGCAAAGTGCAAACTTCACAGCCTTCGGCTCCTATGGGCCGAAAAATAGACGACAAGCCGACGAAGGTGGCAATTATGACAACAATATGAATGGTGTTGATGAATACTATGGACATCATAATATGGGGCCGGGCCGACCATTCGCTGGTATGGACCAAGTAATGTCCAACGGTGCGCCGGCTAATGGTTCCATGGGGTACAGAAATGACCGCCAGGCCAATCGCCAACGGCGGTGAAATAACACTTGAGGTTTGTTACATTCGAACCAATGAAAGATCATCAACCCTAACACTTTCTGTTTAGAGATGCCATCCATAATATTTATTTAAATATTTAAAGGTAAACCACAAACTTATTTTTATTTTTTGATACGATGATATGCACTTATGGTTGGTGTTTCATAAACACTATAATATAATATATTTATATTACTGTACCTTTTTACCTTAATTGTCATTAAAAAATAGTAGCATGTGAAGTGAACATATTTTTTTTGTTATTACAGAAAATGGCTACAATGGTGACTCTCGGCGACGTAGAAGGCGATGAATACAGAAATCTCCAACATAACAGAACAATTAAAATTAATTAAAAATTTCATGTTTCATTCCATGTGTCTAACAGCACTGATTGATTTTCACACTGTATGAAATAATTTCTAAGTACACAATATGTTTAGTTATTAGATACAGTTTTTTAGTAATTGTTTACTTTAGTATTAAAATACACTTTTGTATTTAAGTTTTACAATATAAGATTACTTGAATAAAAAATGAAAATATTTTCAGTAAGCATTTTGATTATTCATTCATAGTTTTAACACTGATTGATTAATTAAAATAATAACTTGTGACTATAATTTCACAGTAAAAGTAAACCAAGCAAGTTTATGATTTAGACCATAGTAGGTGAACTAACAATAATGGTGATATTTGTTTTACATTTCTTTTCTTTTGAAGTGTCTAGTAGTTGAAAATTACTGCAATTCGGTAATTTGTCAAAAGTCATTTATAATATTTGACATTAATAGTGTACTTTAGTGTAATGTATTCTATTGATTAAAATAAAGAATCTTAATAAAAGTGGTTTATTATTAACAAGCAACACTTAACACTATAAAGAGCAAATAATAAGTTATTGGCAATGACTGTTTCCATGACAATTATTTTATCTAATTATATAACACCTAAACAATATTTAACTTTCAATATGAGTTTCTGTGTGGATCTTGTTTCTGAAGATTCCTTTTATGAAAACATTACACTTGGTGTCACAAAAACATTAGGTAAAATCAATCCCAATATAAAATTAAATGTTATTAATATGAATTTGCTTTGTGTTTAGGCAAAAATTGAAATCCATCTGGAACTGGACCTAATAGCATTTCACTTATTTTAATCCAGTCTGTACAGTTACCAGATGCCATAAGAGTCTCCAAATCATTTCTGCCAAAATACATTGGAGGTCTTTCATTAATTTTTTGTGGAGGTCTTTCTAGTAGCCCAACTGGTATATATCTATATAAAAACGAAAGCCATTCTAGCAGAAACCGCCTTGTATTTTCTACTCCTTGTGTGTCTGATCCCCAATGTTCTAAGCCAAAATTAGTAAACTTCTTAATTATATCAAATCTTTCATTGCTACTTATATCCCATAATCTTTGTTCTTTTATTTCAGTAAATATCCATGGTTTTATTAATGCCCCTCTTCCTATCATGACACCTTGCACTGTTGGTGCTTGTTGTCTTTTAAAAACATAATCTTCATAAGACAAAATATCACCATTGCCAAAGACAGGACATGTACCAGCTGCTTTAGCACATAATTCTATATATTCCCAGTCAGCTAGTTTTGTATATCTTGCTTCTCTAGACCTTCCATGTAATGTAAGCAATGATGCACCCCAATTGACTACTTTAGGGATTATATTGTGGGCTATTTTTTTATCTTGATAAATTCCTGTTCTCATTTTTACTGTAAAAGGTATGTCTAATATTGTTGATGCACTTCTCACTGATGCCTCTAAAGCTGGCATTCTATGCATCATGCCACTACCTCCACCTTTTTTATAAATCAAGTCTATTGGACAGCCAAGATTTAAGTCAATAAAATCTAATTCAGTATTTTCCTTTAAAAGCTGTGCAACTTTTGTTATAGCATAAGCATTATTTCCACATATTTGTGCTCCAAATAAATCTTCAGATTCATGTCTCTTGACTAAAGCCCATTCCTGTTTCATACCTTTTAATAATGATTCACATAATGCCATTTCACCACAGGTTACATCAGCACCATATTCTTTGCATATTCTCCTAAATGGCAAATTTCCAACAGTTGTAAGAGGGCTTAGATATAACTTATCTCTCCAATCAATTCTTTTTTTTTCTTTAGGTAACAATTTAATTAAATCTCCATCAGTAATAGCCCCACTTCTATGAATATTTTTATCATCCTCTAATTCTGAAGATTTTTGTTCTTTATCATGGCATCTTGAATCTAAAGATTTTACTAGTTTTTCAGCAAGAGAAAAATCATATGTTCTTTTTTGAAGTTGTAATTGCAGAGAGTGTTGTAAAGTATTCTTGATATCTTCTTTCCATTGTGCGACTTTTAGACTATCTACAATATTGCAACCATCCTCTGTGATATGACCAGATCCAAACCGACAGGCTATACCTCTTGGGCACAGACCTCGAATATTAAATAGATGGCACTCTTTACCTATATCATCTGATTTATATTTTAAGTATTCCATTGGATCATGGATGTATTTACAATTTGCATATTGACATTGTTGTTTATCATTTTTCGAGGTTATATTTATTATACTAGGACAAGGCTTATTTTGCTTGTTATCTTGAAAAGTCTTAGGTCTTGCTTTATTTTGGCCTCTCTTTTTTTCTTTTTTCTTTTTATTGGACACATCACTATTTTCATCAATTTTAGATACCTTACAGTCATTGACAGAAGATTCACTTATTTTACGCTTATTTGTTGCATCTTGATTTTCAGATATTACAATTTTATCCTGCTTATGTATTATGAATTCTTTTTTAATTTCACACACTCCAGAATTAAGATTTGTCATTATATTGGTGTTAATACTCTGTTATTTGTGTAGGCATCAATTTATAGGTTAGATGTTTATTTGCCAATAATATGAGTAATATCTTCAAGACTTTTATTTTACAAAATTATTTCATTTATTAAAAATATTTTATAATTATCTAAGAAAATATAGGCAGATATATTTTAAATATTGAGTATATGTATTATTTTTATTCCTCAATTACCATGCTTGTATTTATTGCCTATAAGTATAAATGTCAATTTTGATTTAATTCAACAAACTCGGATTCACATTTGAATGTCAAGTTTTAAGTTTCATTCTACGCTTTCTTCCTAATAAATGTAAAATTTTATTATAAACAATAATTTCAAAGTATTGTTGTTTCTATTAAAATGGTTAACTCATTCCCAAAAGGTTATGGGACATATCGTTCACGTTGAGTTTCCTAATCCGCGATTTACGATGACGACTACTTGAGTGTAAATTGTCTTTGAAATAATTAGGTACTTTTTTATTTTATGAACATATTTGTTTAATTTAATAATGTATTTTTTTTAGATAATTTGTTAATATTTACATAGATTACAAAAAAAAATAAAAAGATGAATCTTGTTATTCATAAAAATTTAAATTTATTATACCGAAGCCGAGTGATTCAATTCGGATTGTGCATAATTTCTGAAGTAAAGACTTCACATTGAATGTATAAATATAAACCATAACATAACTTAACTGATCTAATTATTTACAAAATCATCTACTTTGTTATAGATGATTTTTCAAATTGCAGTAAAATAGCTACACTAAAACTTAAAAATAAAACTTAATATTACAGTAATTATGATTAAATTGATGACCATCGTGGCGCAGAGGCACAACGTTTGCCTGTAACGTGACGGTTTTTGGGTTCGATTCCCAGTCGGGAAAGATGGATTTTTCGATTTTTATTTTTCTTCGGCAAGTAGGCAAAGTGCGGCGTTGGGTTTGCCTACCCTGCCACGTGCAGGATAAAAGCATGAAGCTTGAAGTTAAAAAAATATAACTAAATATTATAGGGACTTTAGTTTAAAACTTTATATTAAAGCATATTAATAGCAGTGTAACCTTCCAAATTAGTTTGTTTTTTTATGTAGATGTTTTAAGCGTAATAATTTCATTAAGTATATTAATTTTCCAGTACCAGTCGGGCTTATTACTGGCTTCAAACTTATTAGTGGGAAGCACAATTTAATAATAGTATTGTATTAATATTTTAGGCTTGCAAAAGAATTGTTCTAAATTAATTATTTATTTTTTTAATAAAAATTAAAATTAGTTGACTTTTATAATTACAGAATCCGATCCAAGAATATCTAATGTAGAAGTTGAACGTCGTCCGCCCTGCGATCGTGTGGCTCTTTCTAATTGGGAACAGAGGCATTCAGCAAGTTTACCAGAAGACTTGCGTAATTTCTATGCATCCACCGATGGTTTCCAACTAACATGGCATTATAAATACTCAGGAAAGAATTTATACCTTTAATTTTTTTGAATATAAAGTATAAGAAAAAAGGGCACAGCGTCCACTTATAAACGCGACAGTTTGTGGGTTCGATCCCACTTTCGCTCTGGTATTGAGCTTAACACGCAATATTCCTACAAAAACTAAAGCCAAAAATAAAAATAATATTGAATCTCGCAATTTTCAAGAGAAAAGCTCTTGGAAACCGTCTTTAGCGAATATGGAAACGTTTTAATCGAGCAACTAACGTTGCTAAAAGCTACGCTTTTTTACCGTCACGTTTTATCCCGCACATAGCAGGGTAGGCAGACGGAACTGCAGGAACCATGGGAACCTAATGTTAAGACACTCCGTTGCTTAGTCCCTAGTTTCTCCGTCCACTGTTTTCGAGGCATTGCGTATTGAGTGGCGGAACTCAACGCCGCACTTTGCCTAATCGCTAGAGCGAAGAAAATGGAAATAGAAAAATTCCATTAGAACCTAGAAACCGTCGCGTTACAGGCAGACGTTGCGCCTCTGCGCCACGACGGTCCTATTTCATAATTTATGATATTTATTACAGCTGATGAAATATTGCCGGTGGGATCTATAAGAGTTAATTCTCTAAATGATTTAATTTTAAGTCCAACGTTGAAGGATTTATTGGATTTTTCTTTGACACGTCAATATTCCGGACCTCGTCCCATATTAAATACAAAAAGCAAAGTGTTTGAGCTGGATAATTGTCGAAATATAGGAAAAGTAATTTTTTATTAATTTATTATCAAATCTTTGTTTTAATGTGTTGGGAAGTTTGAATTTCTATCTTATTTATCGGTATTTTGTAATTTTAGTGGTTAATTAAAGTATGATATCGGTTATACTACTTAGCTTTTATTTATAATTTTAACTTTTAAGGTATGCTTAATTTACACTGGTGGTTCATGGTCAATATGGCTTGCAACAAGGGAAGGAGCTTGGGGATGGTTGGCAGACTCTTTTACGCATTACTTTAGAATGGCATTAGTACACCTTGGACTACCAGGCTGGCAAGCTGCATTTGCTAATCTTCCGCTAATCCCTTGGGCAGAAGTAACTATATATACATCATCACAATTTTTGCCAAAAATATTTTTCAGGTTTTACTAATAAGGAATATTTACTCTTTATTTTCAGCAATTGTTTCTTTTGCTTGCACCACATCTTTTAGATAAAACTGAAAATGATTGCAGTGCGGTGTCAGTGACTAACGAGGCTGGCCTTAACCACATTGATCCCAATATATTTAAGACTTCAGTGCGTCATCACAAAAATACCACAAGGCCAGCTAACTAGTACAGCTCCGTACAATGGATTTAATAAAAAAACTTACATTTCGGCTAATAAATTGCAGTATTTTATTGATTTACACGCAAATAAAAAGGACACAAGGAGCAGACGTTTTAGCGAAAATAAAAAAAAGCAAAACTTACATAATGTATATTGAATACCCTCCAATATAAAATTTTATAGCTAATTAACAAAACAAAATGGACGGAATGTAAATCTTAAAAAAATATACAAGCTAATTCTAAATTATGGTGAATATCTTTTATTATGTTAGTAAATTTCATATTGTTACAAACCCTACTGTGTTGTTAATTTCTTGAAACCTTTGATTTATTTGAAAAAAGAATAAAATATATCTTTATTTTTTGTAATGTGATTTTTCCTACAGTGATGCATTTTTATTATATAATGTTAAAAAACATATAATTTTATAGTATCTCCAACCCTTGCTCATTAAATTATACTGTAAGCTTACAATATACGATATTATATTCACTACTTGTATCAAATTTATATATATTTAAATAATTATATGAAAATTTGAATATTACCAAAAAATATTTTTTGGCTTAAAACACCTTATTAAACAAAAGGTTTGGTGGGATATTTAATTTTGAAAATTATTAAATACAGAATAATATATTAAAATAGTAAAGGAAGAACACATCAAGAAGTCTGGTACATTAAAGGTGTTAATAAAAACTGTATGGTAACACTTGTAAATGGACAAATAAATAAATAACTGGAATGATTTTCAAATTAGTGTGAGAAATTCTAATCTCCATAATTATTCCTACTTACAACCATGTGATGTCTACAATGAAAAAAAAATTGCCATAAAATAATATATCTTAAAATAATTGTTATTCCTAAAATTAGTGCCTAAGTTTTATACAAATAAAATGAAGTGTATTCTTAATAAAAATACCAGCTACTTTAGCTTTATATGGGTTTCTATAACAAATTGCCTACAAAAAGAAAACATGTTTCTTATATGGGGTTTATGACTGGATTACAAACTTGTAATCTGTTGATAAAATATACCTTTAATTTGTTGCTGTAAAACGTAAAATTAAAATTACATAAATAAAGTTTTTAGTAATAATAATATATAAATATTATGTTAATACAATTTATGTCCGGGTGTTAGCTTTGATGCAATAAAGTAACTTTTATTATATATTCCAAAAAATATGTAATGATTATATCATTAGCATTGTGAAATCAAAATAAATTACATATATATATTTTAATTTGAAAAATATCAGATAATGAGACTAAGAAAAAAAGGGATTCTTGTAATGCACAGATGTCTTAATTAAATTTCATTTTATAAAAAAAAGTTATGTAGAAATAAATCGTAAAAGTTTAGTACTTAACAAAAGTTTAATATTTTAGTTGGAAGCGTTTGTAACATTTATTATATTGTGATTTTCCTAGTATATGTTGTGTGTTCCAAAGATTTTTTTAGTTTCGAAACAAAGACTTACATGTTTTTTTGGTTTTCAAAAATTATATTATTATATAAATATAAAAAAAAACGCAAATACTTCATAATAGTAAGGCATTAATACTGTTAGTAAAATAATGCTATTAAAAGTGGCATGTCAGGCACTAGTTTCTTGGTACATAATAAAATATGTCTTAGAAAGTTTATTAGTATTTTTAAAGTTTATTTTGTGAATTTACATATACTAAATATACTATATATCTTATATAGTTGTGACTGATGTGTCGCGTATAATGTTCACGTGATTTGTCATATGCTGTAGATTTTAAAAAAGGTGCATATTAAAATTGTCTAATAATACACATTATTAGTCCTTTAAAATTTGTTAAAATCTTGCCTTTATAGCATTAATGCTTAGCTTGAGATATTTCAAAAAGCTTGAGGCAAATTCATAATTATTCTGGCACTAGCTTTTATTCATAATTAATACTAAAATTACTATACCTAAGTTGAGATAAGGCGACATATGTGACATCACTATTACAATAATTATAAAAAAATAAGATTAAATAAACGGTTTTCTTTAAATTATTAAGTCTTTAAGTGTAATATTCATTTGTAAACTTTAACACAAATTTGTAGCTTTATAATTTGTGCAAATTGCTATTTTTGCCACTCGGTGAAATTATTAAATTTTTTAAACTATTTTTAAATATTAATATGAGACATTTTCTTTGTTAAGGTTATGTACACTAGCGACATACCTTTAACGATAGAGCTTTAATTAATTGTTATTCCTTTCCTTCCTTGTTATAATGTGATGTTTTCTTAAGTGGTAATATTTTCACTTTCCGGCGTTTGTGTATCATTATATTTTTTATTTAAAAAATGCACAAATTAATTTTTTTTACAGTATTCAAAGACAAAGTACAGTAATATTTCGTCTTGAAATCATATAATACTAGATAAAAGATATTTTGTTAATTTCTTATTTTCTTTAGCTGCAGGCGCAATTAAAAACAATTTTTAAACAAATTCATAAGATACTACTACCACAAATTTAAAAAAAAAGTTCAATTGAATACATTTTTTTAGTTAATTCCTTATTATCTTTAGCTGCAGGCGTAATTAAAATCAATTTTCAAGCACATATTTGTGCAGGTCCTCAGTATATCCAGGTGACGGGCACCCACTGGTGGTCGGTAGAGAGCGCGTGCAGCGCGTCCATGAGGCGCTCGTACGTCGTGTCCACGTTGCTGTTCGTGATCGTGAGGTCGATGTACTTCTCGTACTGGCGTTGGATCCTCGCGCTGTCTTCTAGCGTTTGCTTCATGTCTTCCTCCTGTTTGTAAGGTTTTGTTATAATATTAGGTGGTAATAAAAAGTTTTTATTTTTTTCACTCATAGCGGGGTAGGCAGTGGGAAACGCGGTAACCTAGTGTTAAGACACTCCGTTTCCCACTTTTCGGCTTTCTAGGCATTGCGTGTTGAGTGGCGGAACTCAACGCTGCGCTTGCGTAATTTCCACTGTCCAAGAATAGGAAATTGAAATAATTTTTCCTCCCGGAGTGGGCATCGAACCCTATAACCGGGTTTACCGGCAGACGAGGTACCTCTGCCCTACGATATTCTTGTATATAAAAAGTATTAAAAAAAAGTAAAAACAAAACATTTTCTACGTACACTACGTACCTACAACTCATTTACTCCTAACAACAAATATGTTCACAAGAAGCTACATCAAAAATAACACATTTTATATATTTTTCTACGACTAATACTAATACATAATAAAATTCTAACGACCTTATTCATAAATAAGCTGCTTAATGCTTTAAGCATACTTTAGTTAAAACGCTCTATAAGATTATGGAACGTTCAATATATTTGTGTATTCATAAACTCTCTATAAACGTTCTAAACGTTCTATAAAGTGTCGCCAATATGAGTTATAAGTTCACAATGTTGCCACTATACTGAAGTCGGTCGAGTAGTTGCCGAAAATATTAATTTATTCACAGATAATAAGTGACAAACACATCGACTTAGTATGACCACAGATAATATTACGTATAAAAATATATTGTTGGATCTGGCTTGACATATACCGGCTCGATTTACGTCATTGTTATCACAAAAACACGAATCTTTATTTTATTTTAGCTTACAAACTTACTTAAGTTTTAAAAAATTAAATCAAAAGAAGTAAAATGACAAAAAATTGAAATTTGTTTAGACGTGGACAAGTATGTGAATTTAAAAAAAATAAATTTCGCTCGACGATGCCAACATCTGATAGCAGTAAATACTTCGACCTTTCACCTAATCACACCCCAGAACCTCTACGATCTAATTTTAAATAATTTCTGAATTTTAAATACTTCTGTGCACCTTTTTTATGTAGAAATTATCATTAATAAACTTGTTAATAATTAAATATAGTTAATAAATATCGAACAAAATGTCGACTGTTATATTGTTTGGTTTACGAAACTGAAATTAACACTCTTGATGACAAGCGACTCGACGACGTCATATCAATGCTCATATTAGTATGAGCTATAATCAGCTGTTACATGAATCGGCCATCTTCGGACGTTATAACACTCTTATAGTAGGGTTTTCGGTTCTATAACTTTATGATAGGTTTATAGAACTAATTAGCACTAAAATGCTTTAAATTTTTTTAATAACTGTACTATAGCGAGCCTTTGAATGTGCTATAACTTCTTATGAATAAGGCCGTAAAGATATACAATCCATAGTTACCTCGTACAGCGACGCCAGCGACTCGAGTGTGCGCGCGCGCCGCGAGCTGTAGCGGATGGAGCTCTGGCGGTCGAACTAACATGCAACATTTAAATTGGGAACATACTCTCAAACAAACTAAACGTATTTGGTACTAATTATCTATGTATAAAACGAAATCACAAAAAATGACTAAAATACAATTCATCATTCAAAATTAAAACATGCATAATATAGTTCAATCTACAAATTAAATAATGAGTACTTTATTTCAATATTTATAGCATAATAATTTTATATTATTAAAATCTTTCCCGTACTATTTAGTGAGTTGCGTGGCGAAACACAACTTTACACTTTGTCATACCAGAGCAGGGGCATCTATATTTTTAAGAATGTATTTTAAAATATATATATATTTATTATAGCTGTTAAGGCACCGTTAGGTTTCTATTGGAGGCGTGCGTGAGGTTCCGCAGCTGCTCGATGCCGGGCGCCGCCACCATCACCACGTAAGGTAGGAAGTCACTGCTGTTGTGCAGAAGCTTCAGAGATTGTGGCGCACAGTCTAGAATGCACATCTTCCCTGAAAATTATAATTAATGATTGAATTATAGATTCAATCCCGAGTTTAACAGGACTAAGGCAGCCGGAAGCTGTAATATTTAATATTGAGATATTATTGCTTATGGAACGGCGGAACTCAAAGCCGCACTTTGTCTTGTTATCAATCTTCTCTTACCAATTACCTTTGAATAAATAACATTATATAAGTAGTTTGATCAGTAGTTTTTCAAAAATATTCCGCCTATATAAACAAAATGGTACCTTCTTTAATAACAGCTCTAATAGAATCCAAATGCGTTCCATACAGATGTCCGTTGTGCTCTCCATATTCGAGGAAGCGTCCCGCGTGCGCGTCTCGTTCCATTTCCTCACGTGAGACAAACCAGTAAGATGAGCCGTTTTCCTCCAACGGCCGAGGTGGACGTGATGTATCTACGAATAATTAATACCAAATTTTAATTCTAATACATAATACCTGTATGTGCCAATTGATTTGAAAACATGTTCTCCAAAACTGCTTCCTACTACGTAATTTTACACAATTTTATTACCTTAAAATTGTGACAAATAAGTCTATGTTCAAAAAATATTAAGAAACATTTAGAAACTAGAATTGACAAAATCAAACTAAAACACAGTGCTTTGATTAGTGAGACATTTGGATTGTGTTTTGTAGACATACAAAATTTGATGTGGAACTCTAGCGCTATTTAGATTAAATAATTTAGAAAAAAATAATAAATATATGCAGTAATATTGTCAAATGTCAATTCGATATGAACATTTCCATATTATTTTTTTTCCTCGTCTCATTTCACTCAATCCCAACGCTTATTATTTCGCATAGTACGTACTTGGTACTACTATACCAAAAAACACAAACAAATAATAAGCTCCTACTAACGCGGGACAACAGCGCCGAACCGATCCGGGTGCTCCTGTATCATCCTGTTCTTCAGGGTGCGGCGCCCCACCCCGCGCGTGCCGACGAGCGCGAGCACGCGGCGCAGGAAGGGCGGCGTGCGCGCCACCTCCTCGTACAGCGCCAGCTCGGCGCCCTCCAGCTGCACGCTCGAACGGGACTCGAATACGAACTTCTTTTTCTTTTTTGATATCTGTGGGCATTTTTTATTAAGAGAACTAAGTAAGAAGAGAAGTATTTTGAGAACGATATGATGAATTTCATATAACCATCTCCTCTTGTCTAATTAGCCTAGAAAGATTTGGCTAGCAGTTTTATAAGTGAGGATAATATAGAAGGCCTATGACTATTAGTTAGTTTTATACTGTGCCATAAAAATGTATACAGCACACTTGGTGTTAAGCTATCAGTACTTAACTTAAGCTATTTATCTTGTCACAAATTAATTAAATAAATAAAACAAACTTTATTTCACACCAAATTACACTCCAAATCACAAAACATTTCAAAAAGCAACAAAATGTGACAAAGTGGCCTTATCACTTAAAATGATCTCTTCCAGGCAACCTCATATGAAGAGATCATATTACTAAAATATATAGTAAATATTATTTCTAAATGAACCCAAGTAATATGCTAGAATACATAGAATTTAAATATATAATAAAATCCATAAACACATATAATATACATATACATCTACATATACACAGACACATACATACACCCATATATATAGACATTAATACACATACATATACATTTATACCAAATATTTGCATTATATTAAATTTGGTCATCATAAAAATATTTAATATATATTTTTTTTCAAAAATGTAAATTTACTTATTTAAATAATGTTATTAGTTAAGAGAATAATAGGATTTAAAGTCTACTTACTCTTGCTCCACAGATACTAATTTTGTGTACAAAATCTGCTTCAGGAGGTACATAAGCTTTACGTCTCTCCTCTAGTTCAGGTGATGGTATAAGGCCCACCACTTCAGGCTTTTCAACATGGCTGGCCTGCCACCAATTAGGATCTTTTCTATCTGAGACCTGTAAATGAATTGTAAAATAATTATTATAAATATGTCAATGAAATATAAATAATTATTAGAATGTATCATATGTCATAGTAATACTAAAAAATTTATATATGTCAACTAAAAGAAAAAAGGAAACTAATTATATTAAAAAAACTTTATATTTACTTACTTGTAAAATATCACCTTTCTTAAATTCTAATCCTATTTCTTTACACGGAAGTAATGTGTCTTCAGAAGGATCATAATCAAATAGAGCTCTCATGTAACACTAAAAGTATAATAATGACAATATTTAATAATAATAAAAATATTTGCTTAAGTGCAAGTAATATATATTTTTTTAAATAGCAAACTTACACTAAGCCTATTATTGGATAATTGAGCATTTTTTTCTTTCAGATTTGGACCAACTTTCAAAGTGACTCTATCATTGGGTTTTGAGACAGCTTCTTTCAGTTGATCTTCTGTATCAATTTGTATCCCATCAACTTCTAATAAAACATCTCCAACTGTAAGCAGTGCTTGTTTAGCTGCAGCACTGCCTGCTAGGATCCTAGCTACTATTAGCTGACCATGTTCATCTGTTGTAACCTGTAATTTAGTGTATAATATAAGTATATATTTTTTTAATATTTTTGATAAATATTTTTAAAATGAAAACATACTGTATTTTTTTCCATGTTTCAATAGAAAGTATGCCAATTAAAAATTTAATGGAAAATAAAATTGAAATATACTTTTTTATGGAATAATGAAACAAACATATGCCTTATAAATTTATGAGTTATAGAATGCATGTTCTTTACATCAATGTTTGAATGTGTTAATGTTGTAACCAAAAAATTATAAATATGTACAAATTTTTAAAAATTCTACATCAAAAGATCTCATTCTCATAGCTCACTAACCATTCAAAACACATACACAGCATAATAATTATTCATAGAAAATTTTGTTTTTGTACCTCAAAATATGGAAATTTATTTCTACTACACTTTGATGGTGTTAAGTAACAATTTTTATCTTAAATCATTTTTTGATTCTGGTGTATTTTCTTTATTTACAGTCATTATACTTTCCAGCTATGATATAGGCTATTACTTACAGTTAATCCTAATGGTTGACCTGGCACTTTTCTAAGTCCTACTACTTTCACAGTCTCTACTGGCATGTCTCCGTTTTGGTCTGGGCTGAGATCTGAAGACTCTACAGTATTCTTATCTTCTTCTTTGGTTGTTTTCTCATCTATTCCTGAACCTCTTTCCAACCAAATTTTGCCAATTTGGTCATGAGCATCAATTAAAGCCTATAGAAATAAATAGAATTTGTATTAATAGTCGAATAACAAAACAAATACATAATTCAGTAATTAAATATGATTGCTATGCTGTTGCTGTTACTTTAAATCGAATTGAATCATCACGTATATTTCTTCTGAGTGAAAAATCGTAAAAATACAATTAAATACTTTCTTTGGTAAATTCATTTTCTGTTGGAATTCATACCTTAAAATGCACTCGGGACAATAATATAGCTAATTCTGCTTGTTCTATAGTCCGTATGTTGTTGCCTCGATACTCGCTCAACGATCTTATTATGTTTACATTATCCAAGGATACTGGTTTTACGATTAAATCTTCTTCAGAATCTATTGACTGCAAAACGAATATATATGTATGTAGAATAATTAATAGTTGGTTTCTGTTATTTTATTCACAATATATATTAAAACGATAAAACAAAAAAACTTGATGTTTAGGCGTGGCACTTGTTATTTCAAAATATTGAATGAAAGTCGACGGATTTTGAAGAACGTAACATTTGGTTTTCACACACTAGTTAGATGTAGTTGATTTTCAGCATGTGATTTTATTTATTATACGAAATAATACAAAAAAATATTTCTTTTAAATATCGTACACACCCACCTACTAAATTTCTTATTGAGTGTTTGAGTGTTACTACTACATTTCCTAATACCAGTTTTGTCAAAGAATATATGTTATGACAAGATATTTTGATCAGTCCTACATCAAGTTAAGGTTTAAATTTGAATCTCAGTACAGTTAATATTTAATAATATGTATGACAGTTAAAATACCGCAATGTATATTGCTGTCAAGTGATTGGAATCGAGCTACAGATAAAAAATAATTTTTAACTAAGATTTGTATATGATATATTTAATATAGTTATAAAGTAATAGCATAATAAAAACAAATAAATTTTATCGATAACCCAATGCTTAAATTGACTATGGAATGTAGACCTAAGGAGTACCAAATCACAATGAGTATTTTAAAAGTGTCCGCTGCAAAACAGCAAATTAAGGTGGCGGCACAATAGCTAAGATTTTAAAAACAGCATTATATACAATAGGTCCATACAAAAAATAAAAGGAATACTTAAATACTGCAGTACTTAACTACACAGGTCATGAAACAGCACACGTCATTTTAATTATACCAATCCTACTTGCCACGCTATCTTAAATAATTTACAGTTGAGAAGTTACTTTCCATCCTATATTTATCCTATATTTATGTAATTTAACTTGTATAAAAATTTAATAGAATCGAATATTGTAATGACAGAGAGAATATTGTAATAACGTACAACGTTACTTTCTTCTAAGTAAAAAAGGAGTGAACCATGAATACTGAATACGTATTGTGTTAAAACAAATTAACATAGCCTAATACTTACTCCATATTTCCTGCTAAAATCGGGACTTTCCATAATACTTTTGAAGAATATGACTTCATGATTTGATAGATCTTCTTCTGGTTGCGTTTCATCTTGTTTTTCTAAAATATATATTTATTTATATTTATTCATTGTATAAATTTCTTAATCATTTTATAATATTATAAAGATTGTGTTTAATTTTTAAATCTTGTATAACTCATTATAAGTGGGCTATAATTTTTTTGAAACAGTATACTAACACAATAATATTAATATTTATTTTTTGTAAAATGAACATAGAATTTATATCTTTAGTATTCCAAAATATTCGGTCCTATCAAAGTAAATTTGTTTTAGAACAGATAAAAAAATCAGTAGAAAAATAAGCTAATACACAATAATATAGAATTTTGAGCCTTCTCCAATGCATTATTTTATGATCATTTAATTAAAGTCTCTAAACCGGTTAAAGGGAAAACAAAAATAGGACAGTGTGTAAGGTATGTAAAATATGATGGATGTTGAAAGATCTCTTATTCTAATTTTATTATAATTTCATATTATTTTTATTTAAGCTTGAAAGCTTATTACTTTAATAAAGTAATACAGTGTCTTTGTAGGTATATTATGTGTTCTACATATATATTTATTGGCGAACGTTACATTGCTTTTGAGCTTTTCATAGTGTACAATGTCCCGCTAGTCCTACTAAACTTCTTCCCTCTAAGTTCCTAACTTTTTCGCTTTATATTTATGAATTGATTAATTCTTGCTGCCGTGATAATTTAGCACATAAATGCTATTTATTAGCGCGTGTTTTGAAAACGTGTGCAGGTGAATAAGATTTTTCAAAGTTAATACGAGGTGATTTTTAAATTGTTTTAATTGTATATCAGTTCTTATTTACTCTGAATACCAATAAATGAAGACGACTGAGCAGTAAATTTTTGACTGCTTTGCAGTTTGTTGGTAGCTCCTTCTTCAAAAGCATATTTATAAGCTAGATTTCATAGAATATAAAGAGCTGTTTCAAATATGTAGTTTACACTATTGAATAGTATACGCTAATTATAAAAAAAAAATAGAAAACATAAAAAAGCTACGAACTTATTACTTAACCGAACTTAAGACATATAACGATTTAAAACTATATAAATGACGTTATTGAAAAAACATATCTACGTACTTTACATTCTTTTTTAGATTCACGCTTTATCCCGCACATGGCAGGGTAGGCAGAGGGAACTGCAGGAACCATACACGAACCTAGTGTTAAGACACTCCGTTGCTTTAGTCCCTGCTTTCTCCGTCGTTTTCGAGACATTACGTGTTTGGTCGCCGCACTTTGCCTAAATTCAAGAGCGAAGAAAATGGAAACAGAATAAACCATCTTCCCCGAGTGGGAATCGAACCCACAAGCCGTCGGGTTTACAGGAAGACGCTGCACCTCTGTGCTACGACGGTCCTTTACATTTTAATTACTATAAAATAATAAAATGAAAGTTTACTCCTTCTAATATTGTTATCTCTATGAGATCTCACAGCATCACAGAAATAGCGAAATTATATAAACAATCAGTGAAGATTGACGATACTATATCTATAGCTTTGATATGCTATAAAATATCTGGTGTGAGTACTGAATTTCGCTATTTTAAATTAATATAGGTTAATATAAGTTATTACTACTTACGATTGTAAAGATAGGATTCTTGAAACATACTTTAAAATATATGTATAACCACCAAATACAACTAATTATATTGTAAGTTTAATAAACGTTTCACAGAATGGCTGTACAAGATCTCAGTGCTTTTTTTTTCAAATGTTTGTGCCAGAAGGAATGATCATAGAGTCGCCTGTCTATTGCCGTAATGTTGAGATGTTGTCAATACATTTAATAGTATTGTGAATGTGAATGTGAATAGCTTCACGCTTTATCCCGCACATGGCAGGGTAGGCAGAGGGAATTGCAGGAACCATACGAACCTAGTGTTAAGACACTTCGTTGCTTAGTCCCTGCTTTTTTCCGTCCCCGCTTTCCGCCTTTTTCGAGGCATTGCTTGTTGAGTGGCGGAACTCAACGCTGCGCTTTGCCTAGTTGCCAGAAGAAAATGGAAATAGAAAAATCCATCTTCCTCGAGTGGGGATAAAATCCACAAACCGTCGCGTCTACAGGCAGACGCTTACGTCTCTGCGCCACGACGGTCCTCAACTCTCCGGGAAAGGGAAATTACTTTTTTAATTTTCTTAACCTATATGGGGATATAGACTGAGAGAATATCGAAACGTTTTGTTGCAGATTGGCATAATTTTTCATCATAACTGAGAAACAGTTGTATTTTCACAGGAGCCCTATGGATGCCTCTTACACCCTACGAGAGATGTATCCTGGTATGTTTTCTTTGAAAAGGGCAGTTATTAATAGACAATAATTAAAGACCTTTTACATTAAAATTAATAAAATAAAATAACTGTATATTATATAATATATAATTATCACTTATACAATTTTATATAATGTCAAAAAGCTTTTTATTTTTTTGCTTAAAAGATATTTTGAAAGCATTCAACATAAGAATTCTTTCATTTTTATATTTTTAACAATAACCCGGCACTTGTGACACTATCGATTTATAAGTTCAAAGTGTCGCTGAGTAGGAGACGAATATTATTTAGATTGGGCGTATCTAAAATTAGATCTTATTAAAATAATTACTGTTTTTTATATATATAATATAATGTCATTTAAAAAAACACTGCAAATTTGCTTTATTTAAATCATATTTCAAAATGTTATAGTTAACGGCTCGCAAATGAACCTTAGTTATATTATGTATGAATTTATAATTTTCTACTCAAGCACCTATTTATAATAAGTAAAGTTTCTATTCATTGCTTTTGAGGTTAAGTTTGTTCACACGTCGATTTTCAAAACAACTTACCTTCATCGGGTGGTTTATTGCTGACGAAATCTCGAAATCCTCTCCAGTTCACTGTATACCGACCACTGCGTCGCACCATCATTTATATCACAGGAGAAGAGAAAGAGATTCACAGAGAGAGCTGTATCATCACCCGAAGATGTGCAGAGGTGCGCGGCGGTCGCGTTTGCGTAGAAACGTCACTCGGCCGCGCCGTCAGCTGGCGAGCATGACGCGTCGCGACGCCGCCCGCCCTCGCGCCTGCGCACGACGCCCGCCCAAGTGCTAGAGTCGCACCGCTTGCTCTACATTTTGTCGATATTTTCATCTCGCTGACGTGTCTTACAACTTGGCGTTAGTCAGCCCTGGCATTGTAAATATTAATAAGTTAATACTATTATGAATATCGTATATCATAACAATTATTCAAATGTATGTGATGAAGAAAATTTGATTTTTAAGTGATAAAAGGGGAAAAATTATGAATATATAGGCAATGTAAGCGCTAAATAAAGAATTGTACTTAATTTATTTAGATTTATTTTAATCTAAAATGCACATATTTAAATAATGACGTGCCCTTTCGTTTTTATTTAATTATGTAGGTAAATTAAGTAAGTAAAATATTCTTTATTATACACCGGTAAATAACACTTACTTGGAAATAGACTATTAAATAGAGAATACAAACATATTTGGAACTGAACTGAAATGACATGAACAATAACGCAGAAATGCATATAAATGTATATTTATCCTTTTTAATAATATTACTTACTACGTGATTTTTGCAATATAAATTTAAAGTAGTCCATATAATTAATTTTATTTAACAACAATATTGTTCTTAAATTACACTCTTTCAATCACTACGGCCGTCCGCGTCCGCCGCCGCCTCATCTTATTGCTCGGCCGCGTGATTATATCGCAACTCGATTTCCTTGTCTGATATGCCTCGGTGAAGCGTGCGAATGTGTGAATGACGAAATAGTGTATATATAATGATAACACTACCCTATATTGTTTATATATAATATAGTTTACATTTTTACAACGTTTATGAAATATAGATATTAAATAAGTATGTAAATATATAAGCTAATATCAAATATATTGTCAACTGTGACAACGTGGGAAGATTTAAAAAGATGAACTAGTAGTAGGTATAATTTATATTGGAATACATATATATTACGTACAGTGTTCTAAACATTCTAGGAAATAAATAATAAAATAGTTTAAAATATCCCCAGAGCTATCCAGACGGCTATAAAAAGTCCACAGTAAGACTTTCTGCTTGTCATAAAATATCTTCGTAGTATTTTGATATTATGAGATCAAGCACATAAAATATTATGATACCTCTCTAAATTTATTTCCTACTTATATTGGTATTATCTACTAAAAATCATACGTACATGTCTACGTTGCTGATTTTTTAAAGAAATTGAATAATAAATAATATAATAATAATTTAAATAATAATTTCATAAAAAAAAAACAAATATAAAATGAATATAAAACATTTTAAATACATGTCCAAACTAAGAAAGTTATATGACAAATATTATTGTCGATGGCCATCATGGTACAATGGCACAGCATCTCACTGTCCATGTGACTGTTGTAGATTCTATTTGTACAGGGAAATTTAGTACTTCCTTACTTAAGTAGTCACTTAAGAGAAGAATTATTAAATTTTCTGCCTCTGGTAAAAAGACAAAGCGTCGCTTGAGTTCTGCTACTAACTAGGTGGCAAGTTCTAAAAATTATGCGGCAATTGTGGATCCGGAAGTGTCTTTACAAGAATGTTATGATATTTCCAGTGCCCCTATTAAAAACTAGTTAGCTTTACGCAGTGTCGAACTCAAAGCAATTTAATTTGATTAAATAGGCCTTTAAATCAATATTTTGCTAAAAAACAAACATGAAAAAACAGTAGATTAAGAATATGTTTGTCAAATGACCTTACGTCAGTACTTATTATTGTAATTTCACAGTCCGGAGTTCGGACGTAGTAACGTAGTGATATCATGTTGCTAACTTCTCTTACACGAGCCTCAGTTCCTTGACTTGAGATTAATTAATATAATTAGTAGATATTTTAATGTATAATAAACATATAAATTAAGTATACTTACACCAATATTGTATTTATTAAAGTTTAAATATAACAAGGAAGACCCACAGTTAATTTTATTCTCTTACGTCTTAAAACTATTTAATGAATCTTGCATTGCAAATAGTTCGTCAAATGTGACAGCTCACTATAATGCAATAAAGCTCTCGCTTGTCTTCTTATCTTGTAATATGTTATTTTGTACATTACACTGATAATAAAATATTTTTTGTAAATGATAATAATATAGCTCAATCCATATTTCGGATAAAAAATAGCCAGTTGGTTCTGACTGACTTATTACAACACACTTCAATGTTTTATGGACATTGTTTTTGCTATAATCTGTTACTGACTATTGTATTTTTAAAAGAAGATTTGCTAAATTAAGACTGAAGTTAAGTTTATTTGATGGATAGACTTGATTAATTACTTTTATAAGTTTGTAAATATACAATCTCTGATAACATGACGAGGCGCGACATTGAGTCCCGCCAGACACACTAAGTCTCGAAATTCTGAAAATTCTGAAAGTTCCAATTGCTTCAATTATTACAATTATTTTTGTTCCAATTAATATGATAATATTAACTGATGATTGACAACATAATTATCATCATTCTTCCTACAATCTATAATATATATTGAAATTAATAAGCGAGCTTTTAATGACTATTTTTTGTTATTTAAAAAACAATATGATAAACTTCCAATAGTATAAACTAATCTACAATAGAACAATACATATGTATAGGGAAAAAAAAATAATGATAAAATTTGTAATATAATAATAGTTATCTACGAATTCGGTTTGGACATGGACATTATTTGAACTACAAGTTTTGAAGACTAAGACACATGTAGAATCGACATACTATTTTTTTTAAACTTATGTTAATTTTTTGTGACATGTAGAAGTTAAAGATGAAAAATAAATGTGAAACTAAAAGAACAGCAGCGTTATTCCCTGTCATGGATCTATATTACGAACTTTTTATATAGCACTCGCACATGCTAAAGGCGGTATAATTTTTGGCGTCATTTTCATTGAGAAAGAGTTGTAAATGCAAATAGTACGGTAACAGTCATATAGTTCTAAAGCGAGATTTAAATTATTATCAAAATACGCTGAATTAGTAAATAATATTATGAATACTATGACCTCTTTAACTTACAAGTATTCTAATGAATTATTATGATTACATAATAGATCTTTTTGACAAAACAATATACAATAAATGAAAATAAGATAATAACAATAACGAACAGAGTACACAATGCCACTTGTATTTATATATTAAGAATGATATCACAGTCACGTGAGTCACTTTTAGTTGGTGCTCGCAACTTTGTTCGCGTAGACTTCACTCATACAATTTCTATTTTTCTCTTAGGGTAAAAAATTCAATGATGTTTTAAAAAATGTACACGAGTGTTTACAGAGCCATTTATATGCCATCAAAAAGTGTTCATCATGCTGAGCAAAATTAACTAATTTCCATTTTTTGTATAGTTAATTGCATAGGCATAAACTCATCACGATGAAATATTTTTTAATTTTTATAATTAATTTGGCCTATTATGGTACCACAGCATCTTTTTCATTCTTAAAAATGAAATTTGTAATATTTCAGCACTAGGCCTAAGAATAATAAGAAAAATATATTTTTATTAAAAAAAATATTGTTAATAACTTTTTGGTAATTTATACATATATAAATAACACATAATATAGTATATATATGTTTAGTAAGAAGTGTCAAAATTTCAATCTTACTAAACTTAAAAACTTTGAAATAGCACGTTAAAAATTCAAACGAAAACGTCAATATAAAATGTATCCTAATAATTGTACCTAATAAAAAAATCGATCCTGCTTCAATATACTAATTTAACAGCTTAAATAGTGTTTTAACACTTAGTCCCATAATTTCTTTATTGACTACTTACTTATGTACTCATCCATTACACTACTTCATTGTATTTCTCGAGATACATATTTAATCAAAAAATATGTTTCCGAATTATTTTCGTATAATTATTCAAATCTTATTCACAATAACAAATTCTGAAAAACGGATACGTTATTTATAATTTCCAATATAATATTGCTCTGTGTTAAATAAACAAAATTAATGTTAAGTCTGATAAGGTCCAGTTTGCGCATTAGGCGCGTGCTCGTCAGTGATAATGAGGGTCACAGGGTACTGTTATAAATGAGCTACTGAGCTGCACTTATCACAGTCTTCGTAAGTAAATGTATCGACGGCGTTTCTTACACACGCTTAAAATAAAATAAAAAAAATAATTAAAAAAATGCCCTGGACAAGCGCAAACAGGTAATATTGTTGTGTATTTGAAGTTTAAAATTTCTTGGTAAAAAGTTTAAATATCTTATAGTGTATAACTTATAGTGTATTTATTTTCATTTTTTAGAATATATGCAAAACCCTCGAACACGAGTTCAGGCGAAGTTTTTCCAGTTGCGTTGACTGCAGCTAAGGCAGCGAAGACGGCGGCAGAGGACACCGGTGGTCGCTTCGAGCTGAGTGACCATGGATACGGAAAGAGTTCTGTTAAACTATTACATGTCCACAGAGACGGTGAATATCATGTAATTCGTGAGTTTGAAGTATCAACGGAACTTAAGCTCGCTTCCGAATCAGCTTATGTGATCGGAGATAACAAGGAAGTTGTCGCGACAGACTCCCAGAAGAACACAGTCTATTTACTGGCAAAGAAACATGGAATCAAAACTCCAGAAGAGTTTGGTGCAGTCGTAGTGAATCATTTTCTGTATACGTACAAACAAGTTTACGAAGCGAAGTGTCATATTAGAGAATATCCATGGGAGAGACTCCATTCAGGAATCCCTCATAATCATGCTTTTGTATTTTCACCAACAGCATCAAGATGGTGTGAAGTATCACAAGCACGTCACGGTAAGTGTTTTAAGTATATTTATGAGATATTTTATTATTATTACTACTATATGGGAAGTAACAGACTCCCATATCTTTTTTAACATAAAATTAGATTATTAAAAAAAAATTAGGTACCAAAAGCCAATATATTTTTCTTTACAGAGGCTGTTGTAGTAAAATCAGGGTTAAGTGGTCTACGCGTTTTGAAGACTACTCAGTCCGCTTTTGTTGATTTTGTACAAGATGAATATACTACGCTTTCTGATGCTCCTGAAAGAATATTTAGGTATGTAATTTAAAAGCAATAGTATTTACAACGACTACAAAATACAAAGTATTTAGATAATTGATAACGAAAAACTAAATACTAAAGATTATTACTGATCTTTTAACAGTACCATCGTAGAAGCGGAATGGACGTATGACAATATGAAAACGGCAGATTTTGACAACGCGTGGTTGACCGTTAAAGATGCAATTTTGGAAAAATTCGCCGGACCTCCTGATACTGGCGTATATTCACCCTCAGTACAACATACTCTTTATCAAGCTGAGAAAACGGTCTTAGAAAAAGTGCCAGAGGTAAGAACTATATTTATTTTGTACGTTAAATAAGTCATCCACAGTAGTACTGTACTGGTTGTTTTTTTATATTATAATTCTCAAGCAGAATACTTGATGAACAAATAAAAAAAGTGTTTGTCGATAATTTAAATATTATCATATTTTTGGTGATAACCGTTAATTAAAATAAAGCTACTAGGTTACAATATTATCCGTCTTATATGTTTATGCATTTAATCATGAGAGGAGGTTATCTTGGTAATTGTTGTTTAGTGTTGTGTGATGTTTGGAAGAACGAATAAATCAATGTTAAGTTATTTATTAGTATAAAGAGAGTGAGTGCCGATACACATTTTTCGCGTAGGTGTATATTAATAGTATGAATTGAATTGTGTACGTAACTATATAGTTCTTTGAAATATATTAATTTGTAATGACTTCTCTGTATCGGAACGATGGATTCTTTTGTACAGTAACAATTAAAGATACATATTTTTAAAAATTAAACATAAATTACGTATTAAAGAAAACTAGAGACTTTGTTATTATAATGAGGTTATTATTCATAAATTGCGTGGCTTAAATTATTTTTTACATATCTAAATTTAGCAGTGATTATTGTTGTGATGCGATAGTGTCACACCCTTTAAGATTGAGTTATCACATCACGTGAGGCACAGCTATACGTATTCGCGGCGGTCAAAGTTTATCTTTAACTTATTCTCAGCTCATGTCATATATATTTTCGTGTACCATCCGGTCGTGATAGTAAATGTTAAAAAACAAATAAACCTGTGAACTTCTAATAATTTCAATTTAAATTATGCTAATATACAAAATATATTATAAAACATTGGTAAACTATATATTTAAAAATAATTTAACAATGTGATATAAACATAATTATTCTCTCATCACAGATTACCTGGATTCGAATGTCAATGCCTAACAAGCACTACCTCAATATTGACGTATCCAAATTCCCTGCAAATGTGACGAAAGGAGATCCTCGTCATTACATATACCAGCCAATTGATAAGCCTGCGGGTCTTATTTATGCGCAACTTCGCAGACGACCTAAAAGCCACCTGTGACCTTCGGCTTAATTATATATATGTAGATGTAACTTACGCTAAATTAAAATATAGAAGAACACATTTCGAAAATATTCAAAGAATGTTCTTTAAATATTTTTCGAAATATGTTTGTATATATCAGATTAGTATATGAAACTAAAAACCTAATGTAAAAGAAAAATTTACATCAGGTTTTTAGTAATGTAAAATTTTTTGCGATTTTGATCTACTGATTGATTTTAATCTACTCAAGTTTGGAAAATATTTATTATATAAGAATGATACTTAAACTATGCTATGTATACGTATACCATGTTATGTAAATAATCAATAAAATACTTTCGTGTAGGTATTTTTGGTATCAACAAATAAATACGTACGTAACATATTAGAGGTCATCAGTTAAGACTTATAATAATAAACTTTATATTGTTCTCAATTTTTATAACGTCAGAAGATTATTTTAAAGATTTCAATTGTATATTTTGTTTTGTGAAAGCACTCTGAAATATTAAAAATATCTAGTCAAGGTTAATATCCCAAATGTGCTCTCTTACAAAGTAGAATATTCCTTTAGTACAACTATTTTACTACTTTATAACGTAATAAATTACTAAAGTATTAAACATGTGTTATTATTTCCACTTTAGCTTTTAGTTTTTACCGGAATAGAATTCCATAATCAGAACTGCCTTATTTAAAAACACACTACCTTTGTGTAAAAAAAACGATACTTTGATAATTATAAAATAATTTTATTAAAAATATCCATTATTACTTAAAAATATTATAAAAGAAGTCATAAACATTATAAAAGAGAATAGAAATATAAAACGTAAATGTTACGTAGAATACAGTCTGTATTGTACGTACCATTTAGGCTTTATACGAAGTAGCAAATAAATGTCAATAAACACCAATGTTTAAAACGCTTGTTAAAAAAATAAATTTTAACATGGTTAATAAAAAAATCAAATGTATAAATAATATATTTTTCGTTTTCATTATAGACGCTTTGTTCCAATAATTTTGTCGGCCAACGCGTACAGTTCCTCCACAGTCTGTAATAAAAACAAAATAAAATTTACACTGTACTTCTATCTATCTATCTATACTAATATGGTTAAGTTTAAGAGTTCATTTAATTAGCGCGCTAATCTTAGGATTTAATTGTAACAGTAAAAAATTTTAAGTGTTTTTCTGTGTTGCTGTTAATTTATTGGAGAAACTTATATACTGAGTAAATTGATTGTAATGTATCATATATAACGTTTGTTTATTGCTATTAGACCACGTTGCACGAGAAGTCGCAGGAAATTAGTAGTAAATATGTATATACAATTAGCTTTTATCTAAAATTAGGTTACAAGTGAATTAAATTCGACGATTAAATTATATCTGCATGTCACACTTTAAATACCATTAATATTTGTTTTTTCGTAGACAAATGTTAAATAAGACATTTAACTGCAAAAGATAATGTCAAAAGTTGTTACGTTCATAATGATTTTAATTACTTATTAATTTAAAAATTATAAGGAAGTCCATTAGTGAGACCTTGCTAAATATCATTATCTAGGTTGACTAATTAATAGCCAGTTCAGTTCTCAATAATCGTTTTTAACTAACGACCTGTCATTATGTTTGTATGGATTTAAATGTTTTGTATATATTTTGATTTTGCTTACGAGAAACTTTCTTATTTAAAATTGTTATAAATAAGTTTACGTATTGCAGAAAGGTAGTATATTTTTAATTTGTTTTTAGACAAAAAAATTAAGTTTAGTTAGGTAATATTTTTTAAAAAAGGAAAACAGTCTGTATGCGTGTAGAACTTAGTTATTTAACGAGAATTATACAAACCAATTCGACCATTTGGCTTAGCATAAAAAAATAATATTACATAAAATGAAAAATAATAATATACTATTAGAAAAATATTATTATATATATACAAAAAAAAATCAAAATCAAAAATCTGTCATTTTAAACACTCGTAGAATTGTCAAGACGACACCGATTTCAGTTAAAAGAATTTCGTGAAGTACTTTTGGCTAAGGCCCGCGGACTTCACTTATTACCAAAACCTAAAAGTTTTGAGCTACAAAAGAAGATAATAGTTATAGTAATAACGTTCGGAATGTCTTAATGTTTTTAAATATACAATACAATATTGAGTACAACATTAGTAAAATAGGCCGCAAACTTTATGTTATACTGTTAGTGATGCACGCTCAAAAAATATCGCTCACCTTTGATTTAAAAAATTGTGTTTTATAGCATAGGAAATTCAGACACCGACAGTGAGTTCCACAGTCACTGTTGGTGTCTGGTAAATCATGTAAAAGATAGACTTTGTTACTCGACTTGTAGTATTCACGAGGGTCCCGTATTAGCAGCTAATTGAAATCTGATTATTGTAAGAGCCAAGTGCCAAAGTTTAGTTAGCCATTAAGTTTGTGAAAGAGTAATATGGAATATTTTGATGTGGTCCTTTATCGGGTATCTTTGTATTTTCTCTATGCGTTTGAATTTTAGGCTGCTTTGTATTGCCAACTGCTTTTTTAGAAGTTACTGCATTGGTTATGTAGCTTTTTCAAACTTTACTGTTAACAGCGTGTCTAAATATTTATCCAGGATTAAGCAACTATACGATTGTTAGTAGAGATTAGTCATTTAAGTAATCTGATAGCCAAGTATTTGTAATTGACCATACATCATTGGCCAAGCCATAGTTAGTTTATTAAGAAGTGAAGAAGAAGAACTATCATGTCAAATCCTGTCAAATGTCGAGGGACATGGGGTCTCATTGGTCTCACTCTATTCATACATTCATATATTTGAGCGTCCTCTGTTAACCACTTACAGGTACAAAGCCATATTGGTGATGATGGAAGAAGCTATGTGTTTATAGGTATACGAAGGGTTCTTTATGAAAATTACCGAGATTGACCTGTAGTTAGCAGACTCTGCAATACTATCTTTTTTCGGTACAGGTTGTACATTGATAAGCAATTTACCAACTGCAAGAAAAGTCGAAAAAGATCTGGTAACACCATAATCAATTCAACCACACTATTTCTCAATATCATTGGGGTACAATTGGAACTAGCTTTGTGGGGCTTAGCTAACCAACAAAGGGACATTAATGATAAATTTGGTGCTGATCATCCAGGCGTGAAAATTCTGTAAATTGAGATGTAAATAGATTTCATTTTTCAACCAGACTGCAATTACGCCCAGATATATTTTGTTCTCTCGGTTTGATACACATACAATTGAAAAGGAGGGACAGTCTCAAATTAACAAAGATGTGGAAACAGATGTATTGAGTTGGTTATCTTTAGGTTTAGGGTCAAAAATTTAATACACGAAATAAAAACATGACTTAGTTGCCTTATGAAGCGTGATATCATTATGATATAATAACTTGTAGGTATACTAAGCTATGTGTAATTGTACTCTCTAATTTCTTTTTCAAATATATAAATTAAAAACACTTGTTATATCAACTTGTATTTGCCTTTGCCTTTGAGCCTTCGACCCAAAATTATTTAGCCTCAACCATATTATGTATGAATGAAAAAGAGTGCCTCGCTTATGTTATTATGACGCTGACCGATTGACTTTAAGTCACATATGATATACAAGTATTCTATATCTTCGTTTAGTATAATTTTCTTGTCTCATTGGCTTTTATAAGTTATTATTATTGATTTTACATTCATAATTTATATATACTTTTATAAATTATTATTAACAGATAGCGCGTTTATCATAAAAACCTTTGCCGCCTTCATCATCTTTCAGAACACTCCCCTCGAAACTAAGCACATTTTTGGTATTCTCGGTGTCGACATATCAAGGGACATTTAGTTCGTGGTCATTCGGCATACAAAATTAAGTTGGCTTCCATAAAGCTAGATGCTCTTGGCAGAGCCCTTGATAGTATTAGCCTATCGCCTTCAACTTTATAATGCCTAATATCAACTGCACATGGAATACTATTCTCAGGTCTGGTGTGGGGCACCCCAATAATAATTTCTTCCTTTTGAACGCGTCTTCGAATCACGGGAAGTATTCTGTAGAACAGTTTGAGTTAATATCGGCTGCAGATTTTCGCCATGGCAATTACGGCCATTAATTATATATCCATCTCTAATCATCCAAGTGATGACACCTAGATGACTAGAGAAGTGTTATCGTGACTTTCGAAATAAACTTTCTATCACATACAATTGAACAGTCCCCTGTTCAATTTCAATTCAACCTTACTTTACTTTGAACCCTTTAGAGATATTTCCCACCCGATACGACATAAAGAAGGTTTGTAGGTTTATCAAGAAGGGTATCGGGCATCATGGTTGTTTATGGGCGGTGATCATTCAAAGTATGACACTTTCGCGATTGCCTACCTCGAACATAATAAAAATGTTATAGAAGAAAATGTTATAGAAGATATTCAACACACTATTTTTTTGTTTCATTCAATAAAGATATGGCAGCCATTGTCTCCCTGTTTTTGAAGTTATATATATGTATATATTAAATAACATTAAAGTAATAAATAACTAGAATTGTATTGATATGATAATAGGCGAAATACATTGTAGTACTCTTAATGTGATAAGGCGTACTATGTAGAAAGCATAATAAGCATTTATGTTAAAATTAAGTTTTGTATATGTCGTGTTAATAAGTAAAGTTTTTTATATCAAATAATTTTATTTAAATACTACAGTAGACATATCTTTATATGATTAAATTTAAATTTGTAGATATCAATGGGCATGATACAAAAACGTAGATTTATATATTTACGAGTATTTCAATACAAAATCTTACACAGAAGCAATGAAAGTAATAAAAGTGACATGAAAAATACAAGTTAAGTTAATAATAAACTTGTTAAAACATTTTAAAGACTATTATTAGATTTGTACAAGTATAAGAAAGTTATCACTACGATTAAATAAAAATTTAATAAAATGTGTCTCGTAGTAGTACTCGTACATCTAGATGTACGAAGTGCATTAAGGTTATAAAAATAAAAATGCGCCAAAGGACCAACGAAATTAAGTATTGAATGATAACGAATAATATTCATATAACAGATAGTTGTTATTAAGATCAGGTCATTCGACTCAGTAATATAGATTAAAGGAGATATGTTACGAGAGAGAACCAGTTTGATTTAATTGTTGTGCTAATTATGTGTTGATGGTAAGCTAACTGTCAGGGTACTTCCTTGACAGATCAGGAAAATATTATTTTATTCCAAATATATTTATTTAATAAATTTTATATAAAAATATCATAATTTTTTAAGAATACAACAGTTTTAAACCATTGTACAGTTCAGTCTAGACAGGAGAGAAAAAGCCATTATCCATCCCATAGAGGTTGTGAACAAAGTATAAATAGATGCCCATAATATGTTGTACATAATACACAGTGACAATTGACGTGACAGTCAATACCTTTATTTATTATGCGTTTTTATACACATATATATTTAATTGTGAGGTACATAATACATAGACAGCAAAAGCTCTTCCTTGTGGACGTCAAATTTCTGTCGAATGACTTTTGTAATTCAACTTGATCTTTATCGATTTACTGCAAATATACGTTAAGATATTTTTTATATATTTTATTTATAACTCATTATATTCTACTCTTAAATATTAGATGAATACTTCGTTGACGTCATTACTGATGACTTGTTCTATATTATCGTATAGTATATACAAAACATAATTATATAAAAAATAGATTAGGCTAATTAGGATAAAGATAATTAAAATATGTATTAAAATATATATATTTGCGGTATATAGTTTATAAAATTATAAATAAAGACAGTACCACGAATTGTCTTCATTGATTGTAAGCTGATGCACCCACAAGGTAACACATAAATGAAACATGACTTAAGCATGAAATCTAATCGCAAACTAGACGTACACGAGTGTAACCATTAGATGATCGTAGAATTGTTTACAAGTTATAATCACTGTCCAAGGGTCAAAAGTAACTGATACTATATCTAGTTTGTACCAGATTGCCACGAGCCCATGATACATGTTTTCATGTGAATAAAATTGAAGGCTGTTATCAATAAAATAAATTGCTATACCTATGCATATACTTTATAGTAGTTATTACGATAGCTCCCGGGTCATTTTAGTAATCAGTTTTAATATGCAATATATTCAGTTTGTTTTTATCGAACACAATTTTTTCTGCGATTAATTTGGATCTGACATAATCTCATTGTTTAAATTTAAGCATTATAGGTTTTTAAAGACAAGATCCTTAAAATGCTGTTTTTAATATTATCAAATAATATAAACATTAGACGTAATATACGTTAGACCCTAGAGACGTTACACACAAATGTGTTCTATAAAATTCGTTATTATTAATACCGTAGTTATCTCGATTATACACTATTTTAGCTGACAGTATCTGGCGATATTGTGGTAGTGAGAACGTAACGTTTGTTAACTCATGTTAGCCAAATTGATGTTCTGGGAAAAAGTATTTTACAAAATGTTTTTTAATGATGATATTTTTTAAGCAATGGTATTTTCAGCAATTAGCATCGCAAAGATGCGTTGCAAAATAAAAATTACAAGCAAAATTTTTTAACTGTTAATTATTCAACGTAAGAAACCAAAATAATTTTTGCTTTAACTACTTATTAGGTAATACATCTAATTAATAATAAATTATAACTAAAATAATTTGAATAACTGTAATTTGGAGGACCGTCGTGGCGCAGACGCGTAGCGTCTGCCTGTAAACGCGAAGGTTCGTGGGTTCGATTCTCACTCGGAGAAAAAGGATTTTTTCATTTTCTTCGCTCAGGCAACTAGGCAAAGCGCGGCCTTGAGTTCTGCCACTCAACACGCAATGCCTCGAAAAAGGCGGAAAGCAGAGAACGGAGTGTCTTAACACTAGGTTCCTATGGATCCTGCGGTTCCCTCTGTCTAACCTGCCATGTGCGGTATAAAACGCGAAGATAAATATAATATAATAATTTAGAGAAAGCCATAAAATGCAGAAATGTAAATATGTTTATAAACTATTTTCACATAAAAGTAACTACATCTCTTCCCGCTAGAGACATATTTTTGGTTAGGTTTTAAAAAACTAGGTAATAGTGTAATTTACCGTAAGATTCTTTAGCGTTTTCACATCATTTGTTTCATATTTCAGAACAGCAAACTCTTCATCCGTGAAGCGGAAACCTGATTCTATGTCTGCATTTTTCATTTCTTCTATTTCTTCAGTACACTTATGAAGAAGTTGTTCTGGTGTTAGTTGTTCCGTTTCTTCTTCTGTTGCTTCAACTTCTGCTTCTTCATCTAGAGTCTATTTGATAATATATATTAAAATTATATTTTTATGTTGTATTTTCCTGCGCGATTAAAAGATCGTATACAAAGTATTACGTAAATCTATTAGGACAATAAATTGTGAACTTTCGACTCTTTTTATTTATATAGTAAAAGGTATTGTATTGTGTACGCATAGAGATTGAATAGGTTATTCAATAATTTCTGATTCAATCGTATTACCTGATCGAAGGTCTGGGAGGCTTTAAGTTTTCTATAGTAAGCATCTGCGCGTTTTTTGGTTGCCCTTGCGACTTCTTTGTTGACCATCCTCCAGAATACAAATACAGGATGATTAAAAAGCTCAGGTGGGCATTCTTTCAGCGGTGTTTTTCCCACTAAGATCAGACGTTTCAGTCTCTCCATTTCATCAAGCTATCAAAAGATTATAAATTGGTAAATTAAAAAAAATATATATTTAAAAAATGTGCTTTTATATATTTTAATTACATATTATATTTTAAAATGGGCGAAGTAATTTATTAAAATAAGTATGAAGGGAAAGATAAAACGAGAAGAAAATTTCTAGACTTCACTGATTATCTATTCGTAACTCGTGTAACTTACTAATGAAATTATTAAATTACAATGTAAAAGGAAAGACATGATAACATTATAATCATTGTATAATATAGTATATTTCCACCAGTATCTGACTGCAAATGTAAATATTCAATCTCTTCTATGAAAATTATTATAATTTTTGCTATATTGTAAAAAAATGCTACGTTAGTCACGTTTATCACGACGTTAGGCTAAGTAGAAATTAGTATTTATAGTGAAACGTTAACGTAGTACTTACGACTCTCGAGGAGATCCTTTTGTTAAGGTTTTCTTCGTTCACGGCGCGGATTCTTTCTTCCAGTTCCGTCATGAAGGTCTTGTCGGTAAGCCGCACAAGATTTGAACCCATATGCTTTTCAAGACGAGCTCGGACATGAGGATGCGTAAAGCTAAAAGAAACAAACATACAGTATATACTTTTACAGTGTACCGATCATAGTTAGATACATAGTTATCCGAATAATTTGGACCTATATTCTTTATATGCATAGATATATTTATCTTCTCCGTCTTGCTTACCATGGTGGCTGAAATTTTCTGCGACTCGTTTTGGACACCGAGAGTACGTATGTAGGACAAAATACAAAACCACTGTCGGAATGTTGAAACTACCAATGAAAAGTATTAGTAGTTTTGACGCTGAGCGACCGTGTCATAATAGTTGAGACCTTTATCACGGTACGCGGCAAGGCTGGCACGGTATGGCACGGCCGCCAACAATATCACATGTAATATATATATTTTCATGTAACGTGGTGTTCATACTTGACGGTTTTTGTTTGCAGGACAGTAAGTCAAATGAAAAGCAAGTCTAAATGAAAGGTAATTGAAATCGATAATCGGTTATGGAATGTCATTTTTAAGCTCTATCTATCCAAGTCATTAATTAATATAATAAAGTCCATATAAAACATTCTTTAATTATATATGTAGTTACAAACTTTGTGCAATAATTGCAAAAATGAAAGTCTTTATATATAGCCTCAGTACACAGCAATTCTATAGTAATGGATAAGTAACTGTCATTACTGTTGGTAGATAGCGAAAAATTAAAAGAGAATAAATATGTAAACGTATTAGAAATAATTGTCTTATTGTTAGTAAATTTGCATATATTTTTGTCCAAATACTGCTAGAAATTTAATTTAATAATTATTTATAAATTTATATTTTTTTGGAATATATTGTATGATGTAAGTAACAAAAAAGCGACGATATTGTAAGTCAAGTCGGTCTCCCTCTTAAGGTTTCGTGACTAAAAGTTTTTTGAACAACATACATGACGCAGAAATTACTGAGAATTTGGCCGCGATGTGGTGCATAAATTTTAAAATCATCATCATCGTTCTGTATTGATTCCAGATTCTTTTTATACGTATAATTTAGTCATAAAAGTTCTGTAAACTTTTATATAGCTTCACTTTGAAATTCTTAATTTTTACCGACACTAAAAGTATTGCCTACATTTTTTAATGTTTCTACATATAAACAAAGTACATATTAGGTATTTGTGCATTATTTATTACTTATACTTTATTTAGGCGGCGTTCTTTTTTATAATAATTTCAACATTTTCAAGAATCTTACAGCACATATTCTGTTTATATTATGAAAAGATATCAAAATTAAATAATCATTTAATTTTGTACTTATCTTTGAATAATATTATCACAGTCATAATATTTGTGATTTTTTTGTATAATTTACGTAATTCTGCACGTTTTTCACAATATTTACACTCCGCTCTGAGTATGTCATTAGGTTTTAATGGCCAATAGCTTCGCTACAGAATAGTGACATAAAACTAGACGAAACGCTATCAAGCCATCAGGCTACTATTGTTACGTTTAATATGGTTCATTAGCAACTTTGTGTACAGAGCCTTTATCACCGGAGGGCGAATAGGTAAATTGGGGCATGGCGGCCATTTATGGCATAAAGTACTTTGATAATAGACAAATATATATTAAGAAACTTTATAAATATTATAACATGTAAATCATATGTAGATTTGTTGTAAGTATAAGTTAAATGGAAGTACTTTTATTATTCACCCTTGCCTTTGTCTATTGTTATTTAACGCTTTTAGGGTGAATTAAAACGTGAATTTATTATCAATATCGGAGCCTTAACAAGTATGACAATTATATTTTAATGTGTGTAATTAATTTTATGTTTATTGCTACTATACAGTGAAATTATAGAGCATATTAACTAATTTGTGCAAAAATCAAATACAAAAAAAATACAAAAATAAATACTGGAAATCAGATTTAAAAATGCCAATAGAGATTGTTTTATTTCTAAAAATATTGACTGATATAGTCAGAGGACTATTTTACTCAATGACATATACTCGGAGTATGTATAATAAGATAAGTCTCGTAGTATTTTTTTTATAACTATAGCACACTACTACAAAAAAATATTAGTAGTAATAATTTCAACTTAATCCTCATTTATGCTATAATATGGTGGATATGAATTTCTTTAAAAATAAATATTTTTATAGATAACATCATCATGCTATTTATAGACATTTTAGTATTATGAAACATGATTAATATTTTCATTGCATTTAAGTTATCAGCTCATTGCTTTTACTGTGCTTGGTGGCAACAATATGTTTATAAAATAATAATATGTTATCGGTACATAGATAATACATTGTTTAAATATTTTTAAGCATTATAAAAATAACCTAAATATGTTATTTTGAATATAAATAAAATTATTGTAGTTCAGTCAATTTTTTTAATTATTTTTTTTTATTAATGTATATATGTATAGACCAAAAGGATATTTTAATGATTCTTACGTGGATCAATTATGTTTAATCTTTAGCAATTCATCTTAATGAGTTCAGAATTCAGATGTCGTGTAATCTAACAATGTCAAAAATAATTTTTCGGTTTTAGATTAAATTTTATTTGATTATATTTTTTTATATTTTTTTTTTAAGTTCCAGGAAATTAAATTACGGATTAAAATTTGTTTTTACAACTTTTAAAGTTTGTTGAACCAATTTAAAATGATTGTCATATTTTTTATAAATAATAAAGAATATTACCCGCCTAATGAAAAATGGAAATGTATAATTTTAATAACGAAATCAATTAATCTTTAACTAATGCAATAATTTTAAAAAACAAAATATCTGATTACCTCCGATATTGAATTTTCATCAACATTAATGCCGAAAAATTACGCACCTACACTACATTATTGAAAAAAAATTTATATTCGATACATATAAAAAATATCATATTTTGCTCGTAAAATTGAAAGAACAGTAGTGCAAAATGGACATTTTTTAAAGAAATCAATTGGAGCCAGCTCATAATTAGAAATAAGAAGTTATTCAGCGTGATAGACAAATGTTTTACGTTTATATATACAATAATGTATAGTGGGGTACCTCCGTGCGATTATTTTTTTTTATTAACAATTAATATAATGTGATGTAGAAATTATATGTATATCTTGAGAATCTGCTTGAGAATCCTATAGTAAAAATTGTGTTTATTTGAAATGAGAAGAAAAATTCCGAACGTGAACTTGAAAATCTATTACTTATATATTTAGGCAATTCTATAACATACAACATAGAAACAAAATATATTTTCAATGCTGCAGCACTGTGAGACTTATTAAAAGTGCCCATGAGAGTAGTTGGAAGAAGTTGATAGAGTTAGTTCGTAGAGTTCAGTGCAATCCCTTGGAAATGATTCTACCGCTTTTGTAAAGCCTTCTAAAATTGATTCATTCATTAATATTTTCAATCAAATTTATATAATAAAGACAAAAATTAATTGTCTAATTAGAAAAAGTTCAAAATTCCTAGAGATATTCGAGAAACTCGAGAAATCCTGGTAAAGAACTTTCGAGAAATAAAAAATCTTAATCTAGTCTTTTTAGATAGTTAACGCATTAAAAACAAATGGCGTAAGATTAATTATATAAGACAAATGTGGTAGTACTAATGAAGCTATTTATATTAACCACCGTTAAAAGTGTTTACATTGCGAGCAAGATACATAAGTGTGGTGTGCTTCTTGTTTACACATAGCCTAAATTATACGTGATGATACGTTTACCTCCACGTCATTCAGTTGACGTGTTTCCCACACAATCGTGCCATACAAACAAAACTCGATACGTGAAACTTAAAGAATGTTTATTCATTTCGACGACGAAACTTCCTTTGAATCATGAGTAATAAATAGCGCACATTTTATGGGTTGTTACGTTGATGCAGAAGTGTTTTATTGAAATACAGGGAAACACTGGTGGGGGAAATTGAGGCTATGCACAGTATATGATACTTTATGTATGTTTCAGCCTTAAACAAATCATAAAAATATCCAATACAGTGTAAGTCGTACATTTATACTAATATGCCTCATCTAATAAATTAATTATAACACAATAAGTCAAAAGAGTATGTATGTATGTCTTAAAATAGATAAAGAATGAATATATTCTATAGAATAGACACATTTAAAATTTCAGTAGGCCGTTAAACTGTCGGTAGTAAAACTGTAAAGCTGTGATATTTTTAAACCTATAAAACACGCGTCTCGAACTTTAAAGTGCTTCTTAAACACTACGTTCTATTTACTGTTTTCGCATCATGTTCAGTTATGGAATTTACACATAGTTTATTTATAATGTGTGAAGAAGAATTTATGCTAAGTATAAAATTATTGTTGTCGATTAAACCGGATTTATCTTAGGCCTAAAAATTTACTTACGTTTTAATGGAGCAGATGGGATATTATTAACAAGTCTATAAACAAATGTTAGTGTTATGTAGTATATTACTCGATAATGTAAGAGCAATTTATAGTTAATTAAAACTTTGTGTACAAATTTACGATAATCTAAGAAAGTGTTTACACCTGAACTACATGTTGCTTTGATTCGGATTGTATACAAACAACAGACTAGTTTCTTTTACGAAATTATCATAATTAACTTATCTGACTAGAAAACAATATTACAACAAATTGTTTACTCGTATAATTAAATATGTACAGCATTTTAAGTTATTAAGATATAGTCGACTTGAAAGTGAATATTACTCACTTTGTTTGAAATTTGTAAAATAAGCCAAAAATGTAATAAATGAAACCTAATATATTTGTATATTTTGGAATATTAGGCACCTGTGTGAAGACTTGGTTCTAGGAGATTCTGTATTAGAAGATTCCAAAGATGTTTCTTCATAGTCTCCAGTTGAAGTCCGCCTACTGCGTCCTGCTAGAAGTTCGATGGTGGTCCAGAAAGTGCTCTCTGAGGCGTTCGACGAAGTCCGCTGCATGATTGCTATGGGCTATATCACTGCATGTTGCTACACTCGAGTTCAAAAGTGCAATGACTGCTGCCGCCATTGCCGCCGTTAGTCGCTACCACCCTAGCCCTCATGGCGCCCCACGTGTCACACGCGAACATTAATCTCACACCCCAAACCCATCGCGGATATTTTTCCTTGCAATCAATCAAATTTGTTTACAATATATTTGATTAAATGTTTAGAAAAGAATTAAGTAGTCCACATCCTTTGATATCTTAAAATATATATGTCTATTTGAATACTAAATAAATATTTACACAAATACTTATTTACATATACAATTATATTATCTATATACCTAATATATAGATATGTTAAGAATTTATTTTTAAAACTAATTTCATATTATTATTGATATTTTTTATACAACATAACACCAAAATCGTTGAAAATTCGTTTGATGCGTCACGCTTGTTTAAAAAGCTCGACCGAGAAGTGACCCAGATGGCGCGAATGTCGCCAGCCCCGACCGGGTCAGTTGTAGCTAAGGTCTTTTGCATTACAGAAATAATACAAAGTTTTTATTTATTATTCACTGACAGATATTTATTGAGCTCATTTAGGCAAAGCGGTACTAACTTAGAAAAGTGGAAGCCATATTTGATTACATAAGGTCTTTAAAGTGCTTATAGTCTTAAAGTAACTTTAGATAAATAGAGAAAACATGATATTATCATTATTGTTTTTGCTATCTTTTTTTTCCTATCATAGTACTATATGTATAGAATATGGTGGCAATCATCAGTCAAAATCATGTTTTTATAATCTTACTTATCTGAGTGATAATTAAGTTTTAAGCGACGCGTGCTGATGTTGACGACGCAGATATTTTACGTTATACGAATAACTCCTGATAATTTTGTTATTCTAAGGTCCTCAATAAGACATGTTCTTAATATTGATAGTAAGTCACGTGTTGAGTATAGTACAAATATAATTATAATTTAATACTTTTTATCATAAAACATGACGCTAGTGTAACAATAACCTCGTACGACATTTTATGACACTTAGTGATGATACCGTCAACACGGAAGAAGATTTGTGTATTTAATATATAAAATCTTAAATTTAATTTCCTAAAACCGAGAATATAAATAGAAAATGTGTACTCACGCATATTGTATTATTTTTGCTTGCCACCATCGAGGTAGATTTGGTAGCTGAAACCTTTTCATTTTTTTTCTTCCCGTTTCTCCTTCCCCAGTTTCATCTTCACCTTCGACCTTATTCAAGAAACATGGGTTTATTTAATTTATACAGGGTTAAAAAATATTTTTATAAATATCTACTTAGTATCTGAAAGTTATAATTAAACCCAACAAAATGTTTTGTTTGACCTCTTAATCCCATCATTTAACATGAACCAATTGTGGTTATATATAATAATATAAATAAGATTATGTATATTGTTAAAATATTTACATTATACAACTTGGTAATCACATTTTTGTTTTGATAGCCAAGGTTAAGTCTCTTTAACTGGCAATTTTAAGCGTAATTTTTGTATCGTAAAATTAAGTTTGTCAATTTTTATCAATTTATGTTATATTTTCCTCAACAAAAAACCTACAATTATAAATTTGGTCCGCGAGTATTACTTGCACTTGCCCATCTTTTTTGACATTCAAATCTTTCTTATTTCAATTTATTCATACTATTTATATATAAATACAGTATTATATATGGTACATTTTGCGTATTTATGTAGGCACTTATGTAGGTAATATTACCTACTATACCATGTGATAAATGATTTGGTATTTGTAATGAATCAAACTGATAATGTTATTGTCGTATAGTAGCTTTTCGCACAAGCCAGAGACATTATAACTAATTTACTGTTTTAAGCGACCGCTATGGGTTAGATACCTACTTGGAGAACTTAAATATTTCAAGCTCTTCGTAACAAGATGATAATATATGGAAAGGGAACGGACAGTCTTTTCTGCACAGGTTTTTTTTGTCTACTCTGCTTTTTTTGTGTACAAGCGGAGTAAAGCGTGATGGTAATGCAATTTATCAAAAAATAGATAAAAGTGCCTAATTTAACTTAACAAGTATTAACAGATTTTGAATTAAACAAAAAGTAATAATTTTAAATTACATATTACGAGTAATTTCAGAGGAGTGGCAGCACCGTATTTTCTCAGGGTGTAATGGAAAGTCTATTCATTGTCTTCAGTCGATATATGTTATATATGTCATGTCATGTCGATATATGTTATAGTATGTTAGCCTATGTAAATTTCAATTTTTTATATAAGCTAAAATCTTTTTAAATTGTCTTAAAATAGAAACTGTATTATTTTCACTATAATGTCTACCTGTATCTTAACTCTTTTGTCTTTTTCTTCCCTCTGATTATTATCAGCAGCATTGTTGTTATCCATATTCATTAATTAATTAATGTTTTAAAATTATTTTCACTTAAAATTTTGATTATTTGGATGGTTAAAGCGCAATTTACATAATTTTTATTTCACTATAATTTAGATTTCAATACATAATCACAGTAAATTTATAACCTAAAAAATATTTAAGTATGTATGAAATTATGATAGATGCATATTGATGTCAATTAAAGTGTTATATAGCCAGCAATAAAAAAGGTTTTATCTGTACTTTAATTTAACCTTTTCTACGTAACACTAGGCCAATTCTGGGGTCGGGAGAATTGCTAATTACTTTAAATTTAATTGATAACAATATATTTAAATAAATATCAATTTTGAAATGACAGAAAGACCGTTCCAAATAAGGCTTATAAATGTTACCTAAAATAACGAGGCATGTGAAATAAAAGCTGAAAAAGGATTGAGTTTCATCACTTAGCAAGCAATGTTTCTAAATGGGTTAAAGTGGCATATATAATAATATTTGAACAGCTTTTTTACTACTCCCATAAAGTGTTTGCATAATTTGTCACTAGGGCCAACACATATTGCCGGCTTTAAGTATGAATTGTGTAACAAGGTTTAAATTCATTAAAAGAAATATAATATATATAATTCCCCAAAATTAATTACAAATTAAATAAAAAGGTAAAATATAACCTGTCATAGTTGTACATTAACTAAAACAAATATTTTGTATGAACACATAATTTAATTTTTATTATTGCAAAGCAACAGTGATGTTACAGGTTCCTGTTCATCTTGAAAAGTTTTCCATCGTTTTCTTATTTCTGGTTCAACTGGTCCCCAATGAATACTTGGTTTTGACGATTCTTTTATTCTCTGAAATAAGAGAAAGTTCTTAGAAAAAACTAAGGGAAAGTCTTAGTTTTCCATGTTGATGAGAATATTTGTAAGATGATGAAAATTTACATTACCAATAATTCCATAATAAATCTATTTTAATAAATTAAACTTATTGAATTATTTTACTGTGATATGATTTCTTTACAATTCACTGAAATATTAAGCTCTTTGTATAATAAAAAGTATAATTTTATTACCAACCTGTTTTAATGACCCTTTGGCTTTGTAAATCATTTTCCCCGCGTAAATTGGGATACAAATCACAGAGACAAGAGCAACAAACCATCCAGCCAAAGTTGACGTTTCTCGTAATGAGTATATTGTTATTATCTGTAATAAACAAATATATTAATTATTAAAGGTAACGAGAAAGATACAAAAAGCGTTATTCTTTTCGTGATTTGTCAATAATTGATCAAGTATTTTTTTTCTTAGTTTGAAATTAAGTAGTGTATAAATATTGTAATATCACCGATAGTAACACTGGTATCAAATATCTCCAAAGTAGTAACCAAATAGGTTTTAGAGGTTTGCCGGTCATAAATTGCATATCTAAGGAAAACTTTTTGGGTCCATATGTGTACACAGCTGCTAATAGTTCTAGGCCACACACGACAGGTACACATGCGATTGCAACATGAGCGTCTAAAAGACCAATTACGTGTAGCCCACCCTGGAATTTAAACACGAAAAACTTTAAGAAAAGAAACATGAGTAAGAATTGAATTATTTTTACGTGACCTATAATGCCAAAGAGTAATCTAAATAAATCGTTTTGAAACGTTTTCAATTTAAGGCGATATAAAGGAAATGGAACAGTCAGATTGATCGTTCACACGTGAAGTGACAGTAGTCGATGATTTTATTGGTTTCAATAGGTGTTCCATATATGAGAATAGATTGAATTACCAGCTGGTGATGATAGTTTGATTTGATATGGAAATAGCATTTGTACCCATTTGCATTTAACTGTATGACCTTATTCATATGTAGTTTTGTGTAAAACGCTTACTTAAGAAAATTTATAGATGAAAATCTTTAGACTTTTGAAGCTATATAACGTTACGACTAACACTTTTTGACTAAATATCAAGCAATATTATAAGGTTATTACTTGTTAATATATATATACTTTCAATCTATTGTATTATATAGGGTCGTTTATCTTGGAGAGTATAGTAGTATATGTATGAATTCAACTTCCAATTGTTAACAGTATAATTGCAATGAAAAAGATTAAATCATTCAGTTGGGTGTTTTACTGCGCTGTTAAACTTTTAATACTGGAAAACACGCGAGCGTATTATTAAGGAAGTAAATATTGATAGCAACAACGTATAGTCGTATAGTCTTCTTGTATAGTGAGAGACATTTTATTATAGCTATATGAGGTTGAAGAATATTTATTTCTCATAAGAATACAATTCGCTTACATGAGAAACTAACACATAACACTTAATACAAAAATAACATAGGTACATTGCAAGGAAATATTTTAGAGTAAATAAAATATTAATTTTAGTAAGAAAAAAAAATAAAGAACTTTACGCGGCAAACAATGAAAAATATTTCTCATTACATTAAGGGATATAAGTTTTGACCTAATTTTTTATATGAGGTTTCTATGTCATTCTACTATCTAGAATCAGTCCTAAATATTTTTCGTCTTCTACTTGAGTTAATTTTTCATTATTAATACTTAGTCGTGTTTTATGGGATACCTTTTTATTTTTTGCTAAAAATACTATATAATTAGATTTAGATGCGTTAACTGTAAGCAAGTTGGATTGAAACAAAATATTTAACCGCTATAAATCCTCTTGAGCATCGTTCATTATGCTTTCTAGATCATTTCCATAATAGAAAATAAATGGGGTCAAATTTAAACAAAAATTAAAGATGCTTGATTTACTATAGGAAAATAAAATGCTATTTTCTTCATAAATTATTGTTAAATAAATACAAAAGATTATTAGTTTGCTATTTTTACTTACCTCAGTATTACATATTATAGAAAGGCTAAAGAGAATGAAGCAAGTCAACAGTGTTATCAATTTTTTTCTTGGACGTAAGTGCGAAAATTCATCCAAAATTCCAGCTATAATAGCCTCAATTGTAACAAACTGAAAGAAATTCATATTTTAAATTTGGTACAATATTTAGTTAATGAAAATAAATGATTTTATTAAAAACCTACCATTGTATCGATGCCAAGAAAAAATAACATTACAAAGAATGTTATTGCCCAAAAGTTAGGAGCGGGCATCATAGTTACAGCAGTTGGGTAGGTCACAAAAGCTAGACCGGGGCCTGCCGCCGCCACCTGTCCGACCGGCACCTTGGCACGTTCCGCTGCAAACCCTAACACGGAAAACACTACAAATCCTGCCCATATACTTGTACCGCTGTTGACGAGTGGAATTATTATTGATGGTCTGAAAACAATTTGTTAATTAATTCGGAATCATAACGTAAAATTATATATTTTTACATATATGTAATTATAAATACAAACCGCAAGTTATCATAATGAAATTCGTTAAAACTTGCCATACTGACTAGTCCACCCCATCCAGGTCCTAGTGAATAGAATATTTGTGTGGCTGCGTCTGCCCAAACCTAAAATGGATAAAAAATATTCTAAAATAAAATAAATAAAAATGTTCTAAAATTGATAAAATTAAACACATTTTATTTGTAAATATAAGTAAACTTAGGTGTATTTATAATTTACTGTCTTCACGCTTTATCTCGCACATAGCGAGGTAGGCAAAAGGAACTGCAGGAAGTGTTAGGACACTCCGTTCCCTATTTTCCGCTGTTTTGAATCATAGCGTGTCGAATGGTGGAACTCAACACCGTGCTATGCCCATTTACCAGAGCGATGAAAATGGAAAAATCCATCTTCCCCGATTGGGAATCGAACCCACAAACTATCGCGTTTTAACGCGACGGTTTGTGCTTATTTATTTTTACGTCTTTAAGTGAAGAAAAATCTAAAAAAGTAAAAAAATATTTTTCAAGAATGACAAAAATTAGAAATAATCAATCGTTTTAAAATTTTATTTTTTTATTAAATAACATGATGTAACTATGACGATGTCTATTTACCTTTGGTTTAGCCAACTGACTCCAATCCGGAACAACAAAATAAAGTATACCCTGCCAAGCCCCAGGCAACGTTATGCCTCTTATAAATAGGGCACAAAGTACCACATACGGAAACAAAACTGTGAAGTACACGATCTGTGGACATAAATAGATTTACGAGAGGTCCACTTTCAGAAAAATAAGTACACTGGCAGTTTTCCAGTTATAGTATTTTCCTGAACGTGTATTTACTTTACCAACGCTTTTGACTCCGTTACAAATGCAAAAATACACAAGCACCCAGCAGATCACGTTGCTCCAAAATACTGGCCACACTATACCTCCTATATGGCTTAACCCAGGAGACATATTTAGTAGACGTATGCTGTAATCGAATAAAAGTAAAGTACATGAAATGTTTGTGTAAATAATTTTATGACAAATAAAACTTACTGAAAAAACTCATCTTGTGGTGTAGCAACTGTTCCGTTAGCTGATAAACTGTGATTTCCAGTAATCTTGAAATAAAATAACACTTCTTATATTTATAATCTTAAGTTATAATACATGATTACGTTATGTAGACATGTTACCTCTAGACATTTATCAGTATTCCATGGATTGTCACAGCTCTGCCAAGGTAATGGTGAGCTGAACGAGTGATATATGTATAGTACGGGATAAGCCATTATGGTTGCGAAATATATTACTGCTATAACATTTAATATTATTACCGCATATCCCGCACCTGAAATAACACACGTAATAAATAAAACGATTATTATATAATATATAACGATTTATGATTAAAAATATCATTAAATTGAACTCTAATCAAACACTAATAGGTTATTTTTCATAAATATTTATTTCTTCAACATCACAATATTTAAAAAATAGATTGAAATCGGGGAACGAAGTGTCTCAATACTTCTGATCTTCCTTGTTGCTAATTTCGCACGTCAACCAGAAGGGAGAAAATTTTCAATAATATTTGTAGTTCGTTAGTACCTTTAAATAGTGGGTTAATGTTGAATACTGAAATACATCCAGCACTTGCGAATTGTCCTAGTAATGTTTCTAAATATACAAGTGGAATGCCACATGTTATTAGAGTTAGCAAATACGGGATGAGGAATGCGCCTGCAGAGAAAAGAAAATGAGAACATTACAAATTATGAACACGTATAAGCAGAAATATATATTTCAGTTAAAACGAACAAATATTTAATTATAATCAGAAATACTTACCACCGCCATTTCTGTAACATAGGTATGGAAACCTCCAAATGTTTCCAATACCGACTGCATATCCAAGACATGATAGTAAATATTCCAGCTGGCTGCCCCAGCGCTCATGCTTCTCCTTCGCCATTCATACGCAACTAACTTATACAAATGTATGTGTATCAGACCCTATCACGATCTACACTGACCAATCGACTAAATTGAGGATATATTCAATTACTTTACACATCTACATACAAAATTGTCTTTGATGGTTGAAAACAGAACGTGTATTTTTGTATACACTAAATATAAACTATAATTTAGTAAATTTCTAACTGTTCAATGACACGACGATTTAAACATAACTGACCTATTTGTTATATAAACATATGTGTGTGAATCACTACATATTATTAAATAAGTCCTCTGTCGTGTCTGTCTGTCTGTCTCTTTGCGATATACCCGAAAACTATTGGAGAATAGAATTTTCTTAGTTTTCAACCACACGAAGCATGATCCCTAAGAAAAGTTTAAGTGTATTACAAGTTTAGGTTGTTATGTTTAGATTGTTACGATATTAGGTCAACATGTTGGAAAAGATGTTTGCCAAATTTCCTCAAAAACGCTACCAATACCTATAAAGCTGTAACAAAATAATGTATGGTGGAATTGTTTTAGAAAGAGGGACAAACAGCACATAGCGATAGTATAGGTCTGTCCAAGTATAACCATGTGGGTTATACTTGGAGGACACACAACATTGTTTTGCTTTTATATACTTACTTATATTCATCGGTTGTTTATGAAATTATTTTTATCAATACAATACTAATCCTTAAATGATATTTTTACGAAAAAAACGAAGAAATAAGTGTCGTAGGTATAAAAACAGTTTATTTAGCAGGTAAAACTGTAAACAGGTTGTAACAGCTAGTGGTAAACAAAATGCAATTAAGACAATTTTATATTGAATAAGCAGTAAGTATGTATTTTATATGTAAACGCTCTTTATACAAATACAATTACAACATGTGTAACAAATTTGGCTTATATAAACGTGCCATGGTCGAAAATTAAACTAAAAATGTTTAAAATCCACAACAAAATTAACAGTTAAAGACATTTTCTGTAAAGTTTTAAGGACGCAAAGTATCAATCCCAAATCCAAAATGGCAAGTCATAACTTCAGGTGGGAACTGTTTTGCTGAGGTTGGATCAGAGTCAGATTTTCCTTTGGGAGTTTTTGGTGCTGCCATTGTATATTGTAATACCTGAAAAAAGTACTTAATACATTTAAAATTGTAAATTTCCTTACTATTTTCATTTAGAGTTTTAAATTAATTCTATTACTAATAATTTTATAACTATTGATTTATGCATAAAAGCTACAAATATTTATTCACCTGAGTCAACATTTATTTTAAATATGAATAATTTTTAATTTTATGTCAAATAAAATATAATATATGGTATTATAGTTACTGAAAGATCACCGTCTCCCCAGTGAATAGCATCATTAGTGTTTAGCGACTCGTCCCAATGAAAGTGTTGCGATGGCTGACTCCAGTCCGGTTGTCTCAAGGCGCAATTAATGGTGGCCAAAGTCACACGTTGCTCTCCCGGCTGCTTAAGATACTGAGAACTTTTCTTATCAGATTTACTTTGCTTCCCCACTGTCGTCTGTAATTTATTTACAATTTTTTTTTCAATAAAACTGTTTATTTTATTGTGCTATGTATCTCTGTAAAAATTTTGAGGTAAAAATAACCAGACCTTTAAAGACCGGATTGGAACGGAAGAAAAACTAATGTGAAGACACAAAGTATCCCTTTTTAATATGACATACACATTACAACTCAAATTGGTCGCTGGTTAATATATATAGAAAATATTAAAGTCTATACTCCATAGAATCATATTTGAAGGGACTGTTTATCTCATTATATTATTACTAAACTTACAAATAGTACACATGCTGCTATATACTACATACCACAGTATATATTAGTCTAATAGTTATAACAGTTCGGAAAGTGTCCCTTAGTGCTGTAAGATTTGGACAAAATATTTTGATTGTTGGCTCTTGAAAATTCATTATTTTGTTCCATTGTACGTGGTTGCTTTCGAATATTTTGAAATGTAAAATCTCACGAGAGTTTTTGGCCGTCAATTGATTATATATATCCGACTCATGCACCGAAGTTGAAGGATCTAAAAATTTAAATGCTTATTGGACAAATTTTACTTAGGTATATTCTATTTACATTTTATGTGAAATCTCCATGGATATATTTATCTTCACTTCTTGTTACGAGTTCAGAGGGTACTTATTAATTACATTATACTACTCCCATTTTTCGTTTATTAAAAGTGGCAATGTAGAGGCATCAGACCTCGTATTTTGGGAGACGAACTGCTTAACCTTAACGAATAATAAGATAGGGTCGTAATAATCATAATTATCAATTAGTAACTACTATTGCTTTAGTGGGACGTAAACCCATAAACAGAAAACATGATAGATTGTCTGTAAAAATATGTTTTAGGAATTTAATATATCTATGTTTATATATTATACGATACTACGACAATAAATCTGTGAATACACTTTGTTCTCTATTTTTAAGACGAATTCGAATATTATTGTGTTGAGTGGCAGAACTCAGCAGTATCTATAAAGAAGGAAAATTAAAATATGTAATTTCTCTGAGCGGGGATCAACCTCTAATAATTTCATTTACAGTCAGATGCTGTTTCATTACGCTTCGATTGTCATATATCAAACGTACGGCCATTGTGGCCTCATTATCTAATAACATAATCATTATTATAAATTGCGGCGACTCATCAATCAATTATTAAATTTTATTGAGTAATTTAATTTCTTTACCGACAGCCAATTTGCTTTCTACAAACGAAGGCGTTACTTTAGTCTGTGGCCATATATCGTCCTCCGGTATCGGTAGCATTTCTATTAATGAATCGTTGTTACGGAACATTAGAAAATTTCTTCTAGTTGAATCCAGTAATGGTAGTTCTAATTCCACGTGAAACGCTGTCGTTGCACCCTTAAAGTATTTTAAAATAATTTCATATTATGTTAATGAGATTGTGTTAATTTATTGTAAAAAAAACCGGTCAAGCGCGAGTTGAACTCGCGTGGAAAGGGTTCCGTACACAATATAGTGAAATATTTGAAAACGTTTTTTCCCTAAAAACATTTTTTATCGAATTTACCATTTTATTTTCAATTTATGAAATCCTTATAGGTTTTCCTGTAATCTACAAGCCATAAACTATATTCAGTATTTTTTTCAAGTTTTTCGGCCTACTAGGTTCGGAGATTATTATTCCAAACTATTTATTTTAAAAAATTAAAAACAATATATTCGAGATCCTGATAACAAGCCTTTTCATTTGCTGCCAATTCATTTCAACATTATATTTCAGCAAACTTCAATGCATTGGCCTTCCTAAATGTGGATATGAAGAAATACCATGAGTAAAAATTGTAAATTCTTCGGAAATTTGAATTCAAAAGAGTATTTTTTAAACAAATATTGTAAGATCACTCGAAAATAGGGGAATGTGTCAAAAGTCTATAAATATATCTATTAAGTATATATTTAATTTATCGATTGTAAAAAACAAACAATACCTTTTCAGGTTTGGGTGGCGGTGGAACGGACATAATTCGAAAGACGGTGAAGTTAAAATAAGCACTCCGTAATTCATCGGGATGAGGATCTAGCGGCTCTACAAGCCTGTCCGTTGGAAGAATTTCTCGTCTATCCAACCATTGCAAGCGAGGCAAGCGCATAAAAACTGTTCGAGCATATGCTGCACACACCTAGAATGATTTTATTTCATATATTCCTTTTCATATACTAATAATGCTAAGACACAGTGATTTATCTAATTTATAATGCTAGAGAGACAAGTAGACTATAAAATGATATTTTTTCTAAAATATGAGATTATTTATTATATCTTAACAAGCATATGTAAAAATTTGTAAATATATGTTAAAATTTCAAATTTAGTATTTACAGTGAAAAATATTAAAATAGCGCCATCTATGCGCTTTACATTGCATTTCATAGATACAACAAATGAGTTGACCTTCGGCGGAACAAAATCAGTCCGCTAACAAAAAACAAATTAATATTGTTAACAGCACCATCTACATATGACATTTAGTACTAAATGGTAGAGACCGTACAGAACATGGATTTCCAACAAGTTGTAATGAGACGAGATTCGGAAGCCGTGATAAAGCTGTTAATACATTTTCCAGGTCATAGATGTCATTATCAGACAAATCTAACACAGTGAGCTGTGTGGGCAACTTAGCTAATTTATCCACATCATCTGTAAATTATACGTTTATTAAATATTATTAGAGATTTTCACAAATTAGTTAATTCTTAAGCTAACGTTATAAAGTCATAATTTAACATAATTCCGATACATTATTTGAATTGAATTTTTATTTTTTTAAGTTATTATCGAAATACGTGAAATATTAAACCAAATATTGCCAACAAGACGTCTCATTATCATATCTTCATCATAAGGAAGTTAAAGAGGAATTTTGTTTCTACTAAACGCGTATTATTTACTAACCATTTGATAAAATGTTTCTAGCTAATCCTAAATAAATCAAATTAGGCAAATGTTCGGCAAATTTATCCACGCTGGTAATGCCATTAGTCTGTAGTTCTAGGATTTGTAATCCCTGAGGAAGGACGCTCGGATCCACGTCAGTGATGTAATTGCCACATAGATTCAGCATTATTAGATTGAGAAAATCTTGCAATCCACTGTCCAACTCTGTCATCTATTCAGAAAATACATTACAATTTTTAAATGATTAAAATTGATATCTACATTTTAATTTTTTTAAACATACTTTACTGTCCATCACTCTCAAAACTGTGACACATTTTAAATCTCTTCTTAATCGATCTCTATCATTTTCTTGTACAGCACGTTTTATTAATTGAGTTAGATTATCCGTCAACGAGTTACGGTTACGGAAGCATATTCTTTTTTCTTCATTTGAAAATTTCTCATTATCCCATAAAACCATAGGAAGTATTATTTCCCAATGCTCTTGAAGACTAAAATTAGATTTTTCATCAAGAAAGCCACATAGGATACTATTCTTTATTTTATTCTGTAGAGCTTTTGAAAATGACAATTTTGGAATGTTATTTCCTAAACATTTATTTTTATGATGTCGTGCGGCTTCTTCTATCAGAGTCCAAGGTATTCCAGTTTCAATTCGTTCTTGGAACCCTAAAGGCAAGATTTCAATTAAATTGTAGACACTAAAGTTGATGTTTATATATTATAAAATTATATAAACACAGTATATAAGTATATATAAAAAATAATCACATAATAATATGTAGTAACAAAACAAATATTTAACGGAGCGATGAATAATTTTAACTTGGAAAATTGTCATTTTTGTACTATGACTATTCTATGGAAATTTTGCTGTCTTCAGAAGCAACTAGAAACGTTACCTTCTACTGCGTCAGTAGGGACAAAATTAAGGCTTAAGTCACTGATATTAGGTCGTACAACTTGTGTTAAGAGCTTTTTGGTTGCAATTTCTTTAGATTTTGGCGGCATTTTACGAATGATGTAAACTTCAAAACATGTTAGTAACTAAAATAATGATTTTGTATAGATAATAATTTTGTATATATAATCCTTTATTTGTATACAATGAGGTTTTATATTATTAAATTAATATAATACTCTATTATAAGAAAAATAATTAAAGATTTTTTTTAATAAGTTGTAGTTTTTTGTAAGTATTGTTATTATTCTATTGATTGAAGAATCAATTCCATGAATTTTGTTTCCTTATTAATGCTTTACTTGTTTAACTAGGTAATTTCCATGTGCCCACGTGGAAGTGTCGTTAAAGCAGTATTACCTACGACTTAGTATTTTAATAGTTCATCGATAGACGTCGCTACAGTAGCATTTCATATATCGATGATGGCGGTATTCGCGATGCATGGGCGCCAATGTGTGCGTCGTATTTTAAAACTGTGTTACTAATTCCGTCATGTGTGCGACCAACAGAGACTGAATGTGTTTAATTCATTTATTTAACCAGCTGCCTATTGCTCGCATGTCGATATTGCTCGACGTTTTTATTTTTAATAATTTACGTGGATTATTTACTCAAGTATATCAGTGTGTGTTAAGGTTGACAATGACATTAGTTATCTATAATATAGTGCGCGGGAAATTCAATTTACTTTTTAAAATTTTGTACCCATTATGTGAACTTAAATGTTTTTTGCACAGTGCAATAGATTTACGCGAGACATTTTGTTGAGTGAAAGTTGTCGGAACTAGTGGACTTGTTGACATTGTTGGACTGCGCACATTGATGCCCTTGCATCATTGGCAATATACCATATATGCTGAGAATTTTATTACATTCTTCTGTAGGCATTTTGTATGCATTATATACAAAAAATCTAAAATAAGGTAATTAATTTCATAAATTTTATTTCTTTAACAAAAATAAAATCGATTTTATAACAATTTCTTATAGGAAAACTTTCACTTGCACGCATCAATTAAATTTTTTATATATTTTTCTTTCTCTGTCATAAGGTAAGAAACTACAGGCTGCTAGGTCTACCATTTAATATTTTCGAAGTTACGCATACCAGTTTGTTTGACCATTTACTTTTGGACAACAAATTATAGACAAACAGTAGAGTTACACTGAATGGTTATATGAAAAAGTTAGTAAAGCCGACTATGACGGGGCTTACTGAATTTTATCGCCGACTATTGTAGTCGGCGAATTGTCGACTATTCAGTTCCTTACTTTGTTTGTATTTCTAAATAAAATGTATTACTTTAAATACAAAATTTATTGGCTTCTACAATTCTAATATTTCGGTCGATCTTTATCGCAGAAGGTACTATAAGACCATTTTGTCAAAAGATTTTTCAATTATTCACATATTACAAATAGTTACTCGGCGGGCTAGCCGCCTTTATACAATCAAGTAGTTGGCTCGTCGACCGAAATCATAGTCGGCAGATGTTTACTAAAAATATATTAATTTTAACCCACCAACCATCACATTTACGTCTATAAACGCGATGTATTGGGGGTTCGATCCCGGGAACAATGAATTTCATTTTCATTTTATTTCATTTTCATTTTCTTCGCTCTGGCAGCTAGGCAAGCGCAGCGTTTAAATTCGCCATACACAATGTCTCGAACGGCGGAGAGTGGAGAACAGTTCCTACGGTTCCTGCAGTTTCCTTTGCCCACACTGCTATGTGCGAGATAAAGCATGAAGTTAAAAAAAACACCTGAAATAAAGTCCATATTGTCACTACTTTCACTAAGTAGTACCGATAAGCTATGTTGCCCCGAGATGTTGTTATACACAGATAAATAACAACAGTTTTATTTTATATCTTCACGCTTTATACCGCACATGGTAGGGTGGCAGAGGGAACTGCAGGAACCATAGGAACAGTTTGTTGCATTTCCATTTCTCGCATATCAGTCTACTCTTTCCTTTTGTTGTAATGAAGTCACTGGTTTAAACCATCAACGTTCTCTACTTTTAATTTTTATTGTAGGCTTTTTGTAGCTAAGTTGGCCACTTTAAGCTCTACATAAGATATTTAAGATTTTAGATTTTCTTTATTTATAAAAATGGAAGATGATAATGGAAAAAAAGGAGAATGTTACGAATTTGAGTATTTTTTTGTTATAGTATTACTTGTATGGCTGAATTACTCTTGCTAATTCTATTATGTTCTATACAATAGTTTTATCAAATTTACAATACTTTACCTTTTTCTTAGGCATTACTGCTATAATATAAGAAACAAGCGTCATATAACAAAGTTTTTACAAGTATATTCCAAGTGATAGAAAGCTTCCAATCGTCTTCTGTATATTACTTCAAATAATTACTTTAAATAATAAAAAAATAGGATAATTTTGTATTTTAATATATAGCGAGTATATGACGCTTATCAAACCTTAAAACTTAAAATCCCAAATACACCACACCAGAGGGCATGATACAGTATCCACGGCAGTACGCGAGGCAACTCAGAAACCGTTGGCGGTAGTTGGATATAATAATTATATCAAATGACAGACGAATGCCACCTCAGTCTATCCGTGACCACAGACTAAGTAATGCTGAATTTTCGAAATGTCGGGTTTCCAAAAAATGTCAATATACGCGAATAAACCGTTTTGTTTCAATAAAAATTGTTTTATTTAAAATATATATAAATCGCGAAAATTAAAGATCATTTTGCTATTGTTATATTAAAGTAAGAAATACTTGTATATACATGTAATTTAAAGTGAAACAGTATACTGTTCCACTTCAGCATAGTCTTCAATAATTTAATCTCGTTTCTACACATGTCTATTTGTTTGCCCTTATCGAAGCAGATTTTAATCTTTGAAATATCTACGACACCCACAGATACAAATATATATCTCTGTCTTTTAATGCAAACCAAACATTTTCCTCAGTTACGGTAAATTAAAAGTGGATACATAGGTATTTACGTACCGAGACATATGGGCATTTTTTTAAATATGCACATGTGTATTTGTGTGCCGCATCTTATTCGTTATTGACTTGATTTACTAAATCGAATTTATGAGATATTATTTTTATAAAAAATCGATTATATGTAAATTTATCTATTAGGATAATTATATTTCTTCGATTTATTTTTAAATATGTTTAAATTAATATGCTTTAAAAGTGAAAAAAATGGCTTACAGTCGTTGTATAAAATATGTTACAAATATATTTTATCGAAATCTAAAATTAAAATTTAAAAAAATATAATCGTGTTTATTTACGACCGTGAAACTATAATTTTAATCATACTTATATATAACCTTTATATACAAACGTTATAAATAAAATAATACAATAACAAAACAAATCACTACATAAAATAATTTAAATATTTGCTACAGTTATAAATCATGGCGTTTACAATGGAAGAAGGAGGATTTGGTGTTGGAGACTATGTGGCTTTTGGGGTGCTCTGTGCGTCATCGTGCGCCGGTGGCGTCTGGTACAGCGCGGTGGGTTCCCGGAGCAAAGCCATTTTGGATATCAAAGATTACTTGCTCGGAGGCAAAGCGATGTCTACGTTTCCAGTCGCCATGTCACTGATAGCCAGGTACTAGTCTTCTTGCTAAAACAAATAATTAACTATTTAGCTATTTAAATTACCCTTATCTAATATTTAAATTAACTATATATGTTATTAGTCTATTTAATTAAAATAAATTAAATCTATTTAAAGAAAAATAATTTTAAAAAATGCTATCAAGTAATATTGTATTGCATATTTATTGCTTTAATGTATAACTATTTACTACGTACTATCCATACTAAACGGTGTAATTAAATGATACGGTTTACTAATAGAAATAAATATTTTCAGTAGTTTCTTTCCAAAAAAATATTTAAAACTAAAAATAATACGTAACGATTGATATTTAATTACGATATACCCAATGAATTCGATATATGTGGATCGATTTAATGGAAATCAAAGACTGATAAACAATTCTGAGAGTAATTTATTCGTATTATTCCGATAAGATAAGAATCTTACATAGGCTAAAGAACGTATCTGACTTGCAACAATTTATTCTTAAAGACAACATTATTACTTTACTATTGAAAAGTACTCTTACGTGGAAATCGTAAATCAACTAAAAATAAAAAATGTCCCTTGCAACTCAGAATAGCATTAAAATATGAATTGCAATCCGCAATTTCATTTATCTTTTAGTCTTACTTACTTACTTCTATGTATTGATTAAAAATATTTTTTTAGCTATAAGCTTATTTTACATATGACAGGATAGTCAAAGAGAATCAAATGTTAACAACAATGCGTCACCTACTTCTCGTTCAAAGTTGATAGGCAGTGAGTGACTTAGCCCAACGGAACATTGTTTTACTAGACTGAAGGAATGAAAATAATTAATTGCGCAGTGGGGATCGAACCCATGACCATCGTGTGACACCGCGAACAGTCAGACGCTGTTTTACGATGATCAATTAAAAATGACATCATTAACATTGTCGTTAGTGTCATAATGAAGCAATTCCTAGTATTCTTATAGTATATATTGACGATAATATTTTCATCAATCATTTTATATAGAAGCAAAATTTTTAGCTTTAATATACAAGGAACAGTTGGACAGCACCATGTAAGAATGGTTTAGGCTTAGCGTTCTAAATAAATTTATCAACAATAATAATGGTTTATATTTGATTCTTTAATATGATTTTTTTCGACAAGATAAAATATCAATATTTTTATGCTATACTTTAAATTTCAACAAAATTATATCATTTCTCTATGTGTCTTCTTCTTCTTCTTCTTCTCTTTATTTATGGATTTCTCTATGTGTATAATTTTGTATGTCATTGCTGATTTTCCAGATACACATTAGATAACTATTATTTTTAAATTATGGTATGATATCTAATTAATAATTAAATTTTTGACTTTTGCAACAAAAAGTAACATAAAAACCTTAGTAACGTAAAAAAATCAAGAAATTAATTCTCAATAATAAAAAAATGGACTCAATAATTATTTTTGTACTATGAATTTACGATTTAGTTACCACACACAACTTCACGCTTTATCCCGCATATATAAGGGTAGGCAGACGGAATCAAGCGAACCTAGTGTTAGAATCTCCGATTTTCGAGATATTTACCAACGCCACAATGGTTCTCTTTTTGTTACCATTTTAGGCAAAATATTTATATATATTTTATTGACATATTCTCCTTGGTCATTGCATCACGTGTGAACGGAGGGATCAATTTCGCTATTTTTTTACGGATTATATTAGAGTCAATTGCGAGATCAAACAGTTTAAGCCGTGGACTAGTCATAAAAAAATTAAACTGGTCATCTACAGTTTTTGTTTCCTTTTTAAATCGCGTTTGTGTATTTTGTTATACTAATTTATGGGTGTAATTTTTTCAATGAAAATGTTATTGCAGAAATTCTTATAAATTTGGATCACTCGCTTCATTTTCCCATCATTATATTAAATCTGAATACTTAAATCGATCTGTATTAATTTTTTTTACTTTATTGCATAACATTGTTCATTTAATAGTTTGACAAGCAAATGAATAATAAATATCACGTAATTAACACGTTAATTATGGGCGATAAGCGTAGATAGACCTACGCTTAAACCATTAACAAAACTAGTTTGAGAATTAACGCACTATGAAATATATTATAAACTATATGTCTTTAGCGTTACTTTAGATTTAGCTAAGGCATTTACTGTTATTACATGAGTATAAGGTGAAAATTAATTCAAATCATTAATTGATAATAATGAACCAGTCAAGCCACACATTTTGATTAAGGTGCAGTATTTGTAAATTACATACTTAATGAATTAGAGTGCGTAGAGGTAATGTTATACAGCATGAAAGTGGTGAAAGTTTTGTGGGAATTAATTTCTTTCAGAGATTATAAGATCACATGTTAAAAGTAAATATTAAAATGTATAACGTAAGCTATTTTTTGTAATATTCTTAGAAAAGAAGTGTAAAGCGGATTGGTAAAGTGTGTATAGGAGAACTCAATCAAACTACCCGTCCCCTTATTCAACGTTCATCAATCAGTTAGCGATGTAATCTACTATTCTAAACTATTTAAATGAAACTTAATATTGTTTATAAATGTTTTATTGTCACTCTACTCGTATGTACCTAAATTAATTTATTTGGAAAAACCCCAACCTAACTTAAAGGGGTTAAAAAAACGACCAACATTTCAAGAACAAACAAAAAATTGTATAAAACACGACTTCGACTTTTAAATAAATTATGCCAAAACAAACCAGTATGCACTATAATATGCAAATTGTTATGTTAAATAATAAAAAATATAAAAAATATATTGCATTCACTACAACACAAAACATAAACGCCATTTTTTTTTGTTGTGTTGATTTAGATTGATTTTTTCTCTGCTCTGCTCTCCTCCTCTTCAACAAATAAGTTTTTGATGCCTTTATTGTTTGTGTATTCAATAAAATATAACAAAGTATATTATAAATTATAACAAAAATGTATATGTAAACTTGTAAATAGTAAATTACCTGTACACATTGTGTGGAAAATGCAGCGAGCTAGATAACGTTTATATCATATTATAGTACCTACTATAATAAAACTATCGATATGAAAGTGAAATGTAGTTTGTTAAAAAATTATGAGCAGTCGATAAAAAAAAAGATATATTAAATTTACTATATTATATCACATAACTATCTAATTATTAATAAGAGATATAACATGGAGCCTATTTTAGTTAGTAGTAGTTGTAGGTAATTTTCGATTAGTTATAAAATGTTTCACTAGCATTATACTTGTTTTATTTGAGTAACTCAAGTTTTAAAATACTAAAATATAAAATAAATATGTATAAAAGTAAATAGATTTTAATGTAATAATTAAATTATAATTAAGTATAAATAAATTACTATTTGAATACAGAAATAAAAAATACATTGTAAGTTTCATTTACACAGTTACGTTTCCGGCGTCACTATATTGGGTACACCGGCGGAAATATACAACTACGGTACTCAATACTGGCTTGTGATCTTTGGTGTGATACTAAGCTGTATAGTAGTAGCCACTGTGTACTTGCCTGTATTCTGCACGCTTAGGCTATCATCATCTTATGAAGTGAGTATGGAAAATTAAAATTAAAGTATTCTTTATTCGAGAAGGCCATTGTAAGTAATTTTGCAATCAATTAACGTTGAAGTGTCAGTAGTGTTAGCCATACAGGAAGCTATTTAGCGTCGGCTCAGAAGGGAGATTCTGCTGATAAGAGCTCGCGATAGACTCAACAGTTGCTTCTTTTAAATATAATTTAAAAAAAAAATTTATATTTATATAGTACAGAATATATGTATTAAACTTTGATGATTATTAAAAAAATACTAACTAATTGATTTAGAAATGTAACTCGTAAGCAAACCATGTATTACGTATAAATATAAATTATTTAAAGTATATATAAAGAGATGTGATCGTACATCTGTTTTTATTGCATTTGGTTTACCTCAGATCTTATCTTGACTTGTTAATATATCACTGACAAGCACTGGCATACACTGGACTTTGTACGCTAGAAATAAGGTTGCGCGTATACTTAAAGGTTTGCTAGCAGAGCTATAAGACAATAATGATTTTTGACTATCATTTATATTAAGTAATACTATTAGTAAATGTATTTTTACAGCTTATTGATAAATTACAACACGCAATTATATATACCTGTTGTTTGTTGTTTGTATCAAATATTTCAGATTTCTGATATTTATTTCATGATCTCTATGTTATGTAATATAATAATAATTTCTTGTAATGCCAGTTAATTTAATACATTTATTTCAAAATATTTTAGTAAAGTAATAACAGAAAACACTATGAGATTATATTATATATGGAATAATATTTCTAATAAATGTGTTTTTGTTATTCGTGTTTTTGTTTCAGTATTTAGAGCTACGCTTTAATCGCCATGTTCGCTGCAGTGGCATCAATTCTTTTTCTTTTAGACGAGGTAAGCAAGTTTACATAATTACAAATACAGATAAGCGAAAATATATTCACAAATCAGTGAATATTCACGTGACTCTACTATGGGCTTATTAATATTCATTTCACAAATAAAATATTTTTAGTCTTCCTCATTTTGTTTTAACGTTACTTGAGTTTCTTCACCGAAAGTTGGCTGTTACATTATTTTCTCCAAAAAAGATGTTTACTTTGTCCTCATCTCTACAGCTTAGTATATTTCTTATACCTTGATACATGATTTAAATTTAAATGAACAAAATATTATACGTATACCTGATCTCATGTTGAATATCGTACAACCACAAGGTATAATCGTCTATTGTTTGCACCTGACAATACTGTGTAAAAGTAGTACTTTCTGTGATACATTCGAGGAACAACGATGTATTAAAAAACTTGTATATAGCGAAAAAGTTGAGGATACATTTGTTTTAAGTATATGTGTATATATTTAAATTTTTCATTTCATAGAATGGTTGTTGTTACCTAATTCATATTTAGGCTCAATTCATATATTGAATCAAGCAATGTCAAAAATCATTCTCAAATCCATTTCTAACTTTAGAAATTTCTTTATTCATGAACAAGTAGCTATCTCAGATATCTTGATTAGTTTTGATATATTTTGATTGATACCTTTTGATGATGAAAAAACGTAGGAAGTAATAGTAAGCCAAATTAAATCAAACGATATTGTTTACTCGTTATTTTTAATGCGGTAGTATAAATATATTTATAGATTCTAATTGCCGGCCAAGGATGGTCTCCACGGTGGACTTTACTCACGTTAGAGTCAACGTGCGCGACCAATGGTCAATTGACCATTTTACGAATGTGTAGACTAATAGGCTTGTTTCCACTGAGAATATACTTGATAGATTTTTATTTCTATAATATGAACATGATGTTTACTTATCAAAAAATACTGTTTTCTATTAAAATATCCATTGATTAATTTTATTTTAATGAAATGAATCGAAAGAAATTAGGCTCTATGTCACGTGACAATGAACGTCAATAAAAAAGCGTGACGTCACGCCGTGCGAGACGCCATTGTTGTGGAGATGTTCGTATAAAAAAAATATCGATATATTTTTTGATATAATATGTCGTAGTGTTCTATCGATACTTTACGATACGATACGATATATTTGATATATTGTAAGAAATTTGTTTGTATTTAACTATTCTTACAATATTACATACGTTTCAGATTAATGCAAGTAAAAACAGCTAGCATGAAGAAACGAATTAACTTAATTTATTAATAATAAAACTTTATACTTTTTTTAGCAATTAAACTAATTAAAAAAAATAGATAAATTTTAGGTCTACGGTAGTAGATAGGCAGACTGAAGTAAAAATTGGTAGATCTACCAAAATGTAGGTAGACCTGGCATCTGATCACTGCGCACTGCCCTCACGGAGAATATTTGCCTTTATGTCGTTGTCAGTGTTATAGGCTCACCCATTTTCTACCAATACTAACTTACTGGTCAATTTCACACTGGCGGTAACACTGCGTAAATAAAGCATCAATATAAAAAGAAGTGGCATGTGATTTTAATTTCTCACGACATTTGGTATATCGAATGAAATATATCGATTGTACATATCGATATTAGTTGATTTGATAATATTGAGTTGAAGTAATATATCGCGTGCATGTATAAGTGATATATTTTATGATATATCGATTTATGTCATTCACCCCTACATTGTTGTTGTTGACGTTTGTCTGGTAATACAACGCGCTATTTTTTAGATATTTCGTTTTCTAGTAATTTTCTCCAAATTGATACAACAGTTTTTAGTAAATTCGTAGAAGACAATAATATTTAATCATGGAAACAGGATTCATTAAGCCAGACAGCAGTAATTTGCCCAAAATTGACGCCGTTATGATTGGAAGATTCTTTGCGGTGAACAGTGACTTTTGTTCATCAGAATTTATTCAAGTTTTAACCACTGTTTTCTTATATTTTTATCATTTGCAACGTAAATAAATAATTTTTTTGGCGTTTGTATGACTGTGCTCTTACAGTGGGGCACTGCGCAGTACTTGTAATACGAGGTATTCATTTCTGATGTAAGATAACATAAGAATCTGATAAAACATGGATAAAACTCAACACTGTTACGATGCGATTGCACGGCGTGATGTCACACAAGACGCCATGACAGTTATGTGCGTTTTTGAGACAAATTTAAATACAATTTTTTTAATGCAAAATAAATAAAGAAAATATTATTTTTTCAAAATATTTTTTTTTAGGGTTAAATAGATGATAAGGTAAACTGTGAACTCGATTTTAAAATTTTGGAAACTAGCCTATTTACACATGTCTTCTTAACAATTAATTTTTTTATAAAATTTTTTATACATAATTGGAATTGAAATTATTTTCTTACTTTATAAAAATAAACTTATCTTGTGTTTTCTTCTAGTACAAAGTATTAAAAATAATTAAAACAATTATAAATCGATTTAATTGATACTAAAGTAATTTTTTTTTTCACTTTAACAATTCATATATACTATTTACTTACATATCTTCACGCATTATCCCTAGTGGAGAGAACGGGGCGTCAAAGGTTGCGGTCACTGCATACCTCTTTGTTTTTCTCACTGTCATTAGCCTCTTCATACTTACTCTCCGGGGACTCTTCATACTTTTTACGTGATCTTCCTCTAGTATCTTTGGTACTGTGGTTTCGGAAGTCAACTGACGTTACCACTCACTTTTACTTCATATATATTTTTTATCACTCATTCTTTCGACGTATCCATCTGAGCACGTTCTTCTTCATTCTTACTGTGACATCCTCGCTATTACTTACTATTCTGTGTATGTCTTCTCAGCTTAGCTGGCCGAATCCGCAACGAAGGCATACACAGAACCTATCTTTCGAAGCATTTAACAATAATTTCGTTTTTTAGTATTGATAATATTGATAGTACCTATGTATTAATAAATATTAATTTTGTGTTCACCAGGTATTGTTCCTACCAATGGTAGTTTATGTTCCTGCATTAGCATTTAATCAATGTAAGTTAACTTATTTAAATGTATAATTATTCGAATGCAATGAAAACGAATGTATAATAATCTTATTATTAACAATATATCTATTATAAACGGCTGCCCGTTACAAACATAATATGATATTTTTATATTTTCGACTGTGCTTTCTTATAGAACATTTCATTTTGCTATATATATATATATATATATATATATATATATATATATATATATATATATATATATATATATATATATATATATATATATATATATATATATATATATATATATATATATATATATATATATATATATATATATATATATATATATATGTACATACATAAATCATATAAATCAAAAGCGGATTTTTCATGTAAATAGATATAGAAATAATTTTAAAATACTTAAAATTAGTATTAATTTAGAATTATACGGGGTGACACTGTCTACTGTCTGTTTGTGTAATAGTAATAAAAATAATAATGAGAACTTTGATTAATTTACATGAAAATTATATAAAAGTATTCGTATTGGTATGTATAAGTATATATGCCTTTCCAAAATTCTCAAAATGTAAAAAAAGTATTCACAAGAAGTGTTTCACATATAAAGTTAAGATAGTGATGTAAGTAATACTACTTAATTTTATGATATTTGTTTTATTTTCAGTAACGGGTTTTAATGTTTTTATCGTCGGTGGTGCTATGGTCGCAATATGTGGAATTTACACAGTATTAGTGAGTACTTTTACTTTTTTATTTAATTGATCTTTGCGTAAACTTCTATTACTTGTTATTTGTTACAATTAACATTAGAGAATATAAAAATATAAATGAGATATTGTAAAATAAATGAATATTAATGTGCTTTTACGCAAATTTATTGTTCTTCGATAAATTCTAGGGTGGTTTGAGAGCGGTAGTATGGACAGATTCAGTACAAACGGGTATAATGTTTATTGGAGTGGTGTTGGTAGCAGCAGCGGGCACTATGGCATGTGGGCGGGGTGGATGCCGTACTTAGTACCGCCAAGGAATCAGGGCGGCTCGATTTATCTAAGTACGTTTTAATTATATGGTTTTGTCTTTATATGATATACCGCATTTAACACATCCCCAGTTTGGTATCCCAAAGGTGATAGGATGAAGAAAATAAAAGAAAGAAAATAGAATAATTATGAGACAAATATTTCAAATAATTGTATTGCAGAATAGATAGAACAATCCAAGTAAAAAATTCTCTTTACTAAACGATTGCCTAACCATCTCACACAAGAAAACATATGTAGTTATGTCTTCACCCGCTTGATCGATGTTCTGTGATTTACTTTGACGTATATCTTTTTTATTTAGGAAACGATTAAATTGAAAAAAATACTAAATTTTAAGTGAAGATTACTAAACTATACAATGATAAAAATTTATATGCATCAATTAAACCGTTGCTAATATAAGTGTTCACAAGAGAAAAGAAAAACAAATTATTAAATAAAACATTAAAAATCATTATTTTTATCGCATTGGTAAATAAATAAGATGTATAGATATATAGATATATGTTACTCTATAAGATAAATAAGAAAAATCTTAATAGTTTCACAATAACGGTAGTTTTTGAAATATTAACTAATACACCAAGTTATATAATTTTTATTAAATAAACATTATTTTGTAGCTGGAATTTTTCACCTTACGAACGTCAAACTGGATGGGGTGCGATTATAGGAGGTTTTCTGTACTGGACTTGCTTTAACTCTGTCAACCAGACCATGGTACAGCGTTATATTGCTTTACCGAGCAAAGGGAAAGCTATAATGTAAGTACAATATACTTTTACGTAAGCCAAATTACTTCTTATGTAAAACTTAACGAGTGACAATTTTCAATTTAAATATAAAATTAGGTTAATTGTATTGGCCACTATTATGGAAATCAGGGTAAAATGTTAGTGAAATTCATTATAATGATGAATGTTAATGAATTACATCATCGATAATGAATATAATATATAAGAACAGAAAAACATGTGTATCGAATTGAAACTATGTATATAAACTATGTAGGGAGGAAATGTCTTAAAGAAATAGTTGTCGATGATGGTATGGAAATATGCCACTACTAGCTTTGACAAGCTCAACATGCTTAGGTTTCATTTCTTGGGTCAGCTCAAGTAAAAAAACAATATTATGGTACATAAACAAAATGAATACATTTACCCAATTACTTCGTTTGTTACAATTTTATTTACACCATTTAACTAAATACTTTTTTAAATTGGCGAAAATCTATATTATGTACAGTGCAATGTCGATCTATGCCTTCTCGTTAACGTATCCTTAACTTGTTGTTACTACACTGTCGAGCACTTGTTTTAATTTGTTATGTGCTACAGTCATTTTTGAATTTCATAGAAGACGCTGGGGCTAGATAGCTAAAGAGAATCTTAATTGATTATTCTTAAACTTAAATGTAGTCTAAATTGTACAAAGTATATAAATACTTTAGTACCGACATTACTTTTTACAGATTTATAAAAGAACAAAAATGATAAGTTAATATGTAATATAAATGTATTTGTATGTATATGCATTTGTGTACATATATATGTGTTGTGTGATCAAAAAGGTTCCCTTTAAGAGATCACTTGAAGTGACAATGCCGCCTTTTTGCTTATAATGTGCGATATTATAACTTGTAAACTTAATAAGTACAATAAAGATTTTTGATAGATAGATAGATAAGCTTTATTGCACACAAAGTTATAATATAAACAGAGGAAAAATGCAAAAAAGAAGAACATTCAGAGCGTGCGAAGACGGCCTTATTGCTTAAAGCAATCTCTGACAGATAACCTGTGACAAAGGGAATGTAATCTTAACAGAGTTTTTGATTGATTGAATAATTGATAATTATATGGTTTCAGCGCTCTATCGATATTTTGCTTGGGTGCAATCCTGGCTATATCATTGTGTGTTTGGTGTGGACTGGCAGCGTGGGGCGCGTGGGTACATGGAGGCTGCCAGCCCGGCGGCGTGCCCATCGTCGACGACCGCCTGCTGCCCGCCTTCGTCACCTACGTGGCCAGGGTGCAGCACCTCCCTGGACTCTCGGGGGTCTTCTTGGCGGGAGTATTCGGAGCTGGGTTGAGGCATTACGACTTTTTTATTTATATGCATGTTGCATGTGCATGTCGCTTTGGTAACATGATAGTAGATGTTGTTGTAGTCTAGTTTCTTTCTAGGTATTTGCACTATAAACTATTGCACATACCTATTACTTTCTGCTGCACCACTTCTTTGTTATAACTTTTTACAAATCTTCATCACTTACCAACACTGTATTGTCCTGACATTATATTGGAATCAGTTTGGTTTCATTTAAATATAAGTTCATTTGTTTCTTATTTTATTCATATTTGTTTATACTTTCACTTAAACAGAGTACTATGTGCATATGATTTTTATTTTAGCATACTGTGAATTACAGTCAGTAGGTACCTATTTGCTTAAATTTATTTACTATCACCTGAATTTAGCCAAAATCACGTGTTTCTTTTTAGTTTTTTCAGGAAAAAGAATTACCATTATGCTCTTTTATATTAAATTTACAAAATGCTAACAATATTTATTCATTCTAATAAGATTTTCCCTTATATAGAAAATAAATAATCAGCATGTTTTGATTATATTTTTAAAATTCCTATTACTTACAGAGGAATGTATAATTAATTGGGAGTATAAATATTTTCATTTCTTTTTACATTCCAACACTATTCTATAGCATAGTGAGGTTAATGCAAATAAGGTTCAACTTACTTCCAATTTTGCACCGCTAAAAGTACTAGAAATTCGAAATAGAAACACTGTTAGTTGAAGCAATTGCTACGACGCATTTTTGTTATAAACACTAAACATCCTTTAAAAATTTGATCGCATTCGTAAATTTCAATACCGTAATATTCAATAGCTGATACCATCTATAAAATAGTAATAATATTGCTCTAAAACGTCATCCAATTTCTTTATATATTGTGTATAATGCTTATCCAAATCTCCACAGCTCGCTCTCAGCGGTGCTAAACGCTTGCGCTCTAGTCGCTGTTGAAGATATAATGCATGGATGGCTTCGGCTTAAACTGAGGCCGCTAACTGAAGGCATCCTCGCCCGCACTGTGACCGCCGCCTTAGCTCTGCTGTCTGTTGTCACTTTAATAGTCATTGAAAAGCTAGGAGGCGTATTAGGTGAGATTTTAATTTTATATAGCTTCATGCATTGCATAGCAGGGTTGGTAGAGAACTATAGAAACCGTGGAGATATAGTGGTAAGACACTCCGTTCCCCGCTTGCCGCTTGCTCAGCGCCGCTCTTGCCTAGTTGCTAGAGTGAAGAAAATGGGCATGAAATAATCCATTTTCCCCGAATGGGAATCGAACTCACAAATCATCACATTTGCAGGCCGATGCTGCGTCTCTGCGTCACGACAGTCCTCAATATAATTTATTGTATTTTGTTAATTGGATTTTTGATATGTCTTTATTTAAGAAAGTGATATTTTATGTATGTATTAGCAAAAAAACAAAAAATGTTGAAAGGGTAGTAGAACCAGAGTTAAAATGGAGTAATGGAAGCGTTTTAAATATAATGACGTGTGTCTTGGAATATCATAGAGTAAAATACACGCTAATAGCAAATGCTTACATAATGCTATATTTATTATAATAAAAGTAATAGCTACTTAAGCAAAACAACCAGTAACTTAGCCTTGATTTATTTATTTATAGGTAAACGTATTCTTTACAATGACGGAGATGAAAGATAAGCGCTTATCTATAGATTACTTTCTTTAGATTTAGTTATCTAATAGATTAGCTCATATTTTGACCTTACCTCCTCTTTTATCTAGCGATAAGCAAGATTGAGAGTATAGTATCTGGAGATTTATAGGATATTTAAATTTATAATTGAATTTATGGGAAACGTTTATTTACATAACATATGTTTCTCTTATCCCTAAATAATATTTTTTTGCAAATTTTGAAACTAAAATCAGGAGTTAAGAAAAACAATAGTATTTCTAGATTCCAGTATATACTGATTAGTGTAGTATGGTTACAATACATTTTACTGGCAAGATGCCAGTGACGCATTATTTATAAAATAAATCAAGTAGCCTCTAATCACAATTTGATTTAAAATAACTTCATTTTGTACGGTTATATAGTTGTCTTTGATAAAATTTACTAGTGACCTTTGCTTTTCACTTTTTTATCAAAATTATGAAAAATTAAACTTCTATTGCGAGTAGTAACATCAGTACTATTGAATAAGATGTTCGCAATTTTTATATATTATAAATAAAACAATTTGAATGGGTTAAAATGTCAATATTATACAGTAATATTGACATATACGCTTATTATACGCGATTAATTCGTTTAAATTGTAGTAAAGTTATAAATATAATATATTCTATAGTATTTTATAATGCAGTGGCACAGGGTTCGTCTACAGTCGGGACTGAGTTGTATCAATTTTTACTTAATAGAACAAATTACTTTCTTTTCTTCGCTCTTGTAAAAAGGTAATCCACGGAGTTAAATTCCGCTACTCACGCTGTGATGTTGTTGTGTGCATGTTCCGATAACTTGGCTAATAGCGTGAAATGGAGTGTCTTCCTACAAATTAAAAAAAAACCAAACAAAAACAGCACTAAATATAAAAAAAAACGCAAAAAATCAACCAGGCGTAGCGACAGCATTATCAGCGATCGCAGCCAGCGCCACCTGCGGCATGTTCACGCTGGGCATGGCGTGCTGGTGGGTGGGCCCGCGCGGCGCGGCGGCGGGCGCGGCCGCAGGTGCGCTCGTCGCCGGCACCGTGTCTCTGGGCACGCAGGCTGCAGCAGCTCGAGGACTGAGGGCACCACCTCTTGATATACCATCTTCTTGTGCCAACACCACTCTTGTTATTGAAGATATGCTCGTAAGTTGTTCGGCTTAGTATTAGCAATATTTTTTTGGAAGAAGAAGAGTTTTTAAATGCTAGGTAAAGTAGTTTAGTTGCATAGGGGTTTGTGTGCTGCGAATCGACATAAAGTTAGGGCAGATCGAACTGCGTGTTGACGTTACATTGATTGGTTTTGTAATGAAATAGAAATAGTCACAATTAAAATGTCTTACTTAGTGCTTTGATATGTGATATAGTGATACTTATGTTTGACTCGGAATCCCAAGTAAGAGTTATGTGTTGTGTGACGTGTAAGGATTCAGATTAACGTTACGTCACTTTAACCAGTCATCTCAGAATGTTGCGAGAAATCGTGAAATATTAAATTTGTGAAACAAAATAAAAAACTATTCTCCTTTGATTTAGATTTATTCCTATATTTGTGTTGCATACTTTACCTTGCTTAAGCGATTTTGACTATTAGAAGATGAAGTTTTTTCATGGATCTAAACAGTATACTTTTGTATTTCCTTAGGATCCTGAAACAGTATTTCCATTATTCCGCCTGTCGTACCATTGGATTGCTCCACTGGGCCTCCTAGCTACCCTCGTAGTGGGCGCCATTGTCGGCTGGATATTCGATAAGAAGGACAGTTCCAAAATGGACGCAGAATTGTTTACTCCAATCATTTGGAAGCTGTTGCCGACTGAAGCTCACGATAACTGTGGAATTACAAGGCGAACTCTGAACAATAAGAATCTGGATATACCAGCGCCATCTGCGCCGCTTATTATGGAACAAATAGCAGATAAGGTTTGTTTCTTCTGACTAGTTAAATGTTAAAAAAAACGACAACGAGTGAATAATATCCTATAAGTATCTCTAATTTCTCCCTGATTTGTTTTAGTTTGTTTTTACACGTTATTTATTATATGTTATTATGACTGTCCGTGTACATTAGAGCGACGTTACACATAGTAGTTGCTGGGCGTGATTAATTATAAGAGGAATGATTATAAAGAGATGACAGAAAATATTTTAATTTTCCTTTTGGAGGAAAATTATAGAATGGAACACTCTTCTCTGTGCACCGTGAAAAGACTGAGAGAATAGTGTCAAGACACCTTTCTCCAGCAGGAAATGGAGAAAGGTGTCTTGACACTATTTCCTCAGTCTACATGTTAGGCTGGGTATTTATTTACATGCATACTTATTTACGGCACTAAGCTAAAAATTTTTATATTTTCAGGTTGAATTAAACGGAGAAACAAGTAGATGATGTGACATATAGTAGTATAGTTAGGATTCATTCGAATATTTAGATCTAAGATCAATTTAAAATACATATATATATTTATATATATATATATATATATATATATATATATATATATATATATATATATATATATATATATATATATATATATATATATATATATATATATATATATATATATATATATATATATATATATATATATATATATATATATATATATATATATATATATATATATATATATATATATATACATATATATATTTATATACCATATAACATACATATTTTTTGCAATGTATTCTTAGATTTTTTAATACACAAGTAAGCAGAAACAAGTGCGAATGGAATTTATATACAACCTACAAATAGATTTACCTCGAATAATTAAATTAATAGTAAACCATCAGACATCTGTACTTAATTTTTTCTTTATTAATAAGCGTAGATATGAAATTGTAATTTATTACATTTTAATTCTTATTATATGTTTAAAATGAAAAAAAGCTGATTTATTAATTATTTATGTAAAATAAGCTTTTTTTTAAATATATTGTTTAAAACAAAGTTACTTTTTTTGTGTGATAAGGGTAAGAAAGGGACACCTAGATATCTTTAAAACTGTTGTGCTTAGTATCAAATTAGGACGAACATTAATAAAGTATCATTTTTATAAATAATACAGATATTATAAATATTTAAATATAATTCCTAAACGACATGCTAGTTGTTGGTACAAATAAATTTCCAATATACATACATATAGATATATGATATATATGTAGATGTCTTGAGTATAATGTAAATGTTACCATGGACTGGATAAAAGTGCCTTAGGTATATTCACTCACTTATTGACAGTATTTTAAACGAAACTACTTTTATGACTTTTAAAGTGTTCATCCATACTAAGGTTAAAAAATTCTTAAAGAAACGTTCACAGTAAGTTCTTGAAGTATTTTTTACTAAATTAAAAATAATAATTTATTATGTGTGATAATGATATAAGAAGATAAGAAAATCAAAGATCTTATTACGATGTAATTGTATGAGTAATAATTAATTATTAAATGTTATAATTAATTATTAGTAAAATTTGTATAATAAAACATTATAACATTATGAATTCAAACTTCAATCTATATTGTAATGTTTGTATAATTAATACTTATAAATATAAAAGGTTGAATTTAAAACGGGGTGCGGATATTTATGTTTTATATAAAGATAACACTAATTAAGTATGTTTTTTCTATTATAAATAGTGCCAACAAAGTTATTAATATCAGTTTTTTTGATTGTATTGTATTCAAAAAATTTGAAGCTTGAAAGTCAGTATTTATAAAATATAATATATATAAATTGTAGTTATCTACAGTACTTGTGTGCGTGCTTTGAGGTGAGTCAGCACTGGTTATGGGTTCGAGCTGCAGAAGTTTTTGTATTGAATTATATTAATATGTGTGAGTTTTTGGTTGAAGTCACACAAATAAAAGACCTAAGTGTGTGGAGTGCAGTGATTTGTGTATGTCTGTGTATGTGTGCGTGACTATGTTACACAAATGTTAAAGTAAAAATTATAAATTTATGTTTTGTTTTGACATTAAGCAAGATTTACTTTAATAAGACATCATAAATTCAACAGTATTCTAAAAGAATTATCTAAAAAGAAACATGCATAAGTCAACATTCACTTAAAATGGACATTGTATGTACTAAAGTCATGAAGACCTAAGTCTGTGTTATACCTAAATAAGTAAAGTATGGATATCCATAGCGTGAAGCTATATAGCTTAGCTATATAGACGCCATATTCTGCATAGCAGAATAAGTAAAGGCAAACAGGAACCGTGGGAATCTATTGTTAAGACACTCCGTGCCCCGAGTTTTATTCAAAAATATACAAAATAACATGTATTACTTAACAATATTAAATATTAAATAATAAAATCAATTTTTATTTTATTTTTTTTTCCAAAATAGCATTCGTTAATGTGTGAATAAATCAAATGAAAAATTGGCTTTTAAATCATTTACCCTTTGGAATCTTCCAAATATATAGTATCAATAACATTGGTATTATTATTACGTCGAAAAAAGTTACAATCTCATAAAAACAATTACATAAAGCAATAATCCATTGTATGTATGTGTAATTTATATAATATTAAACGTTTTATTTGTTTCCTCAATGTTTCTTACATTGTATTTAAATTAATAGCGGAAGTAGTTTGTCTTCGAATTTTATCGTTTATAAAGTTTCAAGAACGAAAAAATTATGTAAATAATTTAAGAAATATAACGGAACATCTTCTTTTGAGGCTATATGATTCAAGGGTAATATTCTGTAAGCGTGCGACAATTTCGTCACATTTAACTTTATAAGTTATAAAATTGCGAAGGCGACGTGAATAACGTAAATACAGGTGGTACAGTTGCCAACTCCGCGCGTGCTGCTGATTTACATTGCCTATTAAAAGTCACCCATTATTCTGTATGTCTCACAGATGCATCTCTGCATACCGCTTAAGGAATTTAGACGAATCTCCTAGACATTTATATAATAATGTAATATTCAACACACAATACGTTCTAAAGATTAATTTTTGTAATGTAAAAATGTTAAGTAAATGTCGTCATATACAAATATGTAGGTATATGTATTTAATAAACAAATAAATAAGACAAAAATATCTTATTTAAGGTTGTATTGTGTAATTTAAGCCTAAAACACGGATCGATAACATAATTTCAGGGCAATAAAATTGCAAATTTCTAGCGTAAAACGTCGTAAAACCAATTGCGACGTTGAAAAGCTTCTTGAAACAAGAATGATCGTAAAAACGATAGGTCTAAGAATTGTTTAATTATGTTGAATAAAATAAAAGTAACCCTCTGTTGAGAATCATAGCTTGGGCCTTACTTTGTGTGGAAAAATTAAATAATATAACTAGTAGGTATAATATAATTAACTATATATTTAATAGATTATTCCTTGTACTTACTGTTAAATTTAATAGCTTAGTAACTGCTATTTATGAACATACATAGATAATAATTATTAAAAAAAACATATATATAATAAGAGAGACATAGATGAAAACAAATTATAAAAATATCGTAAAACTTAAAAAAAATATATTTATAACACGTGCATCGTTTAAAAGCTTCAAAAATACTAACGTTTTAATAGTACTTAATATGTATATTAAAAAACGTAATGATGGTGTTACGGTGGCCTATACAAATAAAGACGCCACCCGCGGCGACAGTTATTCGAGTCAGTTTATTGTCCTCGTAAAAAGCACGCGGCCCTCCGCGGTAGACGCCCAATTAATTAATGAGCCAACTTGAAAATGAATTATCCCATCGAGACATAAAGGTGTTTGAAATAACGACACTTAAACATTTCTTATTGAGGTAAAACTTTGTGTTTTATGTCCTACGTTTGTTCATCAACTTCCCTCATTTCTTGATGGGACCAGTCGTTTCGACTGCTTAGGCTCGTGGGTGCAGTAAAATAATTTTATATCAATTTATAACACTATAAAAAGTGTAGTTTGTGTAATAAAATTAGTCAAAAAGTAATTTTGAGCGATGTATAATTTACAATCGGTTTAGATTTCTTTAAAGAATTCTAAATAAAACTTAAAAAAGGAATAATCAAAATTTGTTATCATTCTGCTTTCTTCGTGTAATTTATACAGATAATTCTATTGAGCTGATTTTGCGAATTATTATCATCGTATCAGCCCTCCCTCCAAGACGGTCATTGGTCAGAGCTCGTTTACGCCCCTTAGAAAAATCGTGACGGCAGACTTAACGTCTTACTTATCTACGACACTTCAAGAAGCTTGTAAAAATGTGATCACACTTAGAATTATGTATACGTTGTATAGAAAAACAGCGACGCGTGTAAAGATGAGAAAATGTACTAACATAAAGATTTAATAATAACAGTAATAAATCTCTTGGATTGAAGAAATATGTAAAAGCCGACGGAATATTTTTGTAATTATTAAATTCCTAATGGATAGTTTTATACGTAATTAACCACTCTAAGGTACGATTGTTCTCACTATACGTTTTTTTTTCTCACTTATAAATGTGTTGATATCAAGTATTTGAATTATAGCAACACACTCATTAGCCAGCCTAATTGACTCGAAATGTGATGCGGCCGTGGCAAATGAGGTGTTTTAATAGAGTATTCGTCTTGCACTACGAAGCAAAGTATCGCCCTAAAACGGATACGACAGTATAAATCGGCGCATTGAACATGTAGGGGAAAGTGGGGGAATTGGGAACACTTAACTTAAATTGTAAAAACAACAGTTTTTTACATTTAAAAAATAATTAACTTTTATTTAGACTTGTACTTTACTTATTTAGCTTCTTATAACCGATAGAAAATATCTTAAAAATCAACTGTTTATAAAAAATATTAATGAAAACAAAAAACATTGTCGTTCCTTTTTACCCGACATCCTATGGGGTAATTGAGAACAGCCTGCGGGGCAAATGAGAACGATATAGGGTAAAGAGAAATAACGTAGAAAACAGGTACAACTAGATTTTATTTACTTTCCGTAACAAAAATCACACACGTAACCTTTGCTGGTCTCGCCCGTAGTGCATTGCTTGTGGACCCAAATCTTACAAATGTTATCGTCGTTGCGATCATGTCGTTATTACAGCCAGCAGTCAGTACCAGCTATGGGTTATTACAGCCTTTAATCAGCAATCTTTTTCTTTTGAACATAAACATGGGAGGGACATATATACCACTAGCGCTAACGGCATACACTACTGACGTCGTGACACCACGTTCTCCGCTTGTAGCTTTTCCTATTTGCTGAACACCTTTTGGAGCAAAAATCTTGTAATTTTTTTAAAACAGTGTTTATATCGATCTCATAATCATTAAAAATACGGTGACCAGGTATATTGTGCTTAGCTTAGATCATTTTCAGTTCGTCCAAAAACAAGTTTTCTTCTTTAGCATTAAAAGCTCTTATTCGGTTAATAGAAGTAGCTTCTAGCATACGTAAGCTGTGATGTAGCATGTGGCATGGATGTCTGGTCATGAATCCGCAATACCAATGTTTCTCTGCTAGCTGAGTCATTTTTCTAAAATCATGTTTCATTGGCCTCAGCAAAACGAAGAGCAATTCTGCGCAAACAACACGGTGTGATGCCATGAAACGACAATTCGCAACATTGAACAATGTATTTTTCAAATTGTGGTTCTTGCTCATAGTTAAATACTGCATATCTTCCTCTTTTTGGTGTCTTGACTATGGTTTCTTTTAACTGTATAAGCAAAGTTGTTTTAGTTACTGAAAATTGAGTAGCTTCTTTGCCCAACGTGAGTCTTTTGTTTTTAACTTCTTCAATTGCTCGGCGAAGATCGTCGATTAAGTACCTTCTCTCTTTATTTCGAATTTATTTTCTAGGCGTCTAAAATATAACACGAAACATATTAAAATTATTAAATTGATCATATAAAAGCAACACTAGATTAATTTCATTGTTGTGCGGGTAATTGGGAACATTTCTAATTACCCGCCACCTACTGTTCCTAATTACCCGCTGGCGACAGTTTCAATCAAAATGGTCACCACTTTCGATAACCTTTTTAATGTATTTAACAACACGTGGCATTTAAAAGAAGATAATCCATACAATAAACTTACAAAATATAGATTCATTGCACTCAGAAGTATGACAGTTACATCTGTTGAAACAGAACACAAAAATTATAACAAAAAATGAGAAAAAAATTTTTGGCTTACCGTGACTAGATGCGTGCGGCATTCTACTTCCACTTTTACTCGCGCATTGAAGGACACGGGGTTCGTAACTTGAATAGGTGTGAGATGGAATAGTAAGGATACAAGTGTGACTTATTGACGTGTTCCCAATTACCCGCCGTTCCCAATTCCCCCACTTTCCCCTACAGTTATTATCTTATTTTATATTAAATTAAATTTAAATCCTCAAAATTAATGACTTATTATATGTCTTATTAATTATTATTATTTTTATTTCATATACAATACGTGGCTTTTATTGTGTTAGTTAATATTCCTTTAAGAATTACTACATCCGCACACACATACATGTAGATATACGAGTATTCTATAAGTACTCGTACATGTACCTATATGTGAGTTTCGTACAAAAGCTTATTATGCGTAATAATTTTTAATTACTAACATTATTACATTTTCAAAATGCTATATTATTTTTATTAAAAGATATAAGGATTCTATTCTATAGGTACTATGTTTGTATCTAAGAAATTTGTAGGCCTCAAGAAATATATATTTAGTAATGAAAGTCATTCGATATAACCTACCGTATTTGTTGTTAATTTTACCTCGGACTAAACTATTAGCTATTGACATTTGATCACGAGGGCGAAGTTCCATAGAAACGATTGTATTTAAGAATCTAATCAAATCAAATAACTAGACATTTTAGCACTGCTTTATTTTAAAAACTTTGTTTTATTATCATAATTTTCAATAATTATTTTCCAAAATAATAACACATATCCTATTTATATTTTTGTATAAGTTCTGTGATCACAGCGTCGTGTCGCCTCATTTAATCGCCACATTACATGCAAAGTGCATCTCTTACATGTAAAATAGTCCCGGCGGGTATTTAAATTTTCGCCTTTCCCGTAATTCGAGTGCAGACAAAGGAAACACCGTTAATGTGCTAACCGGTGTATATCAGCCCATACATGTACATACATTCTTTGCATGTTAATGTCCTAACAAAGCACTGTTATTTTAAGTTTGGACCAAAAAATTACAATAAAAATTTAATACTATATTGTTTACGTATATTCATGTACGGGTAAGTTATTGCAACTGTTTTTGGATGCGAATTTAATTTAAAGAGCAGTGTTTTATAAAAATAATTATGACCTAATCTTTATGTTATTATTATAACTTTCTCATATATTTTATAAGGAAAAAGCATAGACACATTATTTTCTACCAAAAATGACATTTCAGCACACTAATCCTTTCGCGACACAGTAGAATGGTGAAAGCTGAAAAAGAGAAAAATATCGATGAAGAGACAAACGAATTTTCAACATGTCAAAGTAAATCTCGGGCCGACAATACGAATGGCAATAAAATCCACCGCCAGGGCTTAACTGACGATTGCTTAACTCCAGTCCCTACTAAGAGACGTAATTTTTTATTCTGTGCAGGGAGATAGGAGACTATATGGTTCGATGAACATTTAGATTAACGTTTGTAGGAAGAATCTTCTAGTTATATTTAAAAATTACAACTAGGTATATTAACATATATACCTAGTTGTAATTTTTAAATATAACTAGAAGATTCGAAGAGAAGAATGTGACATTTATGTCCTAGGCTCAGTATATTGTGTAACAAACTGTCTTTTAAAAAATCTAAAATGTAATACTTTCATAAAAATAGAATGACATTATATGCATAATAATTAATTAGCATTTACCAATTTCTCGGGGACGAAGTAAGCAGGGACTAAGTAACGGAGTGTCTTAACACTAGGTTCGTATGGTTCCTGCAGTTCCTTCTGCCTACCCTGCCATGTGCGGGATAAAAGCGTGAAGCTTATAAAAATCTAAAATTTATAATATGTATTTATTTATTCATATTTATTTAATTTTTTTTACAGTAGCATTAGATAAAATTATATTTTTAAACGACATTTTATTAAGCTCAAAATAATAAATAAAATGTATGTTGGTTTTATTTCAAATGTTAAAAAAAGTTATCTACGCTGGAATTGTAGCGTGAAAGCTTTACTTTCCGCATTTTTTCGAGAGGGTGTCGTAAAACGGTGTAATTTGCGATAAGCAGCGGTTTGTCGACACTCAACACTGGACCTGATATAGATCTGCCAATATGGAGCTAAGATACGTTTTTGTAGTTGGGAAAATGTACGGATTAGGGTGAATAAAATAATGATTTGATATACTCTTAGTTGCTCATTCTAGCAATTGACAAAATTTATTTGTTTATGTAAGAGCTCTTAATACATACACAGTGCATATGCGTGGGCAATACACTGTTAATAGAAGTATTAATAAAAAATAAGCATTTTTCATGACAACAGTTAATAGTAAATGTAATTAAAAGAAACCTTAGAATTGCATATGTAGCAGAAGGCCGCTTCCGGCAGACGCCTCGCGGGCATTAATTGAAGTCCGTCGTAGCCACTTAATTTTCAATAGTCCAGAGACCAGCGCCTCGGCCTCAGTGCACTCTCTCGCCAGGTGGACGCTTTGTACGCTCTGTTTGCTAAAGACCTCGTATTTATTTTAGATTCCATTGTACTCCGCTCCGACGCTTTGTCGGAAAATAGCCCTCTCGAATACCACCTCCGCTTTGTTAATTTTATTAATACGTGAAACATTTATAAAACGCGACCGCACGAGCGATTTAATGAGTTTTATTGTTATACGGAGTGTGTTCTCAAAATGAAGCCCACCCCGGCTTAGAAGTCTAAATTCATAAAGGGTGGGCGCTCAGATTTCCACGCTCAAAATGCAGTTTATTTTATAATTGCCTTCACTTGAGCAATTTACACAGTGTAAGAGGCACGCAGCTTAGAACACCTGCGTCGTACAACTTTTCATTTGAAGTTAAAATTACTGTTGAAAATTATTAATATATGTTATATTCATGTAAGAGCGCACATGAATTCGTGTAAAGAACGATTTAACATTTCAATTTTATATATTATACTATAATATACTTAGCGCAACCGGGCATTTGTGTTCGGCGCTTGGACCTCATGTAAATAGCTGAAAATTTAATTGTGGAAAAGCAACAAAAGTAGAATTTAATAATACTACAATGGTTGGGCGGAGACGCAGGGCGGCGCCCTCCGCCGGTAAGCTTATTATCGCGCCCGGTCGGGGTCGCGCCACCAAGAACATATTTGCTTTGTACGCGAATGTCAACCGGCCGTCGCCGCGGCCTGAACAGAGTCAATAGCAGAAGTTTGTGCGCCGCTTAAACATTAAAGAGCTCGCAATGTTTAGCGACAGCACAAATTAAAATAGGCTTTATGCGAAATCTAATTTGCCAAGTAGGGAACCGAGTGTTTCGTTTGAGAATGGGGTACCTGTCCTAAAGGTGGCTGTTTGTATTAGTAATGGAATTAATTCGGCTCTTCTGATTTTCCATTAACACGACGATAGAAATTGTTTTAAATTATCAAACAAAATTCCAACGACAAATTTCTGTCTGGATTTTTAATAATAAATTTATTTATTTGAAATATAATTGAAATGCTATATTTTTTTATACATTGAATGAAAACGTCTGTTATATATTGATATATAAATAATATTACATAAACAAATGATTGTAATATTATTTGTATATCTTACTGCTTATGTAGGCTAGTATCGGGTACCGCTGGATTGATTTTTATGAAATTTCCATTGAAAAATAGAGGATGTCATGGAGTAACATATAGGTAACTATTGACACATAATTCCGGTGGGATCGCGATGCACGTAGCATTTAGCGCACGCTAGTAAGAAAGCACTAACATAAAATATTATAATAAAATTTTAATATACTTTGATACATATATTTTTTATAGAGAAACTTCCAAATGAAAATTAATATATATAGTATATGTATATAAAATTAGTGTAAAACCGAAAATATCGATTAATAATGAAAATATAAAACGAACTGAATTGAAACTAAATATTCATATTTGTATTTTTGTAAATGGACAAAGCCGTTGGCGGGTCACTACAAGTAGGTTTATATAAAAGAAAACTTTTAAGAAAAGGGTTGTGCTTAAATATATGAGTTTTCAAATTTACTTTAAACAGATGCCTTTCAAAATAAACGTAGACCATTCGTAAAGTTCGCAACTAGCCGGCATTAAACGAAACTATATTAAAGATTCAGAGAGGGTTCGTTAAGTTACACCTTACCGCAGGTGGAGTGCCGCGAAGCCTTTGCGAGGGTTCTTGAATAAGTCAACAGATCATAGAATCATTTCCTTGGAAATGGACATGAATAATAATACTCTATTATAGTAATACACTTATTAAATGAAAAACATATTATTATATAAATATGGTCCTTACAATGTCGCTTAATATATATTATAATAGAGAACATACTATGGGAGTTATGTCGACTGCTTTTGTTTTTTATTGGCTTGTTACAAATCTACTTCACCAAAAACTATATTTAGAAGTAAGTTTATTAAAATTGAATATAAAATACTGTTACTTTATATCAATAAAAGATTAATCTTAAAATTCACTTCTAGCATATAAATTCTAGCATCTACGTTGTCGTTTCAATGTAGTCTGTTGCATTCATCATGTGAAGGATGAAGTTATAAGAGATTTTACATTTTATATAGATAGATAGATAGATAGATAGATAATGTAGATTTTTAAGGAACTTTTCACAATGTTATAAAATAGTACATTAGCCGATTTATGAAAGCACATATAAATAGGTAAACTATAAAAGGATGATTATTATTAGGATAATTACGTGCCGCGCGTCGACTACATTTTAGAATATATTATTAGTATACATATTCACCCTTCAAATTTTGTTTTTCTATTAGTGTATATGGATGTAAAGATAATTACATTGAAGATTAATGCTAAATAAATTCAGATAGTATATCTCCTTCCTTACAAACATTTGTTTCGTGTGAGCTATATCATACTAACCTAAATTATTGAAATACTCTTTTGTATAACTCTTCGATGCTTTAATTAGTTAACGTTGTTAATCTATGACGCAATTATTACAGTTATGACCAAAACGACTAGACTACTAGCCAAAAACAACCTTCTTTTGAACTACATATGTTAGATGAACAAAAGTATAGGAGAAACCTAACATGTCCCATACTTGTCAATTTATTAAGTTATATGAAGCCGTTAACAAATCGTGTTTGCATTGTGCTATGTGCACTGGTGCAGTAGACCAGTTCGAATATCAGAAGCATACAAGTAAGTACAATATTTGTTTGACAAAATTGCCAAAAATCATTTGTTTGTTGTAGATCTGTAAATTTGTTTAATATTTGTTTATCGTTATTGATAAAATTGCTGAGCCTCCTTTAGTTTTTTTATTTAAATTGTAACTTAATTTTATTTTTTTGATATGATGAAAAATTCAGATATTGAATATATAATAAATATGCACAATATAATTTGAGTTTATTTTGCCAGTCTCAAGTACAACGGCTAATCGGTTTATCTGACCACAGACCGCGGCCGGCTCAAAGGGCCTTCGCAAAAACCCACCCTTTGACTGTGTCTTCAAATATTTGCCTCGAACGCCGCAAGCGCGCATTATTTTCAGTATAAACATAATAATCCTCTATGAAACCGTGCGGGCTGAGGTCAACACTGAATTCCTTTTTGCTGAATACTTACGACTTAAAATTCTGACTGTGTTAAATTTTAACTAAATTTCTCTTTGCTCGTTAGTAGGTAAAGTATTCGGGGAAACGTAAAATTAGTTAAACGCGTTTACTATACAAACACGAAATCTCGTAAGCTACCTAATGGAATCAGTCATGATTAAACCTTCTTGTTTGCCTTCGAGTACAGATGTTTACCTGACGCCGGATTTAATATTGATAGCGCAGGCAGCGACGGTCCCGCGACGAGCGTGAAGCAACAGTGTCGACGTTTATGTGAACGCGATTTCAATTGCAATTTACGTGTGACGAGTGACGTGTCCATATGTATACAGCAAACAACATATTGTACGAACATATTTTCGTGTACTATACATATAAATACACTTTAAATTTCATCTTTGACCACAAAATTCTTTTTCACATAAAAGGAAGTAATAAGTCAAATAGCCCGTCCAGGGGATTCTAAAAATCCACCGCGTACCCTTCACTCAAACGGATGCCTCGACATGCCAACTTTCATAAATATCAAAGCAGGCTCCCGAAAACAATTTCTTGTGAATCCACGGGCGGTGTTCACACGTCGCTCCGGTGGCGGCGGCTAACACAATTTTATTCGAGCATAAAAAACGAGCTCATCATGCAAACGCCAAAGTCGTGGGACGTGGCCTCTCTCGTAGTACCGCGGTAAAACAATTTATCTGCATCGACGGAATTACGAGCGGTGCGCCGTGAATAAAATATGTCGCCGGCTGTCAGTCGAACGAAGACGTCTGCTTGTCTAAGTGGCCAGGGTTGATACATTACTCTATACAGTATACTGCTAGTAGGTACTTGCACTTACGATGCGTAATTCTTGTTCAATGAAGCAATATGTCAATCAGACACAAGTTGTTTTATATCTGTTTTAAAGCCTAGTAGTTTTGCGCTTACAAAGATAATTATAGGCTAAATGTTGTCTTTGTATATAAGACGTTAAAATGTTAACTTCTACAGATTGATTACAATTCTAATTGGATTTTCAAATTTGTAACAAATATTTATCGCCTGTTCACACAAACGAAATAATAGTATTAAGAACGAGAGACTAATGCTATAGAATATATTGTATTTACTGAGTTTTATATATATTTAAAATATATTGAAATTAATACAATTTGGTAGCCCTGTTCGCAAATTTGACTGGCAGAGCGACGTGAGGCCTCAAGAATTAGGTTCTGACAAATAAATTTGGCGTATTTTTGGTATTTTTACCAAGTTATCCGACAATGATGGTTCGGACGTGGTCTTGTGACTTGATGTTTCTTAGGGAAACTGTAATCCATAGGGATGAATGAATTTAGGTTACGGTCTATCAGTAGTAACGAAAAATGACATAAAGCCGGGTTTAAAGACAGACGCCACTTATCAATAAACAAATTAATTTGGTGAAATTAATGAAATTTAAGATATGGAAAAAAAATTAAATTATATATGTAATTGGCGTATAACTTATGTTTTTAATAGCATATTAATTTATTTATATACAACAAATATATTTTTAATAGTTATTTTATTTATTATTGTTAAATGAATACTGTTTGAATAAACAAACGAATTAATTATGTTTTGAGAAAAAAAAAACAATACGATACAATCTGTTTGACTATTTGCAAAATGTTCTGATAAATATTTTTGCTGCTCAATCGGTGGATGGAATTTCAATTGAGACATTTTACATTTGCATCAAGCTGATATTGGTAGAAACATTCGCTCGTTATATTTTTGAATAATCTTGTCTTTTATCTATTTGAAGTATTATGACACTCAATGAATTCATTTATTCGTTATTATTTTTATTATATTTTTAACTATTTATTTTAACAATTTTGATATTTTTCAAATCTTATTTTTTTTGGTTTTTCAAATCATAGAAATATTATAATAGAATTATTATTATATATTTAATAGACACTAGAATGAATCTTTATAACTATATACTAGTACATTACGCTGCGTAACATTTTATATGGCTCAATTTTTATATTTTATATAGCTTACTGGATATTATGGTCTATTTTGAGGTATTTCATATTATGTGGTTCATATAGATGCATCAATTTCAAGATCCATATTCTTATATATTCGCCTGATCCTTTGTTATTTTTCATCAGATAATCTAGATCCTTAATTCTTTTATGTCTCATTGGAAAGTATCTACTTGTCATGTAAACTATTTTTGTTATGGCAGCATTTTATTATTTGTCGTAAGTCAGATGGGTAAAGAATGCCAATGCCTTCGTTTTGCGTAAAGAATGCCAAAATGCCAGTCTTTAAGATAAATTATAGTTCAGATCATGTTCAGACGTAACGGTTATAAATCAAAAATGTTCCAATCAAATCTAGTACATCCGAAGAAGTCCGTGTACAAATAGACCAAAAGACGGATAAAACGGTTAAAACGGACGGTTGTTACATAATAACAACATTTTTATCTGTCTTTTGGCATCATTATATATTTTTTCGATATCATTACACATTTTTTGTTACTAAAATTCAATATATATAGACCATTATTTTTGTTATTCTATTACAGTAAATATTATAAACTGTTTATAAATTAAATTTATAGAAAGAAATATACATTTTATTTTAATACAGTGTATTAGTCACTTTTGGAAATACCTACTCTCTTCTAATGGGAGGTTCATATTATGAACATATATGAGTGTTTTTGGATTAAAATTGGTTGCAACTCAAATTATCTACGAATTGACTAATTTGTAGATAATTTGAGGCACAACCAAATATTATAAGTTTTCTGGTTTAACAGAAAATATGCTTTATTCAAGTAATAAACTTTAATAAACTTTGAATTTTCATTAAATTCAAATAAGTTACTGATTTTTATTGAACTTTAGCAAACGACATTATAGAAATCATAAGATTAAAGAAGAAAGTTGAATGCAGATCGATGAATTTATCTACAGAATATCAATGGGTCGATTAGCATGCACTTCAGATACCAGTAAAACTCAGTTTAACGCCTTATTAGCATATCGGAAAAACTGTCATAACTTTAGATTTAACATTATAATTTGTTTTCTTGTAAGAAAATGGTTTTGGTTTTCTGGAGCATATACTTTTTGATGCAAGTAAATAATTCTATTTGTATTGTAGTATAGGGTTAGAAATACATGACAAATAGTACAATGTGAAGATATATACTTAATAATTCATCCTAATTTTTAATATAGTGACATTTCTGAATTTAACTTTAGTCTAGTGAATTATATGACTAACTATAAAGTCAGGATACAACCTCATATAAATCAAATATGCCAAAAGATATAGTCAATAATAACATCTATTAAATTAGCAAAGTCACAATATAGAGTTTTGTGTGTTTTATAAATGAATAATACGTACTACTTAGAACTTGTAAATATATAGATGTATAACAAAACCCAACCGATTTGCAGACACCTCGTCAGTATTTTCTGTTCACCGTTATCCTTTAAGATGTGAGCAAACAGTTGGAAAGCGGTTGAATATTGATAAAATAAATATTGAATCACGTGACCGAGCGACAATTGTCTCCTCTCGGTGTTTGCACCCCGATAAGTTATCGAAGTTATGTTCTTCAGTGGACTGGATAATGTTACTTTTTGGGTTTTATATTCATTGTAACTATATAAGATTATATTGTAATTCTTTTATTTGGTCTTTTATAGCTACTTATTTGTGTGATTGACTGTAATTTAGATTGTAATTTTATTACCCATGTATGATGTTCGTCAACCCATAGTGCTAAATTATGGTAGTCAAAAGGTATCTTATATTATCTGTTGTTATGAAATATGCTTTATTAAACATACTGTATTTTATTACACTTACAAATACCTACTATTATAATCAATACTTATCATTATATTATATATTTAATATGATATATTTTCTTAAGGCTTTTTCTGATGTGTGATTATTCTTATTAATTAATCATTCTGTAAAGCAAGGCTGTTGTTAGTAAAAAAATCGTAATGTGCAGACACACCTATTACTACTTTGTACGAAAGAGTATAATCTAAACATATATATAGTCATAAAATTTGACTATGTCCGAATTTCGTAGTACTTCTTGTAACTATTATTTGTTCCCAGTAGAATATATTTGAATGAGTCTATTTACTCAGACGAAATCCTTCCTGGCTAGCAAAGCAAACGGATTTGGCAGTTTGAATCTGGACAAGTGAGCTGTGATCCGTGAAAGGAGTTAAATAAATTCAAAGCATTGTGAGCTTTTCATATTCCAGTGGACAATGAGCAGACACTACACGAAGTGTATAACGTAATGTTATAATTTTATTAAGAAGTAAGATTGCTATTTTAAAGTGACAAAAAAAATATTACAATATAAAACATTAATAATTATTTTTCTTGCTTGTTACTTAAGATAAACTATAATCCTGACACATAGTATTTTTAGTATTTTTTAATATCATAAAATATTAACATACATCGCATATTGTATACTAAATAAATTAAAAAATACTTCACTCTTTGTTTCACCAATATAGCCTTAACGTTTTATGTCAAATGTTCTCACTTATATCAAGAAAGTCCATATTTCAATATATTATTGTTAAGACACCATTTATATTATAATAAGACTTTGTCGTTAAAATTAGTCAACTAAAACACGGATACGAACATTATGTGATATTATCGATATGATATATCCTTATCTAAATTACTAATTAATAATTTGAGCTGTATATGTAGAAGTAAATTGTATTTTTGCTATAAAAAAAGCTGTTGCGATAGTTACAAATCGCTCTTTATATAATTAATATAAAATAATACATATTTAAAGGTATACGGGAAAAAACATGAAGAGAAATAAATGACATGACCTGACTGTCTAAAATAATTTAAGAAGCAATTTTTTATTATTGATAACAGAAAAATACAGAAAATAAAATACATGTTACACTTATCAATGGCACGCACGATGCATGTCTGTGATGAGTTTTATTTAATAAATGAATGAAAAACATAGTAACGAATTTAGTTGTAAGTAACTCCTAAGGATAGCTCCTATGGATATGATCCCAGGTTCTCTTGCTTCCGGCTAGAGCTGCAGGAAGCGATGACGATGGCAAGAGGCATGATACCATGCAATAAAGATGGGCCTTTGATATAGGATGGGATATGTGTTGTTTACTGCTCCTTCTAATCTCTGTAAAACCAGTAAGAGCGCTGAGTCAGCTGCTGAGGCCGCTAAAAATGAAAACGAATTAAATATCGAAATATCGGCTCCTATTATTTATATTTACCTTTCGGCATTTAAGCGTTTAGGTTCGTGGGTTCCCAGTGTAAATTATTTGGTAAAGAAATGCCAAAAAGTTGATCTGCCACTCTGATGATGTAAGAGCTGGCAATTTTCTCGCTTAGCGTATTATATTAGTGATCCGGCGAGGAAATGCTGCCAGCATCTTGGGTTCATTAGAATAAATATAAAAACATCATGAATAATGTTATTAATTAGATAACAATCTTTATATATTTATCAGATATCAAACATCTTCATAAGAAAAAATATGTAAGCTAAGATTTGTGATATTTTATTAATTATTTTGATTTTGTTAATTATTTTAATTTTCAAATTGGTTAAGATCAAAATGTTTTTTGGACTTTTATGAGATTATTTTTTAGTCGAGATTTAAAATTATATACATACATGCAAGGCAAATATGTCTTTTAGCACGAGGAGAAGAGAAACTCACTTGGCAAAAGATTTCTAGTTTAATATTTTGTTGACTAAACTTACGCGTACGCTCGGTAAAAAATTATTTGAATAACTAGTAAGTGTGAAATTTCATAATGAAATTATATAAAATAACATCAAGTAAAATTAAGATATAAATTTACATGTAATGATTAACAGATAGGTTTGTCATGAATTTTGAGAGTGTAAATTATCCTGGAATGTGGATTGGCGATTTTTACCCTCATTTGTTATTAAATTTCTTATTTCTTGCTAAATTGATCCACAATTTGATGTTAAAGCTAATTTAATCTGATAACGAATGGATTTCATACAATATGCGGTATAAATTACATATAAAGCTCCGATTTGTGACATTTGATATTAATTTCAGTTTGATACGTCTACACAATACGCTCTACGGAAAAAAATTACCCTAAAAGAATTGAACAACTATAAAAACCCTAAAAACTATATAATGGCATCTTTAAAACTATAAAAAACAAATAAGTATTTAAAACTGTAACAGAATTCAGAAATGTAATTCAATAATTGTTTCACAGTTATTTGTGTTGCAAGAAGAAGTAACAACTTTAAATATAGGATATATTTTGTTATCTAAAGTAAATAAATTAAATGGACACGTCTGTCATTTAGCCTTACCATAAATTAATAGAGTTGTAACTAATCAATCGACATGGTTAAGCCGTAAAAGATATAAAAAGAAAAAAAAGGGATCTTTATAATTATATCAATAAAACCTAAAGTGTACTATACTGTAGTGTTGTTATATTTGTCTGTTTATAAGTATTTGTGCAATAATATAATTATTTAGAGAAATTGGGAAGAAGTTTGTGGTTCCTGTAGGCCAAATTAAAAATTCAAAATAAAGGTGATACAACAGATATTATTTTTTTTATTACAACAATATCTGCTCCGTCCCTTTACACTTGCGATCATTTTAGTTTTCTATCATCAATATTAATAATTATAGTATTAAATAAAAAGATTATTAGAATATATGTAAGTAATATCTTTAAATTTCTTTTATTTTTGTTAAGTGCTATTTGAAACGCATGTTGATATAAGTATAAAGTTATAAAGTGAAGCTATTTGAATATACCTAAGTATAAAGTTAAGCTATTTGAATATATTACACATATGTTTTACACAGTATAACAGATATTTAACATTGATATTTTTTATTCGATTTAGTTCAATTCCTTAATGATGAATTTCTTTACTTGGAAAAAAATTTAAATATTTTGTCTATATAACTGTTTTTCTGATTATTTTGGCTAATTTCTACAACAGCTGAACTTTAAAAAATAGAGGATGATATTGAACAATATATAGGTTACTTTTTTATTCCATATTCATTCGTTATCAGGACCGACATAAACACGCCTTATCTTATAGGAAACTGTATCTTTATAAAGAATTCCATTTTAAATTATTGACACAAACTATTTTCTTACCTTTTGTGTATTTAGTTACTTTGTCTTATCGGATTTCTTATATAAGTGTAAAAGAAATAAAAACATATCAATAATAAAAAGAATGAAAGTTTATATAAAATTTTCAATTTATAAATTGACATACGCAACAATAGATATTTTTAAATATGTTGAGAAAACATTAGAGTCATAACGATGTACCTACTGATTTAATAACGTAATAAAAATACTTTCCAATTATCTAACTTCCTAAATTTGGAATATTACTTTAAAATAATGTTTCTGTAACTATTCGAATAGAAGGCAATTTCCTTGAAACTAAGGTTTTATGTAACTTTTTACTATTAGCTCTTTCTGAACAACATGCACAGTTTGTTATTTTTTTTTAAGAAAAATAACTTTGTCAGTTGGTCAGCACATGTCAGAATATGCTGTATCAATTGTAGTTGTCATTAGATAAGCCGTCCCAACCACTAATGGCAAAACTCAATTTCGTGTGGGTTTTACTAATCGTGCATGCACCGGTCAATTTCACCGTGAATGAGTTGCCGGCGGAGGCTTTTGTGTCTTCTCCTCGATTCTAATTGAAACTATTTTGGACATAGGACAATGCGGCATTGTCCGCGTGTCCGGCGGTGTTTGCCGCCTTTATTAATTCAGGTGGGCGTGTCTCGCAGTGGGCGTGGCGAGGCGGTGCGTGGTTGTAGGACCCGCCCACCGGCGCGGCGCACTCGGCGGGAAGCGATCTCGTGTCGTTCAGTCGGTCTACTGACGCGACGTCTGTTACTCATCTTCCGGACATTGAAATAACTTTCACCATAGTTCGACTTATATCGTAAAGTTCAAAAGAATTTAGATTACTGGATTATAGTGGCGTTCTGGTGGAGAAACAGGGTAGCTGAAGTCCGACCTCACATACACGCCAAGTAAGTACTAGATATAAATAATTATAAACTTTTTTGAAATTTTAGTATATGACATCAATTTCTCATGTATAATGAGACACTAAAATTACATTTAAAACAATGCAGAAACTTGTGATTTTCCATTTAAATAAGCTTATGATTTTAATTTAATTTTTATTCTCTCATTATATATTCACTGTGAAATTCACATTTTTTTTTAAATTCTAATTTACATTTAATATAAATATACATTTAAAAAATAATAATAAAGGTGATTTTAGTTTTCATAATCACAACACACAACTTTCTCAGAAATACAACTTTAATTTTCTTTAAATTACCATATTATATTATTTCCTGTACGCACTAAAAACCGTTATTTGTATACAATTATTAAGCTAACGGTAACTAATAATACTTATATACTAATTTACATATACAAATGCAATTAAATTAACCGAGTTCTTCTTTCAAGTGAAACCTCAAACTTTTCCAAAGCAAACACTAAGCAGTATCAATTTAAACAGTTTTCAATGCTTCAAGCAGTTTCAACAAATCAATCGTCATCTATTCCGAATGGAGCAGTTTTTTCGAGAAAAAAACGCCCGCCCAAACCATGTTACCGCGTCCTCCGCGCACCGCCCTACCCCCCCGCTCAAATCATCACTGACAATGCCGATTCAGTTTTATTGGATACGATCTTTTTATGGCAATTTGTGGATCGCTTTCCACTTTCTACGAGTCTTTTACGTTCGGTAATCTTTTAGACAATTTTTCCTTGATATTTAATTTCAACCAATATGATTTGTTAACTTTAGTACAGTGTAAATTGTTATTTGTGATATTTATCTACAATCTTAATTGGTTTCTTAACAAGTTTACATATTTTCAACACATTTTTTCGTTCGACGACATTTTTTGTCCGTGTCAATTTAATGAGTTAGATTTTTTAATGAGGCACAAAATTAAATAACCAATAGATATTAGTGTTATTAATGATTATTTCTATGCGTGGTAAATTGGGTAATATTTTCATATTATAATTATTAATGTCACCTTATAAATTATTGTAAAACCTGTTGGGTTTTTTTAAAATATTACACAGTTGATAACGAATGGTTATATATAGAAAGTGCTCATTTGATTAAATTTAATAGTAAATTATTATCTTATATATAGATATCTTACTAATAGTTGCTTTAATGAAAATAAAATATATTAAAGAATGCTTCAAGCCCCATATTATGGTAAACAGAACCTCTAAATAAAACTTAATAGTAAGTAATACGACCATTTTTGGTGACACTATGTCGAGTGGCGGAACTCAACGCCGTGTTTTGTCTTGTTACGAGGGCGAGGCAAAAAATATAACACTGTGTCTTTAAATCCATAAAGGCCTTTGTACTAAATTCTAATAGTATACATAAAAGTATTCGTATCCGTTTCAACAATAAATATTTTAAGTCCGATGTATAGGTCAATTCACTTACAACGCTACAGCTAATTGTAACATAGATATTTTTGTTTTTAAATATATATATATATATATATATATATATATATATATATATATATATATATATATATATATATATATATATATATATATATATATATATATATATATATATATATATATATATATATATATATATATATATATATATATATATATATATATATATATATATATATATATATATATATATATATATATATATATATATATATATATATATATATATATATATATATATATATATATATATATATATATATATATATATATATATATATATATATATATATATATATATGTATATAACGTTTCTAAATTACTTGAATTTCAAGCACACAAATAGTTTTCTAATATATTTTTTTTGTATATAGGTACATAAATATTTTCTTAAGAATCATTACTGTTGAATTTACAAAAAATCTATAATATTTAAAAATAACAACCTTCGCCAGAAAAGTGTATAGAGAATATTTATTTTCAAAAAGCTGAATGGTGTTTTTTTCTAATTCGGTTATAATTCTTTTGTTGTTGTTGTTGTTAATCAGAAGAAATGAATGAAATGAACTGTGAACATTGTTACTAAAATTAGTTCATTACAGTATTTAGTAAAAAAATATAATATTCCTATTTTTGCCAGAAACACTTCTTCCCATTTTGTAAAAAATGGAACAAAATGTACAGTATAATGGGATAATTTCAGACTCTAAACAATATGATTGCAAGCTTAATTATTCCCACTCTAAAGAATAAATTATTTTAATTTTCCCGCTCTATGAAAATACAAGGTAGCATTTAAGACGGAGAGTAAGGAAAGGAGTGTTTTGACATTCTCTCTGCTTATGGCGATGGTTACAAAAAAACATACCATTCTTTTTCATAGGTTTCACGTATTGCATATATTACTTTTATTTACAGATTTTAAGAATATATGACATAATAAAACTATTAAACAAACTAAAAAAAAACTACAAAAACTTGTCTCTACTTCGTTACCTAAAAGGTTAGTCATTTGTTTTGCTGAAACGGCAATGATTCTAGAAATAAAAATCAATTTTCTGCCTGAATTTCGATCTTAATTTGTTTTAAAAAGAAGTTATCAATAAAATGAAATCTTTAATCAATTACTAAAAATAAAAAAGAAGCATGTGTTAAAATATGAGATCAATCGGTTTTGCCGCTTTTGAGTAATGTACATATGTTATCGACTTTGAAAACACCATTTTGAGTAAAAGCGTTTAAACATTTTCCACTTTGAGGAATGGAATAATTAAATTTACTTTTCAGCTAAAAACATAACAATAACACACTGATACTTGACCCATCTAAATACATTAGAAGGGAATAATTATAATAGTAATGTTAAATATAATAATTAATCGGAGGAATAAGCAAAATATTTTTTTTGGCTTGAAACGCCTTTTAAAATTTGCGTTTAGCTTTGAAAATATATGTACAATAAGAAAATAAAATAAAAAAATATCGATTTTTTGAAAATTCTAACTAATATTACGCCCTTGAGTCTTATACAAATATAAAAGAAAATGTAATAAAAAGTTAAACATATATTTGTTTAAAAACATTATATATTGTTTACATATGTATATTCTATAATATATTGCTTATTAATTGTTGTAAAACTATCCAATTAATACGAATTGCTATAGTTCCATACAAGAAATAATTTTAATCTGTCCCATTCTCATATAATAACATAACGCAATAAAAATCTTAAACCAAGCATTAAGAAGCAGTTAGAAGTGAGTATAAAATACCCGTAATTTGTTTTATTTTAATTGTAATTTTTAATGCTTTACTACAAACAATTTTTAATCTACCGGAACATCTGACCAAATATACATATACATATACAAATGTGTATGTGTGTAAAAACATTAACATTAAGTCAGTAATATTATTCGGATTTACTAAGATGTTTAGAGATTTTAGTTTACTACTTGTTTTAGACAAAGGGCAAAAGATGTGGATGTTCATTAGTATAAATTGACAGTGACTACAAATATTTTATTTAAAATTTAGTTTAATTTTTTATACATCACTTATTTTCCCAAATGACTGGGTAGGCAGGAAGAATTCACAGTTAGTTTTCATTTTTTACATACTTTCAATTATAATGAATGTTGTTTGTTGGACTCCACTTATCTACATTTAAGCATTAACAATATAAAACGGTTATTTTAACAAGGAATGAACAGTAACTAAATTAATGCAAACCAAATTATACAAATAATAATACCATTTGTAATCTTTTTAAATTCAATATAAGTTTGTTTTTTTTTTTTTTTTTAGCTTCACGCTTTATCCCGCACATGGCAGGGTAGGCAGAGGGTACTGCAGGAACCATATGAACCTAGTGTTAAGACACTCCGTTACTTAGTCCCTGTTTACTGTTACAATAATAAGCTAAATCTTAAATTCTCATAAAGATTTTCAAATGGAAATTTACTGTCATCTAAACACAGCCTTATTGATGCAAATCCTTTCATCCTTTTAAAACAATGCATTCTAAGCAATGTGCTTAGAAAAACTAACGACCGAGAAAATAATAGGCGTTAGGCGTGATGATATCGTATAATGAGGCCGCGCCGATAACGATGCCGCTCGTTACTGCCGATTAGAAGTCACTGTGATAGCTATACGTAGTACGTGCATCCACATGCCGTATAATGTACGTACTGACATTTAACTATGGTAATATAGATAACCGTTAAAGTTCTACTTATTATGAAGGTAGCGACGTGCTGTCGTAGCTCACCCGCCGTCGTAGCAAAGTATTAATAATGATTTCGAAAATCAATTAGAGTAATTATCGCTTTGTGTAACAAGGTGGGAGAAAATGAAGATGATAGAGGCTGGTGTGTGTAATTTTTTTTATTTTTGAACATTCCAGTGATATATCAAAATATTAAAACAAATACATTTGATACTTATTTAATATTAAAATAATAAATTTTATATTTATATTATTATAATATGACAAGTAAAACAATATTTATATAAGCAAATTATATTGACTTTCCTTTACAACATTTTGAAGTTACTTAAATCAAATTATGATATAAAATGTTAATCTTATTTCATTATTATTTACTTATGTAAATTAATAATGTGTATATTTTTTAATATCTTATATTAAATGTATAACGGTTTATAATTGTGTTCTTCTTAAATAGTCCAATATAAAAACTTAATCGCTGTATATATATAGAATATGTCAAAAAAACTGTGAGCGCTTATCTGTGTAACAATATTATTTTTCAGCTTAGTTATGTGTTTATCTTACGCATGCTAATCTCAATACGGCTTATCAAATCTAAATGTAGGATTATAAGCCATATTTAATATTTAATATTTGACTTTGTCAAATCTGTTGTTAAATAAAAAACTTGAACCAATATGAAAATTAAATAACATTTAAATTTTCATAAAAGAAGTTCCTAAAAGTCCACCGTAAATAAAGGAATAAAATTCAATTAAATAAATAAGTTTATAGACCAAGAACAATTCGTTTAGAATATATAAAAATTTGCACGTAGTCGGGTTTGTCGAATAACACTTAAAAAGAAATAAAAATATATCGACTAGTTTATTTTTCTATTATAATATTTATTTATGACTCATTACTTATAATATCAATAATATCTTGACACTAAATTCTCTAGATTTTTATAAATCAAGCTTGCAGATGAAAGAGAATAAATTGTTGTTAAAATACCAAAAGAACCGACAGGGTTGTCCACCGGCATAAAAAGCTCTACCATAACTGCGTTTGTCACGGTATGTGGCAACTCGAAATATTTTAATTTATTTTTCCCTTTTAGTTCATTATTTTTAAACAGTCGAGCTTTTTGGTGTTTATAATAATTCAATAGGATACTCATACTATTACATGATATAATATTTGCACTCACGTTGCGATATTTTAAATATGAAAATTTTTGCAATTAAATATTTGAATCTATTATAGAAAGTTGGTACAATAGTAGATTTTTTAAGCAAATGTCTATGCCCAACGTTATCTAGGTTACTTGAAGTTGGGGATAGAAACTTTTAAGTTCGACCTATATGAGTGATGTCATGTATGATTGGAACGGTTTTTCGTCTATATGACTGTCATATTAAAGCTATCGTCTGCGTATCTTATTATGAGTTCATATAAATGTAAAATAGCACGTTATCGAAAGAAGCTCTTTTGTCTGTACCTGCGAAAGTATCGACACATTAGTACATTTGGTGGTACCCGGGGTATACTCAGCTTCCGCCGCTATCAACATATCGAATGCCTCTCGATGGCTTTTATGGTCCTTATTTCCATGCCATATGGCGCATTTTGGTTTTACTGATAATATTCAAACTTTTCTATGGGCATTTAGATGCTTTCATCATCTAATCTTTTGTCATAGCAATATGTTATTTACTTGTAGTATACAACAGCCATTCAACAGTTGCATATTTAGAAGTCCTTGATTACTGTCAGTCTCTATCAGTGTTTGAGCCTAACAGTAGATAGACAATAGTAGACATACAGTTTATTTTACTTTAACATAATAACATATCACTGTCAAAATATATGAGATACAAATTTAAAAAAAATATAATAGAATCAAGAAAGAAAAATTAGAATAGGTATTTTTGTGGTCAATTTCACAAATTACAGAAATTAAAACTCCGATACATTTAATATAAAAGGAACTTGGACCCAGCAAAAATTAACAACAGGCTACTATAAATTATATAGTTCTGACAAATCCTTCTGTTTGTATAGCTGTTTCAAATCAAATTGTAGATTTGAATCACGAGCCGCCACTCGAGCCACGGTATGCGTAACTTGCGCGTGACAGTAATGGGGATGCTCGTGAAATATGACTGAAAATATGTTAACTAAGCTAACTAACAAAATTAGCTTACTCGGAAAATTGGTCTTTTAGTTTGGAAATAAACATTTTGAAGATATTATACATAATTTTTATTTATTAATATTTTTAAACCTGGGAAGGAAGTTAAAAAAAAATATTTAAAAAACATAGCTTGGCGATTAATAGATAAGTAAAAACTGAAAAATTATAATTTAAAAGAGATTTCACAACATCAAATACAAAATATCTTACAGCGAAGTTTACAAAGCGATTGTACACCTGAAATCAGTGAACACTTTAGTCCGTAACAAGCGAACGCGAAAGGATTCAGTGAGCGCATTAAAACCAGATGAGGGATAAAAGTTCCCGCAAATGATGCTAAATGATCGTTTCAAACGGGCGATGGTGCCGCGGACTAATGACTCTTTATGAATGAATAACAGATCGGTTACAGACGGGATGGGATGTGTCGTGCGGACGCCTCGTTAGCGCTTAGCGGTCGGGCAGCACAGAACCGCGATTCAAACGCATCACACGCTTTACTGGTCACAATTTTTAATTTTTAAATTTTATTTAAAAGCCTAGTATATAACTGTATTCTGTAGTATATTAAAAATATGATATATAGTGTTCTACCTAAGACAATTGTGAAACTTTTTCATAGGTTTAATTTTTATATTTTTGTGATAATAGCATTGCTATATGGTTATAATTCAAGCTTCAGATTCATTAATATAAAGGAGATTCATTATTCAGAAGATTTTCCAGCGGAAATACTGTGCTGTACATTTTTTAAATGAAATCGTGTTAGAGTTAGCGCTGCCCGTCTGCAGCGGCAGTGCGGCCGATTGGTTTAGTTAGCAGTGAGCGTCGCGCCTCATTTGCTTGCCGCGACACCAGCCGTGCGACTTTGTTAGTACTCTTTTCACCCCGTACAGGTTCTAACTATCTCTGATAAATCGGTGTCATATAAGCGTTTACGGGATGCATTTTGATTTGCAAGCGCATGTAATGATGTGTAAGTTATAGCCTTCATTTGAATATGGATTTTTGCTGTATGTATTATATAAAGAAATATTCTATTTATGCAGTTATTATTTTTTTTTTTTACTTTAAGCGATATATAATTATGATAATTTGTTATAAATCATAAAATTTTGATGTAAACGTGCACAATAATTCAGCTTGCCAAAAACAATTGATGAGTAAGTAACTCATTTAGCTTGTGAATGAACTTTTTGATAGCTATGTCATTCTTGATGCTTTGTACCCGAGGATGGCTCGCCTAGAATGCAAGACCATTAAAACCGTTTGCCGATGTCAGGTGACGTGTGTGAAATAGTGGATCGGGTGGGGGAGGGAGTGACGTCAAGAGCTGTCGTTAGCGTTAATGATTTCTTAATGATTGTGCCCGCTACGCTTTGGATTCGGTTTACTAAGTTTAGTGTGATAAAAATAATATCTAAATCGTTTGTTTACTTAAAACAATTTTTTGTAATAAACATTTTTAAATCTTTAATTTGTAAAATAATGTTTAAGCCATATTATTAAGTCACAACAGTTCTTGCTAACATATTATTAATAAATATTTTAGAGCTGGCGTGAAAAATGGAAACGCAACTTTTGAGCAAAAGTTAAAAAAGTCAAGTAGTAGTAGTGAAAGCTGATAGCAATGACAGTATAGAAGGATAAGACGAGTTATCGTGGTAAGCGGATCAAGTGGCGTGCGGCGCCGTTGGCGACCATTAAAATAATCAATGCCCGCGAAATATCGAGGGCTCCCACTAATGACATCGCGAAAACAAAGCAATGGGGTCTTGCCACTGGTACTGTAAGGTTAGATTTGTAGATATCCACCGCTGTGATTGTTAAACCTTTGCCTATGTCTGTCGTCATTTGTAGAGTTTGTTTTTTATACATGATTTTTACAATATTAAATAAAAAGTGTTTTGAGTCGTTAATTCTTGTTCTACGTACTTATCATATTCTTTTACGAGTTAAATGATTAATTTTGATTAGAATATTAATTGTTTCTACAATTGATTCGTAATCAAAAGACCAAACAGCAAGATGTAATAGTAAATATAACACATAAATACAACGTTATAGTCTTAACTTAATTACATAACTTAATATAATTATTTTTATTATGTACATTTATTTTGCCCACCCTGCCGTATGCAAGTTTTTTCCCAAAATTCTTGAGATGAAACAACAATTTACTTTAGGCTTGCATTATAAAGCTTTTATTTCTTAAAATAAAAATCCATAATTTTAAAAAAAAATCTTATATTTTACTGTTATATTAAAATACATGCAAAAATAATTTACAATGGTTTGTACATGAAGTCATGTTTAATGTGTATGATATTGGAAATATAAAGAGATTTTACGAGTTCGCGAGTGAAATTTATTTTCCAAACTGTTCTCATAATAGGTTAATTCACGTGGAAGATGTTTGCGGAGCGCCGCGTTCGCGTCCTCTTGTTTTTCTTGCTAAATGAAATTATTGCGCGAATAAAATATTTTACCGTCTGTCAATTTGCCTGGTTCACTTCGTCGAAACGTTCCGCCGGATATTAAGCAGAGGTTAAAATTTTATTTGCACGGAGTTATTGCCCGAATGCCGTCTCGGCGTGATGTTGTAAAATTCTCTTTGGGCGCGCTACATCGGGCGCGTTCGTGGACCATTATTACTTGCAAGACAATGCCTTCAAACAGCGGAGTATGTTTATTTTTTAATGGCATACTAAAATTACATTAAATGTAACAAAATTTATTATTAAAGTCAAGAAAATGTTTAAAATTCAGTTTAGTTGAATTTTACGCAATTATATATCTTTTTATTAATTTCTTTTAGTTCCGATGGTTAAAATTTCAGTAAAAAATGTTTTTTTCTAAAACATAAATAAACTTTCACATTTAATAGAGTTCTTTACTAAATTAAAATGCTTATATCTTGAAAATAACAACGTGAAAGTGAATCATTTTCCCCTTGCGATATGAATATTCATTTAAAAATAAAAGGAATAATATGTAGATTGAATTGGAGCAGAGCTCGAAACAGCGAGATGGTTAGAGGGCGCGTCAGATTGAATGAACCTGTGATAGGAATGGAGTTGTATGCAACAAAGCTGATGTAATTGGTGCATTGTAGGCGGCCGCAGGCGGGCATCGTTAGCCTTTCTTTCGTAGACGCGGTTTTGTCCGGGCTTGTTAATTAACTATGAAATTAATTGATGCAGCAAAGTTTCCGAGTGAAACTTGAATTAATTGGCACGTCCGACTTCAGTCTAATTAGGAGCCCGAGGCTTTTCAGTTTTCAGTATCGCGCTCGTTGAAGCCGTGAAAAACACATACAAAAGTGTTGTGAGTGAACGGTTTGCGCACGGGAATTTTCGTATCAAAGTGCGGCTGAACCACTAATTGCAACTCGTTGCCGACTCTAAGATAGCGAATGCTTTACGTGTCATTGCTTGTTACTACTAAGAAAACAATAAGATTGAAACTGGTTTTAACACCTAACAAAAGTATGTTTACATTACATTTTACATTTATTTACCTGTAAGACTATATAATTTTTTGATTATTTTAGGAGTCATGTACGTACATAAAGGAATTAAGCACTTTGCTAAGGGCATGCATGACAGTAACATCTCGAGTAAATCTTGTCATTCGAGTTATCGCAATGGCCGTGAAAATCGTGTAAGTCGTAATATACTATCGTGGATAGTATTTTGTTAGAAACTATAAATGGTTAGTTTACTTTAAAGAAAAAAATCGAAACGCACGGCGTAGAAAATCGGGCGTATTTGGATAGAGATTCTATGTAATTAAGTAAATGAAATAAGTTACCATATTATTTCAGAGTTCTCTTCAATTGCCTGCACACAACAGCCCCGGTAGACTTAATTTCATCACTTATTTACTTACTTTATCATCTAAGACTCTCTTAACCCTCTTTCTGACGTTAAAGTGGTGAAGATATTCCTAACCATATATTTATGATTTCTTTATAATTGCACAATTGTAAAGAAATCATAAATATATGGTTCATAATTAAAGTAATAAAAATTTCACTTATTGCGGTGTCCAAAAAAAAAAATAAGAGCGAACAGCTAATTCAAAAAATTATATAAATCAGGACAGAAAAGGAACTTCGGTTGATTCCTGAATCTACGATTATGCGATGTAAAACTTTAAATATATAATTTTTTATAATCTTATTTCGACAGACGTAATTTCTTTATATGATCTTATGGAAGTAATATGTAGTATTACCTGTAATTACTCCATAATAAGCAAACACTTTGTAGACTTAAATTTACGTTATTAACACAAAATTTACAATTTGGTATTATTTAAAATTTGGTAAGAGGAACACGTTTTGGAATGTACTGAACTGATTTAACGGATTTTTTTGTTGTTTATCCGTTAAGCCAGGGCCATGATATTATCAATAATAACTGTTGAAGATTGGAATGCATCAGTTATTAGTTAGTATAGAACTACAACAAAATGAATTATATTAAATAATGTAAGTGAATTATATTAAAGACTGAACGTGATTAGCACTATTCAATGACATATAAACAATAAGTTTCAGGAACACGTGACGTAGAATCTCAATAAAACAATTAAGCTTTAAAAAATTAGAAATGGCACCGTTATGAAGGTTACCAGAGAGTAATGAGCATTTTTTAATGAACTAAGGCAATCCGATAATATCTTATGATACTTAAATGGCTTTAATGTATACTATTAAGGACCTGGAACGCCTGATGAAGAACTAAAATAAATATACTTAACTAAAAAACAAGGAAATGTATCTTATTATTTTAACATTTTTCCTTGTCGTGTCAAAATATAGCATGTTGAGTTCAATCTGAAAAAGGACAGAAGAAGTAAGGTGGTAAGGATCATTAAGTCACGAGATTGCGTTAGTCTAATAACATAATACAGAATAATTAATAATTATTCCATATTCAATCGCCGCCCCCATACATGTACATTCAAAATTAACCATTTTGTTTATACGTAACTATTGATTACTAATTTAGCAACTTCGATTGTATTTTATTTGACTTTTTTACGATATCACATTACAAGTCTTACATGTAACTGAGCTTACTGTATCTCAAATAAAATGTTTAGATCTTGTAAATGAAAGGAACTGTGATATCTATAAGAGATGAAGAGATATTTAATAAATGTGTATCATTTACATACAAAATGTGAGATTACTATACAATTGTCTATTATTGGAATACTAAAATAAACACGTAAATTAATCACAATATCCACTTCAAATATTTGAAATTAATTTTTAAAATCATTGCAAGTTCTTTCACTCTTTACACATACGCCTACTCTATACTATATAATATTATTTGAATTAACGTGTTAATACACAATAAATACAATTTTAAAAATTAAAGTTTTAATATTTAAATTTTTTCTATTATTTTTTAATATTTTTTTACTGATAAATTTAATGAATAATTATATAATTTACATTACAATAAATAAGATAATATTGAACATTATAAAATATTATTTATATAAAACATCTTTTGTACGAATACATACAAAATCTGCGTTAATTTCCTATAGTAACATATTCTCAAAAGTCTTGGTATCATGTACAATATATTACAGGGTTTTCGATAAGGTATGTCTTGAGGCAACAGCACTTAATAATTAGCATACATTATGAATTATCAGAATTGACCCTCCGATACCCCTAATTACACGTTGTACGTTATCGTAGCTCGCAGTAATAAATAGGTGATTCTTTATTATACGTTTCCGATCTCTGATATATTTGCGGTGAATCATACTTTACAACTGTTACGTGTTAATTGACTTTGGTTGTTTTATGTGTTTTTGTTTTGACACAGTGCGAATTACATTGTTAATGTATTGAACGTACGTTTTAGCACTTGTTTCTACATATACATATATATGTGTTATATTTAATTGAATATATTATATTAACTTGGTTCGCATATGAGATAATATTATTGAAGTTTTAGATGGCTTAGTAAGGAAGTGTACATTTTTTAATTTTGATAAATGTTATGAAGCTGTATATTTTTTTTTGGCTGAAGGTTTATCCTAAAAATTATTGGTTCAAAATAAAAATCGATCAATCGGCTGTAGAAGCAGGTTAAAAACTACCCCGTGTGGACCCGGACAAACTGGCTAGCACTAGTGTGAGTCCGTAATTTTGTTATGATAATTATATTTATATGCTTAATAAACAATATTATAATAAAAGATTTACATACATTTTTAAATGGTTTCTTTCTTAGTTTTATACAAGTACGTCTGTTTGCGACTTCGCTTTTGATCAATGTTTTTGGATTTAATTATTAGCTTAATGTAGCAGTATGCATATATTACGATAATAATTACTTTTATTTTTATTTCCGAATAAAAATTTCTTATAACTTTCGATTCCTTAAGAAATCTAGATGAATCTTCTATCTTTTGGTTAATATTTAAAATAGATCGGTTATGTTATTCCAGACATTGCTCCAAGCAATAGGAAAAATAGACAGACAGATAAAATTTAAAAAATGTTGTTTTATGTTGTAGTGTCGCACAAATTACTATATGCACTTAAAAATCTTAATTATTTTGTAATCACAAACACATAAATATGTAATACAGGTATGATTTACGATGAATATTCAAATAAAAAGTAGCTTAATCATGTAAATCTCTCACAAGCTGGTAATAGATAAGAGAAGACAGGAGTGAAACCTATATATAGGCTTCACTCTCTCCTTGGCATATTTTAAAGGCAGAAGGGATTCCTACTAGTGTGCCACGGCACTTTAAGTCAAGCAGACCGAGCTAATCGTATAAAATGCCCACCAAACTGCCTAGCGTATATGAGAATAATTTCAACGACCTTCTACATATTTCGTAGTGCCTTGCGTCAACAAAACTGCGATATTCGTCAATCACAATAAGTTTTTTTACTCCCCTTAAATAAAAAACGGTAAATAAATATGATGGAAATATCGGAGCAAGCTAAAGCTTAGGTGAAAATGGTGGAATATATCCAATCATTCAGTTTGTGCGACCGTCCTAGTGCGTCTCAACAGGCTTACGCTCACGCTCCAGGGCTTTCAGAATAAATACTTACTTTAAGAATACAGAAATGAATTCATGAAAAATCAACATGTGTACCAACCTACACGCCGCTTTTATGAAATCATACCATAATATTGTATAATAAAAACCTATATGTTTATAAAGTAATATTTTACACACGTTTCTAGTTTAGTATAATGTTTTAGCAATGTCTATTGAGTGTCAGAGTATATAAGAATAGCAAATTACTACATACGAATCGGTATGTAAGTATGTCATACATAAATAATGTAATTCTATGAAATATTTTATATATTTAACAAATAAACATTTAAATATGAGTTTATTTCAGAAAATATAATTTGAGTACTCACAATTACGGCTCGATGCAGCGCCTCACCAATATTTAATAGTAGGACGAGCCTTACGACTTGTAATGAGATGCTGGTCGTTCAAACTCGAGACAAGATGTCCTAAAGTCACACGTAACCGATAAATGCGATATTTTTATAATATTTCAAGTGCAGTACAGTGGAGTGACCGTTAATGACCTGTCCGGTAATGCAAAATCACCTCGTTAGCGGGGGCCATTGTCGCGGTTAAGAGTTCTCGATTTTGCCGAGATAATGCCGTCTTATTCAAAGGGTCTTGGCCTTGATAGTTAAATTATACGATTTGTCTTGTACGCTTTAGTAATAACAATTTATTGTAAGATTAGCGACTGGCTCCATGACGGTTGTAGTTTTGGATAAAAAAGCAAAAGCTGAATTTTGCAAATTGTCGATTTTATTTTCTCATTATTACATAATATTTATAAAAACTTATTCATATTCGTTTTTTTATTAATTAATACGCAATTATGTTATTAAAATTTATTATAAATTAATTTTAACATACAAAATTAATTACTCTGTAAAAATTATCATCTGAATGCTAATACTTCTGTTTGTAGTTAAAATTAACAACTTTCCTGCTCTAACTATATTATGTATGCGTACCGACATTAATATGCAGTTCTATCATAATATTCAATGTTAGTTATTGAACAAGGAAAAGCACAAACATTTAGAATGCATTAAGAACGAGTTTAAATATTATATTTAATATATACGTGATGATATGAAATTTTTTACTTCCCTTAGGAAATTTTATTGAATAAAGCAAACTTCATGTAATTCATAACGCAATTATAATGTTTAATTATGAAAAACATGCGTAGGCCTTATGCAATTTGCCATTCGGTGGGAAGATTTTAATATCTCCGACACAAGTTTATTTGTTTAAAATATGTATGTTTTATTTTTGTAGTAGCTTTCACATTTTATACATGAAAATAGGTTTAAATAAATACATTAACTGGTGATGACACCAAAAAAGTATTGGGCATTTACTTCATTTCGCACTACTGTGCTATTTGGTACTAGTACTGCCATGTATATAGGTTTCGCTCCCATTGTCTCATGTTGTTAATAGCAAAATATATATATATATATATATATATATATATATATATATATATATATATATATATATATATATATATATATATATATATATATATATATATATATATATATATATATATATATATATATATATATATATATATATATATATATATATATATATATATATATATATATATATATATATATATATATATATATATATATATATATATATATATATATATATATATATATATATATATACTAGACATTTTATACTTGGCAAAATAATAAATCAAGTAATACTCGTATACTAAATATTCTAATTAAATAGTATTATGCTACAAAATATATATAAAATCTGTAGATAATTCAATGAAATAAATAGATATATACAGTTTTTATAATTCAAACATATAACAACATAAATTGTAAGATGAATCATTTACGATGTGTCAAATTTATAACTTATAAAATTAACGCCAGTATAAACGATCAAAGCTGTTCAACTTTGATATTTAAATGAATACATAAAATTAAGCTCACTTATTTTATTTAACTAATTTGTTTTATATTTTATTTTTTGTTGCTATTGAATTTGAATACAAAAAGTACTATTTACATTATTCATTATTATATTTCCGACGCTTCTCATGTGTAGTATGTATTGTTTTTGTAGATATATATAACTTAAAAAGGTTAAATAACACAAAAATAATGAAATTCAAACAACTTGCAAAACTTACTACAGTTAAAACAAAAGTACAATAATTATTTGCTTTACTTATACATCATAATAAATTATTTGTCATTATTGTTACAGTACATGTGTAATATTTGGCGAAGCTTTAACACGAAAGTTGACAACGAACAGCACTTAAATTTTAAACGACAACAGTGTACCAGCTACAATATTATAAACAACAATAAGCTATTAGACAAGTTGTGGAATTTTCCGGTTATTTTCGATTCACACCGATTGTTATTGTCGACTCAGTCATTCCATGGGCTATAACTCTGGCGAGAGCGCGTCGGGTGGGGTCTATGGCCTATGTCGCTATGGTATCGTATATTCACGGTACCTATATTTACGGGCCCTATAATGCCCGAGATTTATCGAGAACGGCGTAATTAGCGGGCGAACCGATTTATATCCGATTCACAAGTCGAAGCGAGTCGCAGCAACTTTATTAAAACAGATTTATAGACGATAATGAGGCATTTGAACTTTCCACGTCCGTTAATTTATTAAATTAAATGTTATATTTTGTAGCGTACTACATACAACAACAAAGTATATCAAATATATTATTTTCTAAAGCAGTTACACTAAGTTAAATCGATGTTTATCTGTCATAAATTAGTATAAATATGCTGGTGCGGGAGAGTGCGCCCGCGCCGGCGCCGAGGGCGAACGTAAATCACGCACAACTGCTTATTAAGTTGTTACAGTCGCCATGTTTGTTGCCCACGCGTGCCCGCTCTCCGCAATATGTCCAAGCCCTTACATTTAAGAATAATCATGTACTCCGATATTTTTAGTATTATTTGCCTAGTTATTCTAGTGTAACCTGCTATACTTCACGATAACTTTAAACATCATAATTTAATAATTTGATTCCAATATGTCTTACAAAAGTTAAAACAAAATAATCCATGCTATTTAGTCCACTTTTATATTGCTCTGTCCTTTTTTATTTTTTCTACCAGTTCGACGTTAAAACATCGTCGTTAAAATTTAGACCAACGTCGCTTTTGTCACGATAAAAAAAGGAAATTAGACAATTCCAAAAAAAAATTTCCTCTTGTATTGAGATAGAATTACAACAACCACGTTTACTATGTGAGACTCAGACAGACATTGTTAATGCATTAATTTAATTACTCTATAGTACATTGGTTCTAGATCAGGTGTGAAAGATTTCAAAATCAATTATAATCAATATATACCCTTATAATAAGATATATCCTTATCTTTGTAACAAAGATATGCAAGCACAAGATTTTTTTAAATATAAGATTTTTAATAGTGCATATTATTTTTATTTTAGATTAACTGTTTTACTATTTAATTCATTTAGTTTTGACATAACTAATACTTCAAATTCCTTTACTACAAAAACAAATATAATATTTTTTAATAATAAAGCTTTAAAATAACAAAGCGTTCGAAAAACTTATTGACCGTTTGTACATTATTGCATAGGAAACTAAAAGTTATGAAGCTGAGCTTTTTGCTGTAACAGTTCCATAGTTGCTATTGTGAAAGACGTTAGACGAGTACGTTGTATTTCTTTGTAAGCGCAGACAACAATGAGCCATTACGAATTAGCTATCGATTTATCTGCCAATGGTTTTCACGGGCCTTTTCGATCCACGCCCCCCATCGTAGGCGGCTCGATACAAATAGTACACAACATTTGCATTTGATAATAATCACTGAAGTACCGACCTTTTCATAATTGCAATGTTATTCTTGTCAGGGTTTTTATTTTATTGCATGTTTTCATTGTTTAATTTTATTATCACATAGAGATTTAATAAAGATTTTATATTCAAATATGACTTCGCATAAGTATTTTCTGGCAGTAATAAGAAAACACCTTACAAAAAGAATAACCAAAAAATTTTAAACCATTCTTTTAGCTTCACGCTTATCTCACACAAGCAGAGGGAATCACAGGATCCGTGGGAACCTAGCTGTAAGACACTATGTTCCCCACTTTCCGCTTTTTCGAGACATTACGTGTTGAGTGGCCGAAGTCAAAGCTACACAATCTTTAACTTTTTACACAATTGGGTAATAAACGATTACTTAATAGAAATCATTTATATTTTTTTCATTTCAATGTTTGTATTTGTCTTAATGAACATATACAAATTAGACTGTCCCATTGGTTGTAATACATTTTTATTTTAATCCATAAGGCGGAATTCCTCTTTATATCTACTGGAAATATACATAATATGTTTTACAAATGTTACCCATTCGTGCTATATAGCTTATTGAAATATCGATTAATATTATAACCGACCATACTTGGCGACAACATACTGATAGTATAAAAGTTTAGTTGTATGTGACCTGCGTGAACCATGTCAATGTTGTCTTATGTTTTAAAAGCTTTATTTTTTTTTTTTTCGAAGGAACTCGAAAGATCACGATAACAATTTTATAGTATTATCAAAAAGCATCTTTTTAATAAAATGAAATTACTGGTACCTTATATGTTGTATGGTATAATACGAAAAGTACTTGTTACTGCAAAGAACACATACATACATATACAACCATTAAGTGTTTAGTGCTCGCTGCATGTTTAACACTATCGTCTTCAAGCCTTCCCGATTTCAAGCTGTAATTTTACTTAATACAGGTTGGTACAATTTAATTTTTTTTTTTAAAAAAAAAAAAATTCTTTACCAACATCAAAATGATACAGAGACAGAAAATAGCGTCAAGGGACTTTTCCAACAATCAAGATTGTTTGCTAATTGACTATACTCAAAGCACTAGTCTTCTATCTTCTTCTATACTACGAGAAATAGTAAATAGTAAAAAATGTCTAAATATTTTTAACTTTATGTATATCTGTTTTTATCTATATAATCTGCTGAGCAGATTTGAATTAAACGTATTGTATTATAGGTGTCAGTTCTAATATAATTAATTTGAAAACTAGTTAACGAACTAATAATTTAGCGTGATGTACAGTTTCTATACTATTTTTACGTAAAAATATTAGGAATATTTGATGTAGAACCACACGTATCTCACAAATAAGCTAAAATACATAAAATAGTGGAAAATCAATACATTGGTAAATGACAATGATCACTACCACACAAAAAACGTTGAATGTGTCATCAGGTAGTCTTAAATACAATCACTCCCCCTAGTCGGAAATTTATCCATACCATAGTCTCACTCACTCACTCGTAAATATATACTTATATATTCAACTTCACTTATATATTATTTTTTTTAAACAAGTAGGTAATATGACGTATATAAAATCTCTCAGTAACTTTAATATACATTTTAATGAAAATTACAAAACCTTTTGAACTTTGTGAAAAAATAACAGTGTGGCATGCTAAAGTCCTATGTACCTAACATACGTTACTTATTCAATTACATCCTAATGAACAGAGCAGTGTTAAACTAGCCAGATGATGATATTATGATGTTATATCTATACCATAATATTTTACTACACAATAAAAATATTTTTAATATATTTTGTCGCGTGCTAATTTGACTCTTCATATTTTTTAGCTTAACTTTTAAAAGGCTACTTTCTTCACATTTGCAGATAGATCTGTATCACTATCAACGTAAAGAAAGTTTATTAAAAGTAGTTAAAAATCTAATATTACTACTAAAATTTATACAAATTTTGTATAAATCATGAATAACAATAAGGTAATCACTAACACGGTTAAAGTCGTCGCTCCTTTACAGCCTCATACAAGCCTCTTTACTCCCGCAGTCATTGGTTAAAAGACTGCTATTTGAGCACCATTGCTGTAATAAGCCTCGTTACATGTACATGTTACATGCGATGTGACGTCATTACTCTGGTTTTTTCGCAATTTGTCGGGAAACATTAATTAAAACACTCCCTCGGTATTTGAGACACTGAAGCGACTTATATAAGACCGCTGGTACAATAAGACTAGAGAGATAGATTTCTATTTAGTTTTTTTTAATTGGCTAGTTGCAGATGCAAATTATTAATTATTGTATTTTAAAAATAATTCGAAATGAAATCACGCTGTAGTTCCAACGAACAAATAATTATTCTTAAATTTATATTTTGCGTACCAGCTTGCAATTCCAATTTATTTATTATTGCATATTTGGTTGTTATTATCATTAAAATATTAATTTATAACAAAAATACTATATTATGTATTGTAATACTATATGATGTATTTATTTACACAATTGGTTAGTAGTCAAAGGACAGATTCGCCTGATGGAAAGCTTGGTGTGCCGCGAGCTTAGCACGTCGTCATTTCCTCGAAAGTAATTCAAATGGAATCGTGTGCGCCGTTATTAAATATTTCATAACTTACCTCTCCCCTCGCCCCGCCACCCTCGCCCTCTGTTTCACGGCCGTCTCCCCACCAACCGCATATTAAAGTCATAAAAAAGGGTTGTTTGATCTATCCCCTAAAACAATTTACATATCTCCGCTCAGGCCGTCGCTAAATTATTTAATTAAGAGAGGCATAAGTTTTTATTATTTTAATATGGCAGGCATAAAATTGTGTTAATGGAACGATGCCGCAGTGGCCTTAATTCCAACCCCGAAACCGCATGATTATAAACGCCGTGAGGATGAACGAAGCACTCAAAATAACCTATAGTTCCTTTAATAAATTATGATATGTATTAAGTAAGCGAATACTAAGAGGATTTAATAAAATCTCAACGTCTTTGATATAATCTTTTGAGAGCTTTTATCGTACTCTGAGATATTAAACCGTGAAGTTTCGTGTTTAACAAAATATATGGTGGAAAGACATTTTTAAGTTTGGAATATTGATGAATGTATTCATTGTCTTTTAATGTGTCATTACAGAGTTTCCCATATCAATAAGTAAATTTAATACCTCTGTATTTCAGAGATCTTCGGTACATGCTTATTACTTCATATCATATTGAGTACAATAAAATAAACCATAGATAATAAATATATAAACTAAAAAATATTAGCGATTGCTATATTATCTATTAGCCAATGTCACGCTGTACTGAGAACATACGAACGAAATTGTACGATACAAAAGAGAAAATACTGCACAATAGGAGATAGTATATTAAAAACACCCAGTCAAATTAAAACCTCCGCCTTTAACTAAATAATTAAAAGAAATAAACATAGTTTGTATTATATTTAATTTCAAATAAACGAATGTATGTAAAGTACTAAACCAAAACATTAACCATTTATTTATAAAAAGAAAAACAAAATAATAAAACGTTCATATTGTTTTAAGAATGTCATAGCGACACGTCTAACTATTCTATGACAGCTAGAATTTTCATTAAAAAGCATTTGAAGTTGTACTGTGGGAAGTCGCGGTGAGAACATTAAGCACAATAAAAATGTGTCCCAGGAATGTTTGTTACTACACCGCCTCGGTATTTTAAACAGTTTGCAATGAAAACAGGTACATACTACGACTGTCCTAATTTTCATAGTCTTTATAGCATTGTTAAAGTAATATAAAAAAGATAAAGTAATATAAGAAACATATATATATATATATATATATATATATATATATATATATATATATATATATATATATATATATATAATATATATATAGTCTATATATATGTATATATATATATATATATATATATATATATATATATATATATATATATATATATATATATATATATATATATATATATATATATATATATATATATATATATATATATATATATATATATATTTTTAGTAAAGCGTATATTTATATGTATAAAATTGTAAAGTAGGTCGTAACATGCAATGTTTTTAAAATGAATTTATCATTAAATTATGATAATAATAAAAGGCCCTGTTTGCAATATGATGGAATTATAGTAATAAAAATACAGAGTCAGTTTTCTAGATATTTACGTAATATAAACTAAGAATAATTAAAATTATTCGTGTAGGACAGAACGTTTAATAGCGGACATTCAGGCGGGTGGCTTTTCTGACCACCCCAGGTTAATGAGAGCATTTTTATGTGTTTTCGCATCGAGGAATGTAAATTCGGCGGTCACCAGCGTGTTACTTACCATTCTTTTAATTCCTTTGCTTTTTCTCTGTATACCCTACGACTATACGCCAAAATTCATTAACCCTTGCTGCATTATGTGGGTACTTTGGAACCCAGTCATTTACGTTTTTTATTGTTCTCTTAATATATAAATTTAACGCAGGGTTTTAAGGTTTAGGACAAGATTAAGGTAGAGTTATGTTTTGCTATTGCTTTGTTTACGTTTATAAAGAACTTATGAATATTAATGCCAATTATTTATATTTTAAATTCATTACCTCTTAATATTAAGTAGTAGTAACTGTTTATACTCTATTTAGTTCATAATATTTAAATTATTTTAGAAGACTGTAGTGGCGTTAGACTGTAAACACGACGAATGATTATCATGATGACGAATGCCATTGTATATTAATATATAAATATAATATGGTGTTTTATTATATTTGGATATGTTCAAGAACCTCCCGAAAACACAAAAATCCAATGCGATATTTGCACTTTCACACAAATTATTTTATTGTAATCAATCAGTGAATTGCGCGCAACGAGCCCAATACGCGCCAAATTGCGACGACCAAGTCAACCATGTTTTCATTCCATTTTTTATATCGAATATTTAAAATGGAAACGTGCAATTTATTTCATTCACTCGCAGGTGATTACTTATGATGTGCTTGTTAACTGCATTTCACGGGTTACACTCAATTCTGATTTTTTCGCACGAGCATTCTTGATTGGGACGGTTTGTACGGATTGCAAAAACAAATTGGCACAAATATACAAAAAAAAAACAATATTTTTGAACAACGTGAAAAAAGGTAAAGTAAAAATAAAATAAATTTAAGAAATAAATTTAAAATATACAGAAAGAAATATATTATTTATAAAAAACAAAAATAAATAATAAAAAAGCTGTACATTGAATGTCCAATAGAGCTTAGTGATTCGTAAAAGGTTTCAGAGTTGGACGCAGCCTCGAGGCAGGCTCAATTACGCGAGCGCACCGCTCAGCCAATAATTGGCACCGAAGCTCGCGACAAAGCGCCCACAATGGTCTCTGATTAATTTCCGAACTACACCCGAATCCTAACTGGCAAACACGCGACGTTAGCAACGACTCCGACAACTAGTCTGTTATTTAATCACACATCATACGTGTACTTATTGACATATTGTGTTCAATTGATCGTACATATATATTTTGAACTGAAGCTGAAATTTTTACTTCGTTGTTTCGAACTTTTTACAGTTTTTAGTAGTAACTAACTTTATTCTAGTAGTTTAGGTTAGTTTAACTATGAAATCAACAAAAATAACTTAAACCCAACTACAGGTCAACATATATATATACTCGATATATGTATGTATAAATATAAAAAATATTTTCGCTATTGAGTTTTAGATTACTGTAAGCATTTAAAGCGTTTTCCTCTACCTCTGTACTCTATGGTTCAAATCTAACATAATATTTAAATTTTGTACGGGTTAACTCAATACTTCTATGAGTATGAATAAATTGTATTTTTTTTCTCATTGCACGTTAAGCAGAGAGAGAGCAGAGTGTTGAGGCGCTCCATTTTCCACTTTAGATTGAGTGGCGAAACTAAACTGTGCTGAATGAAAAAAATATTTCCCCAGAATAAAATTGAACCTGTAACTGTCATGATTTCAGCCAGATGCTATACCACGATGGCTGCAACAAATATCGAATTCTTATTTTAGTATATCATTTAAAGTTATTTTAACACAATATGCATATTAAAAAAAATTAACCGTCTTTGTAATCACCTTTTATTAAACTAGTAGTTAAACTTGGGAGAAAATGCTAATTAGCCTGAATTTGTACTTAATATAATTACGCGAGAGCTGTGAAGTAAAATAAACATATAATAATATAAATTAAATTATAGTGTGATTGTACAACAATAATATAATTTTAATTATATATTAAGAGTCGTAAACCTAATGAACACTTAGATATAGTCGTTAATTTGAAGCAAAATATAATATTCGTATATTATTACTATTATTATGGACCATCGCCGAAGTTGTATATTTATATTATTAATTTAATCTCTGTATTACATATGTAGTTTGCGAAAATTGAATAATAAGATGGTGAAGAGAAAATTAATTTTGAAAACATTTCGTTTCGTATACCAGAGAGAACAACATATATTTTAAGACTTCCAATATATACAATATATTATTTCGCTTATCGCTGTATAACACAAACAGAGGAAATTTAGAGTTAAGGCACTACGTTTCCCGCTTTCAATGTTTTAAGACATTGGGAGCTGAGTTTCCAAACCCAACGATAAGGTTCATCGTACTATTAAAGCGAAAAGTTAATATAATTTCCATTGAAAAAGATATAGTGAAATAATTACGTGTTAACTTACAACACATACATATCGCGACAACTCCAAAAACTTTTCAAATTTGACAGTTTGAGAACTGGCCCGTGGCGGTTCAATAACGAGAGCGCGCCGTTCAGCCAATAATTGGCGCCGGAGTTCGCGACAAACTGACCGCTCTGATTAATTACAGAATTCTAGCTCGTGGACATATGTATGTCTGTATGAAAATCCTTGCATTTAATAATATGAATGAAATAGATCTCACAATGACAGTAAGTGGCTTTTTCAATGTAAACACATAATGTTAATAAGTTTATAGAGAATAAATATGTGCAACCTTTTTATACAGAATAGGCAGGGAATGATAATCATAATAAGGTCTCCTGTTCATGTGGAAAATTCTAGTACTCTAAATTCGTAAGACCTCTAATTAATATCCTATCTCAAAACAGTTGATTTATAGATATATAGATATATAATATTTGTTGATATATAGATATATAATATTTAGACTGTTTAGACAAAATAATATTTCTTAAGTGCTGAAAGTTCACTGTCTTGCCATCAACAAATTGAGACTGAAAAAAATCTCACATTAGTGGAAATTAAATCTAAGTAGACTAGACAACTAAATTTAGAGTCTAAAATTGCGTTTTAAATTCAGACAATTGACTGTAATTAAGGAGAATATAGACTTTTTGGTTTTGTTACAACGACTACGCATCATCACCTTGTAGACACCGAGTATAATTAAGTAGAGATGACGATTGATTCTACGGTAACGATGAAATTTTAGGTAAAGCAGAACGGACACATTAATATCGAGTTAGTTGAGTGATATAGATCCGAAAGTGCCTGTTGTTAACGTAATTTTACTAAGAGAACGCTTTGTAATAATATCATGTTTCATAATTAATAGTACGTTCAGACAGTCTTTTCGGTTTCGGGTCATAAAACTCAACTGAATCAACCGTGATTGAAAATGAACGTTTTGGGTTGCATCGAAGCCTGGCCGTGATCTAGTCGCGGTTCTGATGCGCTAAAATATCAGAAAAACGGTATATTCTAAACGCCATGAAAATTGAATATTCCTTAAATAAAAATTCTTCACAATGCATAGTCTTCTCTTGAAGTAGTACATGACTATATCCATAACTGAAAAAAGAAACTGATTTTTTTTATTTTGTTTTAATGTTCAATATAATTCGTTAACTAATTCATTTATTTTTAATGTAAACTAACACACAATACTCTGGAAACAATAAAACAAGTAGATTTTTATATTATATAAATAATGTGCGAAAACTTATGAGAAACAGTGCACAAGAAAGAGTTGAGTACGCAAGGGCTTTAAACATTCAGTCTGCCATCATTTGTATATATCCTTGAGTATTAAATAGTAGTATTCACTTCTTTAGGTACCTTGGGGTGAAATTCCCCAATATCAATTTGAATGTAGAGCCGCCGTATGGATGACGGTTGACGAATGACGAATGAAGGTTGATGGATGACAGATCAAAACAATCTTTCTATAACTTTCCATTATTTCACATATTTACTACAACTTTATAAAAAGGGACATGAATAACAGTTATCTGTAGATTTTTTAGTATACTAATCGGAAATATTGTAATTTATATAAATTAAAATATGTAATGTCGTATAATTTAATCAACATATTAGAGATTGGCTGAACTAGATCATAAATATATCTTATTAACAAATTTTCATTTATTACATTATAACTCTGTACATACAACTTAAGTGAAAAATAGTATACTCTGTCAAGAACATTGAAACATTACGCATTGTAAGGAGATATCTCTATCTTGTTCTCACGGGGGATCAAGTCTGCTGCAATAAAGTTTTCTTTCTTTATAACATAACAAAACAAAACAGTTAAATAAAATACAATGCTAATTGGAAAGTACTAATATAGAAGTGTATAAATGTTAGTAAATTACATTTCGCCATCAAATGTATCTTGAGTTTTGATTATAATGATTAATGCATTTGCCAATCAACTAAAATGAAATGATTCTATGTAGTCATGTTATTAAAGCTAGCTGAGTATTAATTGAATCCGAGTATCAGATCTGCCAGTGGGCCAGCGCCCACTGCGAAGGAAATTAAACGTCATTCGGTCACTTTCTTCCCGCACAATGCAGATTAATCTGCAGACAAGTCATTATTAAGACCGCGTCGTAAATAGGATGCTTGGATTGCGATTGTGAGCACTTTTTACTTTAATGACTCTTTAAGATATTAAAATAGACCTATTTCATGCTGTTTTAATATTTTAAATACTAGCCTACTGTTACAGCTTTTGCAATAATGTAATTGAAGAATCTAAAATATGTCATTACATTCACTGTGTTTATTTGTGAGGTAATAACAATATCAGTACTGGATCAATCTTTAAGATATACAACGTACACGTATGTTGTGCCATACTAGATATTATTATAACGTTGTACTAATCATTACTTCTGAGATTTTAATGGAAACAATTGAATAAGTCATCGTAAAGCGATTATCATTACTATGTTACATCAAGTTGAGGAAGCAAGACAAATTATACATGAAAGGGAACTATAGTGTTGTACGTACGCTTGAGGACAATAACTAATAAAGTGTCCTTTAAATAAATTTACAGTTATAAATATTTTTTTTTCATCGCTTTCCGCCTTTTTCGAGGCATTGCGTGTTGAGTGGCGGAACTCAACGCCGCGCTTTGCCTAGTTTGCCAGAACGAAGAAAATGGAAATAGAAAAATCCATCTTCTCCCGTCGCGTTACAGGCAGACATTGCACCTCTGCGTCACGACGGTCCTCAACGTAATATTTTTAAGCAAAAAAAATATAATACACGATTCTCAAAATTAATTCTGTATATACTACTTTTATAATATCAATACATAATTTTACCTTTCAGTAAAACATAAAGTGAAATATAACAGTTAATTTGCTAAACAAACATTTTAATTAAATAACTTCGGCAAGAAAACTCATAAAATAATGAATTTATAGTTAATTCATTATTCATTGCAAATGTAGGTACTCAGTCGTTAGTTTCTGAAACCTGCTATGAATCGTTGTAGAGGAAATTAAATGACGACGGCCGGCTACTGCAGGCTTGTACTGCCGCTTAATTACACTTACTGAGTACTCAGCGTTTAGATTATCATATGGACAACTTAAGCCTCCTTAGACATTGAATTTATTGACTCTACACGTTATAAACTCGTGCGTACAAAAGTTATAAGTTAAACTTGTTTAATTAAGACTTATAGTTTGTACAATGTTCTTAAAAAAATAGTACTATTTATTTTCATTACCATTTAAAAGGATAAGAATCAGATGGATGCTTAAATTGTACTAGACTTGCTTCTATTTAAGCAATATGCTAAAATAAATTATAACTTACCTGTAAAAATTAAAAAAGCTAAATTTTCAAAAACTAACACAAAAATGCCACTTGCAACATTTCTGAATAATTTAAACTGTAAAATGTGAGCAAACGTTTTTCTGTCTACGTATAAGTACTGGTAATAATCATTTTACTGAGAGATTACTACAAAATTTCCACATACATGAAGAGTTCTGGCAGAAAACAAGATAATATAAACGTTGTTAGTTTTATTTATTTTCTTATATTGGTCATAGATGTAAAAGCCCGTACAAAATTCAAAATCCATTAGCTAATAGTCGCGGTGACGTGACATGCAGCGTCGCAGAATTGTCCGGCTAGTTTAATTTCCTGGTGACGGCAACTACTGAATGTACGACTGAGTCGCTGTCCAGAAGAACATCATTGTCCTCTCTAAATTTGACTTTAGATAACAGGATATTTACCATTTATCAGATACATGTTTAATAAAGTATTGAAATGTAGCGTTTCTATCATTTTAACAATATTTAGTAATGAGTTTATTATACGTTAAAGTCCTATCTTTTTACTAAAATATTTAGGTATCAACATACTGGCGCACTCGATATCATGCTACACGAAGGGTCAATCGTGCGCCTGTGCTGCCAATTAAATGTGCACTCGGCTAATGGTCTATTTACAATTCCATTAAATCACGTCCTCACGGTTATCTGTTGTTACATTTCAGTATACTATAAAAATAATATTCAATTGTTTCTAAGTAATATCTCTCGGTTGGTACATAAGTTAGCGTGCTCGGTATCAGGACTGCGCGCGATCATAAGTACGCTCGCGCCGCCAATTAGAGTTGCTTCGGCAAATGGGCCATTAACACTCGCTTACAGCGCGGTCATCGCGTTCATCTATGTTTTATCAGAAGGAAGCTTTAGATTGGCGTAAATACGTCTAATTTAAAGTCATCTTATTAATTCAACTTTAACGCTTACGCACTGGTGCTAGAATATTAAAAAAAGTTTACTTTTATTACCGACTGAGTTTACAAGCGTATATTAATTTACAAGTTAGTAGTATCAGGCAATGCGTGTTCAGATTAATATGTAATTGCAACATACATGTTGTAATTACGTATACACTATTAGTAGTATACACTAGTTGCAAGTGAGTACTACACCAGTAGGTACAACCGGTATTAATCTAATATATTTTTTGTTTAAAAAACATTTTAAATCATGTTTAGCATAAAGTATTTCACGGCGATGAGGAAAATAAACTTTATAATGAAATAATACAGGTATGCTCTTTTATATTACTTATTAAATTTACCTAATACTCATACTACCAAGAAAGATTCACACATACATTTTTTGTTATCGAGAATTTATTCCACTAGTGGAACGATAAAGCGTTTGTAATTAACTGCCATGAGACATCTATCGTAGCTGTAATATTAATTGGTACGAATTCATTTTATACGAATGCAAATAGCATAGCGATTTTAATTAATTGTAGTATCATGTGATATACTGTTAAAATTAAATATATTAACTATCATGCTTATTACGTCGCACTCGTTAACCAAGTACCAGTAGTAAGTCTAGGTTGTTATATTATAAAGGTATTGTTTATGTTATCCTCATTATAGTTAAAACCTTGATTAGCAAATTTATTCCAGGGTTAAGGAAGCCTAATTGTTAAGAATTTGCTGCAATTTTATTATCAATTGTTACTTATATTAATGTTTTTTCAATTATATTTTTTGCATTATGCAGCTGTCGATTTATAAAAATTGATCTATTGTTGCTTTAATAATTACAACATGTGTATTTAAACACATCTTGATCATCATGCACGATGTTGGAAAAAAAACCCAGTATTCTACTGTCACTATATCTAAAACAATGTCAAAATTAGAACATACAAATAAAAGATTAATATATAAATACGAATAAATCTCGATATGCATACGAATGAACAGTTACATCATCCGAATCTCGATTCTAGGAACTGCTCAAATTAAATCGCGAGCGGCAACTCGGAAGCTAGGCTAGGTCTTTTATAGCACGCGATCGGTGAACGTTCCGCGTTAATTAATTGGGTGTTTTCACACGTCACTGAGCAGATCTCACCAAGTAGATCGGCGCATGTGGCCCTTAATTAGCTATATCTTCAGGGCCGATCGACTGCTCCGCGTATTCGCTTCGCCAATTTGGTGCTGCTCTTCGCTACGCCATACTAGACAGATAAGGACTAGAATGCTAGGCAATAACCTCATTATGAAATAACTGGGCCTCTGCCGTTTATTCGATTATTGGATAGCAATGCATTCGTTAGTTTACTCGTACATTTGTAATGACATATAATAGATTCCATTTTTCGCTGATATGGTTATTGTAATATAAATATACTTTAACAGCTTATTTAAGGTTTTTTAAAGAAAGTTAATAGAGTTCTTAGTCAAATGCGAATGGTTTTTAATAATACTTGCTTTCTTGATATGCTTATTTTCGTTGTGGTCAAACACCCGATGCTAATTTTTAACTCAACTCTTCGACGATAAGGAGTTAAATGATAGTTCTTTAAATATTATATGGATAAGTCTAATTGTAAACTATTGGAGTAGTCACGTAAAATTGTTGTCGAAAATTACAATATACTCGTCCATATTAACTTGTATATTATGTAAATATTAATTAATAAACTACTTATAAATATAAAATGTTTATAATCGTTTCTTGAGGATTCCGCTAATATTTTTTTGTATGGTCATGTTTTAGAAATTGTCTGAAATGTTTTTATGATGTGTGTTATGATCATTAATTAAGTTATTAAATATGTATTGAATTTTTATATTTTGTTTTCAAATAAATTAAATATTATTTTATACTTTTCAGTTTTTATTTAGGATTGTGCACATCGCTAGACTGAATTATAAATACAGTTAAATTTTTGTATAAATAGAAATTTAAAAACACTACAAATATTAACTACAATGATAGCACATAGCACAAAAGTGAATTCTACAATTAGTTTAAATACTTAAATTCAGTAATCAACTGTCAATCAAAAGTTCGTATCACTTTCAATCTATTTAATAAAGCTGTTATTCATCAGTCGATCGTAATTTAGTAACAAAAAGGCCTGTGTCAGTTACACTGTTAGAGCGACAGGCGATCGGGTCTCGCACGTGTAGGCCGTCCGCTCCGACCATTGAGCGCGACCAGATTGATAGCCGTCGGAAAACAATTACCTTTTTGTCGGCAACTCGATAAACCGCTAATTACAATAAGTGTTCATTGACTTTTTTAATTACTCACCCATTGAGGCGTCCATCATCGTCCGCAATACTTGCCAGTCAGTATATTTAATAAGCTTCGTAGCGACGGAATGTTCGTAGTTTCGCGAGCGGAATTTCTACTATAAACTTTTCACTATTTGAACTAAGAATTTTTCAATATCGAAAAAGATATTCGTATTTTGAAAAAGGCTGTATTGAGTGTGTCCAAAGTTGTAAAAACAGTTAGAATGGGGCAACGAAAAGTGAATCTATTATATTATTATGAGTGTATATTTTAATATAACTATGTAAGACGGTCGAGCGTAACCTGTTTTCGTGTGCGTACGTTTGCTGCATTCCTTTCGTAAACACAGAGATGTGCAAGCGGTGCGGTGCGGCTTGGCTGGGACGGTACCGCACGACGGCGCGGGACTCGCCGGGGCATCGGCCGCCTCGTGAGAAACGAATGTTCCTGGCCTCTAATTACGTTTTATGCGATATCGCCATTTAATTAGCAACATGTTTCCCATTTCGAAACATTAATTAATATTTTCATCAGAGTTCTCTGCATTTAACTGTGCTTTTATTACTCGCTCGAGATTTAATAAAGATTCCTGACCACCCTCGTCGGGGTATTATTGTTATAAGAGTTCTTATTAACTTTTTGTTTCAATATAATATTTTGTACCGCCGTTGATATGTTCAATTGTTTTATGACTAATTAATAATGTTTATAGCGATGAATGAACAAAATATTCATTAAAAATTCCAAGTTTAATGACACTGAAGTAACGGTATTTGTGTACGAGAATAAAAAATAAAAGCGATAATGCCAGCACTTGTGGTGATTTTGCCAAATAAGGGATATAATCAATTTGATGGTCGCTCAGTGCTTAATTGTAGCGAGATTAATAACCGATCCACGTACTCGCAGACAAATTGCGACAGCTGACCGCGAGTAATGGCATTACAATGACATCTTTTACGTGCGCGGTGCGCCTCATTGCTCGGGTCCCGGCAAATGTGCTTTGTACACGTTGTTTATGTTAATCTAATTTATCTTAGCTTAGGGAATCGTTATCGGGATAATTATTATATAAGTGTTGTTATTTCAATGTAAATGTTTGCTTGAAATATCCATAAGTTTATCAGTAATAATAATATCCAAACTGGATATTTTACATTTTGTAGTTTTCCCAATTTTCCTATCATAAGATTCATATATACGTATTCCCTATGCACAATATAGATATATTTTTATATATATTTACTATTTTAAGCATCATTGCTATATGTAGGTATATGTGGTATGTATATGTTACCCACTATTAAAAGAGAAATCGTATGATTTGAAGAAAGACAGGCTAATGAATAAATGACAAATTGAAAGTGCTTGATGAAAGTAAAAGAAAATAACATATTACGTTAAGTTGATGACACACTTAGCTTGTAATTTCTAATGTTTTATTTATAAGCTTGGAAAATAACTACTTTGGCACGAAAGTAATATTAATAGAACAATATTATGATTTAATAATTAAAATATTATATTAGCAGTAAATAAAGTATTATTACCGAAATATATACATACAGAAAAAAAAGAAAACCAATTTCCAATTTTCTATTATGTAAATAATAATATAATATAAAACCAAACGATAAAAGGCCATTGAATCGCATTTATTTTTTATCAGACTATTAATTCGATAGTTGTGAATTCGATCCCTATTAGACATAGCAAATTATAATAATATTATAATTTTATATCAATATAAACTTCAAAAAAGTATTGGTATTTATAATATTCACATTTTTGTAGTCAGAGAGAAAAAGCATCATCTCTCCTTTATGTTTAAACTTTATATTACTCAATATATTTGAGGACCATCGTGGCGTCTCCCTGTAACGCGACGGTTTCTGGGTTCGATCCCCAGTCGGGGAAGATGGATTTTTCTAATTCCATTTTCTTCGCTCTGGTAAACTAGGCAACGCGCGGCGTTGAGTTCCGCCACTCAAGACGCAATGCCTCGAAAAAGGAGGAAAGCGGGGACGGAGAAAGCAGTGACTAAGCGACGAAGTGTCTTAACACTACGTTCCCACGGTCCTTGCAGTTCCCTCTGCCTACCCTGCCAAGTGCGGGATAAAGCGTGAAGCTAAAAATATATTTGAAGTTTTAGTTATTAAATTACTCAATAGCAACACGAATATTTAATATTTGAACGAATAAATAATATTTTTTTATAATTTTTTTATAAATAAAATATTGATTTCTTCATTTTGCGAGAAAAAATAGCAGATGTATCCTATTTCATATTAAAGCGGACGGAACTGTGGAAATGTCTATACGATACAAATATATATATATATATATATATATATATATATATATATATATATATATATATATATATATATATACCTAGTCGTATAATTATTATTTAGAAAGATGACCAAAGGAAATGTAGTACAAGACATTTGGTTCACTATTCAAATTCGGGACATTGCGTGCTTAGGATGAAGAAACTCAACGCCGCGCTCTACAAGTATCTAGCTAAAGCCGGAAAGTGAAAACAATGAGTTGCGCAACGCCGTCATGACCTCAAATATATACATATAGGTATATAAATATTTATTTCAGCTTAAACTTAAAACAATCAATTTTATGTCTTGCTAATATAATATATGTTTCTAAATATACATATAAGTATGTACCTACAATTATTGGTAATAAATAATATTTTTATAATGATTAAAAGGTCACAGTGTAATTATTGAAGTATTTAATGTTTAAAAGGAAAATTAAAAGTGAACATCATAAATTCTCTGTAAAATAATCATAAATAATAAGTATTTTAATGATAATTGTTATAGTAAAAAAATTATGAACAAATACAAAATAATATCTATATGTTTATTTTATTATCTTATATAATACGAATCAACGAAAATCCCGTTATTCTGCGTATTTGAGGTCCAAGAGCGTGAGAACAGCCCTCCAAGGAAACTAATTATTGCGAATGCGGCCTGGGTCTTCAGTTAATTAGAGACAGAGTGGTTCAACCCTCTTAATTAATAGGCATTCGAGTTGGGCCCTTACGCTTACCTCGGCTGTTTTGTTTCAATTGTTAAATTTCTGATAAAACATGAGATGGTATTGTATTAAGATTATTAGCATACTGTAAAAAGCTAATCTTTGCAGTTATATCGTTGTAATTTTTTATTTGCCTGTAGAAAGTGTAATTTATGAGTAGATATAATTATTATATAATAATTAATTACGACAAAATGGTGAAGTTTTACTTTTTATTTAAATACTTTTTTCATGAAGCCCTAATAGAAAGAAAATTCAATGAACATTAAATGAATATTGCAAAAATCTGAATAAATTTTCTAAGGATTTAGATGACTGTCTACTGACAAATCACTTTTTTATATATAATTCTGAATGCGTCATATATTGTACCAAATCATTTTTTGAGTAGTCATATATTATTTTCCTATATTATTAAATACGTTGTGGATTGAGTTGCTGAACTTAACGCCAGAACTTGGAATACGACAATTTAAAGTGGAATTAGAACTTACAAGTTTTACACGCAGTTATATCAACTTACATCAATGTTACAAAATGCCATTATAGCAATATGTAGAGAAGCAATAAGTACTTAAAAGGTAAAAAATCTACTTTCTTTGGCTGATAAAAATAAGGTTTATATTCTATAGGATCTGTACAAGTACACACATGTATTTAACGAATAACAAGTTGATAGTATCAAGTGTTTACGACATGTCAACGTAGGGTTGTAAAGGCGAAAATTGCCCGCGGTAATGGTGCACTTAATATATTCATATACTATGCACCTAATACCTAAAACTATATTTCGAGACAGAACATGACTCTTCGATTAACATAAAATCGAGTGGACGGATCGTGGGCGCAAGAATTGATACTTACCAGCTATTGAGAGTTTCTTAGAAAAAAGTTGTCCAGTGAGTATTGGACGTGCAACAAGATAAATATTAATGTTTTGTATAGATTTATATATAATAATTACATACATTACCTATAATTTTATGTTATTTAATTTATTAATACAATGTCAATGCCAATAAATTTACTACTCTACACTTAATAAATATTTCATACTAGTTTGTTGATGTACTTTAAGCTTAACCACAGCTTGCAATATTTAACCACGCAGTTATAACAACGGTAATAATTCAAAATAGTTTATGAATAATAAACCGCATTAGATAGTCATCTTCTACCACAGGGAGGGCCGAAAAATAATTAGCAGTTACTCAGCTGGTGACCTCCGCGCAATGAAAGTTCTCGGCATTGACCTGCTGGTTACCTCTCAGAGTTACGACACAGATGTTTTAATGATACATGGAAAATATTAGTCTCCATACTAAAGTAAGAAAAGGTAATCTTCGAGTTATTACAATGTAAAAATAAGATAAAAAATTAAGGATCTAAAAAATGTTGCTCGAAGTTTCTGTTGATAAACATTTAAATAAAAACTCTCTCACTGAGCCACTTTTGATGTAATAATAGATAAATAATGTATCAATTATATTATTAACGTACAATTACATTATTAAGTTATTATCTGGAACAGGATGCGTGTCACTGTAATATATTTTAATAAATTTAATGGAGATTAACGGTTACAAATGTAGAAATGTAGTCTGACATGTTTGATGTGGAGTTCCGATGCAAAGCACTGATAACATTCCGCCTGAGGATTCGAACACGGAATTCTTGACGTGATCAAACGTGAGCCGTGCTTGAGGTATACGTTATATAACTTCTCTCTGATATACATATCTTCGGTTGAATTTGAGGAATCCACGTTGTGTTGATTGAAGCGCGTCTTCCATTGCGCCCGAGCTGCCAATCTAGGGCTCGACTTGGGCAGCCTGTGGCGCAATGTCCTGCATTCCGCAGTTCGACGACGTGGCATATCGGACGAGAGGTCATCACTAAGCGATAGGATCATGACAGAGAATTCGTCGGTCGGCTGCCGGTGGAATGTGAGCGGTAATTGATTTGTCCTGCGTAATCGACGGCCTGAACGGGATTGACGGGAATATCGAGACGTCACGCTCGCCGCCACAGATAGCGCGCAATGTAGCATTTCCCTCTGTTACTTACTTATACAACTTTCTGAATAAATCTTAGCTAGATTGTTTTAAATATTTTGTAATATAAAAAAGTTTGGTAAAACCAAACCTTTTACGTAAAACTCAGTGGACAAAATTATTGAAGTAGACTAGGCTACCTTATATTTTTATTTATTCTTGTTAACTGATTACAAAATTTAATATATTTCACTATGTACCAATTAATAAAACATAAGTAAATAAATCACAAGAAATAATATTTAAATTTTACTAAAAATTTATTTTGATTTTTTTACTTTAGCGTTTAAGAGTTTTGAAACATTGAAAGTCTGTCTTATTCTCCGCACGTGAACGTTTATCTGATCCGGTCTTCATTCCAAACTAAGCCAAATAAAATTAATATTCATAGTCGTTGTATTTATTGGCTTTCAATTAGTATAATCTTAATGGAGCATTAACATACACGCGGGCGGCGCGTCCGAGTATGCCATAACTGTCGCGGTGTTGTCAACATATGGAAAGAAATTTGCCCGGAATAATTTATGTCTTTGTTATTATCATAAATTAATGTTATCAAATTCATTAATTGAACTGTCAATTAACACTGGAATTAGATGATTATAGAACCACCTTAATTAAATATTGTCGCTTTTAAAATTAGTTTTATAGCACCTTATAAATAAACGTAGAAATCGTTACAAAAAAATATAAATCATGTCAGAGTAAATATATTGTGAGTGTCCTACATAAATGGTGTTTGAATAATTACACAAATGGGCAACGGAGTTAGTTCTACGTTGGCAACTTTGGTCGCGGAAGGCTCGCAGCCGATGACCTCAACGGACCGGTTCCCGTGGCCTCTCCCTGCGACCCCTCGCTCCCCCCTCTTTCACCCTCTTGCCCCCCTCGCGCGAGACGTTTCATTACGTTATTATTATATTAAATGCTATAATACACATTGTAGGCATTAGTCTGCCGAGACGTCGTCCTTAGAAAGGGTAAGGCGAGAATCCAGCTCATTTTAGCTTTTATTTAAAAATGTTAATTTGTTTATACAGTGATGTTTAGGATTATATAAAATATGATTATTTAATTTTACCACGATTAATATAATGGTATTTATTATTTTTAATTTTTCATATTAAAACTTTTACAAAAGACTGATATTAATTTTGTAATGTAATAATCAAACAAAAATGTTATTAATGTACTGAAGTAAAACTTATGACTAATAACTACTGTCAATTTATCAACTATAGACACTAACTAACTAAAAGAATACATGATGGTGAAATAGGTAACCCACAGTAGAAGAATCCAATGGACACAGTGTTAAGAAACTCGAATCCCGACTTTCTACCTTTCAAGACATTGCGCGTTGAGTGACAGAACTCAATGCCTCACTTGATTTATACATATTCGTGACATCGTGTGATGAATGAAAGAATTTACTGTCAAGATTTACCTTACCAGAGATGAATATACTCTACTCTGCCGAGTACAGTCAAACTCATAACCATCGCTTTAATAGACTTGCCGTCTGTCTTTTTGCGCCACTAAAACTTTGTTATAGTACAAAATTTTACTTTTCCTCATAAATATGCGCTCTTCAATGCGTGAAAACTATTGTTAGAAAAGAAATCCGTTAGCACGCAACACACTCGACTCATCGGAATCTTCCATGTATTTCGTAAGGAGAAATCTAAAATTTAACTGTGGGACGTAAAGAGGCAGTTCGATATTGCAATATAATTTGTTATGTCATTTACTATTTGTTGTGTCAATACCTAATGTTGCTTAGCCTTTATGGTAATTTGCTTATTATTCTATTGATTTATGAACGCTTAAACGTAAAGTTCTATACAATATTCAGCATATTGTTTCTTTGAATATGTCTTGTTAACAGATTTATAGATTTAAATAATCATCATTATGGTTTCCAAGATACAACTAAACTAAATAAGATACTAGGAAATCTTAATAATTTTCATATGTAACATAGTGCTAATATTTATAATTAGGTATAAGTGCATTTTTATAATCAGAGGCATAGAGTGTAGTGATCAGAATTTAATGAGCTGTTATAAACATAAACCAACATGATGGTGTGACGTTAATTTTTTTAGGTAAAACGTGGAATTATTCTTAAATATAATATTATTCCAGATTTGAATCAATATCCATAAAATTTAACAAAATTTAAATTTCTTTAAATTTACACTGTTTATTTTTTCATTAATATGAGGCCTAGAAACCTCCCAGCATTAGATTGTAATCGAAGATAAAATAAAAATTAGCATAGCATAGCATAGCATATCATTTTTGCACACGATAATGAATATGATAAAAAATAAGTATATTATGTATTCAACATTAAATATTAACTAAGTATAATATGCAAATTATCTACCAGAAACAAACACCATGACGGTTTTTAACCTCATATTATATTTTATGAATATTTAATTAATTTAAAAAAAATGATGGAATTTTTCCACAAATATGTTTAATAAATATGTCTCAATATGTCAATTTTTAGGCTATGCAGTAAATCAAAACTAGTATAATAGTAACTTTATTGCTTCGAAATTAATTATCTACATGAAAAAAACAATTTTATAGTGATTTTATTTGTTTTCTAAAAACGTGTTGTAGAACTAAATATATATATAATATGCAACTTATTCAAACATTGTGATTTTGTACATACGTGCAAAGTGCATATATTAAGATGAGTAAATATTTTCTAAATGATTATTGTTAACGGTTGTTGAAAATAGAGGAAAATCTAAACATATTAATAAAATTTAAAATAAGTGGGTAAGTTGGCTGGTAAATTTATATTGATATGTTTAACCTGGGTGTTATAAAAAAAAATATTAATAACAAATTTTGAGGCTGCAAAAAATTATTACTGAGGAAGAGTCCGTTGTTTTTCCTCGTATCATGCAAAAAGTAATGCACAGGAAAGAATGATTAAATATATTTATGAGATGGAAATAGCTTTAAAACTCTAGACTAATATTTTAAAAAATGCATGCAAAATGTAAAGTGTTAAACCACACTAATATAAGAAAAGTACTTAAAAATAACATATAAAAATTGTAACGCAGAGGGATTTGAATCCGTGTCCCCCGATGTAAACGTAAATAAATTGATGAAATACATACATGAATTTCGACGCAGTTTAACGAAATAGGATTTCACGGGGCGCAGGTTCAATTTAGTTTAGTTCAATGAGGCATACTTACTAGTAGACGCTACAAAAATAAGAGTAATATAAACATATAGAAATACAAACTCCAAGTGTGAGAAGTGGTGTGCTATCATATTATTCATTATTTTATTACAAATAGTAATCTGTCTCTCTTACGCTAAAAGTTGATGCGTACGAGTACAATGAGCTATCTATAAAGTCGTTTTTACAATAACATTTATATATCTATATACATTATAGCACGACTTTAATACTGAAATATTAAAAAATAATCTTTCTACAAAGTGTGTGTGTCCAGAATTGATTCTAATTATAGACGGCCGGTCCGGACGGGTCAGGCGCTCTGCGAAATAAAGCACATTACAAAATATCACGTTACATCGTTCGGTGCACTTGATCATGCCGTTGTCCAATCTCTTTTATTTGTGAAACTTATACTTCTTTTTTTATTTATACCGCTTTGAATGACCGCGTCGACCGCACCGCTTAGCGCACGCCGCCACAACGCCGACCTGCCCGCAAATAGATCTTGTATTAATTTGTGTCAAACCAAACTTCTAATTAATAGAAGTTGAATGAAAGTTACTGATAATTGCCAGAATCAAGACATCAAAAATCATACACGAAATTAATTTTACAAATATTTTAATATCATTAAAATAAATTAATCTTCTATTTGTACATTCAAATCAAATATAATTAACTTAAGTTATTACAAATAAGTTGGCATAATCTCAAAATTTGTTACTAAGTCGTACAACCTTGATTCGTTCAAATACTAGACATCCGCCCTCGCAATTTCAAGTCTGCGGCTAAATATTTATTTATAATAGGTACGTATTAGGTACGTTTTGTTGGTAAACTTGGCACTTAGGTGTGCGATAGCATAAAAAATAGCTTATTAATAAATGCGAACTGCATAGCTCAAAGATCTTCGACTATGGAACGAAAGCAGAATTGGCATGTCGAAATACAAGCGGTAATAGAGCGGGTGGAGTGCGTACAGAGGCCGTAGCTCGCCGACCAATTTATTCGCCGGGACGTCAGATTTCGAGGGCCTCGTTACGACTAAGCCTCCAATTAGACTTATCCCTAATTAAGAGATGCCAATAAATTACCCTCCATCACGGGCTAACGAAGACGCGCCGCACTAATAACGCTAATTGATTTTGAGTAATGAGCTCGAGTTTTGATGGAGCTGATTGGTAGACGCGAGGGGGCGCCATCGATCGCGTCATTGCCAATAAGAGTCTCTGGCTTAGTTCTACTTGCTTGGTATCGCGGAGCAAACTATACTGGTCGCTTCAGAAATTATCTTAAATAGGTTGAGTGTTTGTGCAATAGTTGATATTTCAATTATAGATTTATATTCGTTTTTAATTTTTTTAAACATTTTTCCTTTTAACCTCTTTTGAGCAACTGATGAGCTTGATCATCTAAACAATCATCATCATCATCATCATCATATTTTTTTTATTTAATTGAAAAATGAATAGTATATACAAATTTAACTAAAAATTATCGAATTCGAATTAAAACGAATTATCGTGATGTTTCAAATACATGAGAAATGTTTTCTTAGTAAAACAATTATTGTTAAAAAAACATAAAATTTCCTCTGCGATAGGAGTTTAGTAAATGGATATTTAAATTTATAACAGCAACGGAAGAAATCTATCGCGATTTAGTATCAACTAGAAACTACGCGTAATTTTGCTTTAATTGAATTCCATTAATACAGTAAAAGCTTGCCTTTAATTACTAAGTAGTGAGTAGCCCAGTATATTCCACGATAGGCGAGTATCAATATGGAAATATCTAATTAGTAATGCCTTACGTGATACAAATTATGTAAACATACACGAAATAATATTTTTTATTGCGTTACAACAAGATTTATGATTGGGGCGATAATTAAAGCAATTACGGTTTTTTAATTATTAACTTTTATAATATACTGTATCTCTTCGTATATAGTATATTTCCATAAAAGTTTTGGTCCTTAATATTTGTTGGTTGAAATTTGCATTTTTTAACGCAACGTTTATCCTAATATACTTAAATTAAGTACTTTATGATAAATATACCAGCGTATGTACTCAGAAATATCAAGTTAAGGAATTGGGACTTTAAAATAAAATAAATCATTAGTTTGTTTTAAATCTAATTTATTTAGTGATTTTCCAACTAGATCTGAGTTGTAATTAAATTACATCGATTTTAAAAAGTATTCATTATCTTGAGAAGACCTTGAATCCACAATAACTATAAAAAGCTTAATCATTTTCATTTCAGTTTGAGTTATAAAAAATACTATAATTTTTTTTCAGATAATTTCAAAAATGTTATTGACATAAATTGTTATTAAAAATCAAGAAAAACTGACAGAAAGCAAAGCCATACTAAAACTAATACTCTATTTTAATTCATAGCACATAATACAGAGTCTATGTTGATTTATACACAGCGAATAGATTTCATTTTTAATATTTAATATTAGCATTGTTCTGGTCACGCGCAGACGAACACGCAAGTTGAATGCAAATCAGCAGTTAAAGAGACGGTGTTTGTCGTCATCTTAATAATTACTATACATAATAGTGTTAACACTTAATATTCTACGTGTATTATTTTTTGTTACTTACGAGTTTTCAAATAAATTATGAATTGTTCATAGAATTATATTTACTATGTATCTGTATATATATTTTTAACAATTTAGCGAATATATATTAATAACATTAGCTTAATTATTCATGATTTGATCAAGCAATACAATTCTTATTAAAGTAAGACAACTTCAAGCAATTGAAGCAGATAAAGTTTGCGCCGGCGCAGCACGCTCAACGCGTAAACGCTATCGCGTGAACATGCTTGCATTTATACTAAATGTTACGTGTCAATTTCTATATCAGTATATTGTTCCATTGCATAAATATTTATTAATAATTTGTAGAAATTCGTAACGACTTTGTAGGTCATTTTACATAAATATGAGGATTTAAGAAAGCATTACTTTTTGTTGGTTTGAATCTTGGCTGTTTTACTTTTGTCATTCATGTACTTTATTAACAAAAATGCGTACTAAACATAATAAATACGTACGCAGGCGTACATTTTTTTTACACCATAATTTGTGTGATATGGCTCTTTACATCGTTTTAGAATTTTTTTTTCTCTGGCTTCTCTGTCGGCAAAAATGCTTGTATGTTAAAAAACTGCTTGTAGTTATAAAAATTATCTTTTGTATCAAAGTAAAATATTTTACTGTTACATGTGTGTTTCCACAGAAATATCCCTTTCCAAAAAACTAAGAGAAAATGAAGAAGAAGTTTCAATACTGAAAGAGAAACAAACGAAATAATGCACTACAACAATATTAAAATTGCATAAATGATAATTAGATATGTAAAAAATATTCAAAATTAAATTTATACATAGACAAAACAAATGTGTTTTAGGTATTTAGGTCATGTTCATTTAAAAGAGCAATGAGCATCAGAACCTGTACGGCATCTGAACAATAAGGACACATCACAAGTCCCGACATTCAACGTTAACTGTATTCTAATGTTATTTTAAATTCTATAACGGGTATAACGTTTCAAAGCAGAGAATATTGTTGGTGCACCGCACTATAGAGTTCCTTGAGTCCCACACGGTTAATAATAAAGTATCGACTCGTACCACTTACGACACCATCACTTACCATAATGAGAGGCTTAGATAAGCGTAATGCACTTAATTGGATAAGTTAATGTTGGATATAATGAATTCGAAGGCTGTAGCACTATCTCTAGCGAGGCGAGAGCGATCAATCAACCTGACATACCTTTATGTGGTCGTACCCACTTACAAACTGAAACGTAGACAAACTGCATTACCCGATAGTAGGGATTACACTATCGCCACCTACTTACTTACTAAATTGGTCGTAAGCTAATAACAAGTTTATTAGCGAATCTTAAATAATTTTCGTTTGTAAAATATCTCTATGACCATTTAATAGTTTTCTTGTGTTATCGTGTCATTGAGTCCCACCAAACACAACACAAGGTCTCTCACAATGTAAAACTCTTTGGACACAAATTGAGACCTCAACTTTTTTTTATAATGATGCTGATAATAGTGATATCATCATTATGAAATTATATTCTCATGTCCTTCGGAACAAATGCACTTTTGCATATTTAAATTTTACGAAAAACGTGTATGGTTGGTTATCAATCAATGTGTCTGATTGTACAGGATGGTTATAGGCTCAAATGTAATAAGCAATATGCTTAGAGTTGAAATAAATATGATTTTACGATTTGTTAACAGATTTTATCTTGTTGGACTTAGCCTCTTTATATATGAATACAATGACTTTAAATTTTAGTTGGAACAAATTGAAGATTTTTAAATGCAGCAAGCGACAAAATATGAGTAAAAATTTATTAATAAAAAGTTCCTTTTCTTACATGGAAGAAGATCCAAATTTTAAGTATTTATATACACACTGTCTTTATAGGGTTCTGTAACTTAAAAGGAAAAATGAAACACTTGGTACAATCTTTCTAGATTTATATGTCTTTAAGACAAAAATATATATATTTTTGTTTTTATATTTTTTTTCATTTAATTTTTTTTAAATGAGTACAATAATAATAATAGACGTCATATTAACGTTTCAAGAATAATTAAATTGAGATTTGTAAAAAAACTGTAGTGTTTCTAAATAATTGCTCATAGCTTACAAACTCAGTAGCTATAATTATATGTAATCCACTTTAAAATTTACCATAACAAACATTTACTGAGGAAAATATATATTTATACAACATAAGCATCTGTTACAGTAAATTGAACACTAACTTAATAAGCTGAGAACGGAGTGATAACTACTTAACACTCCATCTGTATGGATCATAGATCACTTCATTCTTGAAAGTATTTTTGATTTTTCGAAAATATTATCTAATAAATTTGTAAGTTAATAAAAGTATATTCCAATACTGACACTAATTATCTTTTATTTAAATTAACATTTAATAAAGGTTAAAGGTATGTAAACAAGAAATTCGTACATTATTAGGCTACGTTACAAGGCGAACCCGTTGTGATTAATTAGTGAAGTAGCTAATTAGTGAGCAAAAGTCAAGTCATTAGTAAACGTAATTGAAACAAGCAAACCGACTTTTCCAAGAAAAATCTCAGATTAATTTACCTACGCTCTAACCTTCACTTTCATTACTCGGTAACTCTTTCTTTTAATTATCTAGTCTACAGAACTAATTAAAAGTAAGGCTTAAAATTTATTTTCATAAAAAAATATCTCGTATTCGTTCTCTTACTTAATTTTTGAAAACTAAACTCAGATTGAAGTGATTTAATAGTTAGCAAATATAGCAAACGAATTTTCAATGTTTTCTAAAAATTGTAATCTATGTTTATTTGTTTTATCTATATGAAGACAAAACTGTCTCAACTTTAAAATCTCAGAAAATTAATCAAAGATTTATTAAAATCAATTATAAAAATTAAATAAATTACCGTCGTGGTGCAGAGGCGGAGCGTCTGTCTGTAAACGCGACGGTTTGTGGGTTCGATTCCCACTCGAGGAAGATGGATTTTTCTATTTTTATTTTCTTCGCTCTGGAAACTAGGCAAAGTGCGGTGTTGAGTTCCGCCACTTAGCACGACTCAGTGCCTCGAAAAACGGCGGAAAGCGGAAAGGTTCGTATGGTTTCTGCAGTCTCCTTTGTCTACCCTGCCATGTGCGAAATAAAGCGTGAAGCTATAAAAAAAATAATTAAATAAATTTCATTGTAACTTTGCCTTCAGAACAATTGCTATTGTAAATTGCCGTACTTGCGATTTAAAGTAGCTTGTAAAATATTATAAGACGAACCTCACAGCGAAGCCCTTCTCAACAACTATGTCTAGGTAGTAACGTATAAATATACATTTTTAATTGAAACCTTTACCTATACCTCAACATATAAAATAATATTAAACACTTTAAAAATAATCAACCATATTTTTATACATAATTATCAAATTATGTTCATTTACAATTTACACTGCATAGTAATAAATAACCATGTATCGATCATAAATCGATAATGTGTGTTAAAAAATGTAAATTGATTTGACAAATCCAGCAATATCGATTTGGATTTATATCGTTTTATGTGATTTTAAAACGGAATGAGTATCGACTCGTAGCGCAATAGGGCAAAGGCATAAAGCAAAAGATTGCATACCTGTGGCCGTCCGCATCGAATGCAAAGGGTGGGCCAGCATCTCGATATCGATATTTGTATATATTACTTTTATAAAAAAAATATTATATAATATCAAAATGTAACAGCGTAAAATAAAACGTTTATGACTTTGTCGTATTTTTTTTGTTTTTAATTACAAATTTAAATTTTATACATTCTTTACAAGTTAATTATGTTTATTTCGCTCATTAACACCAAGTCACGGTTATTAATGTAATATAATAAGTGCGAAAATTATAAAGAAAATTGTAAATTTTGTAACTAAAGTTATAACACATTTAAGTAAGCGTGCAATAAACATTTAGGAATTTATAATTTAAATTCATAATATAAAAGGGGGCATATAATTTGCATATTATTTATTAAATTTATATACCAAAAATTGTACCGATGCCGAGTTTTAACTCGGCACACAAATCATATGAAACTATGAGTAAAACCACGGAAATTGTTAGTTTATTATAAACACGTACTAATTAAGCAGATATGAAAAATGAAAAACAAGGAAAAAGCTCGTTAATGTATGTTTTCTGAGCTGAATTGAGCCTCGCGTACAGCCAGTGTTAAATAAGTCTTAATTAGTGATATCCGAATGAAGTATACTTTATGTGCTTAATTAATTTTAATTACTGTAATTATTTATTATCAGTTCATTTAAATGAAAAGTTTATGATAATTATGATAAATTAAATATGTACAAACATCGTGCAATTGATAAACACTTAGGCTTTAGATACAAGGGCCGAGATTCAAATGCTAAATTTAAATTCCAGTGTCGATTACAGCTCTACAGCTATCTGTTGAGATTGGATGATAATACTTAAGTTAATACAGCCAAACAACACCGAAATCGAAATGGTTCTGAATCAATTTAGCGTGGCGTTTGCCCACTTACCGAGCATTGTTGCAATGAAGCTCGCTTTATGAGTCCCATCCCTATGCGTCCAGCGGGGGGTGTTCGATGATTGATGGCTGCACGCGTGGGAGCGAGATGGCAACACAACCGGCCCTCGGACCTCCTTTTCGCGCCTGCACCAGGCTGGCCTCGTAATTGAATGGCAATTACCTGGCCTGTAAATATGACACAAGCGCGTAATTGTAGGAGAGGAGCGCGTGAGGCCCACACCGCACTGTGAGTGCGCCCTTTCATATGAATTATTGAAACCACGTATACGTGAGTCTCAGACTCGAGATAATATATTAAAGATTGTCTACAATGTTAATTGAGACGGATAAAAACTAAAAACATTGTGTTCATTAGCCATGTATCGCACTGTACCGGCTTATCGCACACATTATTCTTATGAATTATGGATATTCATTCCTTATTATAGATACAGAATGACGTAACAAGTTGATTAATGTACTCAGATTTTTTAACATTTTATATATTGTTTGCGTTGTCTTTAAAAAATTTTAAATTAAATTATAACTAAATATAACTTTCAATTATAAAAAAAAACACATTAAGTACTACTCTATCATTAACAAAATTACATTAAATGAAGAACGATCTCTTATTTTTTATTTGCAAACATATGTCGGCAATACGAACGGCCGCTAGCCGTTGTGCCGCAGGCACCCTCGCAGGTGGCGAAACCTACACACACTACCCACGTAGGGTTGGACGAGGTATCGTTGTTGTCATCTATTTATTTTTTACTAAAATGAACTCTCTTAAAACTTCCATCGCAATTATTAATTATAATGTCATAATAAAAAAGATACTTACGTAAATATTAAATGTATTTAAACTATTCATTGTAGGCAAGAAAAGTGTAACTAAATAAATCATTAAAATATTTTATTACTTATTGAATGGAAATATAATGTGTTATTTTATCGTAACATTTATATTGTAATATATATTACGTCAATTGAATCTAAAACAAATAAATCTATGAAAGGTTATTGTAACTCCAACGAATTACAAAATTATATTTTTTAGAAAATATTTAGAGTAAGCCATTGATAATAATTCGGTTTTATATTTATAATCGATTTATAAAAGAAATAACAAAGATTAAAATAAACTATCGGAGAAACATTAGAAAAGATGACCCATTTCCCCAGAAATTATGATACTCTATTACATAACTCTAATACAACTACAATAAAACACTAACCGTCAGATTTTAATTGGCGCGGTACAGAATTGGGCTGAAAAGGGGGACATCGCCCGATCTTCCAACACACAGTTTTTCTCTCATACCCTATAAAACAACAGGTGGTTCAATGAACTAACTGAGTATCCGTAAAAGTCAATATTGATAACGAATAATGGTGTGATAAATCATAACTCATATTTAAATTATAATTTAAAATATATATCTCAATAATTCTTTTATGAACTAATATAAAGCGAATGCTACAGGAAAAGAACGACAAGGTGATCTACAAGACACGTGTGTATGTACATGTATTTTTATTAGTCTTAACGTTATTATAAGCTGTTTTGCAGCCACGATGAATAAGGAATAAGAGACTTAATTGCATTAATCCATCTAAAGTTTGTAAAGGTTAAATCACGAGTAGAATAAAGCGGATTATTTTGTGTTTACGAACGTTCGTTAATTTGGAAAGTTTGCTACGTTTAATCAAGGCCACTTTAATATCAATCCTTCATTAAACCGAGCCCTATACAATCGTTCATTTGGAGCGTTCTCACGCCTCATTAAAGTCTTTTTCGTGATTCGGCGACCGCGTCTACCGTTTCCCCGAACACAATGAGCGGGTGATTCGGCGGCGAATAACGAGGGCATTTTGTCGGCCGCCTCTCACGTCCGACGCCTTCCGACGCTCAATGAAAGTTTACCTGCAGCCGTAACGAGCGATTTGTCCCCTGTCCCCGGTCCCCGCATCCCCGGGCCCAAATCAAAGCCCATTCACATCTGCATGCCGACACAATGCTGGCAATTAGGCCGCGCTTGGCCCTACAATCGAACGTAATGCGCGCTCGTTCGATGACGTCGCTAAGCCGGTTGGCCCTGTCTCTCGCCAATTTCATCATTCTTGCAGCGCTCTTTAAACGTGCTCTAATCTAAATCGGTAAAAAGGTTTTACTTACCTGCCTACGATTTCGTAAAAGTAAGGTTCCTTACAAACGTCACAATACGTACCACTTCTATTGTAATTGCTTATACCATTTTATAACTAAACACAAAAACGAGCGCTTATTATTTCTATGATAACTTTTACCTTCATCTTATAAATATATATTACGTATAAAGACAAAGTAGTCATAATATTTATTTCAAATTAAAATATTTTTATGTAATATGAAAGGAGAAAAGCGTGACAGCTGGTGACATTCGGTCATAGGGTCAACGTGTGGCTCGCCGTGTCAATACGTCACGACGCGTCATAGTTCCTTTTGTAAAGCAATTTGCACTCTCGGGTCAAATGCTCGTCGTAAATCTTACTGTTGCCTTAGACGAATTCAACTTGACGACTCATTTATTTTAAACTTTTGTCATCAATTGTTGAATCTTTTGATGTATGAGAAAATATTTTTTTGGATACGAACTTATGTGATATGTCTTTTGTAATATTTTAAATAATTTTAAAATATCACAATTATGAACGAGTATCCACGAGTGTTACACGAGGCCACGTTGAAAATTTTACTAAACTATTATTCTAAAGGACTCATATTAGAAATGTGAAAAAACATAAAAAAATCATTCTCCCCAAGTGGGAATCGAACTGTCACGTTTACAGACAAACACTGCGCCTCTGCGCCACGACGGTCCTCAGATTATATAATCATTTAGATGTATCTCACTGTGACTGCGATCAGAATGAAATCGGTCACTATTAGTAAATGTCATGTGTATACTTAAATCATGTTTATTTATTTTTTGTTTATAGGTTAAAACACATAAGTATTTCTTTAAGGGAAATATAACAATTCAGTAACTAAATGTTAATCGATATTTATAGAATCACATGTACACGTGTGGAAAAAATTCGCTAATTCTTTTTTTCTTGTGTTAATTATTGTCAGAACATGTAAACGCGCGTGTTTGTGGGTTCGATTCCCTCTCGGGGAAGATGGATGGATGGATGAAGATGATATTTCCATTTTCTTCGCTCTGGAAACTAGGCAAAAAGCGCCGTTGAGTTCTACTACTCAACACAAAATGCCTCGGAAAAGGCGGAAAGCACAACACTAGGTTAACACTAGGTTCCTTTGGTTTTGCCAAGTACCGAATAAAGCGTAAAAAAAAATTGTCAGGAGATCTATATTTTTTTAAATATAACATATATAACATATATGTACAAAAAAAATAAATTAAATCTAGCAGAACAATGCATACACACATTTAACTTTATCACCTTTTATAAGTTGTATTTTTAGTTAACCTAAAATTGGTACGCAATCCTTGGTGCGCAACTATCACTCGCAATTGACAGATATTTATCTCAATTGACAAACAATAAGGATCAAACAATTTTATGGAACAACACACATGTTCTAGACATATAGGCAAATAAAAAATGTAAAGATACAAAATCTTTACATCTTAAATTCTCTAAAGTTGGTAAAATAGCCAGTAAAATCTAGCTTGCTAGCAAGATTGTACAGATGTCTACCGTACGTAATATCTATGCTCAATAATAAGCAAAGCTACACCAGCACCAGTAGCTCAAAATGGCCAGAGTTGCACCGAGTAATCACCACGCTCTAGTCTCGCATGAAACAGCAGCATATAAATGCTGCTATGTTTCGTGTGGAGAAAGTGAACCGGACCTTATCAGGAAGAAAATGGTGAAACTCACGCACTCTGACTATAAATGATCATCCAGGACCGTCAAAAGCGCTCTACATGAAAGCTGTCGTTGCATTAATGCGACACATTCAATTATGTACCTTGAAACGGCTTAACATCAGACTCATCCCAGTCACCAATTTTCTTCTGAAAACTTTGCTGTTGTTCATTGATCCTGCTTAGTCTTATTTCTGTTTTACATGTTCATCTACCCAATTTTTTTTTTTTTCTCAGTCGTAAAGATTGAGTCCATTCAATGTGACCAGACAGGTCTGAAATTATCATATTTCGCGTGTAACTTGAAAAATTAAAAAAAATATGCATTGTATGTTTTTATACCTCCTCATAGTACAAAAAATCAAAACAAACATCATGCTAAGTAAATAACAACAGTTATTCAGAATATATTCGTACTCAGTTTAATTATTTATATGGAAATAATGGTGTACGACAGTCTTCATATTTTTTTTATTATATATATCGAATTATTTTCTTATTCATAGAAGAATTATATCTCACATCATCATTAGTTCAGCACTATCGTGAATTGGTGACTACAAAAAGCAAATAAATTATTATTATAACAAATGATATAACAATTTTTGTGGGATTCCATTTTCAGATATCACTACAGAGCTAGGTACTTTATAAAATCATTTTAGAAATTATCAAGATATTGATGAACATGGACTGGAATGGACTTTAAAAAATCTTTTTTTTTATAATCATTTAAAATTTTCATTTATTTATTTATTCGGAAATTACGATATTACCTTAAGTACTTTAAGTATATAATGGTAAATTTGGACCAATATATTACAACATATAAGTATTTGTATGAAACGTAAATATTTGGTTAATCTACCACTTGTTAAGGTGACTATCATGACACGCCGTGACTACCTCTAATATGAAGTGGCGAACTTACCCCTCATATCGTTTGAAACTTCGACAAACGGTACAATAATGCCAAATTAACAAGTTAACAATCGCACAAATGTAGTGTGGGTGATGCCTGGCACACGGCGCGGCGTCTGGTGCATCATTAAGGAGCATTCACAGAGTCCGACAATATTCTTCATTTGCGTACCGGGCGGTCGTCATTTGGCGCATTGTGTTGGACGAGCTGGATGCCCGCCCTTACAGCGTGCAGTGTGCTGCCGCCTTAATTGTACTCTTGTTTCAACTAAATGTTAACTGTACTAAATGTTAATTCTTGATAATCGACGCTACAGTTTGCTTTTTAACTAGAAGTTGACGCAATCATAGCTCTTCTTGCTCTTGTTTTAAGTATCTCTTTGAGACACCATTTTCGGCTTCATGAGCTAAATATTGTGTGATGTAAACATTAAGCGGCTTTTAATCATCTCTTTTAAAGAGAATCAAGAACACAGTTTTAGGAAAACTTTAAATATGTATATGTTAGATTACTTCGTAACTTTCGTTCATTCTTTTTTCTTTTCCACATACTGTACCAATGATGATGTTAACTTTATTTAACATTTAACATACATAATCGGTTACTTTCTTAAACCAACGGTCATGTGATAAATATATGTTATTTAAATAAAACAAAAAAGTGTAACAAAAGTCATTACTCACAGCAGCAGGCGATGTCCAAAACAAATTTAATAATATCAGTCGTGCCCACTTATACCTATTAAAATTTCCTAACCGCCTCTAATAACTTATCATCCACGTATCCAATTAAAATGTATATAATATTAATAATACTAGCATTCACCTGTCACTAATCTATCCCTTAATCGATTGATTCAGTATAGAACTTTGTTTTGAAGGTTATAAAGCTTGGATTCGAAAGTCATCGCCATAATGTAATGTAAATGAAGAGAAGTGATCGTTGTATAATTGTGTCAATACACAGATATCAGGCGTAAATTAGATAAAAAGAAACAAACGTGTGTTGTTTTCTAACATTTTTATCTCGTGAGGCATCTCAGATATACAATAAAAAACTCTAATAGGTCCTCTTTGACTCCAGAAGAGCCACTAAGCAGTTGATATGTAGAATATAATTATGTCATTATTATATATTTTAATTAATTAATAAAATAAGCAGTTCATTAATATAATTTTATTTATAATTTAGATCTGGCATAAAATTACATTATCTGGATTTAGAAAAATAAAGTATGCGTACCTACATATATATACCTGTACTAAACTCTGCGTCTATTATTAAATTTAGACAAAATAAAGATAAGAAAATCTTTGTTTTACTAAAAAACTAATAAATTACAGAAGAAATACTCACGATTAATAATATCCATTAACCTTAAAGATTAATGAAACTGTGTTCACTTTGCCTTCATAGTATGATATACGAGTATGTTGTCCTCTGCTAAGTTTTCTTTGGCCATTAAAATTGTTTCTACACTAACTATTATTTCATTTAATTTAATATTAATAACATTTAATTCTGTACTAGCTTAACTTGTGGCTGCGATACTCGCTTTTACCCTACATTCTGAATGGTCGTGATAACTCTGACCGCAGGTACATTGGGTTACATCGAAACGATTATCATAATGTGATGTCATATTGACGATTTTATGATATTCTATCAATGTGTCAATTTTTATTAAAAATAAAACTCGAATCACTGACATTTGGTCCTCATTGATGGTAAATTTATCTAAATTTACCATCAATGAGGACATCTGTCCATAAAATATATAAACAAAATCATTTTGTGTACGTATTTATTAGGATTAGGATCCAAAACAATGATCCATTAGATGAACCTCAACTTGCCTAAGCAAAAAGTTAAAAATATATTTTAAAATATAAATATAAATTAAAAATATAATAATATTCACAACAATTACCAGATAATTGTTTATTAATTTATGACGCACATATAATTAGTTGTATGACTAAGACCAAAAGCAATTGACGAATGTTAGGGAGGCTCACACATTTTGTACCTACATATGCAAAGTCGTAGCCTAGCCTTATTAGCTTGACGTTAACCGGTATTCAACTTCATCAAAATAACTCATTCTGACTTATTTTACTTCAGTATGCAAATGCACTCCAATTAGCGAGACTAACGTTCCTTGGTCGGTATTACTCATTATTTCAAATTTTTTTACTGCGTCGCTGTAATTAACCAAGAACAAGTAGAGTCCTTCGGTTTTGTTAGGTAAGACTTAATATGGTAACGCTCGATTTTTTAATTAAAATAATTAAATAATTAAACAGTAGGTGAAGGTTGCGTCCCTCTCACTAAAATTTAAAAAGTTAACGTTCATTGTCGTAATGACGACTTGCCGAGTATACAAGGGGAGGCGAATTAATCAAATAATACCGCGGAGGTGGGAGGGGAGCGCCCGGCACCCCGCGCCCCTCCCCCGCCCCTCGGACGACCGCGTGGTTCAGTCGCGACCGAAACGCCGTGTGGGGAAGTGTCGTCGATCCCCACAAACGCATCTACTTTTTTCGAAGTTCTCTGTACAGTTTTTGTTCTAAAGTTTTACGAGAAGGTTTTTGTGCTTCAAGTCTTTTGTCCTGTCGTACTTGAAGGATACGAGACTGCATTCGGCGGTGTAGTTAATTGAGTTAATACGTATAGTGTTTTTTTTTAATTTTGTTATTGTTAAGTTTTTTGTTTGGTGCATCGTGCCACTACGGAGCTTGACGGTTCTAAAGAGGCCCCAAGCCTGGACGCGTGTTACTTACATTTTGGACTAAGCCTATAGGTAACTAATTTCAGTAATTATTTAAGTATCTGATGTGTATATTATAACGTGACAACAATGCCATGACAACAATGTAAATTGTTTGTAAACAAAGTTGTATCTTATGTATCCCTTCTAAGGTTTATACTTAATACAAGCTACATGTTTACAACATATACATAATAAAGTATAAAAATATGTAGTATGATTTCTGATTTCCGAGATTTTTCTTTACGCATGTTGCTGAACAAATACCACGTGCAGCTGCTGAGTGTTCAAGACCTTTACTTAGAAATACAACAAAGCTCTATAGAATAGAATACATTAACCAGTAACAGTTTAACCTACGCTTTCAGTATTTGTTTAAACGATTATTATACATCTTCATAAGAATTATTAATAATAATTCTATATCTCTGAATGTAAAGACTAATAAACAAGAATACTGTATTTAATTAGTGTTTTCGTTGAGATATGTTTGGAAGCATATCTATTTAAATATCGCTATATATACATTTTAAAAATCAGCAACAGCCCGTATAAATCAGCTTAGATACGTTAAATTGGCGGGAACAATATTAATTATTTCACTTTCAGGTGAGACTAAATTACAAAAAGATAATTAAACCATTAAAGATTTATTTACTTTGAACATCAATTATGTTCTAAATAAACCTCCTTTTAATTAAAGCTTGAACGAAAAACAAATAGAGGAGAAAAAGGGCTGAGTCTCACAACCCTTCATCATCTTAGCCAATCTGAAACTTTAATTTTAACGAATACTTGATTTTAGTGAAAAATATGATATTATCTAAACCTACGCCTTTTAGCAGTTGAAATGGTTGCTAAAAGAGGCGGGTTAAAAATTAATTTTTAAAATATGTCTAAGCAATATTACACGGACCACTTCATTTCATCGCCGGTTTAATTAAAAACGAGTGCCCGCTCCCCTCCCTCCTTTTCGGGTTGAAGTACACCCTGCCCCCGCATGGGCGTCTCGCTCCGCTTATATTTAGATAATTGTACAATCATCTAAATTAATGAGTCTCTCGTCCGGTCCTGGCCTCTATTGTTTTATATTTACGTGACTCGGTAACATACGGTGACATACTATTGTATTTGTCCCTATGTCACATTCTAACATACTGTATAAAGCATAAACTGAACAATACGATATCTAATAGAATCAGGCTTTACTTTGCGGAAGTCCATCTTAATTCAGAAAGGAACTATATATAGCTACTTCCGCTATGCAGTAGTAGTTATGCAATTAAGTGCACCGCCCGCCCGCCCGCTGATAAATGCGCGTGCAGTAAGCAATGCAAAACAAAACTACCACCGTACCACTAAACTCTCAACACGTGTTTCACCCCTCAACGAGGCATCATCAGGAGATGTTTGACCACCAAGTGCTAGACACCGAGTGAGCTCCGACCGTCACCGCACTGCTATTAATATGCTTCCTCCTCCCCACTACCACTCAAAAGTCACGCGGCCAATCACGTGAGTGAAAGGCCGGTAAGAGCTAGCTACTCAACGTACGCGTATGTTATATATGAATTTGCGTAGTACGATTAGATCAGTGATTTGAGTAATTGTGTTGGCAAATACGTAATAATGGAGAGGAGGAAACATTCACCTGCTCGTTAAATATAGTTCCCGTACCCCCGTATCTTATTATTTCTAACTGTTCCAACACGGCCATCCGTAATCCTTTGTTACAGGTATGTAGTACGTCAAAGGAATGATCGTCTGGTAAACTATGTCCTGACTCTAATAAGTGTTTAGCGAAATTAGATCTTTCCGGACGATTATTCCTATACGCGGAAGTATGTTCCTTATACGAATATTAAAACTACGACCAGTTTGACCCACGTATACCCCGTCACACCCACCACACTTTAACTTATAAACACCCCACCTCCTGCCAACCTCGGTTTTCTCTTTGCCATTGCAAACGTACGGCGAATAGTGTTATTAGTTCTGAACGCCACATAAATGCCATTGTCCCTTAAGATCTTCGATACTTTTTCAGATATTGGTCCTAAATATAACAAACTAGATCTATAGTTATGGACAACACGTTCAGGTGGCGTTGGATATAAAAGACCCATCACCTGTTGGTTAACCTTCTTCTTAATTAAACCATCCACCATTCGCCGTTCATAACCATTTGCAACCGCAATTGAATAAATAATACTAAGTTCTTTATTATATGCTTCTGTATTTAATGGGTATGTCATTAATCTATTTATATATGAATGAAAGGCTGCAATTTTATGTTGCCAAGGGTGACAGGAGGAGGATGGTATCACCAGATATAGAAAACCAACTCACACCGATCTGGTGATACCATCCTCCTCCTGTCACCCTTGGCAACATAAAATTGCAGCCTTTCATTCATATATAAATAGATTAATGACATACCCATTAAATACAGAAGCATATAATAAAGAACTTAGTATTATTTATTCAATTGCGGTTGCAAATGGTTATGAACGGCGAATGGTGGATGGTTTAATTAAGAAGAAGGTTAACCAACAGGTGATGGGTCTTTTATATCCAACGCCACCTGAACGTGTTGTCCATAACTATAGATCTAGTTTGTTATATTTAGGACCAATATCTGAAAAAGTATCGAAGATCTTAAGGGACAATGGCATTTATGTGGCGTTCAGAACTAATAACACTATTCGCCGTACGTTTTGCAATGGCAAAGAGAAAACCGAGGTTGGCAGGAGGTCGGGTGTTTATAAGTTAAAGTGTGGTGGGTGTGACGGGGTATACGTGGGTCAAACTGGTCGTAGTTTTAATATTCGTTATAAGGAACATACTTCCGCGTATAGGAATAATCGTCCGGAAAGATCTAATTTCGCTAAACACTTATTAGAGTCAGGACATAGTTTACCAGACGATCATTCCTTTGACGTACTACATACCTGTAACAAAGGATTACGGATGGCCGTGTTGGAACAGTTAGAAATAATAAGATACGGGGGTACGGGAACTATATTTAACGAGCAGGTGAATGTTTCCTCCTCTCCATTATTACGTATTTGCCAACACAATTACTCAAATCACTGATCTAATCGTACTACGCAAATTCATATATAACATACGCGTACGTTGAGTAGCTAGCTCTTACCGGCCTTTCACTCACGTGATTGGCCGCGTGACTTTTGAGTGGTAGTGGGGAGGAGGAAGCATATTAATAGCAGTGCGGTGACGGTCGGAGCTCACTCGGTGTCTAGCACTTGGTGGTCAAACATCTCCTGATGATGCCTCGTTGAGGGGTGAAACACGTGTTGAGAGTTTAGTGGTACGGTGGTAGTTTTGTTTTGCATTGCTTACTGCACGCGCATTTATCAGCGGGCGGGCGGGCGGTGCACTTAATTGCATAACTACTACTGCATAGCGGAAGTAGCTATATATAGTTCCTTTCTGAATGAACAATACGAAATACTATGTAACAAGTTTTATCATAAGAAATATAATATGTTTTAAAGAGTACAAGAACTTGAGTTATCATAACTCGCAGTGTTGACAACAGTGATAGAGCTCAATGCAATTAAAAGTTTCACTACGTGCGTGGACGAAGCGCCCGCGCGCGAATATCTATCTTAATTTATGCCAACGATAAGCTTGAGTTATGAGAGCCAATTAATAACTTATTTCAAGTAAGATTTTATCAAGACTACTATTAAAAGATTATAAGAGCGTTCGAAAACGGGTGATTTATTGCTTCTAGGATATATTTTAAGTATTATTTTTATATTGAAACGCGATAGTACAACGTAAGACTAATATTGGAGGAAATAGCTACAAGTTCCCGTCAAGTAAACATCATGTGTTTGTAAGGAAGTTTTTTTGCTTCCGTTTTGCACGATCTAAATTTAACAAGCGAATTAAATTAACTAATATTCTATCATGTATAGCGCTCGCCGAATTAAATGCATCAAGTAATAGAAGGACAGATGGAGTGGGCAGCGCACCCCGGAAGGCCCCAGGCGATCTGCCTAATGAACCCGCACCACCCCCGCAGCCTGATTTATTAACGAATTAAATGCATTCTGCTGCACCCTCATGCGAATATATGATGTATACGTTAAGATTTCGATTAATTAGTTACTTATTTTTAAAATATATTAAGGGCTTTTTATTTCACAACTCGTTTTCAATGTAATAATTTTATGGAATAAAGAGTAAAAAGAAATGATTTTAGTTATATAATGTTTGTTTAATAACTAGTATAAGCAATTGTTTCCGTTTTTATATATATCAGGATATCAATGAAAAATGTCATGAAGAACAACTTTAGAAATGCGCCATTTCTTGTATCTAACAGTCAATTTTTCAAAATTTGTCAAGTGCGAATCGGATTCCTCTTGATCCTTTCTAAGATTTCATATAGTTGGTTACAACTATGTTTTAATAACTCATTTTTTTTATTATACGTCTAGTACCTAAATTATGGATTTAGATTTATTATATGTGTGCCCATATAGGCTTGTGGTAGCCAAGCAAATTAATTTTATTCCAGTTTCACAGTAAATATTTCCAAAAATGTTATCAATTTGTATGTTGTTGTTATAATATTAATTTTAACGATTTGTCTTCTTGTGAATCCTCGCGTAGGCAAAGTAGTGCTCCAGCGATCTGCATTAAGGACAGTATACAATTTCTGTTAAAAAATATTAGTTGAAGACTCCTAAAGTAATATTGGCATATTGTTGTTACTACAGAGCAAGCCACGCCCTATTATAGACTTATTATTAGAAAATGGTTCGCGGTTCATGAAATGAATGTTTTATTTTTTATTGATTTCATTAAGGTTGATTAAATGACGAGTACATTGTGGTAAACGATTGACGATGATGAAATATTTTTTTATGTTATAATTCTCTTATTTTAGATACTTAGTGTTGATTTCGAATGTGTCTCTTTCGCAAACTATTCAATTGAGGAAAAAGTACTATTAAAACGCAAATACATTTTTAAACACCTATCCGTATCCATACTCCATAATTCGTAGTTCGAAGTATGGAGGAGCCCCAATATTTTTTGTTCAATTTTTATATGCAAATCTTGATATTTTTCAGAGATTATAACTTTTTACCAAGTTTTCACATGAAAAAAATACCGTGACGTAGGAGCGGACAGACAGACAGACAAGGGTTAAAGGATTTTTGCCATTAGTCTACAGAATTTATATTTCTCTAATGTTTACTAGCTTAACTTAGCTCTATATCATTTTTTCTTTACAATATTCCATATACAGACAAAAAGATAGCTTTTAAAATATTAAAATAAAATAATTACAATATTGTCTTCGTAATAGCTAGTAGTATACATTAGTAGTATTGAATATATACGCTCTATTATTGTTGCATCCATTATTCAGTACCGGGCCGGTAAGGGACTGCGAGCCGGCGCTGGTAAATTATTAAACACGCGTTATAAACACGCCACCCTAACTTGTTCTTGGAATATTTGTACTTGATGGAAGCAAATCTCAGAATCATTGCTTACATCTGACTAATCTTCGACGTTGTTTTCTTAGTTGTTCGCATCTTCATGGTTACGCAGTATAGTCGCGAAGTGCTGTTATATTAAAATTATATATTGTACCAATAGTAAATCTAAGGTAAACTATTTTAAATTGAATAGGAATTCTCATTGAGTCAGTGGGCTCACACACCTGCTTTGATATCGCGCATACCCTCAAGCCCGTAAGTTGTGTAAACCGGTTTCGATTACAGGTTATACCAACAACAAAACTACGTATCCTTTTGGCGGAAACGCACCTCTTGCTATAGATCTTTACTGACGAAAACGGAATAATGCATGTGTACGTACCGGCATTAGCTTTTAATAATAGTTATTAAATTTTATAATAACTCAAGATCTGAAACAATGTTTACATTGGAATGGTTCATTTGATTGCAGCGAGTATATTGTTTATTCTTTAGATCTCTTCATAGAATTTCATATAAACGGTATAAGCTGTGTTATTATTTATAAATTGATGATTCATTTATGTCTTAGATGGTTAACATTTTTAGAGTAAGTAATTGAAACACTTAACCAATTTAAATGTTCTCTTAATTGACTATATATTAATTTCAATTAAATTTAATTGTTGTCAAAGCCAAAAATAATAGTACATAGTTTATACTATGGTAGTAACAGTACATGTTATTACCTAAACCTAATAATGTTAAAATTATAATTATTGAATATTATTTATAACAAAATAAATATAATTCTAAATTAAAAATATTATTATATTTTTGAAGTAACTATAAAATGGTATACAAGATCCGGTTGTCCTTATTTTCCCTCTGTGATTCAACTAGTGCTAGTCATTCTATTTGATTACTGAATTTTAAAACTACCTCATAATTTATTTATATTAACAAACAAAATTTTTCATTGAATTAAATAGTGTAATATCGTAATTTTGTCGTTGACTCCATACTGATTTCTATTCTATATATTTATTATAATTTTTAGGTCATATACCTAATCTTGTAAATGTGTATGTCTATATATTACAATATATATGTAAATTATGCACATGTAAAATGAGCTATCTTTATATTGTAAATTATTTATTTGAAGCCTTTTATCTACTCATATGGACAATAGTTATTCCAGCTTGAGATGAAAGTCTGTGAGGGCTCCTTTTTGTTTTTATGTGAATTTTGCTTTCAAAACAGGTAAAACATCGGATATAAATAAATTCTAAAATATCATTAACAAAAATTTTAAAATTCTATTTTTTATAGTGAAAAAATAAAGAATCTATTGATTTTTCTATTTAAAACGGTAAGAAGTTCAAATGAACGGCTATCGTTAGCTAATAACGGCTATATAACGTGGCAAGAAAGAGTCCATATTTCACCCGTCACTATGGCAACGGGCGTTACAAACACTAAGATTATAAATTCTACCTCGTATGGAAATAGTGATACTAATAAAATGCTACGCTCAGGGTCACCATCCCATCAGATAAAAAATTAAATGTTTTGTCGTGATATCTAAATTAATAAAAACGTACAATTTAGTTATTTAGCAAAATCATGACAAATTTTATTAGTACGAGTCGGTGTCAGATATTGGCAAAATTCTAAACTGAGGAGTATTTCGTTGCTCTAACATGTAATTAATTGTAACCTTTAAACTTTATCAAAATAGCAAACAGAATTTTAAACAATATGTTGCTTCATTATCGGGGCGTCCGGATCGCTAACAGCAACTAAGTAGATAACAATCAGCTTGAAGGCTTGTTCGAGACACGAAATTAATTAAAACAAGTTTGTTCGCGGATCCTATGCAGCGAACAAAGCCGTGCTGAGTCACTAGGTAATTACACTATGGCAGACGCCTGCGAGGCGCCTCAAATCCAACATTATCTTTGAACTCATTACTATGAGCTAATAATAAATTGATGATCTATGCAAAATTTTGTCACTGCCAGCCAACCATATATAGTGCCATCTTTCAAAAGATGGTCTTTAAAACTTTTAACTTGTAACTTGTATTCGAATACGTTGTTAAAATTTTACACTTCGATGCCTCCGAATATTATAGTTAACTCTTTATGAATGTTCAAACTCCAACAACTTCTTATTTTGTGGTGATTGCGCCATGTCATCAAGAATTTTAATTATAATCCATGATTAATTATGTGGAACAAGGGAGGAAGAAGATGGCTGATTGATGAGCCGACTTGCTTTGGTTCTTGGTTCGCATTGTCTTATATTAATTACGACTTTTAACATTATATTAGCTTTTATTGTTTTCAATATAGTGGGCGATGTAATTTAATTTGTTTAAAAGCTGAATCATGCGGTTATTAATTTTATAATGTCATAAATAACAATACCTATTTATATTACATTAACGTCGTTCATTTCTCATATTTTTATTAATTAATGTGCTGGGAAAATAATTAGGTTATTACACACAATAATTGGACTATTTTATGGGTTATTTTGTCTTAAAATATTTATTTATAATATAAATTAGCTGTTTAGTTTGCAACAACGTTAAGTTATTAAAGTCTTAAACTCACAATTTTATTTATATGCGAAGCTTATCTACGGTCCTATGCACAATGGGCCATCTGTTGGTACAGTGATGACTGACAATAACCAAAGTCTATTGACAGAAATACACTAAAGTAATGTTAAACAAATAAGTAAATATGAACCATAAAATTGTTTCTTTCGGTATGCATACAATTTATAACATTTGTCACACACCAACATTTTTGTTTCAATCAAATTAATTGCTTCAATTTTCAAATTTACTTTATGATATTTTGTCGTAGTTTCTTTAACATGAATTTCAAAACAAATAATACCTTTAAAGTCTCTATTCTTACATAAAGTAAAAATTTTATTGTCATATTATAAAAATATTAAAATAAAATAGGTCATGTACGTGTAGTACTCGCGCACCGCGGGTTCTGTACCAATTCCATGATTGTAATTCAGCAGAAAATACAACCTACAAAATATATTTACAAACTTAAATTTGCGATCATATGCATATATATTGTGTGGAATGAACTATAATATAAATTTGTAACGATTGTGTATATTTAGAAATTTGTAATTTGCCAAATTTTTTACTTTATTTAAAGTAAATATTCTAACAATTTGTTAAATATTATAACAATAGGTCTACAGAAAATATCCTGTAAGTTTTAACTATGACGATTTTCATAATAAATGCAAAAAAATAAAACAAACTTTCACATGATTATGTTGACGTTGAAGTTAGAATACTTTCAGTTTAATAGTAATTTTTTAAAAACTCATTTACTTAAAATATATTTTTTATATATAGCATGAAAAATAACAAATTACAATAATTACATTTAAAATAATACATACTAATTATTCGTGTTATTGTGATTTTTATGGACAAAGCATTTATGACGTTAAGTGAGAGGTTATGTTGCACAGAATGTGAGGAAGTTCTTAAGACATGTAATTAAAATTTTCTGGCTTGATACACTTAGTGGACGGGTGCGTGGATGAATACTGATGTACTTTATCTGTCTAGAAATAAGGCAGTAATTATCTATAGAGGTGATTTTCTTTATTTCTTAAAACAAACCAAGAAACTTCCTGCATTAAAGAAAATGCCGAGGAAAATTGAGTCTTGAGCAGATAGATTATTAAGATGTAAGATATATAGGAAATTTTACACTTTTTTTTCACTTTGTTCAACGTCGCTGTCTATATGAGCAGGAGAATAAATATGTTTCTTATATACATTTCCCCAAGTTGGGTTCGAATTCACAACATTCGCGTTTACAGTATTTCAATAAATTAATCTTATTTAAAAGTATAGTATTACAATTACAAACGTATTCTATTCATAAACAAGTGTCGATGCAACGCATTTCAAATAGCTATTTCCCACGTATTTTGAAGCCGTCTTCTGCAGTTTATCTAATCTCCTCAGGGCGGGATATTTGCACGCTGATAATATGGCAAATGACCCATTATACACTGCGATTTACGATGTTTCTTTACTTTTCAATCTGAGTATTTTTCCGTTGTCGTTAATAAATGTGACAAAAAGAATATTGGATTTTGTCAAATTACAAATTAAAATTTAAAACAAAATTAATAAATTAATTGGATTTAAATAAGCACCTGTATAATTGTTTCATAAAAATATACAATTATGTATATTAAAAACCGGCAAAACAAATTTAACATAAACAGTTCACTCACCCTGGTGTTGGCTGGAGGGTGGCCTAAATTGGCAGCGGTTCAAAAGGGTCCTTCCCATACGTTAAATACGCAATTCGTGCTCAGTACAATCAGCCAAATGAGCTCGCGTATATCCAATCAATTACGCATCTTTTTAAGACACTTGGGGTGCAGTGGGTATTACTTATTATTGGTACGTCATCTTTTACGTGGGTATGTAACAGATTATTTTTTTTTGGAATTTGTATAGCAAAATGATATTTGATTCGTTCGTGTATTAAATTGCTATATGAAATAAATGTTTTTGAATTGGTTTTAGCATTCACGTAAGTAATTTCTTAAATAAAGTAAGTATTTTAGTTAGTTAAGCAAGTTTTAAAATGTTTTGATATTTTATTATAGTTTGTTTATTTATACTTCATTGGTATAACAAATCTAACTAAATCTATCTGAGGGTTTCATATAAATCCTAGGCGGTTATCCCTCTGCAGTTAATGGCATCTATCACATCCATTAGTCAGGAAGCCTGGGTTAGTTTATATACCTGTTTAAAGGCTTTCAATTAAGGAATATGTATATAACATATATAAATTCAATAAAAGCTTTGAAAAGACAAAAAAGTATATTGAAATTATTTAATGATATTGAAATTATTTGGGAAACATATGCTTATTGTACACAATTGCGCAAACGCATTATACCCTAAAGATGATCTGGACTTGAACAAACAATTTGCCTTGTATTCTTATTTAATTGCAGTTAGAAAATTTAACTGCGATTGAATAAGGAACGATTAAATTTGAAATAAAAATAATTATGGCGTCTCGGAGTCTACAGGGGAAGTAGAGGCTGAAGGACCCCGCTGTGCCGGTCGTTAACAACACAAAATAGATAAATTATTTTTATCTGCCAATTCTTACTACTCCCTAGAATTACGAATGTGTGATGACACATGTCATTTATCTATAAAAATAAAAGTAATAAAGACCACTTGAATGTAAAAAATATATAGTATTTAATTATATTAGGATATTATTGTATATTTTATATTCTAATTCCATTTACACAATTATAAAGAAAAGGCCTAAAATGATTGAAAAAAATCTTTTTTTTTAAATAAATGTTTCTGTACTACCGTTGCGATGAGCAAGCGAGCGCAGTCTACGAAGCGTATCTCCGGCTGCAACAATGCCTTATCGCAGAGGGCATAAAACTGAGGCCCGCTTCTGGTACCAATTTAAATTGAATTCCCTGAACATTATTTATGCTTAGAAATTTATAATATGAAAAATAAACTAAATTTATTAATATAAATAGTTTTAAAAAACTCTTAACTCATATAATATGTACGAACGTTCTCTTAGTTAATTATAGTTAAAAATATTTTTGGGCAATGTTTTATGTTCATTTAAAACACATTTTTTTCCATCAAAGTACTTAGAAAATTTCTCTTTATAGTCTGTCATGTGTTTCACATATTGTATCTGTTCCTCCCATCTCTTACGAGACGAAAATAATGCATAAATATGATAGAGTACAACCTAATATATAATAGAAATTACTAAAATGTTTTAATTTCAAATTTGAACATCCCTACTTTATCTTATCATTACCGCCCCATCCCAATGAATTACCATAACGCTCATTTGCATGTACCGACGCCGGTTATTTACGAATGGGAGATGACGGATTTTCTTCCGTTGCTGGATGTTGGGCTACCGAAATGAATTACTGCTTTTGCGGAATTGTTCCTGTACACCTATTTTATTAGCACAAACACTTCGGTATACTACTGTCTATACTGTATACAGTAATTGTATATATGTGTGTTTTACTAATTGTTCTAATAGCATTATGTTGATAAACCTTTTCTTAAGTATAAGTTCTATAACTTGTAATTTTGTTTGAGGTAATTCAGATTATATCTCATTAGAAACAGACTTGCTATAATACTTTACAAATGTTTAGGCATCAAAGCCTTGTATTTATCATTCGAAAATTCAATATAATCTAGAAAACTTTATGCAAAGTGAAGAGTTTATAAAGAACGAAAAATGAGTCTCCCTATCAAATTAAAAAAATTAAGGCACTACAAAAAAAATGTTCATCAACCATCTGAACGCAAGTAATATTCGCTTGTAATGTTTTAATGCGCACTCAAAATTAGGGAGCACTGATAAAATGGGAAGCAAGTCTTAAATTACTCACTTACAGAGTAGTTATCCGAAAGAGCTTTTAAATCATTCACAAAACACTAATGGACGTGGGGGTAAGGGCGCGGGGAGAGGCGGAGCAGATGTAGTCCCAAGCGAGCAATGAAATGAAATAGAGATATAACAATATGAAGGTGTGTGTCTGAATTACCGTGAATTGCAATCGACGGTGCGGTACGACAGAATGCGACGATGACTCTCAAAGACATTAAATAACTTATAGAGCATCAAGCTAATGCGGTCATTTTTATTCACTTATTCTTTTAATTATGATTTTGAAAAAGCTCCTTTGTTTATATATTTGCTAGCAGCTACTTAACTTAATTACAAACGCATATACTTGTATGTACAATTATACTTTTATTATAATAAAGAATCTAACTCGACCAGTAACGTATCTTAGATCTATAATTCATTCCATTTACATGTTGAATAAACTGAAGCACACAGTTCCGGGGAAATGTTGCAGGAATAATAAATGTCGAGGGGTCTGTGAGGGGAGCCCAAGTGCCATTATTATCGGCGGCAATTTAATTAGATCCCCTGCGTTATTACCACTGATTCGTTTTATAATACCGCTCTAATACCCGTCCGACGACTGCAGTACTCTTGTTTGTTGTAGAAAATTTAATATGACTATTCAAATTACAGCATTGGGAACCAATTATAATATCACATACTAGCCAGCACTGAGAAACATATAATTTACTACCTACGTCGGATGCAGAACTCACGAAGAACAAAATGTAAAATAATTATTAACTTGTTTTAGTAACAATATACATATTATTATATGCCTACTTACTTATCTATTGGAGCTCTGTAAAAATATTTTTAAAAACCATAAAATTACCTCATTGACGTTGGAACTTAACTGGTCACAGTCGCTCATCGATAGGCTTCCGGTAATACGATATTCGTATCGAATTGTCGAAATTCAATAATTATCTCCAACACGACAACTTCATTCATAAAAAATGTTGTAAAAAAGTGTGAAGGAAAGAAAAATTCGTCAAAGAAGAAATACGCACTTTTTGTAGTGCCTGCACCCGATGCTGCGGTGGTTGTCAATTCTCAACGATTTCGTTCCGTGTTATTCGTAGTAGATAAGACTTAAAGTGAGCAGGCGGTAATCAGTGCGAGACTAAACTGGTTGAATGGAAGTCCAATCGGCATTCATTCATTTAAGTTGAGATGCCTTCACGCGATGGAAGTCACTTCGCTTACTACGCCAGGTGCTGCTTGTCCCATTTGCTAACTATACTTATTATAATTTGCATTATAGCGTTTAAGTTTTGTTCATGTCATTTATTTTGTAATTTTGAACACCTTTGAGATACAATTTGAACCGCTGTTTTATCAATTTTGGGTTTAAATCTCTAACAAAACATCTAACACATATGTTTTATAATCACTTATTATTATTATTTAGGTCATGCAAGGAGTTGAAGTTCACAAAAACAGCTCTTGTTATTTTTATAGAATTTTTTCCCCCATTTCTCCCCTAAGAAAGAATTTCGCAAGATCAATTTTTATATGACATACAATACATAAATCATTTACAAGGATTAAGCTTGATTTAATATGATTTAATAAAATTTATTTTCTGCCCCTTTGATCTGTGTAAACAGGTCAAATCAAAGAGAAGGAAATGTGTTAGTTGTATTTTTATTGCCAGCTGTAATAAATTTATGACTCGTAGGTATACCTACGCACCCACGCCACCGCGCTGCTTATAGTTACACTAAAATGTTCAGAACACTATAAAAATATTATATAACACAACACGCAAGGATGCTTTATAAATAATAATATTATTAATAAGTTTAAGAACGATATGTATCAATTATTCTAATTATATATACGTAACAATTTTATTATGTTACAATAGGCTCGGCAACCTGTTCTCATTGCTCGCTGATTAAAAGAATATGTTATTCTTTGCAATTAAGCAATAGTAAATTTAAATAAGTACTTCGTGTTTTGTGTAGGCATAGTCATATAAAGAAAATCTACTTTAGATGAAATTATTAAACATTTTAAAAAATAAATTAGACAACACATATCATAATAACCAAAAATAAAATAGCAAGGTATTTTTATATATCATATATGTAATGTGATTAAATATAATTAATTAATACATATTTAATTTTTAAATAAAACGGTTTTTCTCATTATCCTTATTTTATAAAATGCTATAGATTACCATGATACGTACGTAGATACGCATTTGTTCCATGAAATGATGTAAACACATTTTGAACGCCAAATATTAGTTTAATTACACCCTTGACCTGATATTAATTTTACGCTCATTTTCACGTAATTCATAATCATGCGCACTGCGCAGATATATGTCCAAAAGATATTATCTTCAAGATTATATCGTAAAATCTTTGTGAAATAATTACAATACTATGTTATTAATAAATTTATGGAGATAACTATTCATAAGTAAATAAGTGACACGCAGTGTTTTATATGTTTGCACGATTATTTCAATTTCTGTCAATTTCTCTCACTCGTCTTGTTGTTGCTGTTGCTTGTATTTGCTGACCACTACATATAATATTTACATTTGTATTGGTTAATTTACATTTATATGTTTCACTAGGACCTACTTAAATGTCCACAACTTCGTAAACTGGTGAGAATTTTATGATCAACATTTTAGATATGAACGAAAAATGCTCATTAAATATACGAGTTGTTACTAACAATCGTTTTACTTATATTTTATAGTTTAGATTATTTGATTTGATAGGCATTACAGCAAGTACTTCAGGTCATTTTTTTGTGACGCTAAACAATCAGGACGCCATTTCATGTGTATGGGCTTATCTTTAGAATTTTTATACACATCTAGTGCATAAAAATTCTGCCTTCTCTTAATATTTGTAAAAACAAATAATAGACAAACAAAAATTTTTAATAATCATTTATATTCTATTAGTGTTCTTACGTCGCCCTAAATTTTTCGCTTTTATTATTATTCGTACTTTATATTAAGAGAAACGTTTCCTTGCTTGTTTTTACTTGCTTACTACTTACTTATTGATATACTTATTGCATAAACCCATTTAGCTTTATAACACCGTTAATACTTTACAGTATATAAATTTGTTTAATAAAATAGGCGTGCTTATTCCTTATGTTTTTTTTTTCACTCTTCCCGCTCTTTGGAACTCATCCACTTCCATTGTTTGTCAAATATACTTTTATTTTATGTTTCTACTATAACATTTTATGTATAATAAAGTCTATAATTCATAAAAATATAATAATTTTCATATAAATATTTACATTTAATGACTTTCATTCATTTATAGAAAATCAATAAATCTAACTATCATGACTACACGAAGCAAAAAATTAAACTTAAATTCATTTCTGTGACATTTTTTGTATCACGTCATCTTTTGTCCCTTCTATAGAATACTTTTTATTAGAGCCCCAGTTCGTATATATTAAGTAGGGCTACCATCTCCCTATAAATTTTGGACATATTAAAATTAATATTGAGAAAATTGTCTCAAGCTACATTTACTAATAATAAGTCAATTATTTAATAAGATTACACAAACAAAGGAAAACATTGTTATAAAATATATATAAGTTTAAATTATTAAATATCCGTAATTTATTTTCTCCGATCATGGTAACCCTAATTATGACAAACATTCCCGTCTGCGTTTGAGGGGATGGAATGTGGCCTACCTGCGCGAGAGTCGACCACCGCTAATCAATTTAGCTTTATTATCGTACAATAATGCTTCATAATGATTTCTAGTTTTGTTATTTGCTTTCCTCTTCAAAGTAACAAAATGTTTGATCACTTATTACATTTTAAGCTGTTTTTTTTTATAATGCATTGATTTACGAATACTACTCGTAGTACTGCTAGGATGCTATTAATAAAAACTTGTAAATAAAAGTAGATCTGAATCATTGTAAATTATGAAACGATACGTGACAGTTATTTAATTTTACTCTTGATTCGCATAAACCAACTTCAAAATAAATTATTATTGTAACACATTTTAATTGGGGTGACATCTCGAATCGGGTCACATAGTAGGGGCCACCTGGCATCTACCTGTCATTGGCATACAGTTTGAAATCTATTGCAATACTTCTTATTTCCTTTAGTATATTTATAATACTGTATAATAAAAAAATATTATTTCTTTATTCAGATTATTTAATAATAAATTTCTATTTGTTACTGTAAACTATGAACACTATATTGATCTCACTCACACTAATTTTATATGAAAATAACAATTTATGTTACATTAGTTGCATACAACATTTTTCGTTAAAAGACATAAATTAATATTATTATTGAATCATGGACTTGAATGAATGACGATTTTTTTAATCGATATTCAATTAACACAATGATATTTTCTATTTTTATTATACAAAAATGAGCTAGAATATAATATAAAATATTGGTAAGTAAATAAAGAATATTAAGCTGTACACAACTTTATAGAAGAATGTTAAAAAAATGGTTTTAATACAAGTATAGTGAATGGAATTTGTATAAAAAAACCTTCAAATCGAAACAGATGGTATCGCAAGTAGACCACCCAATTACCCATTAGTTATACCAAAATTAAAATAAAATGTGTGCATTTATGTGTGTTTACAATATGTAATGTATTTTTAGGTGTAAAAACTATCATTAAAATAAATCACGTTAAAATGGCAATTAAGTTCTCAAAATGCTTGAAAATGTATTTTAGTACCATCAATATTGTGAAATATTTTATATTTGTATATAAACGTGATCCAAAGTGAAATACCAATAAATTACTAAATACTGGAATATATGAAAACTAATAAAACAATGATAAATTATTCATTACAATGTACTTCAATACGTTGAAATAGATTGATATAATATTACGCTTGTTACATTAAAATACTTTTTCTTATAAATTATATTTAATTATTAACATTTTCTTCAAGAAATTCTCTAAAATAAAATAAAATCTTTTATTCCGATACTTCATGTTTCGTTAGAATTCGTCTCATTTCAGATTTAGAATTAGCCACTTTATTTTTGTACATTATATTTGAATGGCGGACACTAATGAAGGTCGTGCATAACATTCAACCGTCATCTTATATCATTCTGTAAAAATTACTAATAATTAGCTTCGTCAATGTTCGTTTAAAGGTAAATTTTTATACAAAAATATACTTCGAAACAATATTTCATAATCAAAACTTTTTCAGATATGTAACTACACCTCATTAAAAAAACAATTGTTACATTGTTAAGATAAAGAAAAAAGAAACCAGAAAATGAAACACGTGTAAAAATTATTAAGTTAAAGAATGGCTAATGAGTTCTGTTAGTATAAACGAGCGAGACTCCAGGTAAACTCTAATTAGTTTAAAAACAAAGACATTTGATAGGTGAAATGACATAAGCGAGCCCTCAGGCTAGAGCTAATGAGGTAGTAATGAGCACGATTAACATCTGGCCTGAAATAAATATCAAAGACTGCTTGGCAATGATACCTAATGTTCTTGTATATTCCGAATATGGACTGTTTTTAAATTCAAAGTATATTTTATTAAGAAGTCTTGCTTGTCTCCTACGTTAATTTGTTTCGCAAGGTAGGACAAAAAAATTTATAGCGCTTCGCATATAAGGAGAGCATACACGAATGACTTAAGTTATTATAATGTATTTATTAATTTGTAAATAGCTTTGATTTTTTACTAAATAATATTACTTGCATTAAACAGCAGACACAACTGTTGTAATAATATTCTCAATATTTTCTCATCAAAAATAATTACCTACAAATTTATTGACTGTATGATTGGCGAATTGGAGAATGCTGAATCTCGACGCAAGGTTCTCTCTGTGTACTCTGATTAATGCAGTATAAGGAGTATAAAAATATATAAATATAGATAAATATACATAATTTAGTAAGTAATATTTGTGACAAAAAAAGGAACAAATAAAATAAATGAGAAGAAAAATATAAAACATATGTTATAAATTAACAAATGCTTCAAATATTCCATAAAAAGTAACTTTGACTATCAAAATTCATTTTCTTACCACACTAAGAATAGAAAAAGACAATGGTAAACAATTACTTACTTAAGTATAATTTTATAAAAAAAGTATACTTAATTGTTTTGTAATGCTGTTATTTAATAAAACATTTTACTCTTTATATACATAGAGATAAAACTATGTTAAATCGCTTTTATGCAGTAAATTATTATTGTATTAATTATAACGACTTGAATTGATTCTCTTATTGACCGATAAAAAATGTAAAAAATGTAATGTGTGATATTCGCACTAGGTTATTGAAGTTTTAGATAACAATATAATATTAATAATAATTTATTATTTTTTATATACATCATTAAATATACTACCTGGTTCTGTCATTTTAAAGAAAATATTAAATATAATCAAATCCGTTAGATATTAAAGTTGTGGTTGACATCGCATGCACATTTAACGGTTGTACGTCATTTACCGCTTTACCTTAACTGTACCTCGTAAAAATGAAATTGACAAATTTAAATTTCACGTCGAACAGTTTTGTTTAAAAACGGTGACATATCCACTATAAATTTATTTCTCTGCTATGTAACTATTATATATTACGATCTGTTTACAATGTATACTCTAAATATTTTTATTATATTATGATAAATTAAATTTTGGTAGAAACGTTTGGTATTAAGAGTTCTTTTAATATTTAAAGAAAAGGTTGAAACCTTTTTTGTACAATTAAAGAACTCTTATTATAATTAGAGTTAGATATTGAGTAAAAATTTAATTTATATTAAGAACAATTTACTCATTATTTTTGTAATTAAGAAGTAATCATTTTAATTAAATTTCAAAAATGTAAAAATATATTTTATACATTTTTTATCTGAAACAGACAAAACAAGTCAGGAAAACTTCAATGTACCTATTAGCGTACAGCAAAACAATGGATGACTCTTGATGCCTAATTATTATTTATTTTGCGAGGACTTTACCTGATTGTGCAAAGTGCGTTGACTGAGGAACAATAGGTACGTTATCAGTGTTTGCCCATCGGCAATGACAATTGCCTGTTGTCATTTAACATTGTAACCCTTTGCGTTGTAGAAAACACATTAAGCTGATAAATTAATGAGCATTTCATTTTTCAATAAACAGTACTAATGATAAATGGAAATAATAAAACTCTTTTTGCGAATGAAAAAAGAAACAAAACCAAAATATTAATTAATGTTGCTTTTATCTAAATTGTGTTCTTTAGACATCAATTGAAAGGAATTTCAAACTTTATGGTTTACAAAACCAAAATAATCAAATAATAACTACTTAATATATTACAATAATTTATAAAAAAAACTACTAACATATTTCTCTCCGTAGGTCGATATATGTACGCTTGGTCGCCTCTAATTAAGAGAGCCCATGAGAGCAAGCGACTTATATGCGATATTGAATGCATTTGTATGGTCATTACACGTGTTTTTCGTCACGACACACATGTTTGACGACAATGACAAATCCTGGCCCATTACTGTCGAACAAAACCATCCACTTAACATGCGTGACGCGTGCTACTCATAAAATTTTATTTGAGGTTAATAAAATGAACTAACCCAGAGACGATTATGCGCGCAAGGCTTAAATAGTGGCGGTCAAAAAATAAGTTTATGTGCAAAAATTTTGACACAAACATATTCATTGTTAACTTAGAGTACTTGACACGTAATTAAATTTGTAGGTAATACATATCTGTACATACAAATATATATAATATCCAAGTTCTTTAAAGTTTATCTGCTATTATCTATAGTTAAAAGCAAAAGCAATCAATTTTGGCTACTATTTATATAAATGACTTATTTTTATATGTTGGTTCTGTACCTCAAAAGGAAAATTAGTCTTATAGTCTCTTTGATGCTCGTTTACCTGTCTGCCCGTCTGCCAAGCTTTTTCTTAGCTTTTACTCAAAAATGCGTGGTAACAAGGTCCTAATATAAAATATTAAGGTTAATAGTTCAATAGTTATAGAAAAACTATTTTCTAAGCAAAGTCACAAGACGCTTATTATTATTTTTTGCCAGATTTTGAATTAAATTTAACGCGTAACTGAAACCTATACTTGTCGTTTACTTAAAGTTATGAAACTTGAAAAAAATCTAAATTACAAAGTTTTATTGCTTGTCCTTTCTTTGGTGGATGGAAAATAAGTACATACATACATACGCCCACAAATTTAAAGTTTTTTTTGTCATAGCTTTATAACTTATTGTCATTGATCTACAATCAAATTGTTTCTAACCGCTTTCACGAATCCAATTTGCACCTGACTGGTATTTTTATTTGACATATATATTAAATTCACAAACATTTATTTTATGACATTTCATTTCTTTGTACCGAAAACAACTTTCAAAAGTAAAAGTTCATGCAAGTTTATACTTGCACATGAAATAAAAATTTGGTAATTAGGTAATCAGATAAGCTTTAATGCTTTCCACCGAAATTGTAGCCATGTATTTAAATTGTACTATATAACAGATCACCTGTATGTTCAAAATATTAAACTACATATGAAGAACTTGCTCATGCAGGAAGAATATGTTACTACGTTTATTTTGTATAGCAAGTAATGATGTTGATCTTGAACATATACCTTATATATAGACTATTATTTACAAGCACAACCATAACAACGGTCTTTTACTTAAAAAGTTAAAATAGCATTAATTATTGCGAGCAATGTGACGATGTCACGCGTTTTTAGCCATTTCTTATGAGTTTAGCTAAGGACGCCGCAGCGGTACAAGTGATTTTAATAAATTTTATAAAGATATTGCTTTGTTATTTGTTATGTTTTGTATTGATATTTATATTTTCTAAACATTAGAACAATTCATTATTTGTTCCGATATTATTTTTCTAAAAAATCATAAGTGTCTACTATTGGTACCGAAAATAGTCAGAATACCCTAAAGATGACATGCAGGTCTACTTTTGGTGCAGTAACGAAACCTATTCTCCTAAACGTAGGTTTATGCAATTATCAACACTATTTTCAACAATATAAATACCTACTGTTAAAATTGTGACAATAATAAAACACTCCAATAGTTAACAGGGTGTCAACTTTTGGGATATGTTTTTTGGTGGTAGGATTTTTCAAGATGCCACCTATAAAAGGCCAGAAGTTCAAAATCAAAGGAACTAGAACATGATTAAAATTTTATTTTTATAAAACTTTTGATACTTAGTCAAGGATTTCAATTAATGCTAATAAAAAGAATTTTATAATATTCAGTTATGTCATTTTAAGCTTATTTTATAATATATTTGATGATTATTATATTCAAGCTTGCATGTCCACTATTGGTACAAATAAGTGTCAACTATTGGTGTTTTGATTTATGAAAGTGTCATCTTTAGGGTCATTTAACTTAATTAATAAAAATGGAATTTTTGTTTTAATTTACGTTGATTCGGTGGGTTTTTAGTTTAAAATATACTTTTGTATAAACCAAGGTGTAATTAAATTTTTTGTTTCTTTTGTATTTCTTTTCCAATAAAAAATATTTTTGTTTAAATCTTGTGTCATCCTTATAGTGTCTACCATTGGTGCTTTTACCTTAAATTTATATATATATATATATATATATATATATATATATATATATATATATATATATATATATATATATATATATATATATATATATATATATATATATATATATATATATATATATATATATATATATATATATATATATATATATATATATATATATATATATATATATATATATATATATATATATATATATATATATACTGAATTTTTCCATATAGGTTGCAATTTCAAACAGTTGGTGATCATTGTTGAAAATATGTACGATACGCAAAATAATTTATTCTAATTCTATACATTACTTACTCACTCTACATCGCTTATGAAAAACTCATGAACAAAAAATGACCAAAAACATTCTAATCATAACAAAAGGAAAACATAAAAACTAAAATAATGTTTAAGCACTAAGTTAATTATCTTAAGTATTGCAATAATCACTGCAAAAATTATAGTTCACTAACCATTTATAAAAGCAGACAAATATATATTCTTATATGTTTTTTTTATTACATTATAATTAAATAATAATTAATTTTAATTTCGGAGTTGTCCAAAATTTCGAATAATGACGTTGCTTGTTTCTCATCACGAGATATACAAATGAAGCGGGAAACTCAAATCGAACGGTTCATTTTGAGGTCACGTCCGATGAATAATGCGCTTGGGCCATTAACGGTCATTATATGCAAATAATATTATTATTATACATTAGCCTCAAGTACTGTTCTCATTATGTACATATATACTAGTATCACATTTGAATGTGATTGTAGGTACCAGATATCGCGCGATGCTTACAAAAAATACGAATACGTGTATCTTATGCTTCAAACAATTACTTAAATGGCAATACTGGTCTTTTTTTATTTAATTCTCATAATAATATTATAAATTGTATATGTAGTTAACTGTTTTTACATATAGTTAAAAATATACTTTTCAAAGTACTAGAACCAAAAAAACAGATCCTAGTCTCATAAATACACTATGAGCAATAATTGTCATAGACCTTAAGCGGAACATTCCATTCGGAGATAAGGGAGGTGAAGAGGTGGTGCCAGTGCAACATCTTCCCCCCGGCTCTAATTAGGCTCACATTCTCATTCCGTTTTCGCGTTTAATTTTGTCGGCGGTTTCGCCTTAATTACGTTATTCACGGGCCTCGCTGTTGTTCTTGAGACCGTATGGAGTTAGTGACCGATTTTATGAATTAAACTTGATGATTATAAATGCCTGATACTTTTCAATACCGTGTGAGAAGCTTTTATACAAAATAATATATTCTATAAAAGTTATTTATTGACGACTAGAATTATACGCTTGATATTGGATAAATTATTTAATCTAATACAAGTCACTAAGTATATTGTTAATAAGTTACTAATATTGTTGAAGTTCTACGCACGTTAAATATTTTCAAGAATAACAACAATAAACAGTCTAACAAGATGACTTACAGTTTTGTTAAACATTTGAATGTGCAGTTCATCGTTGTAATTGAAAAAAAATCACTTAACAGGTAAATAGAGGGCTGTGAGGAGGCTTGTTGCCTCGTTCCTCTTTGTTGTTGGGCGGTTGGTAATAAGATTTTTAAACGGCAACAAAGTATCCAATCAATGGGGCTTGAATAATGAAAACGGCACCTGCCAGGTTCCCAGGCCACCCTCAGCCTAAACACGCACCACATAACGCGAATCCCAAACAAAAAATCAATTTAGTACTTTATCACTTAAGGTACAAGGTTCAATATTCTTGTTCTTTACTTTTACCATAGTCACTCGATGCGAGAATTAAATAGACGTAAGTTTGAGTAATTATACACAACGGTATTTCATGGTCCAAAAATTATACTTTATTTGACGGCAATTAAAGATATAAATAAGTAAACGTTTAAAATTCAGTCAATTTGTAAAGTGATTTTTTTAAAACTTAATTTTATGCACAGGTTAAAATTATCTACTCTATCTACTAGCATTATTTGTAATTACACATAATTTAGCTATGATCTGTAACTTTTATTAAAACTATAAATATTAAATATACTTGTTCAATAAATGTTTTCATTTAACAATAAGCAATACTATCGATCTGTTTCTTTTAATGCCGAATGCAAATAGTTTCATTTATAAATACTAAAATGACAATGTCAAAGTGATATTAGAGTGGAGCGTATAGGTCATTGACACAAACTGGAATAGTTAATAGTCGTTGTACAATCACGTTCCATTCTGAAGTTTTTATTGTAGTTATAAATCAACCGTTAATCCAGCTAATGGATGCCCAAGAAGTCCGATTACAATCTCCGAAAGCTGGTACGTGCTACAAAACACGTGTTCGCAAAATCAACAAGACAAAATTGTAATAAATGCGTATCCAGTAGATCAGTGTAGTTCGGGTGCGATTTAACGAAGTGCTTATAGTTGCACGCGACACCCGCTCATTAGTACGCACGCAACTCGGTCATGGGGTATTTTACACGCCACCTATACCTTATTGCCTGTCCCATATAGACTTCATTAGACATAGTTGAGTTTAAATAATAGCTCTCCACACGCTCTTGTATTGATTGAACAAATGTGATGGTGGCATTTAACTAAATCTCGATTTATTCTTCTTCGTCATATCTCATTCAAGACACGCTTAAAAATAAATACAGTTACAACCCTTTACAATGTCGGACACAAAAATGAACCAAATTACATTTACCAGAGCAAATCGGTCCAAAAGAAAAGGGCTACTAAAATAATTGTCTACTTTACTCTGAGAGAAATAGAATTACAATCTAAATTAATTACGCTTTTAAAGCGTCCGTTATTCTTAATTAGTTTCTGCACCGCAGCGGAAGCTCTCGCGCTCGCCTCGCGTTCTCTTAATGAAGGGTAGTTTCAAATCAGTGCGTTTGATCAAGTCTGTGCAGTCTTAATTACGGCACCCGTTTCGCGCGGGACAATCCGGTAATTTATGACTACATAAGCTTGATTATTCTTTAATGAATACTTGTTTTAAAACGTTTAATTAAGTTTTATGGCGACAGGAGCGCTCAGACGGCACAAGCGTCCCGCCGCTTTGCTGGCCGCGAGCTAATTGGATCGGGTTGACGCACCGCTCTACGTCCCGCACTCGCTCCACAGAAACTCCCATCTCGCTCATAATTGTATCAAATTGCTAATTGGAATTTTTTAAATGCACCAGTCTATATGATGTTTCAGAAGCTTTAAAATCATGCGGTTATTTACGATAAACCACTGAATGAATTTGATATTCATATATAATTTTTTTAATTAACATAAAACATAATTTGTATACCATAAATGTATGTTAATAATATATCTCACATATTTTTATTTTAAATTGCAGGGCGTGTAGTTGTGGTGGTCGGCGAGAGCGGTTCCCGCTCCAACCGTCAAGCTGGCAGCGAGCGCGTTGAGCATGAACCCGCACTACCACGGGTACGCGGAGCTCAGCTCGCCACACCCGCCCTCACCGGAGGCAACATTTGCGGCCAATGGACACGATTACCCACATAACAATAATAACCCGGCACTCAAAGAATGCGCAGGATGTGGTGGCAAAATTGTAGAAAGGTTTCTTCTTCACGCCCTTGATAGATACTGGCATCACGGATGTCTCAAATGCACGTGCTGTGGCCAAGCTCTAGCAGACATGGGACGCTCATTTTACTTCAAAGGAGGAATGATATTATGCAAAAGTGACTACACAAGGTAAGTCCTTAATAAATTCATCACATTTTAAATAAATAAGTACGTATACATATTACTCACACTCTGAATATCTTTTTTTTTTATTTTAATCTCGAAACAACGAATTCTGTAACCATTTTTAGGCACGTTAATTAGTCTCAGGTTATAAAAAGATATTCGATTCACTTTTGCCGATCATCAACATTGATTATCCATAAAAGGTAAAGTTTTTAGAAGCCTTATCTAACAATGACAATAGCGTGTCTGTCAAACGTTTTGAACGCTCAAAAAATAAACCGAGAAAGCCGCAGGCGCATTGTTATGAGAATACTCTGAGCCGTTGCATTTTCTACCTGTGAAAGAGGCAAAAAGCACAACTTGGCGCATCAACCAACCGGTGGAATCTACAAAGCCGACTAAATTGGCATCGCGAAAAAACGTAAAGGGCTAATTTGGGATGCTGGTAACAAAGTTTTTAGTATTATTGACGCTAATTAATGACATGTTGTACCTACCGCATTTTGACACAGTAAAATAATTATTTATGAAACACAATTAAAATTGTAATGGTTAAGTAATTTTAAAAAGCATTATAAATATATGTTATAAAATCATTGTAAAATAAAAAAGCTTTTGGTGCCTCGACCCGCCCTTGTCTCGCACGTGGACCGCAGCTGCCTCGAGGCGCCCGAAACGTTAATTAGCTAAACGCAAGGAATTCGACCCAATTAACTAAGTCCACCACCCCGGTGTGGTACACGTCTGCCGTTATAATTACACTCTGATTTTCCGTGCGTGCGAACCTTATTAGTAGTATCTATATTATATTGATTTATTTTGCCGTGTCCATTTAAACGGTTTAATTATGAGTTTCTTGTAGATGTTTACCATTCACGAAGGAAATATAAATTCGTTTTATGCTGATTTCATATGTTTACTGGTGGTTGCGAACCGAACTGGGAGCTAATAGTGGGCCAACCACGGCGCGGCTCGTGCGTCGTAGATTCGATAAAGCTCGTCTCACAGTTGACAGAGACGGCGCGGCCTAACGAGCGGCAGGGTAGGGGGATGAAGAAGTGCGGTTCCGTGCATGTCTCTGCTGATTGACCCGCGTCACTCGGCAAACAACAACTAACGAGTCGGCCCCTGCGCCTCCAGGTACGGTAATTCGCTCGAATCGTTCCCGCGGCGACCGCCCGACGACTTTACTTACACGTCTTCCCTGATTGAGACTCCTTAACAAAATTAACGCTCTCTCACGCAAACAAATGCGGCGCTTATCAACCGTCTTTTGTTCTGATATGATGGATTGCGGCTTTACTGTACTAAAACACTGATGATGTTTCACTTTGTTGATTATTGTTTACCTGTAAAATTAGTCTAATTACGCCTTTACACTTCCTTTGACGTACATATTGGCAGAACGGTCGACATATTTTATAGTAAATTATTCTATAACGATATAACCTTTGGGACATGTTTTTATTGACTTTATTATTCGGCTAAGTACTTTAGCCGAATAATAAGAGTCAATAAAACCAAAGGACCGTCGTGGCGCAGAGACGCAACATCTGCCTGTAACGCGACGGTTTCTGGGTTTGATCCTTAGTCGAGGGAGATGAAGTTTTCTATTTCCATTTTCTTCGCTCTGGCAAACTAGGCAAAGCGCGGCGTTGAGTTCCTGAACTCAACACGCAATGCCTCGAAAAAGAAAGAAAGCAGGGACGGAGGAAGCAGGGACTAACGGAGTGTCCGAACACTAGGTTCCTAGGTCCCTGCTGTTCCCTCTGCCTACCCTGCCATGTGCGGGATAAAGCGTGAAGCTAAAAAAAATAAAACCATATGCCAAACATTAATTTCAAAATTAAATAATAAGCTTAACGTACATACAAATATATATATATATATATATATATATATATATATATATATATATATATATATATATATATATATATATATTGACATTTGAATTGTTACTATGAATATAATAAATGAAATCATTGAAAATTCAGACTATATAAAATGAAGTAAATTATGCCATCGAAAAACCAGCAATCGGAAAACTCGTAGCACGTAGCACCTCTACGAATAGCAAACAAAATTAGACACTGTAATGTACATTATTCATGAAAACCAACGACGGTCTAAATTTTTTTTTATACTTTACTGTCACTTTAAATTTGCGTAATTTATTTGTTTTAAATGATATAATATATATTTTTATTATAAATAATAAACAAATATGTCAGTACATTAAATAAGAAAAAACACATAAGGATTAATAGAGTAAAAACATTAATAGAATATAAATACATGGATTTAAAAAATGTTATTTGTTGGTTTCTCTTGTACTCTTGGTTGGCTTAAACACACAGATTTCAGGTTCAATTAAACAGTTAGATTTTAAATGAAAACTTTTTTGTTTTATGGCTGTTAGAAATTTGGCTTTGGCTATAATTTCGAATACTGATACTCCTCAATTAGAAGCTGGAAGGAACAAAAGAAGGAACTCGGCGATCAAATTTAGAACTACAGTAGATAAACAAGTGTATAAAAAATAAAGAAAACTTCTTTTATATAATTAAACGTATATCCCTCCCTAGGCTACGATTATTTATAATTTATTTTGAGAATCATGTCGTGATATTTGTAGATAACTATAAATAGCATGTGTAAATTTATCATGGTTTATGATTAATTGCTGTCATTTTAAGTAAAATATTTGATTTTTCTACTTCAAAATATATTTGGGTATCTAAATTGTATTTTTATAAGTATGTCAGTATTTTTTCACAAAATATCCTGCCATAACAAAATTTACCTGTCATGCATTTAAGAGTTAAAAGATCAGACCGTCGAGGCACGTCCAGCTCTTGAAGCGAGTTCGTTAGGGCTCCGTCAATCAAGGCAATTGCTGCTCAATCGGCAATCAGCCGCCGCTAACGAGCCTGCAAACCAACTTCTTACCACGCGCACACTTTCACATTGTTAGCCGTCTTCACATTTGCAACTTGTAGTGGAAGTTCGTGAATAAATCATTTTTATCATTGAAGTATTACGCGTGTACTCGGTTTGTGGTGTAAACTTCACCAATATTTTATTAATATAATTTTGTATATTATTACGTGGAAGATTTATTATTTATTTCAAATAAATTTATAAGATATCAACTAAAAACAATACTACATATTTTATAAGGAAATTACCGTTGCTGAAATAATAACTTCTGAATAATTTTTAACATATTTAACTTTAGTATTCGTGGTATAAAAGGTTAAATAACTTGTTTGTCATTGTAAATCTACTTTTCGATCATAATAAAATTAAAGTCGAACCCTACACGAAATAAGTATTTGTATTTACTAAAAAACGTCTTAGCAAAGTAACGACCACAAGCCGCTCGTTATTGAAACAAAGCAGCAATTTGATGATAAAAATAGTTAACTCTACAAACATAAATCAATTAATCACTCTGCTAACATAGAGAACATAATTTAAAGATACTGTCTTTCCTAATTTCCGCCCAATGTACCCACGTATAAATGCCCAATTTTACCGTACATATTGAGTGGAGTAGCTCAACGAGGTAACGGAAAAAATATACCATCGTTTCTTGAAGTAAGGATCGAACCCACAACTATTGCGACGGTGAACGACATCAGATGTTCCTCTACGCTGTCACTGTGACCTCAACAATATTTTATACGTCTATATATCAATTACAAATATTTAATAGCAAGGACATAAATAAAACAACGTAGGTATTGTCACTGTAAATATTTGTTATAAATGTTAAAGAATATTTCGTAGAAGCACGTGTTGAGGGCGGGCGGCTTCCAATTTGGTCGTTCGTTAACGCGCAAAAGACGCCCAGTTTAATTGCAACCGCTCGCCTCTAATGAGGCACTGTGTCCCGGACTCGAACGTTTCTCTTGTGCAAATTGACATTGTACGTAAATTGATGTCGACAAACTCTCGTCATGATGCCAAAGATTTGTATACGGCATGATATTGTCCAGAATTTTGTAGGTTAAATTAATTTTTATTAAGCTTATAGTATTTACATTTTAAATTAAAAATGTCCCGTTCCTACATAGGTCTGATACAGTTTAGAATTGCTTTCACTGTATCGAAAGATAATTAAAATTAACATTAAGTAAGTATCCCTTTAACAATTCATCAAATAACTCATCGTATACTTAAAGTTAACCGAATCCAAGGTAAAATTTTAAATATTTCTCTTGACTACGTAAACACTATTATAGATTTTTTTTCTTTATCGGAACTTACGTATATTAAAAATGATAATATTTTAAATCGCTTACATTTTGGATAAACTACAAACAGTCATTACCGTTCGAAAAAACTGCAAAGCTCCTAATAAAAATAAATAAAAACAGGAGTACATACATCATCAGCTAAAGTCGTAAATCCGTATTGCAAACAAATTGGTTGCGGTCGTAAAGTTAGTCCGAGTTTCTTGCCCTGGTCAAGTCGTGTAAAAGGCTTGTAGACGAGCTGAAACGATTGGATTACGCCGCCGGCGCATGGCCCCAATTAATTTCGTTTGTCTCTTTGTCTGTCCCTCGCAGTCTAACGTCTAAACAGCGCTGACCAAACGACCAATCTATGTTCGAAATTCTATTACCGATATCCACTTTGGACATGCAAACTTGTTGCCTTTGAGTAAACTTCAAAAGCACGACCACATAATAACCGCTCTAGTGACACCATTGAATCTCATTCATCCATATCTTAAGTGATATTCTTTTTTTAGGAGCCCAAGAGTAAAAAAATCGGATCGAAGTAAGTAAAATAAAATAACAATTTATAATTAAGTAGTTCTCCTATTATATCAATGATAATTCAAACTCATTATAACATTTCATTACCAAATGTAAAAAATGTTACTTTACCAACTCTCTTTTTACTTAATACAAACAACAGTCAACGGCTTCATTCATTCATAATATAAAAACATTAAAATATATTTTTTATATATTGGCAAATAATATAAATTGTAATAATATTCAGTTGTTTTATATTTAAAACGTACTTAAGAAACAATTTCATACTACACGTGTTTTTAGAATATATTTATTGTGATTCATTGTCACTGAGGATGGTAATAGAATTTTGAATTTATGTTAAATAAACATGGAAAAAAAGGTTTTAATTTTTAAACAAGGGTTTATACATGTTTTTTATAGCTTTCAGTTTTATTCATTATGTTTGGTCAGATAAAAAATGGATAAATGGCGTTCTATATCTAAGTTATGGTATATTAATATCTTATTTGTGTTAGGCATTTTGTCACAAGACATTGTGTCTTTTAATTGAGTCAATAAACTCCGTAAATTATTAATACACAAAAGAAACTTTTTTATATTTTTGGTTGAATTACTTACATTGTGTATTCTATTAAATTTTTGTGTATATTGAGCAAAATAATAAATAAATATTTTTACTACTTAATTTCTATCGACCTTAATAAGCCAAACGACCTCGGTTAATGAACGGAAAAAAACTAACTTCCGTGAGCGCACGTAAATGCTAATATTATAATGTAATATAGGTATATTTACGCAACATGTAATTGTATTGAATGTAAAAAAATATGATTTTTATGAAAAAATACATATCGCAAACAGAAAGCGATATTTTCATATACAATTTAATAACAAAGATGGCATCATATACATCGTGGTGCAGCGAGTCAGTTTTACTGCCTGTCCTATTGTTGTGGGATCGAATTGTAGTAATGAGTTATTTTCATTTCTCCAATCTAGTGAACGCTTTTTAGAATTTAGACGAAAAGCGAAGAATAATCCATTCATTTCCAGTCATTTCCGTTTTCTCTGTCACAGCAAACATGCACTTTTAAATATTTCACATACATACTCTCTTATAATTTTTTTGCTTGCAAATTATTTGCTTAATAAAACTATTCCTTGTATCACTTTAATTTTATTTTATTTTTTTTATACCTTACATTAATAATTAGACAAAGATTGAAGAGAAAAAAATATATAGTATACTTAGGTACTGTAAATATTATAGATTTTAAAATGATTTTTGTAACCAATACTTCGTAAAAATATGTGTAACAATTTCGATATACGCATACATGCATAATATGGTACTACAGCTTACACTAGCTTTTTGATCTCGTAAGGGACAGCAGACACGTCGTAGCTGGCTCGACGGAGCACACCGAAGTCGTGTTTAGGAGGCCACGAGAAATTTACGAGATGAGCCAATCATGTCGCGTGTACACCAAGTCTTTGTTATATAAATTGACTCCAGCTTCTTAATTGGAAATTGTCTTACAGTATAAGGGCATAGTTGGCCTGGGTCAGACAGAAACTACAAATATAATAGGTACGACACAAAATATATTGTTGTAAAATCGTAACAAATGTGTATGTTACTAAAATATATATTTGTAATGGTATGAACGAGCTAGCTTTTTACTTTAATTAGACACATTGCATATTGAGTGATGTGACGCATTGCCGCAGTATTTCTTCCTAAACGGGAGCAAAAATTCGATTTACCTAAGTCCAGTCTTCTTACAATCAGACGATGTCACATTGCGTCAAGGTATTTTGAAAAAATATTATTCAAATATAAAACTGGCCGTCGACCTGTAACTGAAGTATCATATACTTCGTTTTGTAAATGTTGGAAATCCCAAATTGATGAATAATATCCAGAGAAATGAGACGATTCGCACGCAGACGACAATCGGGGCAGCCGAGGGGGGAAGATGCGGGTCGCGGGGAGACGTGTATGCGGGGAGAGTGATGTTAATTAATAACGTCTGTCTCACGAGCGCTAACGACGCCGTCACGACTACATTATTTAGCCACCTGATTAGTTCGCAGGAGGCACCTCGCCCGCAGCTCTAATTAGTGAACGACTCTCGTACAGGACTCGGTTGAATTTGATTTGTAACTGCACTATCTCTAATTGGAACTTGTTTGTAATTGATGATACTCTGAATCGATGCAGTCGTCCGTAACTGAGGGTGAAACCCTATTTACATATATGTTACGAGCGACTAATTCATAAAATATTAATAGTAAATCTGCACGCCGCGCTCGATTTTTACATGCCAATGCGTTCGTCAACAGAACCGAGCGTCTGGTTTTATTTCTATTCTATTATTAAAGCGTTTAATTTAGGGCAACAGTTTTACACACAAAACGATCAAAACGCAATCTCCCCGCGCTGGTCGAATAGGATAGGAAACCTATTCGAAATTGATATGGGTGGAGCGCATTGCCGCGTCGCGCCTATGCAGCCTCGTAAACGGTGTCCACACAGCCAAAAACGGCCCAACTCGAACGTAGCGCGAGATCGAATCTCCGACTTTATGCCATTGTTCTACAGGCTGCATTAGAGTAGCAGAAGCATACGAAAGAGACGTGTTAGGTAGACGGACGAATTTTGTTAATAAATAAACGCAGGGCCTAGCGTTCGGCTTGCCGGCGAAAAATAGTAAAAATCGCCGGTGAAAATTTGGCACAAGTATGACAACGGAAACTGGCGTGACGTACACAAATCATTATTTGATAGCCACCATTGTCAAAGGAATTTTTAATATGACTATCTGAGATTCAGTTAGCCAGAGTTTTAACTCATCATTCAATTGGATTTATTGAAATCGAAGATAAGTTTTAAAATTCAGTCTGCGTAGAGTAGCCGTTGACAGCCGTTAAGTTTTTTTTATGAATTCTGTTTGGCCAAAAGCTTTTGAAGCACCCATGCGTAGATATAGGTAATATATGAAGTTACGTTAAATTCACATTTTAATTTGTGTGTATTTTGCTAGCATATTGTCACATAAAACGTGATTTAAAAAATTAATGAAATATGTTCACAATTTTTATAATGATATCTTAACCTTGTCTCACACCATCTGTTAAATATTTAAGTTGCTAATATACCACTAATGTGGTTGGTAATGGTTACTCCAAGATCATCTTTCACATTATACAGAAATGGGGTAAATTAGCGCAACAAATTAGATTTCAATCGCAACGAGGTGGTTGCGATGACGATTTAATCGTATCAATTAGGAAGTTACCGGCAACTTAGGTATGGATCAGCTTCTGATCTTAATTAACCTCACATGTTAACCTTGCATAGCGACACGTAAGTTTTAACTTCAGTGACATCTTTAACTTTCGTTTTAAAGTTGTGTTATTAGTATAAATAAAACACATATACTTTTATGCTGTACATATATATTTGTGTCAATAAAAAGTGTAGAATATGTATTGTAATTTATATTTTCGTACGTTTCGCCCTATATCACATATATCTTTGAGACCTATCCAATGAAACCTTTTTTATTAATTTTCGTCAGTACTTGTAATTAAATCTAGAAACATAACTATTTTTAACGTATTCAGGTAAAAATAATGACATTGACGTTAAGAAATTTACATTATCCACAAATATACAGATGACGTTTCTTGTCTTATGTATGTATTAGATTTATTAGCTAAACTATTATTGGCAGCATCCCTCACCCCACCTGCCCTACTCGAATTAGTAAACAAACGTCTTTACGAGCGGTTTTACGAGCCCCGCGATATTTCGCATGCTTCTTTACGACATAATGAATTTGTTGATGAACTGTGTATTAGAAAGTTGAAAATAGCTACGTCTGGTCAGTAGTTATTCAACTGATACTATCCTTCAAGATTTAATAAACATTAAAACAGGGTAATTAACATATTATATATATATATATATATATATATATATATATATATATATATATATATATATATATATATATATATATATATATATATATATATATATATATATATATATATATATATATATATATATATATATATATATATATATAAAATTGTACTAGTAATATAAATTACTACTTATAGGGTATATATTAAATGTAAATATAATTATATAACCTTAAATATATGACTTAAGTGTAAAAGTCGTGTTAGGAGGAATGGGCATAGATAATTTTATTTTACATGACTGTGTTTTGCATTTGTTACTATTGTTATTTTTAAATGGGTGCTAATACTACCTTTGATTATTTCAATGATATTCTTAAAATTATAACACATACTCTTCAAACTGTAACGGTATGCAAGACGGCAAACATAGTAGCCTAAATATCCACAATTTTTCTACGACGACATCGCCATTTATAAGAAACTAGCATGTGCCGCATCTTTGTTCGCGTGACCTTAAAAATGCTTAAATTTTCGTTTACCACCCGTTGTTATCGAAAATTGGATCTAAATTACCACTTTTGCACGTGATGGTACTTCCAGCTTATAATATAGATGGATAGGTCATCACATAAGAAAATACTTATTATATACATAATTTACCAAATTCTAAATACTTTTTACCGTTTTTTTCAAAATAAATCCACAGAAAATTTCTGGTCTGTCGATTTATAAGAATAAGTTTATTACTTTATCTATTCTTGCTAAGAGGTTACTGTCTTTCGGCGCGGCGTGAGTATTTTTTTCAGCTTCACGCCTTATCCCACGTATTACAGATTAGGCAGAGGGAACTAGGCAGGAACCTACTGTTAAGATACTCCGTTGGTTAGTCCCTACTTTCTCCGTCTCAGCTTTGAATTAGTATTTCTTAATATATAATAATTTTGTTTTAATTTATCTGTCACGATTCGATTGCAGGTATCCCTGTTTCAATATAGTTCAGAGTTAATAGCCATACAATAAAAATCCTTTTAAACTCTTCCATTAATTAAAGAGATAAATTAAATATAAAACTGAAATAATATGTCAAAATAAAAATACATACGTACATACGTAGTTTCACGCTTTAACCCTAGCGAGCGGGTAGTCAAAATAAGAATAATAATTTCATCATTTTTTTTACCATAACATTATTATTTAAAACATTTGCTCTAGAAACTGTTCTACAACTGATAGCTCTACGTGAATCAGATGGTTAATATAAGAGTAGTCGCGAGTCCTTAAATTGCCTCCACGGGTCACAACTTTTAATGAGGCGAAATTCCACATTGGACTCGATCCGACATCTTAACGCAACCTGTTCGTTAGCGCAAAAACGGAGCACGCTAACGCGCTATTAGAATATACCCCTGCTGCGTAAGAAACACCGAGCACAACATAGCTTTTGATTATAATCTATTATTTAGTCTGATAATTTTTTAAAATGATATCGTAATATAAGCGGGGACGGAGAAAGCAGGGGCTATATGCAACGGAGTGCAGGGGCTATATGCAACACTAGGTTCATATAGTTCCTGCAGTTTCCTCTGCCTACCCTGCAATACGCGGGATAAAGCGTGAAGCTGAAAAATATATATCGTAATATATTTTGTATATTCTTATGTCTTACTAAATGCCATGACTGTCTTAAATTCTCACTAAGTTGGAATATTTATAATATATTTATTGTACATCTCTATCAACACCGATCGAAATATACAAAGCGTGACTATATGTTGTAAAATTTTTCTGCCATTTGTCTTAATGACCAGAAAGTAGTATACCAAGTTAGCATTCTGCATAATATAAAAGCAAAAGAAAGAAAAAACAAAAAATTGTTTATAAACTAAAATATTATTTTATACGTTAAGTTTTCCATTTTCTTCCTCATGCTAATTAAACATCTCATGGAATGTAATGTTACTGTAAAGTTATTATAAAAGCTTTTATTTTAGACAAATTCTCTTTGTGTCCCCGGTTTTATCCGAAAAGGTGGACTCTCGTACGTGGCGGGTTTCTCTGTGTTGTTGTCACATTAGCAAATAACTGCGCGGCTAACTTTGTCGATACGTTAATGATGTCGATCGGACGTCTATTGCGGGAAAAAAGGAAAATCTTTTGTTTACGGTGTCCAACAAGATCGCTACTTCGCATCAGTAACCTACGTGACTCGTCTAACTTGTCTTTATAAATCTTTTTTAGATGTGTCATTAAAATAAGACATACTTAAATGTTTTTTTTTTTTTAATTTTAATGATACAGGGAATGAGTAGTGTTGAGTGGCAGAACTGAACGCTGCGGTTTGTCTTTGGCAATGGAAACGTGAAATGAAAAGTTCAAACGTAATCGACTTTACAGTCAGTGGAGTTTACTGTACCATTGCCTTTTTCATTACGACCTTAGTTAATTATTTTTTTTTTTGCGTATTTTAATATAAAAATAAATTGGCATAGTTCTTTTAAAAGTAGCATTGTAACAAAGTATTTAAAATTAATGAGAATTAATAAAAATATTAGAAAACAATTTCAACCACGCAGGGTAAAGTAGAGAACGGAAGGAAGGGTGTCTAATTAGGGAGGGGGGAAGGTAATGAGCCGCGATCGCCGGCCCGATATAACGAAGGCTATTTACGCGGTGGTCGCTCGAAAATTGCGAGGTTTTGTTTTAAAAGCGGTAACCGTTTGAGTTTTGCGATTAAGGAGTTTAATTAGACTGTTGTTTACAACCTCATTAAGGTAGGTACGGAACGGTCTCAGATATCAGCCGATAATTTATGAAGTTGAAAAATGAGTTTCGTGCCGAGATTCTGTGCAGATTGTGGCCAACAATCCGGCTATGAATAAACATGAACTTCTTAACCCGTTTACGGATCGGCTTATCGTAACTTTTGTCGACTTAATTGTGTTGAGCGAAATGTTAAGGTTTAAGATTCTATTATAATAAAATAAATAACTTCTTGGACTAAGATTATATTTTCACTTTGTGAAAGAATTTATTTTTTAAAGTAATGACCATATAATATTTAAGACAGCTTTAAATAAAATGTTATTAACTTTTATGTCATACATGAATCACAACCATTCAAAGTGAATGATATAAAGGCGTAGCGTAATCGATTCGGCATGGAAGAACTTTAGATAGGCTCTCATTTCCTGAGGCGACCGCAAGAGGGCACGAGCACAGAGCAAGCACCTGTGAGTGCGCAGCATCCGGCCTGTCCAATTACAAGATCCTTTACCCCCATATAAAATCCCCTGATAATTAATACTCTTTAATAATGTTTTAATTAAGTTTTCCTTTTTTGTTATTTATAATAAAAAACTTCAACATAATAATTTTAGTTTACACGTAAGAGCCTATGTCTATATACTATGTATAATAAAAAAGGAAAAAAAATTGTATGCGTATAATAAATATTTTTTTGAAACAATATTAATGTAAAACGCCTTTTATCTGTTTGTTTGTCACAATCTTCGAATCTGCTTCGAATCTTCGAAACGAATTTGTCGGAATACAGAAATGACATGAATGAAATGAAAATCCAAAATTTAATGAAATCCAAAATCTAGACATAAGACGAAAAAGTATCAAAATTTGTGGGAAACTTGTGGTTGATGACTTGATCAAATCTCAAGACTTTTAATGAAAAATTATAGCAGCCCGTGGGGTGGTAAAGATCATGTAGTCCACAACAATGAAACTACCGACGGCCACTAGTTTATAATATAAATATGTTTTATATAATACCTAAATATACGTAAGTCTATACTGTGTTTTCTTCATTTTCAAGCTATAAGTAAATAAAAATATTTTTATAAAATAAGAGAAGATTAATAACTGTCCCATAACTTAATCCTTAAATTCTATACCTACTTATTTCTACTAATATTTAATAATTTTCTAACTAAAATTTTATCTAGTTCATAATATTATTAATGTACCAACTACCATTTAGTTTGATCACTAACACTGAGACAAAATAAACATTAATACATAACTTCTTCTTTTAAAAATTTTATTGTGATTATGTAAAGAAATCGAGTTTTGTCAGGCAAAGATTTCATAAACCATAGTTTCCATACATCTATGGTTATGTCCGGGTTTGATCGATGGTTGTTGTGGATCACGTCTTTTTATGCTGTCGCTTCAGTTATTTTGCTACTGTACACTTTTTTCTTATGATAATTGTCGTTTTGCTGTTGCACTACTATTGTAGTAACTTCTTTTGTCCAGGTCTGCTCAGCTAACTAAATTTCGTCATAAATTTTGTTTAATGCGCTAGTCACGTCCATTGCACGTTTATTGAGAATCTCAGTGACGATACTCACATGATTCTCAATTGTATCATAATTTGAGAATTATTTGAGAATTAGGACATTTGGGCTGAAGAGTAACCTGTAGATGATTTATTCTGTTAAGTTATTTGGTATTATTGATGAGTGCAAGAGGTTTTTCGACGCGTTGTCACCATTATGGAAAAAAAATTATCCAAGTCTTATTAGTGACGAATTTTCTGGGCGTCGCCGATTACCATGATTGAGACGATCGTGTGGACTAATATTTCTGCGTCCCTTTTACAACTACCATCAGGTCTCTGTCGGAATTACATAGTTGTTTACCACAACCGGGAATACTGATCATCTATTGTATGTTTGGTGGCTCTCAATGCTTCAAAATGTTTGTTAGTATGTTGGTTCATCCTATAGGCTGGTTCAGCATCAGGATTCGGATTTGGTAACATCCTTACTTGACATTCATTTTTTTCAAGACCCATCATTAATTCATTTATTGTGGCGACTTTTTTGACGCAGCAACACAACGTTTTTATATATAATTGTGGAATTTTTTGTCTCTCCAAAATAATAAAATATTTTTAATTTCTTTAGTCCCACCACTCAACACGCAGTGCCACAAATACAGAAAATTTTGATAAATATAAGATGCCAAGTTACATATATTGTATTATTAGATATTTACTGATTTAAATGAACACGATATGTCGTCAATTTATGTCACATTACACAGTCTAACTAACGAAACACGCACACACCGTTTGAGACTGACTCAAAACAATCGGAATGAAGAACAAACTTGTCTTTTGATCTCTTTAAAAGCGGCTACAGATTAGATGCTTATGACTTCAGACTTAGATAAAAAGTCCTTCTTAGTTTAGATAGAGAGGTGACTTCGGCTTGCATCGAAAGCTCTATAAATGTCGCGAGATGTCAGATAAGATCTTCGCGAGTGTCTCGGATCGGCACCCCTTTATTTATTTAATCAAACTGATCGACGGACAATGAGCCATTGTAACTACTGATATATTGTCCAACTCTAATCTATAATAGCACACCACTTATTTTAATAGTAAAATAAAAACATAATGTTTGTTCATTATTTAGTTGTTACGTTGTTTGGGCTCCTAAAGCCTATTGCTTCTGAACAGCACTTTTTCTTTGTGTAAATTTATTATATTCGATTCTGTACAGGTTAAAGTTCAAAGAATATAGTGCTTATTTCTATAGCAATTATGAGTTATGTGTCGTAATCTCATTATTTGAATATCTTATTATGTATATTCTTGCATTAGCATATAAACAACTTCGATGGCTAATCGTGTTGCAGCGTCAAAAATGTTTAATTAAAAAGATTGATGCTTACCGGTGGAGCGGGGCACCAGAAGTACAGTGGAGTTGCAAACTTATCTAATTAGTTAGCGGCGGGCGGGAAGAGGGGCCTGTCGGGGGCGCAGGGCGGCGGGCACGGGGTGCGGGACGCGGCAGGTGGGCGCCGCTCCGGGGACGGGGGCAATTAGCGGTGATAGTCGATTAGCTCATCGTGTGAGCGCGGCTTTTGACAAATGTTGCCAGCAATAAATTATTATTATTTATGAATGTTACAGATAATTGGTGTAATTAATACGCACGCTCGCGGCCAATTAAATCTGATGTGTTTGACCGACACTTATTACTTTAATTAAATGTGACTGGAATTATGAATTAGTGTTTGTCGGTATCTCAATGTTTTGTTTACTAATTGTATTTAGAATGATATCAAATTGAGTCGTTACTACGTATAATTTTCAAGTATTTGACGTAAAATTTCAAAGTTGAAAATATGTTTTTAAATATTATCAACCATGATATTTTACGTCGAAACTTGTTTAACCACCTAGTGTGTCTAAATGATGAAAATGAATTCAAAATCTACAAATAATTTAAATGTGTAATTAAGTGTTAGGAATCGATAATTTATGTAGCCTAAATGTGTTTCGAATGATAAGTTTTAAGTGCTATTAGTAATTTTGTCTAATTTATTTATTATCAAGGACACTCCGTTCCTCGCTGTCGGTCTTCTAGACATTTCATGTTGTCATGTTAAAAACAATAATAGGTATTACAAAAATTTTGCTAAAAAACATATTCCTGTTAACTGTATGCTATGAAATGTAAGTTTATTTCCCATGCTCCTCCCAAGCTATTTTAAGATTGATTAGTGAAAGTTTATTAATAAAGTCAGGGATCGTAATACTGAGATAATTAATTCTTAGCGCAAGTTAATTGATAAATTAACATTAATTAGAAAAGTTTGCGTCTACTCTGCCCGCGTTCTGTTTTATTTGGGGATATCGGTTTTGTGCTCTGCCTTCGTATAATGACGTATTTTAAATTTTATTAATTGTCCATCTTGTTTTACTCGTTTTTACATTATTAAAAGGTTATTTATTTTAACTAATATCCTGTCCTGAGGCTTCACCTCCTTAAACTACACGATTTTATTTATTACATTGAATAGGGCTATCTACATTATCGTAATTTCAATAAGGAATTATGATCGTTTTGGAAGTAAAAAATACATATAATTAGACCCATACACTTATTGTTACTATTTGCAATATTTAATGTGTTACCCATAATGATACTTAACCCGTTAAATGTACCGATTTATTAAAGTTATTAAATATAAGGCGTAAAAAACAAAAATAAAAAGCTTGTATTGTTTGATATCCGGAGTTATCAGGTTTATGAGGAAGAAGTTATGATCACTTATTTGTCCATTCATGTTTGGGAGAATTAACTAGTAAAAGATATTTATAGGTAATTTAACTTTACCAACACTTATTTATAATAGTAGTAGATGAAACAGTTTGACAGTTTTGAGTTGACCTCATGTCCGGTCTCCTCAGGTCTGATTTGAAATAATGCTGTATTGCTTACAATTGTCTCGTAAATAAGTCGATATTCTTTTTTAGTATTTTTTTTTATAGCTTCACGCTTCATGCCGCATAGGCAGGGTAGGCAGAGGGAACTGCAGGAACCATATGAACCTAGTGTTAAGACACTCCGTTGCTTAGTCCCTGCTTTCTCCGTCCACGCTTTCCGCCTTTTTCGAGGCATTGCGTGTTGAGTGGCGGAACTCAGCGCCGCGCTTTGCCTAGTTTCAGAGCGAAGAAAATGGAAATAGAAAAATCCATCTTTCCGGAGTGGGAATCGAACCCTCAAACCATCGTATTTACAGCTTGCACTTCGCTTGCACCTCGGCGCCACGACGGCCCTCAAGTATTTTCAGTTATATTTTGCTTAATTACACTAAATAATTGGTCCACCTGTAACTTTATTACTTTAAAAAATTGTGCTGCGAAAAGTTTAACTATTAAGGCAAAGCGCTTATCATTCTTTAAAATATCTTGTGTACATTTCAACATTTTCAAATTTTATTTAGAACATATTGGATGGAATTATAGTAACCATTCATATATAAATATAAACTTGACCACCAAAAGTCTATGAAACTTGCTTCGCTAACGTTGTACTTGTAGATTTTTTCTCACTGTCGTGATAGTTGGGTAAGCGGCGTGAACGGCCACTGAAGTAGAACAAGTGTTTAATTAAAGGACGCTCACCTTACGGCCGCTGTTGTAGGACGGCTCATCGTATGCGCCTTAATTAGTTTCAGACCGCCCTAACGGGCTTATTTTGTTTTTCTCGGATAATTTTTAATTAAACGCTTGATTAAAATGAAAGTTTGCGTAAGTAGCGAGCCAGGAACAATCGGGCCGGAGTTTAGGATAATGAATTGATGGTGTTACTTTGCTCGCTCGACGCTCGCTAGGGACTTAATTAAAAATCGCCGATAGAGTGTGTAGAGGGGAGTTCGGAACGAGTTTATGGAACTTAGTCCGGAGGCTCTGTTGTTTTACTACCTATGTCAATTTGAATACGAGATTGCTTCACGGTTGTGCGTTAATGTTTATAAAATCCTATAGTTTATATTTAATATAAATTGTATACATGTGGACCATAATCACTTTATTGGTATTCTTCAATCACATTAAAGAATATTGATTTAATAGCATTTTGATCATCTCTGCCCTACGTCATTTTTTTGCTTAAGTTATTGTATGCGACTGCTAATTTCATGTCTTATTATATATTTATTTGTATATTGTGCTATAGTTTTACAGTTTAAATATTTTCTTATTCTTAACTTTTTAATAGGTCGAAGTTCAAAAAAATATGATTGCTACTTACTACCTTATGTTTACAACTCCTTAAAAATTACAATGCAAATTTTCATTCACAATGAACACTGTACTGTTCTATTAACGATATGCTTTTAGATCGATTGAATTTTAAAAAGGTATTTACGTAGTAGTATCTAGTAGTACGTACGTATTACAATACAAGAGTCTCTTTCGTCCTGCATCTTGTGAGCGGGCGGCACGCGTCATTAGCAAATTCTTGCCTTGTCGACGCCACGCGCCGCTAACGAGTTTCTTGCTAACGACGTGCTAACTTGATACACCACGTCCTAACATGCATTGTGATTATAACGACATCCGATAACTCGCCTGCTTTATTACTACCGTAACTAGCTGTAAGCGATCTTTATTGCTTGCATATAAAATAGCTCTCTTTACTTCTACATTGTTCGGAATCTATTTATATCTATCGCAGTAGTGGCCTGGTTATTTGTTGTTTGACACTAATTTCATCACTTGGCAATGCCGTCAAATGGGCGGAAATTCAAGATACTAGTGATGTATGTCTAGTTTTTCTGCCTGTCAGTGTTAGTAAAATTTGAAGCATACGTTAAAATGGTGAAAAAAAAATGGTTGCCTGTAAAGTGGATTTTACGGGCGAAAATTTTACGTGACAACGTCTTTTTCTCGGTAGAATATTTATTGATATGATTAATAATTATAATATAAATTGCACAAATTTTAACTATAGAAAATATATGTTGTTTACTAAAACATTGTACATGTGTCAAGTGATACGCGCGGCGGACCGATCATAGTTCGGTGACAGTTGACACATCGTTACGTTACCTTTTTCATATGTGACTCCGAGCCGCAACCTAATTTAAGACGTTGTCACGTCAAAATAACAAATATGTGCCAATAAGTATTATCTTTTTACATAAAAAAAATATATATATATACCCCATGCCCCGTTAAATATTTTATTATTTTGATAGGAAATGGACCATTCACTCACAAATTCCTTATACTAAACATATGTGTCAAATTTTGTATTCAATAATTGTTACCAGTTACGATAAAGAGTATTTATATATTCTTCATTAAAAAAATGTGGCAGTATGATATTAGCAGAGTATCGCAGTGAACTCTACAGTGCAGTGAACTCTACATATTATATATACAGAAAATATGAGCATAGTAATGTTAATAACGGCCTGAGAATCAAACCTGGAACATTTTTAAGGTTACATAAATGAGACATGAGATCAGTTCAAATAATAAAACAGATATATCTTTGTAGGTGATAAACCAATGAACTAATAACAGAAATGTGGATTAACAAACATTCCATCTTATATCTAGCTCGGAATCTGCGCAACAAGTAAGATATCCCGCCCGCGTACGGCGTGGAAAGTGGTTCGTCGATCCATTTGAAATTTTCATGCTTAGATCCAAAATATTATTTTTTTAATGCAAGATTTATTCATTTAGTTCAATTTACCCGTTATTTTATCACTTTAAAAACATACTTATGTATTTTTTTTTTATTTTTCATCCAAATTTAACTGTATTTTTAATAAGTGATTTATTATGTTCTAATTTATTTTATTTTATTATATTATTATATTATATTATATGTTTGTAATTACGAGATATATTATATATCTACTATATGGTAAATCCTGACAACATATATGTACAATACACTTGTTCAACAATTTTTCAAAATAACTAACAAAATTTCTTTATCTTTATATTTATTTAAGTTTAAACAATTATATTACATCAATTTCCATATTAACTTATTTTATCTTTCTAATATAGTTTAAGTCGCGGAGAGGATTTGCTCGCGAAGTTTTGTTCCATTAAGTTTGTAAGCCGCTTACGCGTTGCAGGATTTTGGAGTTTTCATTTTTTTATTTGATTGCTAATTTATTTTTTAATGAGTATGTGAATTTTTCACTTCATTATTAAAATTTTATATAGTTTTTATTAAATTTGATAGTTCATACTATAGAATCGAAGTATTTGAAACTAATGTAGGTGCAGTGGGATGAATAAGAAGCTTAAGCTAAAAGGCAATTTAACAGTTTATTCAAATTATTCATTATATTGATTAGAGTCTTTACCTGTTTACAATTAATGTCCTCGAAAATAGAATTTAAAACCATTGTCTCTTTATTTTGTTTTGTATACGTGCCTCGCACCAAATGTTTAGGATGTGCAGCATAAAATCTTTCTCACATCTTTCCCCTTCCCGCTAATGATCTCTCTGAAAGCTTTTAAATTATGTTCCTTATAACAATCTAAACTCGACACGTGTATATTCAGACTCGAGACATTCCCGTAATGAATAAAATAACATGTCAAGATACAGTCTTCATCTTAAATTAATGAGGATTCACGGCAACGTATTCAATTTTACACGTAACGAAGGCAAATAAACTTCGACTAGCTTGTACGATGGCACCAAACTTCCTCATTACACATACGTCTTAATTAATATCAGTTTGAAAGGAAACCTAAAAGTTAGTTCCGATTGCGAATTCTAATAAACCCCTTTTGTATATAAAGGTAATCCAAAAGTATTTCACATTAATTTAAATACCATTCCCTGATTAGTTGTTTAAAGTTTATGTATGGGTATGTGAATAATTTGGCAAATTTATACCAATGGCCGAAAACTTTACAAACCTCTTTTGACATACAATACTTTTTTCATTACAATGTTAAAGTAAACTAATTAACTAATTTTAATTTCTATTTTGGTTTTATTTCTTCTAAGTACGCGTAATGCGTTGTCTTGCCTTGCCGTGTCTTCGGCCGAGTACGAAATGCTCGCAATATTTTATCGATGGGATAAGTTCGCATATCGTGTATCGTACGTACTTCGCGAGCGTCCAACACAAATAGATTCGTACATGTTTGTCTTGGCTCGGTTTAATTAATTTTACCTTCATACGCCGATACCTACTGTTTGTCGGGCGCTCCTTAATTGAAAACGCTCTTACCGGAGTAAATGAAACGAAATCCTATTTGCTGCGAGTGATTGAAGTGAATTTATCTTTTAAGACTTTCAAATTTATCTTTTAGGGATGCTTGCCTCAAATTATTTCAGAGCGAAGAAGCGCAGGTAATTAAATTTTGATTGCTTTTGAGCGGATTGTTGCGATTTATTAATATTCAGTCCGGCTGTAAATAATACGGCCCAGTCCGATACTAAAAGCCGCTGCAATAATTGCTCATTAAGTATTAAATGAGGCCATTAAATGACAGCAGCTGCAACAAGAGCCCATGGCTATTGAATGACTTGGGGAAAATTGATACCTGCACTTACAGTATAAAATATCGAATCCTCTAAAATAATGACCTGTTACAAAATGTAATCGTTTTGAATGTAAATAATTTTAGCTTTCATACACTTCTCATCCGATTCTGTATCCTACTACCCACTATTTGTTTAATATTTTATGTTAACATATTTTTAACTTTATATATGTATGTTTAATTTTTACTATTTATTAGTATTTAAATACTCAATAAATAAACATTTTGATAAGATTTGTTGAGTAATAAATTATGTGGAACTGTGTCTTATATTTTTAAGTAAGTCCGATTGAAATTGAAACCGTACTTAATAAATACGTACTTAATGATCACGGTAAAAACTTATCTCTTGATATATTTTTGTTGTAACTTATAAACCTCAATTACACGCTCAAATGGTAAATTGACCTAAAGCCGTATAAAGCGGTGCAATAAATCACTATCATTTCTTTTAAATATTGCATTTTAATAATTTTTTTTTTATAAAAATACTGTGTGAACTACTTTTATTTACAATATTCTTTATATTAAGATGACCTAAAAATTGAAATATATATTACTATGCCTAGAGTTCTCAGGTCTTCTTTCACTTTGTTAATCTAAAATGTGGTCTGAAGCGTAAGAGGCTAATATATTTCGTTTAACACAATTAGAGTAAACATATGAGCCCAAGAAGTGATTTATTTTATAATCCCGATTTGAAATTAAACTATGTTTCCTTGATATATTAAAATCAATAGCAAAATTTAAAATGCAACGCAATTAAAGATATTCTACTGTATTATTGTAATACTCTAGATATTTCTAAAAGATTATTTTTTAAAGGTAAATAATATCATAATATTAAGATTTCTATTTCTAGATAAGTTTAATTAAGTATAGTATTATCATTAGGATATCTTGCAATTGTTTTAGAATGTTCGGCTCGAGCGGCGCGTGTGCAGCGTGCGGGCAGGCGATTCCCGCAAGCGAATTCGTGATGCGGACAAATGCACCACAACAACCTCTCCATGTCTTCCACATAAAGTGCTTCGCGTGCTCGAAGTGCGGATCACACCTCATGCAGGGCGATAGGCGAGTATCTATGATGCTACTTACACATAATTGTAATTAATTAGTCTATTTTTTACGGAAATAGAAATATGTTCTAATATAAGTATTTAGATTTATTTAACGTATTGCATAATTTATTCTTCCAAAATGCTAATATTTTTAAACGTCAACTAAGTTTTAATAGACTAAGACATATTTCAAAATATTTTATTATATTAACACGTATACTTAACCATATTGTATTATAAACAGATACTACATGCTGGCGGGATCATTAGTTTGCGAGCAAGACTGGCAAAAGCTTATGAAAAGCGCAAACGCGACGCCCGGCGCCCCTGTACGCAAGGGCAAAGTGGGTCGTCCGCGTCGCTCACGCGAATGAGCATTGCCTGCGCCCGCGCAACACTCGCACAGAGACTATGAGGAGGTATGGGAAAAGATTTTTTTTACAATAATCTCACATAAATTTATTTTGTGACTTAAACTTATCTTTGCTCTTCTCTCCACGTTTTCCAAATTTGTACTTGAATTTTGTTGTAATCCGTAAGTCCGTAAGTAATCCGTGTAATTGCGTATGGACTAGATAGAACAAGTTACCTAACATAAAAACTTACAACCAATAACAAATGATGTGGTCATTTCAACTATTGCATTATTCGTGACACAATTATCTGATTAATTATGAATTGAAATAGATACACATTGGTTGGTTACTCAGATATAATAAATAATAATCAGTGTCCGTGATTATGAAATTACATTCAAAACATTAGTATATTATCCAAAAGCTTACCGCACGCACTAATGACAATTACCAGACGTGATTAGTTGTAGGGATATTATGAAAACTAAAACTTTACCATACCTATATTATGTTAAAGTGTGCTAATTATAATACTATCGAGATTTAATTATTTTAGTGATATTGATCATATTTAATATTCTACAGTAGGTAATGTAAACTTTTTAAATCTACATACAATACCATTTATGATTTGTTACTAGGTACAAACATCCTAAATAGATTTTTTGTTTCATTTTATCTCAGAATTTCGTCTCATATAGTTTTGGAGGCCATCCACTTTTAAATCTACTATCTAATTACAAAAGTTGAGGTTGAATAAGAAATTTGATATCGCTGTATTATTATCTTTCATCCTAAGCTCATGGACAATCTTCTTAATTACCTTTTGATAGGTATAAATTTTTGAAAATTATATTTTTTACATAAATATGTCATATTTTTCGGCTTAAAATAAATGTCGCGTCTTATTTTTTTAAATATTTTCATCTGATAATATTATTAGAATAAAAAAGTAATGATAAAAATCCACACTAGCTATACTCCATATAGCCAAATAAGGATAAAATATGCTTCATGTATATTTTGATTCGCAATTAAATTCTTTTTAACCTGTTACCAAAACAATGTCCTTCATTACTAGATACACATGAGCTTAGAAATCAAATTATAATGAAATTTATAATATACCTCATTTAAAATTCGCAGTTGGTTAAAACATTTCGGTCAAACAATTACGGGACATTTATTATCCGTGACTAAAGCACCAACACGTAAAATATTTAATTAATTCCGGTAGCAAATATGGCATAATAAAACGGACATAAGTAATTAGTTTTAATTAAAGTGAACATATTATCTGTACGTAATGAAAATTTTGAAGGTACGTTATTGCTTTGAAGGTACGGTCTATAATTTATTTTTGTACTACGTAACCTAGGACCAATAGTTAAGTAATTTCTTAATTTATTATAAAAGTTATTTTATTATGCATTTTGTATTCAGAAACAGTATAACCAAAGAACTATAAAACTTTCTAACAACGTAGACATATAGCTACTATTTCCGTTTAATATTACATACAAAATGCATGCCCTTTCAGTGGTTTTAAAAATTCAAGAATCATAAACGAAGCAGACAGATAAAGACGACGTGAAGCAAGAAATGATTAGTTTAGTTCCACACTGCTTACAACTTTATTCTAAAGTAATAGGAACAATAATTGAAATATCTTTTGGATTTCTAGTCTAATATCACTATTACGTGTTATAAGTTTACTGAATATTCTGCTGGCAATAAAAATCACATATATTCATTGTTCAAAAATGACAAATATTCATAATAGACATACAATAATATAAAATTTATTACAATAATATTTACCAGCTAAAGTCACCGAAGCCCCCGTAGAAATACTAAAATATAGGGGAAGCGAACCCAAGTTTTCTTGTACTAAAGAAGAATATAATTGTACTATATGTTTAGTGTAAATAGTAATTTTTTTTATGATAGTCTAACTATGCGCCTTTATTTTTTTACTCAATAATTCACACCATGTGCATTACTTGTTATAATATACATTGTGTATTTTGCTTTTAATGTAGAGTAAGAGTTAGATTCACTAAAACACACCACATTCATAAAAATAATTGTTACTTAGAAAAAACAATAATTGACATTTCTATAAAAACAACTCATTTTGAGTTGTTCCATAACAGAATTAATTAAATGATATATATAGCGAAGTCTTGAGCGTCACCTCTTAACAATTTGCTTAATATTATTTATTATTCTTATTTCAGTAAAACATCCACTACATATACCTTTAGTTCTAGAGCTACAAACATTACTGTGGATGTAAGCAATGTTAATATAAAATAAAAAAACCATTATTTAAAAATAACACGTCAAAAATATTACGCATATCCTTATTTTCGTTTGTTAAAAAATGTGTCTGCACTATCACCAGAAATACGATTTTTATTATTGTTATTATGATTTGCTTACCTACCCACGAAACAGTTGAGACATCTCCAAAACTTGCGCTAATCTTTGTTCTTTTTCATGCAGTTAAATCAATTACAAAATTAAATGGTATTTTATTTACTGAAAATAATACTAAACATATTTATTCAACTATGAACGTGCAAGGAACATAGAGAAGTAGCGAAGAAATGCAATTAAGCTGCTCAATGAACACCGCACAAAGTCCGCTTTGTTTGTATGAAAGACGCACTCGGCTGGAACGCGCGAACTTCGGACACGTATCATAATAAACTGACCATATTTAAAACAATAAAGTACTGTATGTACTATAAATAATGTGAACCATCATTTGATATAATAAAGAAAATATAAAGCTAATATTTACAAACGTTGTGATGTAAATTTCTAATTGTAGCACTTCACACAGGGATAGTTCATAGAGTTAATTATCTCGTAGAGACGACCATAGTCCGACCGCCGCGGGCGACTCCCCGTCTCGAGCGCTTGCTTACGGCGCTCTCACAAATGCTCTGTTAACCAATTCCAAAGTTTAAATTTCCCTAAACTTATTTCGGTGACTCATAAAACTGTTGTACGGCATTACAAATAAAATAGGGCTAAGTATAAACAATCATTGTGTTGTGTGTAATTATATAAACCAATAGACACTTAAACATAATGCCAGGGTATCTATCACTGACTGCTTTATTAAAACTATGTTGTTAACTAGGTAACAAAGAGCGGCTATTACTTTGTGTGTGCTACAGCGGTCAAAGGCGCGATATTAATTGGAAAACACCTGAAAATGACAGCGCCTTTATTGCATATAGTGAGTGTAAAAATCAAGTTTGGGTCCCGGACCGCCCTCACCGCCACCACCAGTTCAAAGACTTGACCGTTTACAGGATGGCTTTGTAACGCGATTACTTGGATTTGTCGAAAGTTAATTAAATAACGTTTTTCCAAATTACCCCCTGGGCTCGACATCAAAGTAGCCTTGTACACGGTTTAGAAATCTACAAAGGAACCTGGCTTCGGGCTAGGCTTGGCATCTACCTTTCTCATCTCACTTCTCGGACGGTCTGAGCTGGACAGGTGAGATCTTGAACTCTTTATGAAAAGTTAAGTGAGCAAACTGATCGACGATAAACTTTGCCGTTTGTTTATACTGATCACAAACGATCTACATAGGTATTTGAGTTCAACAATCGCTTTTACAAAGTTGGACATTTTGATTGATGACCACTGATATTTATCTATTAACAATTAATTTCTATATGCTGTGAACGTTAGTCGCACGCGAGATCGTTTGCAGTTACTTACTACGTAGCACGACATTAGAAAGTTATAACTTTTTTTATTAAATATATATTTTGATCATTCTATATATTTTTAATAATTTTTATTTAAGTAAAGTATAGGTTACAATTGGCCACATAATAATCGAAGAAATGTACTTGTCTAAATTCAGATCTAACCTCTGTTCCGTGGCGCTAATGGCTACTTGTTTTATTTTAATTGTTCGCACACTAATAACATTATCTACCATTATGAAAACTTCATAAATATTAATTATAACCATGATTTTCCTGTATTCATTTTTCTGGCTTATTTATAATTTGTAAGTAAAATTACTTTATTTTTTAATATAATAACAGGTAATATATTTTTCAAGTTGCATCTGGAAACACTGTTTTGCGTTTGATAACTAAATACTTGATATTTTCGGTAACGTTTTAAAATAAATTAAATTATCTGTGTACGTGCATGCAATAAATTAAATAAATTATTAAGATAGCTATAACTTTTATTATAGCAACATTACTGGTATTACGGGCAAGGTGATCCAGCTTGGACAAAGTATGTCAAGAAATTAGTGCCTAATTTATTCTTATGAACAGTAGTTCGTGTTTAATTTTATTAATATCTAAAGAAGCTAAATAATAGTAAAATTTAACAGATCAGCGACATTATTTTAATGTTAGTCCATTTGTCATCATTAATACTTCTATTAATTATATTTCAATAATCAAATTCCAATACGAGTCATACTTCAACAAAAATAAATATCACAGTGTGTAAGTTTTACTTTTTTATTTAAACGACCATAGAGAAAATTTGAAAAGTTTGAACGACGTCGTCAGGCCTCTTCTACGTCGATTGCATTTTTATACGAGTAAGATAACCTCTTAGCTTATTAGAGAAGCCAGTTATTAGAGGTCCGAGGGAATCTCTACGGAGACGACCGCGGTTTCGGAACGACTCGGTCCCAGTTAATTAGTTAAATGGATACGTCGCTTTCCGGTTGCGTCTATTTTATCGACTTTACGACTACAATAAACCTCATTTTCTTCTGTGATTCTGGAATGAAGCTATTCAAATTCCCTAAATTGAAATGGAGCTTTCTGCTATTTAATTCGGGATCGAGCAGCCGAACGAGGCCAGTGATGCACTTATACACCGGCACATTTCCCACAGCCCGGTGCGCCGTATCCGCATCTGCACACGACAAAGGACATCCGCCCACAATAGCTCCATTAAAATAATGCAAGTAAATGAGGATTTGCGGAGGCGAGTCCGCCGAATCCGGTCGCGCTTGTCGAGTCCCGAGTACCGCTCACAATGCTCAGAAGGCCTCGTTGCGACGACGCTTAAAACACTATACACGAACATGTTTCATTAGCTAAGTGGGAGGCTTTTGGTGGTTGAATCTGTGTAATGCACCTAGCTAGATGTTGCGCCGCTTTTACTTAAACGCCGTAATTAAAACGTCCCCTCCCCCCTAAGGGCGCAGTTTAAAACTCGGTTCAACTAGTTCGGAGTGGCCAATTTAGTTTTAGTGTTCCGCATTTAAGATACAAATTTATAAATCATGTTTTTATTTTACTATTTTTTGTTTGTTTTTAAATCTGCAATTCATGAATAGGTACATTTTTTGAACTATAGCTATCATTAAGATGAGTGGGTACTGTATTCAAAATTTATCTGTATTCTTTAACGGACAACATTTGTTTAAGTGTTTCACAATAATGAGTTTACCTAGAGGAATATATACACTATGATACATATGTTTACGTATATGTACATATATGTTTTTCATAATGAAGTTTTTCAGGATGGAGCACAACTAATAAAATTATTTACCAGAATAGATCACGACATTATCTCTGATCCTGCCTGCTTTGCAAAATAAGAGCAGTTATAGTCAATAGTCATTTCATATATAAATTAATCTTTGATTATATATTAGAAAAAATATTTTAGTTATATTATTATTAAATATTAACTATATTTGATAAATATTGTGTAAAATGCACCCTCAATCGAATATTGTTCAAACACTATATTAATAATATAATTATTGATCGCTAATGAGGAAAATTGATCGACTTTAACGATCTTAATCGCTCAATTCTGTGCGTGTCGATGCTCCGTCCTGAGTTAATTTAATTGAAAGCGAGTTGAGTAATTAATTAGTGGGTAGCTCTCGAGTAATGTTTACAACGCTCGCACACATTGAAACGTCTTGCTGCATTTATATTATTCATATAAAGAGATAGATTTTAAACATTTCTATTCTAAAATTACTTATTAAGCAAGGAACTATAACATTCTAATATATTAACATGACATATTCACTTAAAAAAGGCTCAATGACGTACATATATCAATAAAAAAACCATTTAATTTAATAAATTGGGTTAAATTCGTTTAAAAATATAATTGAAGTAAATAATGAATAATAAGTACTCAGACGGTGCGACTACTCCAGTAATTAACCAGCCGAGCCACAGAAATGCGGTAAAACACTGGTAGCTACCTGTGCCTTTAAGTATACACCTGTATATTAATAGCGAAAAAAAAAGGAAATAAACGCAAGTTGCATGCTACTTTTGACGGCATTAAGATTGTAGGTTTCTTAATAGTTGTATAAATTGTCTCGTTTCTATTATTAACTTATTTCCGTCGTAGTCCCCAGTAGAGGACTTCCTCTCACAACATACATCGATTGATTCGGTAGAGTACCGTGACGCGCCTTAATAGCATTTAATCCCACTAAAACGCCCCACGATCCATAATGAATATTTATCCTCCACAGAAGTCGACGCATACTTTTATGACGAATACATATTTTAGTAGCCGGCGTAATTCCGCTGATTACTTTCTTTAATTTTTCTGAAAACGCCGTAACGGTGTCTATGTAGAGTAAATGTATTAAAGAGAGAGCAAACAGTACAATGTTAAGTAAAAATCCATGTTTCCATTTCAGAAATATATTTGTCTATATTATTCATTTCCTAAATTAACATCGTTGATAAAAGATTAATAGAGTTATTTCTACTTTTATCAATAACTAAAGAAAAAACGAAGACGAGAACGCTAAAATTATTTCTAAGTATTGGTTAATATTGTTTTTTTTTATATCTTCACGCTTTATCCCGCACAAAGCACAAGCAGACGGAACTACAGAAACCATAGGAATCTAGTGTTAAGACACTTCGGTGTTTAGTCCCTGCTTTCTCCGTGCCCGCTTTCCGCCTTTTTCGAGGCATTGCGTTAAGAGCGGTGGAACTCAACGCCGCGCTTTACCTAGTTTCCAGAGCCGCAGAGCAGAGAAAAATCCGTCTTGTTATATGTACTGATTTATATTTTTTTAAATACTACGGTAGTTTTCGTAATTAAGGCGTCATAGTCTTTTTTATTATTCCACTTGTATGTATATTAAAACCACTATTAATTTATGACCTTATTTATTGTGTATTTGTATTACTATTAATCCAATGATTATGAAGCCCTGAAACAACTAAAAGCAGCTCCTGGTTGTGATCTCGTTTACTATAATTTTCCTTATTGGCACTCGTTTTAGAGACAATATGTTGTATTTCACTTTAACTTAGTATAGGTAGGTTCTGTACTACGTTAAACGCTAGCTAGAAATTTATTTAATAAAATAATTAAATTCTCAGTAAAACTATTTAACCCTTGTTGTATATTATATATAATTAGAAATATTAAAATTCAGGCAAAAAGGCACAATATTGATCATCAGATTAAAATATCACAAACAATCACATCGTATCAATGTCAATCACATTTTTATAACAGCGATTGCAATAAGCAGATGTCTCTGTAATGTGCCCTCGTCCATTAGTCATATGAACCATGTGCCAATACAAATGATATGGAGGTATATACGGGGGCTGGGGGCTGAGAGGGAAACACTAATGGATTACATTCGCGCGAGTGAATTAGGATATTGTCGTACGATCTGTTCCGGTGCACTCCTTTATGATCCCTTTCAAACTGTAACCACAGATTAAATATTTATAAAAGATATTTCCCTTGCCTTCAAAGATCTGAGTATAGAGAACATCAAAACTTTATCACCCCATTTGGTCCTATCATACTTAAAATATACTTTAATTTATTATTGAAAATATTTCGTCATTTTTGAAAGAATCTATAATTTAAATATAGCCTGATAAAAATAATTTTATATTGTAGTATATTTATTTAACGAGGCTTAAAGAAAAATATAAGGTCCATAAAATGAAGGATAGATGGTGGTCCCGGTAGAGGAGACATTAAAATAAGAATCATGTGTAACTGTCACATGAAGGCTGATTAAATCGCAAATGAAAAAAGCTTATTTTAACAAATTTAGAGAAAAATATCATATTCATTCAATTAATATTGTCTATATCCATACAATGTATGCTATTAAAAAATGTGGAATTAAAATAGCACCGACAATCTCAATTAGGCTAATATAAATAATTAGTTTACTCGATAGTTGTTAACCTAAATAAAACTGAATCCTATTATGCAATACGGCAGAGTCGTCACGCTAACTACTTTCAATGAGCTTTTAATATATTCAACTGCAATTAATCGTTATCGAAGGCATATCGACCGGTTTTATTAGGCCGTCCGAGCAAGCTTTCACTTTTAAACACGCTTTAGCTTCCTGCACTGAACTTAATTATGAAATTTATTATATATTTCATTGGGAGGTAAGAAGTAAGGATAATATTTATTATTAACATTAAATATTATATAATAATAAATATTGTTATATAAATTGTAATTTGTTATTTCCGCGGTAACACAACTAAATACGAGATTAGGTGTATACCGCACCTAGTGTGCAGACAGAGGGAACCCAGTGTTAAGTTTACTCCGTTCCCATTTTCTCTCGATCACTTCGTGTATTTGTAAAAAAATGTGAAAATACTGTTTCTATAAATAAAAATAAAATATATTTACTATATTTAGCATTTCAATATTTATCACAAAAGCGGTTACAAAACATAATTTGCACAAAGAAAGATACCACATGACGTTGAAACTGAGTTGCCAGTGCCAAACTCTAGCCTCTCGCTACAAGGATTTCAACTTATCAATTACACCGTTCGCTACTTACCGCTCGGAAAGGGCAAATTGATTTAATGTAACCGGAGTGCTTTGACGAATATTATTAACGTCTTTTTGCGCCCTCTTTAGAGGTAATGTGCTTTGTTCTTTTGGAGTTTCGAACAACGATTCACACTTATCCGATATCTTAAAGGGTTCTAAAAATTGGCCCTACAAATGTTTACAACATAAACAAATAAAGATATCATTTTAATGTAATATAATTTTAATTTCATAATTATACATAATAAGTTATTCTAACATATTCTAACAATGATATTTTAATATGAATGTTAGAGTTAGCAATTTTTTTTCAGTGGACTTTAAGACTTTCACTATATGATGCACACAAACATATATATTTCCTGAAAAAAAAAAGGGAAAAACATACAAAGTTTGTTTTTATATATTAATCTACTGACAATTAATCTTAATGTTGTACAGTTAAAATATATGAATACATGAAATTATGGTATGAATTATGTCGTATATTTTTTAAGCTTTGATATGTTTATACATGCATGTAATTTTCGTAATAAAAATTTGCTACTTTTTTTAGTATATAACATAGTATCTTTTAGTCTTATCGACCTGCCAATACAATTACTAGACTGATAAATACGAATACAGCCCTCATTACCGCCATAACTTCTCATTAGCGGGATGCTAATTAATGTGACGTTTACGACGAACGAAGCTCGTATTTTACTCGCAATACGATCGTTGCATTCGACATTCTTGTAGCCGGATCTTGAAAATATAATAGAAAATAAAATTTTTAATTATATTATAATTTATAGTGTGACATAATTATAATAAAACAGTTTTTTATAGTGTCATTTAGCCCACACAATTAAACAAACAAATTAATTATAGATTTATTTTTAATGTATAGAAAAAACAAATATATAAATGGAATTCAACATTAATTCCTTAACAATATAAAAATAGCTAAACATATTTAATTTACATTAATATAAAAAACACGAGATTGTAAATTCAATAAAATTACATATTTATTAATATGTTGTTTCGAGATAACAAATATTATGAGGCAACTTTAATAGAAATAACATCGAGCTCAACAGTATCTACCTCATTTAATTTGAACTAATGTATCAATTTGCATAATTTATCACATAAGGATGAGTTTCAACTGCCAAATTTAATAATTACACTATAATTCACTTAGGAACAGCTTCTTATATAAGTTGTTGTGTACGTTATACACATGTTAGACAAAATATATACGTAGCCAATCTGTTGTATTCTATTATATTGTGTGTTATCTGCATGTGAACATGTTTGTAATATGAATTATCTAGTATATATTTGTATAAGATTAAGCTATGTATTTCAAAACATATTTTAAATGAAAACTTTTTTTATATCATTTATTAGATAAATATAATAAAACTTAAAGAGATCAACATACCGTTTATTAAATGTGAAAGTGGCATATCACGCCACCTTCATCAAATATCGTTGTTATAATTAAAGCTTAGGGTAAAACTTCCACGTGAAGATCGTAATCATGGGCATAATTTTAAATCAAATTAACACTTCAACTTTAAACCGAGGTCATTAATGCCATTAAAACGTAACAATATGGAGTCGTGACCGCAACAACGGATATCTAAATAATAAATAAATAGGCTCGCTATTATCTCGGTATCGTATCTCCGTGTTAATATTCGACGCCGGAGTTTTATAATTAACAATAAATTCGGCTTGTTTTTTGTTCAACAGCACCAAGGGCTCCATGCAATGTCAATATTTTTCCTATTATAATCGATAGCGATCTTAATGACATATGTATGTTACGTTGCGCAGATGTGAGGTAAATTCTATTGCGGGTGGTCCGTATTCCGTCACATTTACGATTCTAGAACTTCATTATTTCACCGTTCTCTGAACGGGACCTGCTGAGCGCCTGCTTGTAAAATAATTAGCTCGCTCTTTTTCCTCGGGCGCTCGATAGAAGCTCTACAAAATTCCTTGATTCCGTTCAAAAACTCCAAAAATACTACAGGCTCCCTACTCGAGTTGGCTCCGTTATCTCGTTATCCTAATGAAGTCTACGCTAATGACGAGTAGGTAAATAATAGGGCGGCTAATGGGGGCTTTATCATTCTCGAGTGCGCTCCAGGTAAGGGCCAATTAGAGAGGCCGACATCGGCCCATATTGTTCGGCGCAGTGCTCAGTTCGATTACGATTATTTCCGAACGACTCTCAGCACTGATAAATTGGACAAACTATAGCGAATTGATGTCCGCGGTTTGCGGCGCCTATTTTAATTTTCTCTTAATTTGTCAAATAACGCACGTGCGATTTAAACCATGCCTCATTTATAACTGATATTATAGTTATACTATTGTGATAATAAAGGTGTTCTTTTTTTATGTTATTTTTACTAATGGCTATAAAAATATGCCATAGTTAATATTTCGTAACCCAAAAACGAAATCGCACGACTTACAGCCACTAAAGCAACGTTGATAGTATCAGTGCCACGATCACTCGGGCGGGGTAATTATTACATTAGCTCACGTTGTTGGTCGTTCGGCTCATGGGTCGTATTTTACTATGTGAATATACAAAGAAAACGCTCTACAGTTAGGAAAATTATAATTTTTATGCTCCTATTTCTGTAGCGTACTATGCATGTAATATTACAACTTTAAGCTGCATTCTTTTTTGTTTATATTAACGGACATTGTTAAGAATCTTGTATATTTTAATACTTTACGTCTCGTGCACTTGTTTTAATCAATTTGAATTTAAAATATACCAATTTTTATACTATATTATTTTCATAAAGTGAAAATAGGTCGCACATTGTAAAGAATAAATGGTTACATATTTTATATTGCAAAGTGTGGTAGCAGAGGCAAGCGTCTTCAATCCCTTGGCCGTAGTGAAACTTCCCGCCGCTGTTTTTTATTGCGCGGGATTTAAATGCATTTTTGATGTTACGAGATGACACGCGGCGGACGACCCCCACCCCCTCCTCATAATTTTCCAACTTGAAACTTCACTACGGTATTAAGCCTTGATTGCCTGAAGAAACTTGGGACATTTTGGCGTATTCTTTAGACTCCCTGTAGATGTAGCGTAGCGTAGGCCGTTATTACAGATTACACTCTAAAAGTGATCTTAATTAATACAACACATTTGCTTTTATGTTATTTAACTCATTTTTATCTTGAAAATAATTATTCTTTTATCTTTAATTTTTTATAAAAAAAGATACAAGTTCAAATCAATATTTTAAGTAACAATTTTGCTAAGGTGAAATAACAAATGAGTTTAGTAAAAAAATGATCATTCAAAAAACAAACAAGCTATACCTTTTTATGCCTCACTAATAGTGCTTGTGAATTAATTATTTTCCCGAAACATGTGTACCTACTCCACTCCTCCGCCTACTCGTTCCGATCAAAAGGGTATCCATGTATCCAGCAAGTATGATTTTCAATTAAGTATTTGACGTTCGATCAGACTCATAGCTACACGATGGTACGCTTAATTTAGCCTGTTATCCAAATTAAAAGAGATATTTTCTAAATACTTATTTAATATATTTTACTCTCTTTTATCAATTAGTAATAACTGTACGCAATTAAAAATGTTATAGAAATTTTATTCTCACTTAATATTCTAACTTTCTGTGTAAATTTTAACCGTGTTCAAAAAGATGCCTTAAACTTAACTAAAATGTAAATTATCTATAAAAAATAATAAATTATAATGAAAATATTTTTATGGTATTCTTGTAAAATAAATGTATTTTATATTTTAACAGGACATTGTTCGTTATATGTATTTGTCCATATTTTACAGTGTAGTCAGAGCAAAACCTCCAAGTCAACTCGTTTTCCACTGCACACGGTGTTCTATTTGATGGAAGCATCGCAAGATGGAACAAGTCTCTTATTAATACAAATATTCCACCGTATGATATTAAACTCATTACCACCTCTATATATGTAAGAGTCAATTCGTTAAGCATTGTTATTTTTTGTTAATATATACGTAGGAACTTATAATATATTACATTTAGCGTATAATACATTTAATAATTTACATGTCTAAAATCTGTAACGATATTAATGAAATTATATAACTTTACTAATTATTTCAGGACCACATGCATATACATTTAAATCTGCGATTGACTCTCTACTTTAGTTTCAGAATTCACTAAAAGGTTTGCCATGTTGCTATTCATATTACCCAGTTGAAGTTACCGTTGCATAGTTTGATTTGCTATAAATAATTTATTTTTTATTCCGTCCCCATATTATGTCTTCTTTGATTAATATTTAAAATAATATTTACATTTATGTATGTCCTATTGTTGATAAAATATAAATAGTACAGGAATACAACACCAAAATAAATATAAATTGAATGTTTTTAAATTTAAAATATCGTTAACAAGTGCAATTACTCATACGCTGTTCACGTATCACGTAAATATAACTATACAGCATACCTGCAAAGAACGAGGCGTCCATCCTCCCTAGGGCGCATTAATTAGCGTGAGGGCTCATCAAAGTTTACCGGTTAATTAGCAACCCCGTGTCTAGTAGTCTCTTGTAACCTGACAATGAATATGCCTTTAGGTTATTTGCTGATAATAATGTTGATAAACTGCATCATGAAGTGTCTATTTTGAGTAGTAATATTTTAAAGATTTGTATAGATTTCGGTTATTAGATAAAATTACATTAGTAAAAATTTAAGCTACCACTGTGTTACAAAACATAGATGTAATTGAACACATCCTATTTGTAAACCACTAAAGTATTCCTTTTCTTTCACTTCAAATGGTGCCTTGACAAAGGTCCCGTAGGTGACTGTACCACAGGTCCAATTATGCTAATGGACAACCCCCGACCTGCATTCATAGTCGAAACCTCCAAGCTGCAGCTAATTTTCGTCTTAAGCGTCGTGCCTTGTGTAGACGGTCTGTTTCAACACATGTGTAACCACCCACAGGATTACTTTGCTTAATTTGCAAATTTATTAACCATTATTAACCATGCGTTGATAAAAATAAATTAATGTATATTATAAATAATTATTAATATTTTGTGTAAGAGCAAAAAGCCATCTTAACGCAACAGATCAGCCTCTGATTGTAAGTGCAATAGTTGTGGCTTGAATAAAACTCTCCCTTAAGTTCAGCCACTCAACAGACGGACACTGGGGAACAGTATTTTGACACTAGGTTGTGCATACCCTGCTATGCTGTGAAGTAATAATAATATATATTATCCTATAATTTATACTATTAAATAATTTAAGTTACCGTGACACATAATTGTTTTCATTAAAATATGTACTAATATATATGATGGTATTTACTATTTGAATGACTACATGTGTAGTCCTACCGTTTTTATAAAAAACCTAATATAAATTTAAAAATAATTATTTTCCGAAGATAAACAGTATCGTAGACGCTCGTTTGCACTTCACTCAGGTTTGTATGCATCGCGACTCATTACTTCACTAATGGAGACTTTAATGAACCAATCTAACAGATTGCTCTCCAATCCTTAGAAAGACCGCTAATTTAAAATGAGCTATAAGTTGATTATTTTCTATATAATTATTTTACGAGATTTATGCCTGGTTTTCTATAGTCTAAATAACAGTTATATTTATAGCTGTATTGTAATTTTTAGGTTTTCTTTTTAATATAATATTAATGATGCTATAAAAATAGAATCAGCCATCGTGGCGCAGTGGCACAGCGTCTGGACGTAAACGAGACGCTTTTGAATTCGATTTTCTTTTGTGGGAGTTATTTTCATTTGCTTTATATGCTAATAAGAAAACAAAGCTCCAGGTTTCGCAGTTTAACACAACCTCTCGAAAACATTGCGCGAAAGTGTGATATATCATCTTTAAATAATATTTAAATTATAATAAATATAACAAATAATCTTTATTCTAATTACATAATCTATTTAAACAAAAAGTATATAATTAAATTTGCCGAACGTTTGATACACTGCTTATAATAATTGCTAAGGCTAAAGCACGATTTCTGCAAACTTCTTTATCAACTCTAATTTGGAGCTCGTTTCACAGACTCGCGAAGTTATATTAAAAGGTCCAAGTAATTTTCTTGACAAACACAATGAATAACGAATGTATGATATAAAATTCGGATCGAGGAGGGCATCTCCTCACGTGTCCCCTCCAACGTGTTTGTCTCTCTTAATTTTGTGTGTTTTTGCTAATTGAGTCGCACTATCACCTGAGCATCCACATTTCACAGCCTCGTTTATTTTGTCATTCAGCTGAGCCTAATATTGGAGTGTGCTTTAAGTTGCTTAGTATTTCAATATTTCTTTACTTCCCAGTAAAATTCAATCAACTCCAAATTCAACATAAGGCGCAAGATTTATGATCGACACAAATCGAATTCGCTAACAAACAATATCGTATTCGAGGCGGTACGTAGGATACAATACGAGTATATCAATATTGCAGGCGCTATTAATACGTCCGTCTCATGAGCGGCGGGAGGGCGCCGCCCTGCCCCCTCCCCACAGCCGCACTCGCCGCTCTTAATTGAATGAGGAGCGGGAATTGTTTCCCAAAATGAAACAATTAATTGTGCAACGGCTATTCCGCCTTACATGGATAATACGTTCGTTTATGGCCTCCTAACGCGGCTGCACAGCGTCCTTTATTGGACCGGCTCTAGGAATTTGTGTTTATTGGCGCTTGTATTCAAAATTTAATCGCAAATATATAAGAAGCAACGCTTGGTTCGGCTCGCATTGGAAAAATTGCAGCAGCACCCATTTGATTGTCTAAAACGATTTTGGCTAAAATATTTTTACAAAAAATAACAGCTCTTTACGTTGTACGATTTTTTTCCTGACGCCGCAGGCAATCTTTTAGCTTAAATTGCGACGTTTAAAATTTTCATGGTCAGGTCATATCACATATAATGCGGTTATACCGTGTTGAAATTCAGCAAAACACGTGAACATGTGGCGCATTCAACTTGAAGACGCATCGTAAACCGCCTTTACGCCTCTCGGAGAGAGCCTCTCAAAACTTTTCATATTTCCCGACCGTAAAACAAGCCAAAAAATACGACCAGCCAAAAACATTGTAAATGCTTCCAGGTTATCGGTATAGCCAGCTATTACCGCCGGCGAATTAGTTTTAAAACATAGTTTTAACGGGTGTGTTGCACCCGAAATTACCTGTTTTTCAGCTTTAGTGCTCACCTTGTGAAACGATTACGCGACTCTTGTATAAAAATAAAACAGCCAATTAACCGTAAAAGAAAACATAAGATTAGTTTTGTTTCGTTTATTGCTTTGCTGTGAAATGGGTGCCTTACTAATCCTAAAGAGGGTCAATCAAACATATTAAATTACCACATAGTGCCACCACCAAATTCTACTATCACTCGTATTACAACTAAGCGTATGAGGCGCACTAGTGTTCACTGATCCACGTACGGACAGAGTCGTCGTGCACACTACGGGGCACACATTCAATTTGCTATTTATCTGGAAATGGATCTAAGTCATTACTTAGCTGAGCGAGAGAAATGAGATAGAATGCAGCGGAAATTACACATTGTGCTACAACATTCATTGCTGAGTTGACAATTATTAGTAATTTTCTTGTAATTTTATTAATGCTTAATTTTAACTACTACACTTTAAGTTAAATATAACACTAAAAGAATATTATTATTAAAACGATATTTTAATTTAATTACGATTATTATATATTTAAATTTAATTTCTTGGATAGTGTTCACAGATTTTTTATAATTCTAATAAATATGTGTATAATTTTAGTAATGACTTTTTTTAATTAATTACAGTAATGTCATGCTACACGCAGCCTACATTAGTTTGCACAAGGCTCACGATACGAGCGCGGCACGTCCATTAAAACATTCCCTATGAAAAGAAGTCATTAAGTATGCGCATATAAATATTTCCAGCACTTAGGCATGTTTTCAGTGATAGCTAATTTCGGGAAAAAAGGATAGCTCGCGGGCGGGCGCTCAATCACAGGAAGTGCGCCATCTCATCGCGGAAGTGGTTTCTCGTGTCGTCTCGCTCTCACCCGCCTCGCCTGTGTTTTGTAAACTTGCACTGTTAATGGACGCGTACGTCTACTTGATGTGCCTCGATCGAATGCATTTCACTAAATGGGAAACGCTAGGTCCACGCCGAATTCAATCTTCAAAACATATGGACAACAATATGTAGGATATTAAACAAACAAGTCATTCTATAACCCTTTTTGTTTTTATATTTTTAAATAATTGTTAATGTAAAATATAAATATTAATATTTCGCTTCGATAAATACATATATATCAGGTAAATAATTGTGCGTGTGGAGACATTGTTGCCATAAGAGTGGCAAAAGACAAATATACCGTGAAATAAAAATATTTTTAAAATAAAGCCAAAAAAGATACATGATAGAATATGAGTGAAAATTCTTTTAAGCGAAGCCTGACATGAGTAGACGAGAGCGCTCGATTAAAATGAATCACAACGGTGCTAATTGGGCCCGCCTGGCTCATCCAATTAGCTGCGACTTAGAAACCCCTGGCCGCAAGCCGCTGTAATCTACCGCCCCGTGAGCCCTCTAGGATCCTAGTGATTCACTAGTCATTCTAGTCGAATAGCAAACAGAGACGAAATATTTAATTATTTTTAATATAACAAGTTTGCTAAAATGATTATGAATAAAAATAAAGTAACTATTGGAATACTCAAAAAATGAAAGATAACTTATATTCCACGTAGATATATTTTCTTGTTGACAAATTTAGGTCGTTAAAACAAATAATTACAACGACTACATACAACTCATAATTTGGCCTGTCAATTTTATTTGAGAAATTTATTAAGAATGAATAGGCTCAGTTGTTTAGACAAGAAGTGATAACGACGCCCGTCGAGACTTTGCTACATCTTTAATGATACCGAAGTCGGTAGGCGCGGGTTCGCGTGCGCAATTCTTGTTATATCTTTATTACAAAGGAGTGTCTCATTAATTTGGCAGCCCCTCAAAGTTGAGAGTTGACGAACCCTTGACCTCGTTCGCGAGAGCCCACGACACTGAACCGCTTCGAAATGAAACGATGACGCACCTTGCGAATTGCGATACATAATTAACGATCCTCATTACTGCGTTACAAATATAACAGCTTCTTCGTCCTGTACTCTTGAGGGGTTTCGCTGTCGAAAGCAATTCACTTTGCCAGTCTGGATCTTTCCGTTCAAACGAACAGCAATAGGATATAACTTAGATCATTCGACAAGCGCAACGACGCCTCGAGTTCCAAAACTAGACGATTCCTATTATCTTTAATAGCCGTAAGAGTTTTAAAATGGCTCAAACACAAAACTTACTCCATGTAGGGAATACGAACTCGATGGAAGTTTGATATTGAATGTCGCATTTTATTGGGCAAATTCGATAATGACAAAGCGCAACCGTGCTAAGAGAGGCTTCGTAGCGGAGACAACGCGAATATGCCAATTAACGAGGACATAGAAACCTTGTGTTTGAGCACTGTCAGGTAATTTGGATAGGAATGTGTATAAAGAGGCTAATGAACAAGACCGGACTGCCGTGTCCGCGGACTCGTGCATTTTTAATGGCTCACGCTGGTACACTCACTATTAATATTTACCGAACACGTCAAGAGGGTGCACTTTACCTTTTAGTTAACTAGCGTCCGGCCGTTCATTAAATTTTCACGCGCGTCAGTTTCGGGCGAATTTTCCGCAGCGATGACCGGGCAGGCACGGCGGGCGCGGCGGCCGATAACGAGCGCGTACCGGCTCGTTACCGTAGCCGGAGCCCGCACCCGCACCGCACCGCACCGCACCGCACCCGACCAAATTTTATTAATAATAAACTGTAACCGAAACGCCCGCTTTGAAGTAAGAGAGCAACTTCAACGATAACGAGTATTCGAGAATTATAATACATCACAATCCTTTGACGGTCTAACCTACCTTAAAGTTAGTAGTAGTATACGCAAATTAAATCAGTCATGTATGTAAATATTTGTGATTCTTAAAAATATTACGCAGCAATAAATTCAAATGACTTACTTCAGGAAATAAAATGAAATTCTAAATAATATTATTTGTAGAGTAAGTAACTGTATTATAGTAAGTAATTGAATATTATAAGATAGATATGTTTAGCCTTCTGGTAAGTCAAATCCTTCAGCTAAGTCTGACAGATGATTAATGCGTACCACTTGCGTGCCGCATCCGCATGAATAAGGAATGAGCGCGGGCGCACGCGACGGACTAACTGCCGCCGCGCACGCGACGCCCCACCCTTATTTATTGCCCCACCCCGCACTATCACTCGTATCTCACCGCGTCGTATCTCCGCTGAAATAAGTTTCAGGTTATTTACACGATAAGATACATAATAATCAGTTAATTTACAAAAAATATGTGTATTACCTCTATTATTTCTTTTACTCTCTTAACATACATAGATTATATTTATTTATTTATATAGATTATATTTATCATCATTATATTCTTTACTTATACACAATTTTTTACTCTCATAAATGGATGTTGCATATAGTAAATCGCAATTGACACAACTTAAATAGACATTGAATATTATATGAGAATAGATATTGAATATTATCTTATTTTAAAAACTACTTGTTAATTAAATTTTCAAATGTACTTTACCAAAACTATAAGATAAACCTGACACATAATACGTTACAGTTCAATTGTTTGCGGACCGCTCAACTATTAAATTATTTAGGCGGTTTCGCATTGTGTCGCGAAGTCTCGGCCGCACTAGGATCCCGCCAATATAAACAGTCGTTAGTGTTGTTACAATCGAATACGAATGTCCCGAGCGTGGGTATCGCTGGCAATCGTTCTGATCCTAAGGGAGACTGCACACTGCCTCTAAGAAACAAAGCTACTACAGTGAATTATAAGACTCGAACGCCTTGTTTATAGATAGACAAAACAATTATGTTTTCTGCTTCTCATAACACTCACGTCGTAAACACTAATAACACAGAATGGAAAAAAAAACCAAAAATATTTTAAATATTGGACGTTTTTATGCAACTCAAGTGTAGTATTTATACAATTAAGTACAAGTAGGTAAAATCCCGTTTACCTTTAGTACTTTGGTTTTAAAATATTTGTTATCAATGTGCAATAATTAATACTGCGATAAATAAAAATGGCATTGATTAAGTCCTCTTATACATTAAAAATATTGTACATTTTATAATGAAATTGAACGTATCAATCGTGTCCAGTACACAAGGTCCCTTACGGTGAGGATGCGTCCCGCAATGTTTGCTCGACTAGTTAATGGAATGCCGATGGACCATTGTACGCGTCGAGACGTTTTCTATTCAACGCCGATATTAAATTAAGCGCGTAAGCCGTGTACATCCCTATTCCCTTACCAACTTGTTAATACAAACTGTTATAGTAAATCAATTAACTTGTGATACAGTGCCTTTGTTACTCTGTACGTGTACATAATTTAAGTCCTTTATTATATGGCCATGATTAATGGGGCACTTAGCGGTTATTGTATTCACATATAACATTATATATATATATATATATATATATATATATATATATATATATATATATATATATATATATATATATATATATATATATATATATATATATATATATATATATATATATATATATATATATATATATATATATATATATATATATAATGATATATGTATATATACATATATATGTATGTGTGTGTAATATAGATATATAGCTTTATTAAGCAAACATAAATTCACTGTGAAAAATTGTTTAATATAATTGTTCTATATAACTTAATACTGGATACGAATCTTATGTAACTTCTGAACAGCATTTTCGTTTTATAGCTTCATTAGTAGCGAGCTGCAATTTGTAATGTTCGAGGGATTCGACCCCGTCTTGGACTGCTGTTGATTGCTCTATAATGATTGCCACACGATACTGCAACCTGCTGATGTCTGTACATAACATTTTGTTTCAATTATTTATATATGTTCAATTTTAGATCGAAAACGCTAAAGCGCTCACTGTAATCGATAAGTCTTATTTCGGTTCACCCAGGTAACCTAAATTAAATATTTGTACATCGATGCAAAATACATTTTTATAAAAGAATTTGCAAAGCAATTAATTATTCTTGTATATTATTATTACATTTTAAGACACTTATCTATATAATAATGGTAATCTATACAATATCTAAAATTCAGGCCTAATTTTAATAATAATAATATTTGACATTTAAGAAGTTTATTATAATATACCAAATTATTTAATTTAATAGAAGATACCCTAATAAGCAGAACAATAAAGAATATTGGCCGTAGTACTAAAGTACGCCGAGTTCGAGGTCTTTGGGGATCTGTAACTTGCTCAACTAACAAATTCAATTAGGCGTGTAATGAAAATGGTTTACCTTACACTATTTGTTTGCGTGTTAATAGTGAATGTTGAGCATTTTATTAAATTATTATAGCTTTTTTAAAACTAATAATCTTGTTATGTTTATTTCCGGTTTATATTAATAGTCAGATATACCTAAAAATTATAATTTTATAAGATGTTGTTTAATTTTATGTGTATCATAGCTCTAATGACTATGTCGTACGTTTTAAATAGACTGATGATAAACTAATGTGATAGTTATTAGAATTTGCCTAAAATATACTGAAATTATCTTTAAAGCTAATGAAATATATTAAAATAATGAATGAATGAGTGACTTTATTACTAATTATGTATATTTTTCAGTATCTTCTTAATGTTGCTTTTCAATTAGTACACAGTAGCGTAATTACAAATGCTTCCGTTCCATACAAAATAGCACACATTCGCAACAAGTTTCAGTACCTCGTATTAGTTTGTAACGCAATTGTTTCGACGACTGCGGCAGAGAAGCCCGCGGCGCTTCGACCACGACAATACGTCGCCTCCACAAATATTATGCATGTTTAATTACCACCATTCCTAATTCATAATCCGACAGTGATAAATTAGTCTCCGTCAGTCCGTAATTAGGTACGCAATTATCGCGGCCCGTTTGAATTCATTACTGCCGAAAGTACGTACTCGCGTGATTTATTACGAGCCGTGTCTTACCGATAATTAATATCGCGTTACACGTGCGATATCGACCTGTTAGATCTGTGTAACAAAATACAACTAGCGCCACCTGTTGTCATTCATACATGCTATATACAAAGATATTTAAATAAAACAGTTCAGTTAATTACAAGCCACCAAAGCGTTTTATTAGGTTATGGGCCCAGTCCCGAACTTCAAGTTAGTAATTAATAATTAGTGCAATCGGATCGAAAAAATGTCTACTAATTATTTAGTGAACGTGCCAAAACTGAAAGGTCGGGAAAACTACGACGACTGGTGTTTTGCGGCTGAAAATGTTCTAGTATTAGAAGGCATGGCGGACACTCTCAAGCAGCCATTAACAGATACCTCTACGTCGGCTCAAAAAGCTGAAGATATGAAGGCAAAAGCAAAATTAATTTTAACGATCGACGCTTCTTTGTATGTTCACATAAAACAGTGTGTTACGACATACGATTTGTGGAAAACGTTGAAGAATATGTTTGACGATTCTGGATATTCACGTAAAATTAGTTTGCTTAGAAATCTCATAAATATACGTCTAGAGACCTGCGATTCAATGACGAGCTATGTTAGCCAGATTATCGAGACTGCACAGAAACTTGGAGGAACTGGTTTTGAAATAAACGACCAGTGGATTGGATCACTCATGTTGGCGGGATTACCGGATAAGTTCGAGCCGATGATAATGGCTATCGAACACTCAGGTATCAACATAAACGCGGACGCTATAAAAACAAAACTATTGGATATGAGTTTTGAAGTTAAGTCGGAAGGTGCATTTATCGCGGGAAAAAGATTTCATAGTCATAAATATGGCGGTAAAAATCAATTACAAAATGGCGGTAGCAGTGGAATGAGCGGGAGTCGAACGAACCCGTCAACTGTCACTGTCAGTGGAAGCGGTAACAACACATCGAAAGTAATTCGTTGTTATAAGTGTAAACAGAGTGGACATTTTAAAAATCATTGTCCACAGACACAGAGTGATAAAGCGAAAAAGAATGCATTTAGTGCCGTTTTTCTCACAAGAGAATTCAGTCAAACCGACTGGCACTTGGATTCCGGCGCAAGTACTCATTTGGTTTCCAATAAGAATTTGTTGTCAAATGTGTGTAATCAACCCAAGACCAAGGAGATTATCGTGGCAAATAAAACGATAGTGCCTGTTAAATGCTCAGGAGATTTGCAAATTATGACACGCGTCGGTAGTAAGAATTTCAAGATATCTGTAAACAATGTTTTGTATGTGCCTAACCTCACTACCAACTTGCTATCAGTGAGTAGAATAATAGCCAACGGAAACAGAGTTGAATTTGGACAACATGGTTGTTTTATTTATAATTCACAGAATGATTGCATTGGTGAGGCTAAATTAGAGAATGGTGTATACAGACTGAATGTTGTGAAATCTGAACAAGTGTTGGCAGCAGCAGTCAAAGTATCAAGTGCAACTTGGCATAGGCGTCTTGGCCATATTAATGCAAGTGATCTAAATAAATTAAAAAATGGAGCCGTTGAAGGTGTTAACTTTGATGACAAATGTGACATCAGTAAAATTAATTGTACAGTTTGTTGCGAAGGGAAACAAACAAGACTACCATTCCCTCACAGTGTAAGCACAAGTCATGGAGTCCTAGAACTGATTCACATGGACTTATGTGGACCAATGGAGAATTTATCACTAGGTAAAGCCAGATATTACCTATTGTTTGTAGATGACTACAGTAGAATGTGCACTGTGTATTTTCTGCGAGAGAAGAATGAAACTTTCAAATATTTTAGACAGTATAAAGAACTTGTAGAGACACAAAAGTCAAAAAGAATTAAAGCTCTAAGATCTGACAATGGAGGTGAGTTTTGTTCAGTGGAAATGGAGAGCTACTTACAGAAACATGGTATAGTTCATCAGAAAACAAACAGTTACACACCTGAACAGAATGGAGTATGTGAAAGGTACAATAGAACAATAGTTGAGAAAGCACGTTGTCTCCTATTTGATGCTCAGTTTGAGAAATGTTTATGGGCTGAGGCAGTAAATACAGCTGTGTACATTAAAAACCGTTCACCAGCTGCAGGTATTAATGGATGTACTACTCCATATGAGTTATGGATGGACAGAAAGCCAAAGTTGGATCACTTAAGAATATTTGGCAGTCCAGTTATGGTGCATGTCCCAAAAGAAAAACGAAGAAAATGGGACAAGAAAGCAAAGAAAATGTTTCTTGTTGGATATTCTGAAAATACCAAGGGCTATCGCTTATACAATCCTATAACGCGAGATGTAATTATAGCCAGAGATGTTGTTGTCATGGAAAACATAAATGACAGATCAACAACAAGCATCACTATTAATGAAGATAGACCATCTAAAGTTGTAGAAGAAGAAGAAGCTCCTGTGAGTGACGAGCAAGACAGCTGTGATAGCCAGAAGGATGACACATTCATTCCAGATGATTCATCGAACACTACTGATTACAGCTACTCAGATACCTTATCACCAGAAGACATGGATCTCCTCTCTGAGCAGTGCAATGTTCCTGAGAAACGTATGAGACGTAAACCAGACTACTATGGTATTGGAAACATGTGCATGGAAATGTCAGATGAGCAGCTTACTGTAAGTGATGTATTAAATAGTCCTGAAAAAGAAGAATGGCAGTGCGCCATTAAAGAAGAGTTAAATTCTTTTAGGGAAAATGACACTTGGGAGTTAGTGGATAGGCCAAAAGACAAAACAGTGGTTAAAACCAAGTGGGTGTTTAAAAAGAAAGTTAACAGTGAAAGTGAAGTGCGTTACAGAGCTAGACTTGTGGCCAAGGGGTTTACACAAAAAAGAGGTATAGACTTCAATGAGACATTCTCACCAGTTTTAAGATATTCTACTTTTAGATTATTACTAGCCTTAAGTGTTCACCTTAATTTAAAAACTTGTCACCTAGATGTACCAACAGCTTTTCTTAATGGATCTCTTAATGAAACTGTGTATATGGAAGTACCAGAATGTTCAGAATTTAGGAATTGTGCTAATAAGGTATTGAAACTAAAAAAAGCAATTTATGGTCTTAAACAGTCAGCTAGAGCTTGGTATATAAAAGTTGAAGATTGTTTGTTAAAATTAGGTTATAAGAAATCTGTAAATGAACCTTGTCTTTTTATTAAAAGTGTTAATAATATTAAAGTTTATATTGCTTTGTTTGTGGATGATTTTTTTGTATTTTTCAACTGTCAAAGTACTTGTGAAGAATTAATTAATGAACTAGTTGTGAAATTTAGAATTAAAAATTTAGGTCAGATAAAACAGTGTCTAGGCATGAATATAAATATATGTAAAGACTGTATAACTGTAGACCAGAAGCAATTTATAGAAACTATTCTAAAGAGATTCAATATGTCAGATTGTTTAGGATGTGATACTCCTATGGAAATTAATTTAAAGTTGCTAAAAGATGTTAATAATAAGTCATTGAAAATTCCATATCAGCAATTAATTGGCAGTTTAATGTACTTATCAGTGTTAACTAGACCTGATATTTCATTTAGTGTAAGCTACTTAAGCCAGTTTAATAATTGTTTTAATGAGACACACTGGAAGCATTTGAAACGTTTATTAAAATACTTAAAGAAGACTAAAGAGTATGGTATTTTGTATAAGAAAACTAATGATAATTTGCATGGTTATGTAGATGCTGATTGGGCTTCATGTTCCTTAGACAGGAGGTCATATACTGGATATTGTTTTATATTGTCAAATTCAATAATTTCTTATGAATCCAAAAAACAAAAAACTGTAGCATTATCCAGTACTGAAGCAGAGTATATGGCCTTATCTGAATCATGTAAAGAAGGAATATATTTAAATAGTTTGTTATGTGAGCTAGTACCTAATGAGCTTATGTCACTGTGTTTATATAGCGATAACCAAAGTTCCATTAAATTAGCTTCTAATCCTTTGTTTCATAATAAGCGAACCAAACACATTGACGTTAAACATCACTTTGTTAGAGAATGTGTGTTACAGAATAAAATTAAACTTGAATATGTTTCTACAAATGATATGCCAGCAGACATACTTACAAAAAGCTTATGTAAAGAGAAACATTATAAATTCTTAAGTTTAATGGGCATTTCAAAAGTATGAATATGTATGTGTGTAATTTGATAACTGGAAAACTTATTTATTTTTTTTGTTATGAAAATATAATTATTTTGTTAAGTTAGGGTGTTAGATCTGTGTAACAAAATACAACTAGCGCCACCTGTTGTCATTCATACATGCTATATACAAAGATATTTAAATAAAACAGTTCAGTTAATTACAAGCCACCAAAGCGTTTTATTACGACCCCCGTCTACTTGTTTATCAATCACACGCCAGTCGCTTCCGGTACACTTTTAACCTGCACTGTAACGTTATTAATCAGCTGCGAGATCCTAGTGTTCGTTGCTATTATTAGGTAATAAGCGGCGTGATTTCCGCAACCACGCGTTATTAAAAACCCTATACGGCTATTTAATTAACCTAGCCGCCCGATTGGAGCCACCTGCCTCGATGGCGAAACAATTGCCGAGGGCTTAATTATATTTTAATCGTAACTTGCCCTCTGACCTCTGCCTAGCAAAGACAAGCGCGGCCGGGGGATACTGCCACTAATTCATTTGTATTATGAGTCCGTCCAGCGCGTCGCCTCCGGCGATTGTTTATTCTCATAGGAGAGTTTAGGTCTCCTAAAGCAATACCGACGCTTAAACATATTAACTAAAGCGTTTACGTGAAGGGTTTAATTATGCAGCATACACTTTAGCGTGGGCACAATAGCGCCAAGTTAATTAAACCGTACATATTGTTTTGAAGGCACGACGTTCTTCCAAACTAATATTATGGACGTGCCTCTTTTTAATAACATTCATATTATATTAGATTTATAGAGTCAGATTATTCTTGGTTCTGAATACATAGGCTATATTACTTGTACTAACTTGCACAGAGTTCATCAAGTGCAATAAATATTAAAGTTACAATATCATTGTTAGAACACTCCGTATAAGCGCGCAGCTGTTTCCGCGAACTATTGCCAATTGTGTAGAGACCTTTGTTCGCAGCATTAACTATGAAAGTGTTATTATAGTACAAAACCAATCTGCGTTTCAATCAAAAATATATTCTAACCAATGCATCGTAACTGAAATGTAAGAGTTTTCTTTCAGGCGTATAGATACGTTCGACTTTAAAATTTAATAGGAGACGTAAGATCGAAACTACCGCGGCTTACAACGATAGCTTGTTCCGCTGCTGTATAATCAATTTTCCAGGACATGTGTGAAAAATGGACGCTAACAGCTGCAACGACTACGATATATAACCGGTTAAATGGTGTATTTATAATTTCTTTGAGACAGAAAATCCTGTGACTTCGTTATTTATGGAATTATGATATTAAAAATGACATATTAAATATATACATACTAAATAAAATATGGACATTGAACATTGATCTTTATCTCAATTATAAGTAAATATAAAACAAGATCATTTTAGCTTACAAAAGATACTTATGCTTTGTATGTCTTATAAATTTTAATGCTTTTATTTCTAAATATTCTATGTGGTCCATGTACTTAGATCGCACTTATAGGTAAATTTCATAAAAATGAAAATAATTGAAAACTTTATAATATTTTTATAAATACAACATTGCTAGATATCCAACGTATTTGCCTAAAAGTGCAATATAAAACCTGTACAATGTACAGATGTATAAAATAATATCATCTGTACGCGATATTGGCATCGTATAAGTAAGAAAGTTGTAACGAGATCGTAGCGCGGCGGTGTACTCGGAGCTACGGTCGTGTTATACGACTTAACACTAAACGGCTTGCTCCTGCGCCCACTCTACATTAGCCTGAAAGCCTGGAGGGAGGGGGCGCTGCGCATTGGCCATTAGCGTGATTAGAGAACCCGGCGCCACTCGCGAATTCTTTAGGCCTCTCATCTCATAATACTGCCTACATATTTCATTATTTATGTAAGCTCTGTTTTACTTCAATCTACTCTACCAGTGATTACATTCACTATATATGTACATTAACGTTTTCTTCTGCTCAATTGCTTTGAAAAATTCTAATATGGTACTAAAAAGTAAATATAAATTTGAAACGTGAAAGTTAGAGTTACTTATGTATACTTAGTATATGTATAGGTATACTTAGTAAAATATATAGATTAATAATAATATATATAGATTAATCTCAAAATGCAATATCACTTAATTTTCCATTCAATTTAGTAAGTTAATTATTAAAATTAACAATTTTGATTAATTTTTTACAGATGATGGCGTGTTCATATTTGAGTACTGCGGGAGTGAATTCTGAGCGGACAACGGCCGGGTGTTGGACTCCACCGTATTCCTTGCCGGAGCCTGAGACCAGCAGTGTGACGTCACACATCCAACCACCGCTGGCACCGGTCGGGCTGCCAAACGTCCCTGCGTCGGAGCCCGCTCTCGACCTCACAACGACCGTCAAGCCTCGCGCTCAGTCCTCCAGTGATGATGACTCAGAGTGACAGTGTTGTGCGACAGACTATCGAACTAATCACTGGCTACAGTAAATTATTACTCGCGGCAAACCTACTTAATTAGTCTCAACGAATGTGCGGTCAGTAATAATTCGCAAGCCTTTGTTGTGTTATTCTCGGTACACCCGCCACCGTAGCTTACTCGCGTGCACCACTATAGGAAGCGGCGCGTCCTAATAAATACTATAGTTCTATACAACGCGTTGTACGACTACGCTGGCTGTTGTACCCACTAAATATTTAATTTTCGGTTGTGAAAATGGCAATTTATGTAAAATTTACTCGCTTCTATGTAAATTTCCTTACAATTCTGAATACTTAAAGAGTTAATGTGAATGAGATGTGTTAAACACAAGTGCGTTTTCTATTTATGAAGTGATAATGAAATGTAAATGAGAAACTTAAATGGCATATCTTAAACAATTACGAGATTTAAGAAAGTAATATTAGAGCTCCTTACAAAGAATAATTAAGCGGCAAACGAAATAGTATAGTGGGACAGGGATTTTATTGATATTTTCCCATTAAGTAAAGCACTTATTGTAATCATGACAAAAAAACACAATAAACTTGTTGTATTATTAACTAATACTCTATTATCAGTCAATATGTATTCCAAATGTATAATTGTTTATATTGACAAGAACAAATATAGAACAAATTATTATTATTTTTACTTTATGAAAATGCAAATCACATATACACAAAGATATCTTCCAACAATGTCGTATGTGACGTTAGAATTATAATATCTGTAGTTCTACTCTTGCTTTTATTTTGATATTGATACAAATACTGGGAAATACATACAAATTCTTGCCAATATGTACCTATTATTGATATAACGTTATTTAATTATACAAAATTTTTAGCACGCATGCTCTGTGATTTGCAAACTTTGTAAATATCTCGATTTATTGTTATTTCGTTTATAATGGACGAGCTGTTACTTATCATCTGATAGCCCGTTTTATAATCAGTTGAATTGTATATATTAGCCTAAAATCTTAACGTAAGTAGACACTTGTACCTAAAGTTTAGGCGCAATCTTAGCAATAATTTTGATGCCAACGTCTTCGAAGTTTTAACTCTGGCTAATTATGTCTATGTATATACTCTACATGTTCTATCAAAATATGATAATAATGAATTAAATGTATGTACACTAACTATCGGATTCTAGATTATGAGGGATTTAGTTAAAATATGTTCCTTGCAAATGAAATAAACATATTTGTATTTAATTACATAATTTTTTTACGCAATGGCGAAATCAAATGAAAAATTTACAAATAAATTATTTTAATCTTATTTTTTAAATAACCACATATATACCTTCTTTCATATTAACTCAAATGAAATAAGATATAAAAAAACCAATTTCTAAAATTTACATATTATATTTTATATTATTTTATGATTTATTGCATAATTTTAGCATAATCTAGAAACCGATATATATGTAAGTAATCTTAAACGCTAACATTCCTTTCCTTAATAAATTAGGTAAGACAATTTTCCATTTTTTAAATTAACTTCCATGAATATCAGTGGTACATGTAACGACATATTTAAATGCAAATCGATATTGATATTAATACAAAATATCTTTAATTATCATAGTAGTGTAATGATATAATTTAAATGATTGTATGACATGTTCAATTTAAAAAAAATGTTAGCGTTTAGTGAAGTCTTGCCATCTATCCGTGTATTTGGTTACTAGAAAGTGTTGAGGCCAGTTTGAAATATTAAAGTCACTCTTTGTGAACTAAAGTAAAATAAGTAAATTAGTAAGAACATCGACGACACATCGACGTATTTTGGCTGTTTGCATTTCATTTAGAGGAAAAATCTGAATTTCTTTCTTCTTTTCAGGCTTTTTTACGCTGCCATAGTATGTAAATGTGTTAGAAGATCAGTATACGTAACCACTAGTAAAGAATTGTATTAAGTATTATGTGATGATTTAAACTTTTCACTTTATAAAGGTCTTATTTTCAAAAAGCGTCTGACATTTTCTAGTAAATAACATTTGTGGTGTTACCGTTACTCAAAAAGTGAAACATTACATCCTTATAGCCTAAGATATGGGGACAGGAGGAGAAATTAAATTTTGTAAATTAATTTGATTGTTTTACTTGTTACCTTAATTTAAAATATCTCTCATTTATATCATTTTTATGCTAATAATCACTTAGATAAACTTTTTATATCCTTTTTTCCATTAATTCTTCATAAATTTTTAACTCCTTGTATGTTTGCTATAATTACTAATATGAAAAATTATACTACATTGTATTAACTCATTTCAAAATAAAAACCTTTTAACAAACCAGCCCACGGAATGTGTGCAAAAAATAATGTTACCAGATATAATATAAAATTTCAGCATAAGTTGCCTTCGAATAGTATTAAATATCCTTTTAACAATGTCGTTATATGAGCCTTCACTTTCTGCCCATTATATGTGGCTAAATTGTTTAACTTGTTTAATGAAAGTGTAAAAAAACAAAATAAATATAATTTTATTGTAATTTAATGCTGAGTTACAGTAATGGTTTATGAAAAAATACAATTTCATTGCAATGGTTGACAGAGAAGAAGCCAGATGGCTACTGTTTAAAATTGCAAATTGAATGATTATGTAAACAAGCCATTTCGACGTCTTTTTTACCCGCCTCATGACAAAATTAGTGGCGGAGTTGTTTAATTAGTATTCAAAAATATTTCGATGTTCTTCGTCTTGACGCAAAAGAAAATACTGAATGAAATTACTATTTAAATGGAATGCCTCACTCTGTATAGCATTAACGATATTTGCTAGGACCTCAAATTAATTAAAAAATACATTTCAACATACTTGCTGGAGAAGCAAGTACTTGTTTTGTTAAAATAAAACCTTTAATCGATTTAATGAGATTGAAAGGCGATATAAAAAGTGGTGTATAGATAAATTTGATAAATAGTATAATATTAAAATATGACAAGTTTGTGCGAAATATACATTCGAGCGCACTTTACGCGTATTGAACACGAGTTTTGGACATAGTGACTACAATTGGATTAACTCATTGTACGTGTATCGTTGGGGAAATCATCGTACCGTAAAAAGTATTTGTCACAATAAATTCAGTAGAATGATTTCGTCCGATTCAATTTTTGACGAATCTCCATGAACGGTCTTTTTTTTTTATTAAAACATCAATCCTAACAAATCTTGCATACAGCTTGCACAGTGAGTGCGTTCGTATACAGATTTTTCAATAGAACTCATTAACCGGCTTCCGATGCCAAAAGCCGCGAGCTTTGTGAGAATTTATCCGCCGGCAGGACCAATTACGCAGTCATGCTTCCTTCCTGACAGGCAGCATCAAATATGCACTGGGAGCTGCGGCAGAAAAAATGGTGAAAACAGACGAAAAATGGTGCGAGTCCTGACTGACGTGTGGACTATGAATGAATGATGGCCACCGAACGCCGGTGACTAATCAATAGCGTCGCCTGCAGGCGATCCTGCAAAATTCACGCAGTAATAGCCAAAAACCAGCCTAAATCTCGGTCTGAGCCGGCGCTAAAATGAAATCCGTGTCCGCTTGAGTACGTTCTCACCGTTACATATGGCTAAAAGAAAAAAATATTACATGCAAAAAACATTTAATAATGATTAATAATCGAGTTTGATTCTGTTTTATGTATTTTTGCATTTTTCATGGCATTTAAAAAAACAGTGCCGTAAATATACGTTCTTTCCTTATACAAAAGTAGATAAATAATATGTAAACAATATGTCAAGTGTGATATGACCATTGGCCATAAAGCACCATATAAAGTAAGAAAGACATTTATTTATTTATAATAATAAATGATGCCGTCTTTTTTTGTTAACAATGAACCCAAAATATGTTCAGTATATGTGGAATCCTCATATACCTATTTGAAACCTTAACGTTGTATAAAATTAATTTTATCAATAAATTTTGTGAATAAATAAAAAGAAACCTCCACTGCAAAAACTCTAACTAGAAAAGTTGGAGACAATTTATTTCTTAATCTAACCTAGATTCGGCGAAGTTTTAATAGGCAATTCTTAATATATTAAACTCTATAATTTTTATAATACAGCAAAGACACATCTTTGTCATTCTTCTTGTCATTTTTAACGACATCGATAAGCTTGCTTGCACTGTGTTCACTAGCTTGTACCTATGCCTACCTACCTAATAACTAAGAGTTGTATTTGGCCCATTACACATTCTATTGATATCTGTAAAGCCACTGTAAAAAAAATTAAAACCTACAGTGGATAAACTATATGTTACAATAAACAACTACTTCGACGCAGGTATTGGTATTTGAAACAAATGTTAGTTAATTCAACGACGCACATGTGATGTGTTTGATATGTAATAGTTGTATTTGTGTGTTTTTATTACGTGTGTGTTTTTGTATTTTATTTTTATGTAGATTGTTTAGTTAAATGTAATCTACTTAGGTAAACTATTAATTACGACTTTCTTATGAAAAGAAGATTTAAAAAACCAGGTAGTTCGAGATGATAAAGTCTATAAAACGTTTGACCAAACGACGGCGGGAACAGCTGAAAGCGGAGAATGGAACAACAAATAGATACTAAGTAAAATGATTTTACATACAATATTTTAGTAATACATATAATTATATTATGCTTCAACTAGCAATAATCGCACCTCGGATTAACCTCATTGGTTACGATATTGCCTCTGCGCAAAGTTCTAAAGAGGGCCGTCGTGACGCAGAGATGTAAGCGTCTGCCTGTTAACGTGACGGTTTGTGGGTTCTATCTCCACTCGGGGGAGATGGATTTTCCTATTTCCATCTTCTTCGCTCTGGAAACTAGGCAAAGCGCGGCGTTGAGTTCCGAAACTCAACACGCACTGCCTCGGAAAAAAGGGTGGAAAGCGGGGACGAAGAAAGCAAGGACTGAGCAACGGAGTGTCTTAACACTAGGTTCGTATGACAATTTTCGGTGACTTGTTAAATATATTTTTTAAAAATGGTCAACATTAACAAGTGTGAAAATGGGATATATATTTGTCTGAACTGGCCAAAAATGTCGATACATATGAAGAGTACAAAAAATAGAATTAGAATGGAATTGGAATATAAATTTCGACTTTGAGAATTGGATATACCACCACGTAAATTGCAATTGTACGGAGTGGTGAAGCTGACTACTTGTGCGTTGACTATTGTGAGAAAGTGGAAATTAAAAATATTATTTTTAATTTTTTCCTTAAAATTATGGTAAAATAATAACATAAAAGATTTTAATTTCATTTTCTTTTAATTTTCGTTAAGGTTCAATAATTTAAATGTATATTCTTTAATACGACACTTTTTTTAGATGCTTTCTGGGCTTTAAACTATTTGACCACTAGTATATTCAATATCAGTCACCAAATATTTTATCGTATCTTAATTTTTTACAAAAAATTACTTCTTTATTTCTACAATAAATGTTCTAGATTTACTTTATTCTACTATAATTGTTCTAGATCATGTTTGATAATTTTTGTTATGGCAGCATTTAATTACTTCTTATAATTCAGCTGGACTTCTATGGTTCTTCATCAGGTGTTCCAGTCTTCAAAATAAATTATAGCATTACTCTTGCCCAGATCTAACCACTACACAATAACGAAAACTTGAATTAAAATCCGTCTAGTAGATCCCGACACGTGCGAGTACTAACAGTCAAAGATTACATACAAACATACATACACATATACATAGCTTCACGCTTTATCCCTTCGTTCTCTCTGACTACCGTCAGAGAACGAAGCCCCAAACGCTGCGGCCCCTGCATACCTCTTTCGCCTGGTCCACTGTCATTAACCTCTTCATACAAGTTCTCCGGGGGGTCCTCACACTTTTAACATGATCTTCAGTGTACGTGTTCCAGTACCTTCAATACTGTGTTTTCGAAAGTCAGCCTTTCACTTAACGTATAGGTAAATGTATAACTTTTGCAAATAATTAGGTTGAAATTTGTATGAGTACCCTAGCCTGGAGCTCTCGTTTAACATGTGCCTACTTAGTTAGTTAAGGTCAGTCGGACTCGCATGTCCACTACAACTAGACTAAAAAGTTTATTTAATATAATTAAAATTTATATCATTTTCTTAGTAAAACTAAAATAAATATGTATGCGTTATAAAAAAAATAGTTCGTAATTACAAAGAAAATTTTTAATTTTTCCAACGAATAGAATTCAATATGATATTTCTTAACATACACAAAAGTTTACAAAAATACAACATACCTAATTATTTTGTATATTTATTTTATTTATTTAAATATGAAAATACATACATTTTATATTTGTAAAAGTAATTTTATATAAGTATAGTCAAAACACAACTTTTCTGACCATTGTACAGTAGATATTCTTTCATCTCGCTTATTATGATACACTCTAATAATGTCAGCATACATCATTATACGTACGATGTCCGGCAAGCCATGCTAACATGTTGGACTTTAACAAGATATTTTCTAAATAATAACATGTTTTGACAAATAATGACCTACGCTTGTATATTTTATATCAATACAACATTTTAATAAAACAATATTTAATGAAACAATAATAACTTGATGAAAGAAAATATAAAAATATGAGAATCTAAGTAATATATATATATATATATATATATATATATATATATATATATATATATGTATATATATATATATATATATATATATATATATATATATATATATATATATATATATATATATATATATATATATATATATATATATATATATATATATGTATATATATATATATATTTAAATGGTCGCTTATTTACCATGTGATTAGATTTATCTGAAAAAAATCTATTAAAACGACAACACTACACAGCTTACTTAATTAAATAACCCCGCCAGCTTTAAGTTAGATTAAAAAACTTTATTTATGCTTTGCTGTTGCACTAGATATTATTTGAACAGTGCCGTAGTATAACTTAGACTGAATTCAACAAAAACGGTGAATAAATTCCCTGTATAGGCAAAGTTTTAATAGATCGTTTATCCCGCAATCAAGTCGGTAATAAATTAACGCCATTACTAAATTATACCAGCTTCTAGATTAATCTAGAAGTCGGGCCGCAGTCCGCAGCGGCCGCTCTTACATTATTACAGCATTCATTAGAGTTCGCTAATTACTCCTTGCTTTAATGAATAAGCTCTAATGAACCACTTTCTGTTAATTAAAGGCGGCGTGGGGGCGCGGGGCCGCGGGTGGTTGGAACTTTTCCTCGGGCTCTGATTGCAAATGTGAATTTGTGTAAGTCTAGAAAGAGTGTTTCCGTTGAAAAGGGGTAATGAGGCGGTCTAGCGGCCGAATTAGTTGCAACTGCAGTATTAATTACGATTTCTAAACTAAATTGCTTAGCTTTCAACAATTTATTGTGTAAATTATAAACAAAAATAAAGCTCTTATTTAAACTAGAGGCCTCTGAGGATTTACAATGTACTCAATACTTTTTACATAATACGGAAAATAATCATTAAGTTCACAGATTTTAGATAAATGTGCAACATATTTTTAATTCGAATCCCGACGGATGCCACGTTCATTAGGTTTTTAAATATTAGTATTTAATTTTATTTATACATTTTTATGTATCATTAACTCTGATACGACCCCAGAGAACTAAGTTATTAAGTAAAAGTACTTAAACACTTTCAATCAAGAGCGAGTAAGTGGGTGAACCAGTGTATACGAAGCTCAGTTGGGACTTACCTATATTTGTGTATATATTTGTAACGACGAGTTCAAATTCAGCTTAGTGTTATTATTATATTCTTGAATTTCTTCTATAAAGTCACGTACTTTATGTACATTTATTTTATTTACAATATAAAGAATATGGCATATCAGACATATATAACCAATCACTATAAAAAATAAATGAACGACCTTCTAAAAGCAATATTTATTTTTTTATTTTTAATATGCATTGCATGCATGATTGTTTGACAATGTTTATAAAAAAATAAAATATGCTTATTCGTTTTTATTATTCAGTATTTATGTCCCTACCTACTTCAACTGCAATACAACTAGTGTCTAACAATAAATTGTATTTTTTAGGGTACCTCAAAAGAACATAACTAAACCGGTTATAGGACCACTATGAGGTCCAATTCTCTTTATGTCTGCCAAAAATATTTTTCTTAAGATTGCTTGGAAGTATCAAGCTGAAGTTGGTATAATCTAGATATGTCACAAAAAACAATCGTGATAAAATTCTAGCTGTATTTAATTTTATATGAAACATGTGCATACAACTGCATATTTTAGTTTTTCAATGTCGTTAATTGTACTTTCTGTGTCTTTACCTTTGGTGGTATCATCACTACCTTAAGCCTTTTTTTTTTTTTTTTTTTTTTTTTTTTTTTTTTTTTTTTTTTTTTTGTTGACGCAGGGGGAAATCTTCATAGATACCCGACTCCTGGGGGGGAGGTCGGGTTATGTGAGATTGTACTCACTAAAACCCCCTGCGATGGCCGCCACAGCACGGAAAAACGGAGAGGCTACGGGATCGCTTTCGCAGCACGTCCGCGGCCTCTCCCGCGCGTTGCTCCACTTGTGGTTTGCGGAGCCCTTCCCAGAAGGGCGAAGATGGTCTCGCCCTCCCCGCACCCCTCGCTGGTGCGTACACCGGCAGTCCGGGGCCATACCGGACTGCAGTCTTCCTCTCGGCCGTATGAAAACGGATGCGTGAGACCCCCATCTCACGCACCCACGGCCGGAGGGAGTGCCCTATTTATTCCGCCCCGGGCACTGGGGCTTGGAGGCCGTGAAGGCGACCCGCAGGTCGTCTCCGCCGGGCGGGATCGGCCCTCTCCCGAGCCCGCCCCGCAGTCTCCTTCTGGACCATGACGGTCTCACAGAAGTTGACTACGGCTTCCCACGCCGAATCCCTGCTTAGCATCGCCGACACGACTGCTCGCAGGGAGAGATTTCGCCCGATTTGCTGGACCAAGACTTGCCTCTCCGTGGCCCACGCAGGACACGCCTCCAGCGTGTGTTGGGCAGTGTCTTGGTCCGCCCCGCAGTGGTGGCAAACCGCCGTCGCCTCGCGTCCGATCCTACACAGGTACTCTCCAAAGCAACCGTGACCGGTAAGTACCTGTGTAAGTCGGAAGGTGACTCGTCGCTTCCTTCGCATCCAGGCCTCGAAGGCCGGCAGGATTGCACTCACGACGCGTTTGTGCGCGTACCGATCTCCGCAGAGACGGGCGTACCACGTCGTGTGTGCCCTTCGCTGCTCCTGCCGCCTGAGCGCATCGAGGACGCTGGTAGGGTAGGACGCACTTCCGCCGCTTTGACGAAGGGCGCGAGTCTGGTCGTAGACCCTCGCGTCCCTCTCCGCCAAGATGTCCAACGGCGGAAAGCACGCCAGAAGGGTCGCCGCCTCAAAGGATATCGTGCGATATCCCCGCACCATGCGGATGGCCACTCTCCGCTGCAGACTCAGGATCTTAGTCTTGCAGCGGCGGGTGCCCGTCAGTCGATGTGACCAAACGGGTGCCCCATAGAGGACCATCGATCGCACGACACCAGCATAGAGGCGGCGAACCTCCTCCCTCGGTCCCCCGAGATTTGGCAGCAGTCTGTGCAACGCACCCACTACCTTCTCAATCCGGGGGGCCAGAAGCCTGAAGTGCTCTTCAAAGCTCCAGCGACTGTCCAGGACAAGGCCCAGGTATTTCATGTACCTGGACACCTGGACGTTTGAGTCACCTACGCGAATGATCTGCGAATGGGGTGGTTCCCGGCCCACCGGCCACTTGTGGAACCATAGCGCCTCCGTCTTATGCGGCGCTATCCGAAGACCCAATTCGCAGATTTTCGTGACGACGAGTTTGACTCCGAGCTCGGCTCGCCGTCTGGTCATCTCGAAGCTCAACCTGCATGCCAGCACCAGCGTGTCATCTGCATAGCAGATCACGCTGACGCCTGCGGGGAGCTCGACACGCAGAGCCGCGTCGTACGCGAGATTCCACAGGAGTGGTCCTAGGACCGATCCCTGCGGAACCCCGCAGTACACTTCCCTCCGGGTCCTCGCACCCTCCTGGCCCACGTACACAATGTACCTGTCGCGCAAGTAGCTCCCGACAATCGCCTGCAGGTAGAGAGGCACACGGTGATACACCAAGGCCTCCCTGATGGCAACCCAGGGTAAAGAGTTAAAGGCGTTGACGATATCCAGGCTTAGCGCCAACGCCACGCCCCCCCGAGCCACCGCCTGCTCCGTCAGGGACCGGACGCGCATGATCGCGTCAACGGTCGAACGACCCTGACGGAAGCCAAATTGGCTGTCAGCCAGGTCGGGACCGACGCACGACAGATGCTCGCTGAGACGAGAAGCGACAATCCGCTCGAAGAGCTTGCCAGCCTCGTCCAGCAGGCATATGGGACGGTACGCAGAGGGAGAGTCTGCGTCTCTGCCGTCTTTCCTCAAGAGGACCAGACTTGCCTCCTTCCAGGCCTTAGGGAACGTGGCGTTACGAAAACAACTGTCAAACAGCCGCCTCAGCCTGTCCCCCAAGTGAGCCGAAGCCAACACCCACGCCCGTCCCGGAATCCCATCAGGACTGGGCGCTGTGTTCCGGGCACTCAGGCGGCCAAGTGCTCGGTCAAACTCCTGCTCTGTAACCCTCAACTCGTCGGTCCAAGTGACCGGCGGTAGCGAGGGATACAAGAGACTTGACCGAATCACCGGGAAGAGCGAATCTATCACTCTCCTCAGTAGATCCGGATCTAAGGTCTCCGTCAACGGAGGCATCCACGGGCGTAACTTGCCCAGCACCATGCGGTACGGGCGCCCCCACGGATCCCTGTCGAGTCCCTCGAGGAGCTCGTTCCAGGACCGAGTGCCGGCGTTCGAGATGGCATCTCGCAGCGCCTTCTTGGCCTCCTGGAACGCCCTGTAGGCTTCGTCTCTCTCTTCAGGAGTGGCACGCCTTCTTCTCCGAGTTCTGCTGGACTGGCGGTGGGCGCGCAAGCATGCGGTACGCAGCTGCGCGATCTCCGCCGACCACCAATGCATCGCCCGGCGCTCGAAGCGGCCTGCCCGGGGCATCGATGCATCGCAGATCGACGTCATCGTGCCCCTGAACCAGACCGACTCACCCTCGGGGTCGGGCGAAATCTCCTCAGCGTTTTGTGGCCAAGCCGCGACGATGGCGGCGGCTTCGAGATGATCTCGGTTTAGCCGCTTGAGGGCCCATCGTCGCGACAGGGTGTCTCCCTGACGACAGTTGGATCGGTCGGGATGGCGGATAGCCACATCGAAAAATATGTGGCGGTGGTCGGATAGTGTGACCACCTCCTCAGCGACACGCCATCCCGAGAGCATGCGAATCGCAGGAGGAGTCGCCCATGTAAGGTCCACGACCGACTCCCAATGCCACCGCACGCATGTGCTCTCCGACCCGACGTTAATGAGCCGGAGGTCCAAACCAGCCGCCCAGTCGAGAAGCGTCTCTCCCTTCGGATCGTCCCTTGAGTTACCCCAAACCCTGGCGTGGGCATTGAAGTCCCCCAGGACGATCAGCGGACGGGGTAGGCATCTGCGAACGCAGTCCGCCAGCCCATCCAGGTACAACTCCTAGTCGGCGAGAGACCTATTGGGAGACACGTAGCACCCCACAATGGCCAAGGCGCCACACAGACCGGCCACGAACCCCAGCCCCGCTTCGAGCAGGGAACAGGGTGGGACCCCCACACCGCCCGCCCAATGGACGGCAACGGTGCCAGTGGCGTCCCCAAACCAGCGAGGGTGGTCGGGGACGCGATAGGGCTCCGCCACGACCGCGAGGCCTATGGCCCACTCCGCAATGGTCTGCATTAATAGCTGCTGAGCATTACGGCAGTGGTTCAGGTTCGTCTGCAGCACCCTTACTCCCGCGAATGGGAGACCTCCATGGCCTCCTGCGGAGCAGAGCCCGGTGCTGAGGCGGGAGCCTCGGCGGTCGTATGAGCTGGGGTGGAAGGAGCGGTCTTTTTACCCTTCTTCCTCCCACCACCCGTCTGGCAGCATGTCTTTGCGCCCAGACGATGGGCCGACGGGCGACCCACATCTGAGCACAAGGGGCACCGGAGCGTCTTGGCCTTACATTGACTCGCTCTGTGGCCGCGCTCTCCACAGGCGAAGCACCGGTCGCTCCGGTCTACCCCATTCGGACACGTCTGGCCAACGTGGCCCTTCTCGAGGCACCGGAAGCAATATAGCGGTCTTGCCTCCAGCACCTCGACCCTGGCGGTGCCCCATCCCACGCGGATGTGAGAGGTCGTCGCCAGCTTACGCAGGGCGGCGAGAGGACACCTCACATGTGTTGTGCCCAGTGACATGGGTGTCCGACGAATACTGCCAACGGTAACATTCTCCGTCGAACACCCACTTGCCTCTGCGATGGCCGTCGCCACCTCCTCTGGTGTCGTGGCGTCGTCCAGGCCGAGCACTCGTAGCTCGCCCGTTTTCATTGGGCGAGCCACCCTCACATTGAGGTCCTTGAGGACCTCACGCATCCGCGCTGCGAGGCGGTCGGCCTTGGCGTCACTGTCGGGGCCCCCGATGTTCAACAAGATCCCGCCAGTGACGGCCCTCTTAGACTCCACCGTCTCGATACCAAGGTCAGAGAGCTGAACCCGACTACGGGCAGCTCGCATAACCTCAGTATAGGTCGTCGTCGCGCCTTCGACGACCGTAATGGCGACTGCCGCGGTCGCCGGCACCTTTGGGAGCCTCCTCTTAGGCGCCTTCTTTGCCGTAGGCTTTTTGGCCGCAGGCTGGGAAGGCGCTTTCGGCCGCGATCCAGGTTGCGCTTTTCTGGCCGTGACCGTCGCCCAAGACTCGGCAGAAGCCGTTGGACGAGACGAAGAGGGAGAGGGGGCGGACACCGGTGGTAAATCGGTAATCGGCGGATGAGCCGGTCTCGCCCTCCTCTTTCTCTCCCTGTTTTTCCTTTCCCTGGGCGGAGGAGGCTCTGCCATGGGGGCCTCCACTGGCCGAATCGGCGCAGCACTCCTTGTCAGTGTGGGTCCAAACGCCCTGTCGGGGAAGAGCTCCGCCCTGGCCTCATCACCCCTAGTCACAGGAGCTTGAGCATGCCCTTTTGCTTTGGTCTGGTTTCGGTCTCTCATACTTGTGCTGTGACTATGTGCTAATGGGGGACGTATAGATCTTGCTGGCAAAAGGCGTTCTTCGATGCCAGCGAAACGAGCGTCGATCAAAGTTCCCACAGAACTTATAATGGTGCGCTTCAACTCCTCGAGCACTGTATCTCCAACATTATCAGTTGGCGTTTGAGCCGACTGGAGTGACTTCTGTGAGTCCGCAAGGGCTATCCTCAAGCTCTGCACATCCTTGCTGTAAGACTGCAGCTCCGATCTGAGTTTTTCTACCTCCTTAGTGAGGCGCTGATTCTCCTCATGCATGCGTCTTACTTCTTCGCTCTCAGTACGAAAGGCGAGAGTCTCAATAATTTCGGTGAGAGCTGCTGCAGCATCCTTAAGTTTGCGCACATAAGTGCCTTTAAGGTGGCCAGACTTCGTCGCTACTTCCAATATTGAGGCTGCACGTTGTCCTTCGTAGGTGCGCAACTCTTTAGTTGAATACAGGTAGGCATCCTTTCTACCTTCCACTGCTGAGCCGCTCTCTACGTCTGTCGACTGCGCTGATTTATCTTTTTGTGATGCCCAGTCTGACAGGCTCCTTTCAAAATCGTGATCTTTTTCACGAGCTTTTTCCACACGCTGTCTCTGTTCCTTACGAGCGCGTGCCGTTCCAGCACCACGGACCTTTGGTGGCCTACCTCTCCTCGCCGTATGGCATTTGGGGCCATGTTCGGTTTCCGAGCCAGAATCATCTTTAGCATTTTTGCGCTTGCGCCGCATACTCTGCACAGCTCCCGAGTCTGAAGCAGACTCTATAACTCCCACATTTCCTTCATTAGTTGGGTTTAAATTAAGTTTATCCATATGATTCCCACGAGTATGGGGGAAGAACAGTCCATCCAAGCGGTGCCCCCTGCACTTGGATAAGCCTAATACGCCACGGGTTTCGGCCGGTACCCTGGCGGGACCAGCAGTAGCGACTGATCTTCCCATCAGCCACGCACCCCTCGCGCTGCTTCGCCGCTTGGGTTGGGGTAATTTTTTATAGAGGTTTTCTTCCTCGCAGCCCAGCCAGTAAAGGCAAGACCCTCGGTTCCCCTCATGATTACGAGACATGACCGCAACCATGAGTGGAGTTCCGATATTTTCGGCGCTGGCGCATATAACGCTGCACCTACGTGACGGGAACACACTCCGTAAACCCGTCTAGTCCCTCACACTGTGTCCTCTGCTAATCAGAGGAACACGCGGAAGAACGCCGTCGCGTCGGATTATTCGCCGACGAGCAATCATTACCCAAGGAAAATCCTGTAGGCAATAATTACTCGCCGCCCAGGGTGCACCGGCACATTTCACTGCTCGTCTCCCCGGATGACAAATGTATCCGAAAGAGGCCAGCAGCAAACGTGCACACGAGGAGGTTATCCGACTTCGCCCCCACTACCTTAAGCCTACTGAAACAAGGTACAGTAACCTTGGTGTACTAGTTAGACTCGCTCTTGACCACGCACGCACTTATTTTATTTGCATTTTTTAGTTGCAACTTCTTTTACAATTGTTCTTTGAATATAGATAGATTCAATTCTGAATAATGTTACTATTGCACGAATATACATTAATCTATTGAACGATGAAGATGTCTTAATAAAACGTTATTTGCACAGAGCATTATACATGCAACTGGTTTGATATCGTAACGAAAGGAGGCATAAATGAATAATTTTACTGTATCAATATACATACTTACTTATGAATGTAATTGATGTACAAACGTTTTACTTTGCAATTTTACGACAAACCGTATTTTATGTAGTTATAGTACATATAGTATTAAATAGACCAATTTCGTAAAATGAACAACTAACTGAATTTGAACAGTAAACGTTTCTCGGTTTCGTCATCGACGTTTGGCGCTATCGTAAAAAAAAGAGATGCGCTAGAGTCGTTTTTCATAGGCACTTAAAATTATTAATTGAAAATACGTATAATGATAATTAGATATTATAATAGTTCTATTTTAAAGTACCAAGAAGTTAAGACAAGCCTTCACAAAGTTTCTTTTGTCAAGTTGTCTAGGTATCAATATAATACATAGTATACCTATGGACTAGAACGTCTCTAATTTTCTTTAATTTTGTTCAACAATTACAAATTTCGTTTTAAAATTTCTTTCTTGAAGCAAATTTCTTTCTAGAAGCTTATTAATTTATTATTCTTTTTTTAGCTTCACGCTTTATCCCGCATATAGCAAGGTGGACAGAAGGAACTGCAGGAACCATACGAACCTAGTGTTAAGACATTCCGTTGCTTAGTCCTTGCTTTCTCCGTCCCCGCTTCCCGCTGTTTTCGTACAGGCAGACGCTACGCCTCTGAGCCGCGGTCCCCAATTTCTCTCAATTTATTATTCGAATTCTATATTGTCTGCTTCCTTGTAATTTTGTAAAGAAAACGTTTTTATTTTCTTTCACATTTACCTTTTTCTAATATTCTTTCTGTATTTTTTTAATTTATTTATATTGTACGTGTTGCACTCGATAGGCACCCTATAATTAGATGCATGCATTTAATCGTGAGAAAAAGACAATTAAGGAATTTGTTCAGTGTCACTGCCCCTAGTGAATCTGAAGAAATAAATAAAAGTCAAAAATTACTTGTAACCTCCAGAGAATCAATTAAATAAAAAACTAACTTAGCCTAATCGAAAAATTTTCATTCCGTGATTTTAATTTATTCTGCTTAAAGTAATGGTAGCCAATGAAGTTCCTTTATTTAATTAAGGCTCTTTAGTATTTAAAAAACAGATGTAAAATATTATTTTATACAAATGTTCTGTATAAATCTTTAAATAAAATGTTTTAGTTAGAAATCTCTTGTAAAAAAAGGGTAGTTTTAGATGACGATGATGTCAACCGGGGCTGATGCGTGCAGGCAATGCGACAGTCAGTATTGAAAGAGAAGAAAGTTAAATTCTTAAGAGAAAAAACTTAAGTTCTGTAATAAAGTTCATAAGTGATTTATTTCATTTAATGCAATAACGCAGAATCTGTCTAAGTACACTCAAAACGATGAAATGTGTGAGTGTTTTTAAAGTAAACCAATTTTTAACCACTTTAGTTTCTTAAATATATAGAATAGTTTTATCTGAAATAAAAATATATTTCAATTAGCACACTTTACACACACATTACTTAGATGTAATAGAAAAACAAAAACATTTGTCCACGATTAAACAAATAGTGTTTTATAATAAATTTAAATAATGCTACTAACGGCCACTATGACATAACATGTAGCAAAAGCATTTTTAACGCGCATTGGTAAAATGTGTAAAATAATTTATTTTATTAATTTATGCAAAAAAATCAACTAAATAAGATCCACTATTTCATGTAGGTAGTAATTGCACGTTTATTTGATTACGATATGTTATCATTAACACATGTTCCAATTTAAGCATTGAATTATTGAATATTTCATGAAATTCAACAATTTCATGTTAAGCTCAATGATTTTATGAAATCGACGATTTTATTATTTGACCACGACATATACACAAAATAGAGTTATTATCTTTGCTAATTACTGATGTAACGTCAATTACCGCAATTTAAACAAGAATATTTCCATACGTAGAAATGAAAGACTTATTAATATAACATTGATAATTATTATTCTAGACTAGCCTATAACTGGGACACATTAAGCGCAAATTATAGCTACACCCAAGCACGGCGTTTAGTTCCGCCACTCAATACATAATGCCTTGAATGACGGTTAGCACGGACCGGGAATGGAGTGTATAAACGCTAGGTTTCCACGTCTCATGCGGTTCCCTCTGCCTACCCTTATATCAATGAGCGCAATATATACATATACATATTAGATATGCATATACAATACATTGTTAAACACATAACTTCTTTTTAACCAATATTCGATGTGATTACGTTTATCTATATACCTTTGTAACATTACATATACCAGAATGACAAAACGGTTAGTGGGTCTTAAATTTAAGATGTTACGAAAATTGTACAAATCGCGCCCAACGAATAGTCAATGAGCGTGAAAAACTGAAGGATAATCAGGAGTTAACCAATGTGTGACTATATAACAGGCTTTCGCTGTGTTACACTATCATACATATTGTTATATTGCTACTGATTTAGTTACGTGCTAAGTTAAAAATATTTGTGAGGGAAAATGTACATCCTCTTTGCGGTGAGTTACAGTTTTTAATATATGTTTTTCTTATTCTAATAAATTATTTATTTTTTAGGTATAACAAAAAATATCAATTACGTCACTTAATATGTCGATAATAGAAGCTTAAAACTACAGATTTTTTGTCTGCTAGTTGGTTTATTACGCTAAAATTGCTAAATAATAATAGATGAATTTCTGGATATAAACCAATCCCTATTGTGATATCCATCCCGTTGCAATTCGCAAAAAATAAATTAAAAAGTAACATTTAACTATCTTGATTATCGACAACTACTGAAAAAAATAACTTTCTTGGTATGGGATTAGCTTAAATAAAATAAAATAGCTTTTATCTAGATGTGCAATGCTAACTTTGAACGAAAAATAAAGACAGAGACGGTCAAATTACTTTGAGTTAATGTAGTATAATTCCATCATTACTGAGTACAGAAAGGAATGGTAAAACTTTTAACAAGCATTTACTATAAAAAATAATAAAAAAATCCATAATCTTGACTAAAATTATTTCTATAATTTTTATAGTGATAGTTAGCGATCAGAAGGTAATTTAGAAGTTTAATAAAACTAAGCTAAAAGAAATATTATGTATGACATTTCAAGACATTCTTCTTTTCGTCCTCCCTCTGTGACATTTAGAATTTTAAGAGATTTATGATATCTGTATACTGATGACATTATTGATGGAAATTAAATTGTCTTGTCACGGTGGTAGAATTTGTTTTTTTATTTTCAAATAGGTGTTAAATACTTATAAGCTGTAATCGTATAAAAATATAGAGTCTATTATGTTCATTAAAAATTTAACAATGTACTAATGGGCCGGGTTTGGTCAACATAAGCTAAAAAAAATATCCAAAGGATTTTTCTGTAAGTTCGCGCGTTGCGTAATCGCAAATCACATAAAAGCTACTGGCCTGTAATTGATGAATTTCAGTATTATAAGGTTTGTTAATAAAAATTAAAGACATGTGAAGAAATTACTGTGAACAGAAGTTTCTGGTATCTTCTATAAAATGAATACATTTTGACGAGATAAAAGTTTAATAAAAGCGGAATCAACGTATGTATGGAAATAGTAAAAATTGACATATTATATATTACTTCGGTTACTCGCAAGACAAGTTAAATTATGCACTAGATTTTATTCAAAAAATGGGAAACTTACTATTTCTTGTAATATAACAATTATTTAAGTTCAAAGTTTTCCGTCGGTCTGATGTGTCAAGACCATTTTCTATAAATCAGGTGAAGGAATCAAGCTGAAATTAATATTAAATGAATATCCAAGCTAAAAACCTGTTATGGTATCGAAAAACTTACGCATTTTGCACCCGAGGTGAATTTTTAAATTTGACAACTTGAACTTTTTTTTGTATAAAAGAGAAAATTTCGTAACTGATAATTAATATGTTTTACTGAGAAATAAACTATTTCAAATTTATAAGTATATAAAGATGTAAATTCGAGAAAGTAGGAGAATTGACGTATAAAAAAGCGGGAGATAGATTAAGTACTTTTTGGAAGATTTTCGATTTCAACGTAATCTAAATCTAAAAAATGCTGTTAGTTATAATAATGTTTCTTTCGTATTTCTAGCTAACTTCAATCGTCGCTACGGTGGTGGCCGCACCCTATGCAGGATACGAAGCATATGAAGCGGCACCAATAGTCAACAGCTACGTTAGTATCCTACCAATATAATTTTGATAGCATGTCTTCAAATAATAATAATAATCTTATAAAATATTTATAATTGGCCAATAATAATTTAATACTACATCTCATTAATTTTTGAACAGTTTATTATACCTATTTAAGAATTTTGTTTTTTTAGTCTGTACCGCGCTATGAGTTCAACTATGCGGTAAACGATCCTCATACTGGAGATAACAAAGCCCAATCTGAGGTACGTGATGGCGACGTGGTGAAGGGCTCCTACTCGCTAACTGAGCCCGACGGCACCTTGCGCGTTGTCGAGTATACAGCGGACTCGGCCCGCGGCTTCAATGCAGTGGTCAAACGCATCGGCAAAGCAAGCCACCCACAAACTGCAGTTGCTCCAGTCGTCTCCAAGCAAATCGTCCAACCATTCTATGAACAGATTGCTCCGATCCTCAATGACGCCTACACCTACTCCGGCTACGACAGTTTGTTGGATTACAACGCAGGCTACAACGATGTGGGATTGGGACTGGGACTTGAAAGCCTGTACTATGGCGGTCTTGATTATGGAAGCTACAAACACTAAACCTGGATCCTTATACTATGTATTTTCGCATCTGAACGAGCCTATTTGTGTCTTCAAACGCGTTCATTGGCGAAAATTATTATAGTTATTACATTAAGATATTATAACAAGAGACAATAAAAATTAAAATGACTAATTTAAATATTTTTATTTTAAAATATTATCAATACGATTTTGAAATATTTCACAACACTGTATTACGTCTACTGGTATTGAATTATATAAAATATTAGCGCCTATACTGAAACTTATAAAACACTTCTCACAGTATATTATGAGTATCAATAGATTAGCTTTAACATGATCTATATCAATAACGGAAGAAAGATAAGGAAATCACCGAGATTCACTTATATTATTAATATTTATTTTTCAATTTCATATCCTAAAATCCTTATATAGTTTTAAATATATAATAATAACAAACTGTTCCTTATTATTCTATACGCCTCTTTGATTTTTTGTAATCTAAATACACTTAGTTTTGAATGTTATACATAAAACTATACTACAAATAGAAAACTAATATAATATACGATAATTTGTATCTATTAGAGTTACTAGACAACTTTTATAAAACATTTTTGATTTTCACGATGTAAGCAACACAAGAAGACTAAAATCACGCAAATATTATAGTAATTTAAATATATCTTTGGTATAATAGTGTTGTACTAATATTGTCAAGTAATCAATCGTTAAATTTAGACACAAGTCAAAAACATCAAAAATTCCTCATCGTAACATCATTCGCGTAATTCTAACGGCAATTGAAGTCTGAATTGAATTAAACTGAAGTACTCTAACCATTAAAGACTTATAGTTTTTTTTGCGTCTGTCTAATTCTTACCCAGCGATGAATGATTCAAGTTGTATAAAGCAGAGAGTTAGTAAATTGAATTTGAAGCAGTTAACGGTTGAACTTAAAAATCAAATTCGTTAAACATTAATTTTTTTTAGCTTTACGCTTTATCCCGCGCATGGCAGGGTAGGCAGAGGGAACTGCAGGGCCGTAGGAACCTAGTGTTAAGACACTCCGTTACTTAATCCCCGCTTTCCGCCGTTTTCGAGGCATTGCATGTTGAGTGGCGGAACTCAACGCCGCGCTTTGCCTAGTTTGCCAGAGTGAAGAAAATGGAAATAGAAAAATCCATCTTCCCCAACTGGGGATCAAACCCAACAAACAAACATCAACAAACAAACAACATTAATTTAATATTTAAATAGTATATACAGGTGCGGATGTTACCGCGACCTTAATTTAAAGCACAGTGTTAACTAGCTTTTGTTCACTTAGTAAAATAATTAAACAAGTAAAATTTAAAAAAACAACAAAATGAGTTATTTTTTGTGTAAAAGCCAGACAGATTGACAAAGTTAAATAGTATTTTTGTAGTACGACATCTATACGTCATTCGTATTTAATGGTGACTACCTCACGTGTTACGCAGCACGTATAAATATAGTGAAATGTTCCTGAAGTGATCCTGAAGTGTTGATAATTTTTAACTAGTTTTTTTTCATAGCCTTAAAATATTTTAAGCTAAAGGTAATATTGACAAAGGCAAAAAATAAAACCAACGAGAATTTCCTACACATTTATTTCTCATAAATAAAACACCAACACATTTACATTTAGTTTTGTATTAAATGCATACATTTGAGCCGCACTCCGCCGACACCGACGCGACATTGACCACGTCGCGTACAACCAGCTGTAACGTGTCTTGAAATTATTACCAACCAATAAATAAAATGTATACAAAAATTATGCCCTATTTAATTTTCATAATGTCGCCTTTAAAGTTATTTACACAATAACTGCTGAAAATATCAAGAAATGATTTCAATCTTTTGTACCGTGTATTTTTTATGAGACTCACTTTGGTCTCGTTAACTGTTGTAATTTGATATAAAAATCGGTATATTCAATATATATATATTTATTTTTTACCTTCTAATCATTTCATACATTCCACTAATATATAATTCGTACATCGTTACATTAATAAATGCCTTGAATCTAAATAGATATATAATTTGTCTTAAAATATCAGAAATTAAATAATAAAACGCTGTACCCCATTTATGTCGTTATTACCAACAGATCCACCATTTTAGATGACAATATAGGACCTTTTATACAGAAATATCAAAAGTGTCTATGTATATATATGTTAATGTATATTTTTATAGTTTCTTCGTTGAGTAGAGAAAGGCTTCAGGCGCGGGCGTCTCCAAACGACCAGAGGCATATCCTATCCACGAGATAAGCGAACACCATGTCCGCTATTAAAACTTGCACTACAATTACTCGGTACTGAAAATGAAAATATATACGACTATAGTAAGCACAGTAAGACAAATTCACTGTAAAGAGTTTATTCTCCAAAAACAAAATACTCGTCCCAATAAAACTAAATCACATTTTAGTATGTTAAACTGACTTTTTATGGCTTCTTGAACAACCTATTTAGTAATTTTCTAATAGTCAGTCTTAGATATTCTTTACACAAAAAAAGCCAATTGAATTTAAAAAATAACAACAAGTCACTTATGACATAAATAACAATAAAACATATACTTACATCAGGTGGGAAATAAACGATTTCAAACATATTAGACAAATCGGGAAATATACCCGTGGCCAGAGCAATCACAGCACCGCCTGACACTAAAATACTATATAATAATGGCTTATTGTCTCTCAGACCTTCCATGAACGGTTCCCCCTGGAAGAAAATAGAAAATATAAATTCATGAACTTGGTTAAAATTCTGAAATTAAAAAAAAATGTTATATTTAAATATTAATTTATGTGGAATTCCACTATTTTTACAAACTGTAGTGTACAGAAAATAATGCTTTTCATATTGTAAAGATGGCAGCCGCTTATTGGATTTCAAATAGATTTAACATTTGTTAAGGAATTAAAAATAAGCGTTTGTTCTATGTGTTCACGTTATTAACATGTATTAGTATAAACATTTTTTATTAAATATACAATTAAGTATTAAATGGTTTTGTACAAATTTGGTTTAACACACTAATCTCAGGAACTAATGGGTCAGATAGAAGAGTTGTCTCTGGATTGTCTATGAAGACTTTATTAAATCTCTTCAATCATTTCAGTACAATCCTCTATACTGTTTAGAGTTATCTTAGCCAATTAGAATATGTAATATGTCATATATGTCATGTCACCACTCAAAGCTGCGCATAGAAGCACATAATATATTATATTTTATAAAAAAACTAATTATTTTCACATACTCTATAATTGATTGCAAACGTTGACACTTGGAGTGCCATGGATATAATATAAACAGTGCTGTTTAGTAAATCCGGAGTAAACACGTGCTCCTCATCTTCGGCCAAGTCCATATCCAGCTTAGGTTTTGTATCTCTAGAAAATAGATTAAAAATTATAAATTTGACATACATAGACCTTAATATGATATATTGATTTATGAAATAGTCATTTCAAACATTAATGTAATAAATATTTAAGATTGTATTCTTATAAGTAAATAAATATGTTCATTTTTTTTTTCACATATATATGCTGCATATAGCAAGCAGGGTAGGCAGAATGGAAAACTAGTGTTGAAACACTTTGGTTTCCGCTTTTCGTTTTTTCAAACATTGTGTTGTTAGTGAAGAAACTCAACTCCGTGTTCTTTTCAACTAATGGAACTCAACGCTCATTGTTCTGTTTTGTCACCAAAGCGAGGATAATGAAAACATCCCTCCTTTAAAAGTATCTAACCCACAACTGTCGTTATTATATCAAGATACTGTGTTATCTCTTAATCTCCTCTTACAATTTTATATCTTCATACCTTATCTCATATATAATAATATTATATTCAGTTCCCCTAAAATGCACTTAACACCCTAATCCACTATGAGTATTAAACCCTAGATAGATAGATAGATAGATCGATCGAGTAGAATTCACTGACCTATTTAAACGTTTAATATTTTACACAGAAAAACGGAATATATATATACATAATTCTTTCTGATTATCAGAATAATTTATAAAATTATATTATATGTTATGTTAAACATAATATGTTTCATACCTATCAGGAGATCTCGCCGTCGCCTCCCGAACTAAATATACAAGGCAAATAAAGTGAACTGCAAATTGTGCGAGGACAGTGACTATTGTGTACACGTTGAAGATATTCGGTAGAGGCCGCTGTTTGGATAAGTGTTTTAATGGCTGGAAGAAGAACAAATAAAAACTTTTAATAAACATATTTTAATATATTTTATTGAACTCAGTAATTAATATTGTTGATTAAATTTGATTTTAATTTAAATAGTAATAATAATCTTTATTTTCCAGAATAAATATTCCAATAAACCATATAATTAACAAGTAAAAGAAATTTTAACAATTATCAATATAATTTAAATTATCAAAAATAGAAATACAATTTATTTAGTACAATCCAAACAATAAAGACAATTCAATTTAAAAAATTGTTTAATAATAAATTGTCATAATATTAAATAAAAAATTTATATATTTTATTTATTTATATATTTTATTTATTTATTATTTTAATTATTTATATATTTACGCTTTAAAAAATTATATACACATAATAATATTACCTTGGATCTCGATATAAAAAGGAAACAAGAAGCCAGCAGTAAACTTTGTAAAGTTGCTTGAGTGTCACTGAATTTTATGCCATCCAAATATAACACAGACTGACTGTATGCAAGAATCAACGCGTTCAGAGCTAGGATCTTGAACATTTGCAATGTAGTTACGAGAGTACAGCGACCTTGCTTTATGATGTGACAAACTGTAAATAAATGTCATGTATTTCAATATCTTTTAAATATAATTTATACTTTTGTAACAGTTTGAGAGTAATACACAAAAATTCTATTTGAATTTAAAATTATTACAGTTATAAAAAAAGATATGCACGCGATTAATTAAACGTATTTAATTTCGTGAATATTTCAAACTTCTATATACTAATATCAAATACATAGCACCCCTAAAGGTCCATTTTTATTTTTATCTTTGTGCTTAGTCCAGCATAGTGTCAGGATACTAAAAGTTCTCCGCCTACCCTGTTATACAATACTAATAAATTAACTTCATAGTATAAAATCTATGAATGAATTTCATAATAAATAGCGTCAATATGTTGAATGATCAATTACGTTACAATGTCCTCATCATTTTCAGTGACTAAATATAAAATTTAGAAAAAACATTACAAATTATTATTGCCTCGATAGATCTAAAGAAATACTCACTACACAATATACTAGACAGTCTGCTTGTAAACGGTGCGGCAACACTCGCGTCGCCCAACCTAACGAGATGGGGCTGATCATCCTCTTCCAGCTTCTTGATAGCTCTTCGTAGTCTTGCTGCAGCCTCAGCTCGGCTATCAGCTCGAGGGTCACGAGGTTCCCGCAGCTGTAGTGAACGACGAGGTTCTGGATCCGAGCGCTCTTCACGTTTCTCTTTTATCCGTTCCGGTGCATTTGCTAAGATTGCTACTCCCACCTTTAAAGTTAAACGGATTTTATAAATACTTAAATATAATTAAAAATTAGTTTGTGCTTTTTGTATGTTAATTTTTTTTTAATAACTCTTAATTACTTGAAAAAATATTTAATCAGGTATATGAAAATAAAATATACAAGAAATAATTTTAAAAAATATATGACTAAGAATAAAGTTAGCAAAGAGGTGCTAACAACATAAGTTTTAACGACGCGACATATAAAAGTTTTGCCGTAGCATGTTGTGAGTGTATCTGTGTACTCTAATTGATATGTGATTTAAATACGTTCGACTGTTATATTTACATTCCTAAGGGCTAATTTCACTAGCTACGGATATAGTTTCAGATAGATATGTTGTAGTTAATGTTATCTACCAGTTAAAGGTAGATAGATTAAACAAGTTCTTATCTGCTACATATTTCTACCGAAGAGCAGTGAAACCAAAATTTGTTATTTATCTCCCAGACAAGGAACATACTTCCTATCTGGTACTTTATCAGAAAATGGTGAAACCGGCACTAAGTGTTTAATAAGTACTAGTGGGTTATCCACGCAATAGAGCTTCATTTTAATATATTAACACGTTTTAGATATGGTGAGCTTATATAATTATTTTTTTGATGAAATATAAAATGTTTGAGACCGACAAAAAACGCGCGCAAATGTGTAACAAGCAAATCCAATTGGCTAACGGTTAGAATTTCTTTTATAGTTATCCATTGAACTGTTCAAGTTCGAACATCGGCTATATTTATCACCAATCCGACTTTTTGAGATCTAAGGTTCTATGTCAAAAATTCGCTTGTATGAGTGCGCAATTAAAACGCTTCTGCAAATAATCATAATGATAATGATGATAAACATTATGGTACCAAAATAAAAAGATATTTTCGAAAAACGAAAGATCCTTTTGGTAAGACTCGCATGCGGGTTAAAAGCGTTGATCAGATCAGATTTATAATAACATAAAAAATTATAAAGTTACTCACGTCAGCGTGTTTCAAGGCGCCCACGTCATTAGTTCCAGTCGCCACACATCAGTGTCACGTACCCTAAATATTTCAAGGTCACGATAATAAACTCTTTCTGCTTAGGTGCAAATCTGGCGAACACTTTTATGTTTGCTATAATTTCTAATAAGAATTTATTATAATTCTCGTTTAAAAACTTAAGCCCCTCCCCGGTTATGCACAGATCGTATTTATTGATCAGCTCCTTAGACGTTTTAAACGGTTGCACCGGAAATTCGACGGTCTCATTGATGGATTTCCACATCCATTCCGTTTCACACTTGGTAAGTATTAGTACTTCACTCTTTTGTGTGAATTTTAGTTCTTTGGCAACATGGCACGCTGTCAAAGGATTATCACCAGTTATCATCACCACAGAGTGTGATGCGTGAACAATCTCAGCGATCGCCCTCTTGGAGTCACTCTTCAAAGGACACGATATGATAACGAACCCAACAAATGTCAAATCTGATTCGACATCTTCTCTCGACAAATCTCTTATGTCTTGGGATGATAGCTTGCCTAAATTTCTATAACCTAATGCCAATACTCTCGCACCTCGTCTGGACAAAGTCAAGTGCACGTGGTCGTAATGGCTAGGAACTTCTTTTAACATCGTTTTAATTGTTTCGGGAGCACCCTTCACACTGCTAATATAATGCGTTTCTAAAAATCCTCTGTCATTAATTTGGTAGCCAGCTACTACAGGACATCCTCTTTAGAGCACTTGCGAAATGATTTCTATGAACAATTTTCAAGGCGGGTGATTTACCCTTTTTCGGAACAACGGCATCACCTTTAGTGAGATTCCATTCTGCCGCTTTTAATGTCGCTTTCTCAAGAGGATCTCCGACAACGCCATCATCTAATTGTACTAGCGAATGACAAGATGCTAACACTTGTATAGTTTCAATTGGTGCTTCCGAGAGCGGTATAACAGTAGCGTCCGTGTGGTCCCCTATACCTGCAACTCCTTCTACCACCAAATTATCACTAGTCAATGTACCAGTTTTGTCAAAACAACATATTTCAACCTTTCCTGCAAAAGGTATCCTAAATGGTTCTGTACAATATACTGCTAACTTTGATAATGATAGTAAAGAAGTATTTACAGCCAATGATAACTCAATTGGTAGCTCGGGAGGAACTACAGATGTTAAAATTAAAGTACATTCCAAAAATAATTTATATCTGTTTCTTTCAGGATCCTCACAACCCTTTATCCAAACATATGCTGCTGCTGCAATGGCAAATATGAGAAGGAATAAAATAAATCCAAATGTTTCTAAATTGTTAGCAGTAACTCTTTTAACACCAAACAAAATAGTTCTTAATAACTTTCCTTGTGATGTATTAAATCCATTACGAATGACATATCCAATACAACCATTATCGGGTGCTTTGAGTCCTGTAGATACAGTTTTGCTAGGTGAAGAGTGCTGAACTATTTTAGTGCCACCAAATAACATATGCAGTTTACCATCTCCTTCAACAACTAAATTTTGTTTAAGGTCTTTCTCATTTTCCAATGGTTCTTTCATTTGTGGAACACTTTCACCAGTTAACATGGATTCATCTACTATACAAGAACCTCTCAATAGAAGTATATCACAAGGAACTAAGTTATCAGTAAGTGAGCGAGTAAGTGATACAATATCACCTGGTAACAACTGATCACTTACAATTTGACGCCACCTCCTATTTCTGTATACATGGATGTTATAGGGCTTGTTTCCCATTTTCCTTATTTCCGCCATGTTCCTTAACTGTTGCTGGACAAGAGTACATTCAAACATAACCAACATGACAAGAGTGAAGATAGAGTAATACCAATATTTATCTAGACACCAAAGAGCAACACAGAATACTTGAAAGACAAAAAATGGTGCTGTTGCTCTTTCTTTAAACAGTTCCATGAACTCTGGTACAACCTAAAACCATAATAAAGAATTACAAGATATAAATAAATGTTCTAAATACATTAAATTATATATTAAATTATTATACTCTTACCATGACCATTTCATTTTTACCAAATTCTTTTTCAGCAATATCCAAAGATTCATCATCCAAATACCCCTTAGATTCCACATATTCCTCATATGTTTTATTACAAGGAAATTCTATTGTGAAAAATATTTTTTTATTCCAGTCATAAATATATTTACTTTTTTGAAATATAAACCAAACATCTGGGTTAGGGTTTTCTTTTTTTGTGGACTGCAAATAAATGTGATAAATTTAGGAAACATTACTAATATGCATTAATGTATTATTACAAATAATTTTAAGTGTTATACCTTTGTATGATGAAGCTTAACTATTTCTGAAAAACCATTGTTTGAAGTGGGAACTACTTTTACAATTTCCGCTTGTAAAGGATCCTTAACCTATAAATAAAATGTCTTATTTTTAAATAGTTCAATAACTATTATGATAATTTGACTCAAATTTAATACTTTACTTACTTGTGTACAAGACAAAAAACATTGAATGTGAACACTCCAATAGCAACAGAGACAAATGAGTATCTGAATTATAGCTACCACTGACACTATAACAAAACCCGCTTCAAAGTTTTCGTTAAAACCGTACACAAATATCCAAAAATAAAATATTATTGGATAAATTATCAAGAAAGGTAGCACTGTTCCTTGCAATATAGTGGCCACTGGTTTAAATAATTGTGTATATTGAACTAAGTCGTCCAATGACGACTGCAACTTGTTTGTAACCATTTTAATAGGCTTTGCTAATAACGCCAAGTACAAACAATAAATAAATATTATAATAAAGAAAAATCTAAGCAGACATTTTACATTCCATGTATATATAAAATCATTTGTAACTAACTAAGTATTTAGATTAAATTAAATTCAAATGTCCAATACCCATAACATGACACGAAATCTATGTCACAGTCACTTGACTTCAATGACAGGTAGGTACATAAATGTAAATTTTTCTTTACTATATGTTAAAAAGGGAATTATCTATGTTTGACACTTTAAAATACCGTACATAGATATTAATGAAAAAAAAAATATATTATATCAAATTAAAATATAAATTTTCTTGTACTGAAGAAGATACGTACACGTCATTATTTTTTATTATTTTTGTTTTTAGTATTTTTGAACTGAATACAGTAATGTCACATTCACATTGACACAAAATTTAGCGCCAAAATATAATACTATTACAGTATAACTATAATTATAATTATCATTGTTGTTGACCAATTTAAATAATCCAATACAGTGCAAGTGTCAATATGGATTTTAAAATAAAAAGAAAATCTACTAAAACAGTAATTACTAGTAGTCTCCTTGTATCTTATCCCCATGATTTGCAAATGTATAAAATTCCGCCAACTCAAAATATATCTTTACAAACTTTTGAAACTCTAGCACTAGAAAGACTAACTTTGTTAAGATCTTTGGCCACTGCCACAACTTTAAAAGGACTAAGATTGTATTCTCAAGAATGGACAGATTTTATCATAAATGATTTAAGGAACCAAGGATTAAAGTATTATGCTAAGCTTTGTGAAAGATCCAGTTGTGGAACTCATGAATCTGATTTAGAAGCCAGACGAAAAGATCACATTGCGCATTTTATATTGAGATTAGCTTATTGCAGAACTGAAGAGCTACGCCGTTGGTTTGTCTCAAGAGAATTAGAATTATTCAAAATGAGGTTCATGACAATGAAATCTGAAGCTATAGATTCATTTTTTAAAATAAATAATTTGTGTTATACAAGCATATCGAATGAAGAAAAAGATGAAATTATGAAATACTTAAGAGAATCAACACATTATCAAAATAATCAGAATATAGAATCATTTAAATTTTATAAAGTGAAATTTTATGAAGTACTAGATTTAGTTAAATCTAGAAAAGTTTACCTTAAGGGTGGTTATGCTTATATACCCCATAAAGACTTCATATCTGTCCTCTCAGCACAATACAGGATGCACCTACGTCAAAGTTTAGCTATAGCAAGTCATCATTTAGGAGAAATAGAACAAGATGAAAGACTTGTTTCTTTACTTAAAGGATTACATCAATCATATTCAGGAAATGATTACACTAGTGATGCTAAAGTAGCTATTCCAATTGAAAGTATAGATTCCCTTTCTGTAAAATCTTTTCCTTTGTGTATGAAACAATTACATGAACAACTGCGTTTAGCCCACCATCTTAAGCATGGAGGAAGATTACAATATGGCCTCTTTATAAAAGGAATAGGTGTAACACTTGAAGACTCTCTTAGATTTTGGAGGGAAGAGTTTACTAAAATTATGGAATTAGACAAATTTGAAAAGCAATATGCATATAATATCAGATATAACTATGGTAAAGAGGGAAGTAAGAAAAATTACACACCTTTCAATTGTTTAAAAATAATTAATACAAATGTTGGTCCTGGGGAGTGTCATGGCTGTCCATTCAGACACTCTGATAATGGTATCTTGAAAAATAAGCTGAAAGGATATGGATTTGAAGGTCAAGGTAATAAAAACACTATTATATAATTCAATTTATTTTTATTTTTCTTACATTAATTAATTTGCATATTTTACAGCTGTCAATGACATAGTGGATATGGCTAAAAAAGGACACTACCAAATAGCTTGCAGTAAATATTTTGATGCAGTGCATAATACTGATTTTGGACTGGGTATTAATCATCCAAATCAATTTTTTGAAGAGAGTCAGAAAATTTTAAAAGGTGATATTAAAATTGAACCTAAAAAGGAACAATCCACTGGTGCTTCAGTAAAAAAAGAACTGGATGGCTGCGAAGACATGGATTTTGATGAAATTACAGAGTGGAAAGAATAATTTTTAAAAAATTTAAAAAAATATTTTCACTATAAATATATACAATTTTTCTATTTTCTTTTTATATACATTGCTTTCTTAGTCATACGTCCACAGTATAAACCAAATATAAAAATTAAACCTACAATTGAAATGCCTACAACTAAAAAGTATTTCTTAGAGGGTGATGTTGATATCTCATCATACATATCACCAAGATTCTCTATCACATTTACCTGAAACCAAAATTAAATGTATGTAATAACAATTATTTATTAGACAAATCTAAATAAAGATATTATTTTCAATCCAAAGCAAAAAAACTAATATACTTACAGATGCAACATATCTGTACATCTCAAGTCTGCTTGATAATTCTTTTTGACATTCTGTTTCTAATTTTCTGTTACTGTCATTAAGAATTATCTTCAAACATTTCAATCCTAAAATAAAAAGTAAAACAAGTTTAGAATTAGTGAATTTAGAGCAGTTTGTTAAACTTTATTATATACTATAAAAAAAAAGACCACAAAAATTAAATCAACAGATTTCCATTAGAAACATTAGTGCAACCAAACGGAAATAATTCATTTAGCATTTATAAATTTAATATGAATTTTATTAGAATATATTCAGGTGTTCAACAGTAGTCAACGGCTAATACAGACCTGTTGACTACTTCAACACAGTACTAATTCAAAAACATATTGTTACACAAATATGGAAATTAATTAATAGAAAACAAACCAAAATCTGGAAACCCATCAAATTCTAGTTAATATGTTTTAAAACAATTGAAAAAAAACAACTATGGTTAACGACAATTTGAAATTATTTCAAATCTCCTGTTAAAATTGGTATACTGATCGGTTTTCTTATTAATTTGATCTCACATAACATCACATCAATAACAAATAAATCTCACTTCGTCCAGCACCATGTTCCAAGTCTTTACAGTACTTCAGCAAATCCAAAGCACAAGCTCGCTCCAAGAGTGGATCAGCTTCAATATCCACTTCTGTCTCTTCTATAATCTGTACAACTTCGCGGGCACATTCAGCCGATACAATTTTGTGATTCAAAAGTGCATTTTTTAAACATTCCTCTACCTAAGTAGAAAAAAATATTTTTAAATTTCATCAAAAAGTTATTAGTAAAGAAAAAAAGACTATTATTAAACCATGCTAATTTACAACAAGTGAAGACTAGTAAAATTACATGTGTATCATTAGATACTATATTATATACTATATATTTGTATGAACAGATGGAAATAATGCAGTTAAAACGGCACAGTGGTCTATATAGCATTCTTCCATAAATAGACAACTCAATAGAAAAGAATTTTTCAAATTCAATTCAATTTCTTTTTCCTCTACAAATAGATAACCCAATACAAAATTAGGTAGTAATTTCTGAGTTTAGCGAGTTCAATCAAAAATATCTTATTATATAGACGTTACTGGTAGTTTATAAAAAACAAAAATCATTATAAGTTGACAAGAGTAGTAAACAAAAAAATATTTCTATAATAGATTAATAACTCTAAGCAATACATAAACATAAACGTCATATATTACACTAACATTGTTTAAAATCATAATAGAAATAATAATTTCAAACCTGTCCATCTGATTTTGTAATGGAATCATTTGGTACGGCGCATATTGTTTGAATTTCAGCCTTGCACAATTTCCCTAAGAGCGGGTCAAGGCGATAATTCAAGGCCTGCTCTTTCAAAACGTTTGCTAATTCATTTTCACAAGTTTTCTCCAGTTTTGATTCTCTGAATTTGTCTTTTAAGCAATACAACATTTTGCCTTGAAGTTCTACATCTTGGGGTTCATTAACTAGAAAAAAGTAACATTTAAAATATAACCAAAAGCGACTGTTTAGTGCGCTGGTTGTGGATTCGATATCCTCTTAGGGGAAATAAATTATTTTTGTTTGATTATTTAGTTAGTAAGACAAAGTTTATTTAGTAAGACGCAAACTTGTGCAAACTGCAATGTAAGTAAATCTGGATTTAGAACAAAATCAGAGATACTTGTCTCAATACTCTAATTAAAATTTTTACTAGTAGACACAGTCTACTAAAAACTCGGAAAAATATTAATTTGCTTAATTTATGCGAAGTGCCACAGAACAACTCGAAAATATACTCAGAGTAAATGTTTGCGTCATATTTCCTGACCATAAAAACATTAAAATACTTAAAGAAAACATATAAAAATTTGAACGCAGCGGGACTCGAACCAGCGCCCCCTTGCGAACTGTGCAAGAAGGGCGTGGGTTCGAGTCCCGCTTTAAGTATTTTTTCTATCCTCAGTGTGGATTAACACTTTAAAAATCACAAAAATGTTTAAGGGACTAGTTTAGTCACAATTACTTTAGTTTTCGAGTATCTGTATTAATTTTGTATATACTCTAGTTTAGATGACTATAAGTTTTGATTCTCACTTCGTGAAAAAATTGATAATTGTATGTTAAACGTAAATATCTCGTAATATTTTCATATAATATTCTTTATAAACTCGTACCTGTTGATAGAGGTGACCTGGAATTTTAATTTTTTGTGTGCTCTAAAATATACTCTGGAATACTAGGACAGACAGACTGACAAGGATGTCAGGGTGGAACCTTTACAGGATTACTTCTTTTCTTATAGGATTGTTTCTTTTGAGGTATGGAATTGAAAAAGAGGTGTGCATAAGATTTTCCACTCACCAATTATATTCATACAAAACTTTTTGATATCTCCTTTACAAGCATTTTGCAAGTTATTATTAAAACGATAGTCCATATTTTGTTCTATCATTCTATTTACAACAACAATCTTACAAGTGTTACTGAAATCTGCTTCTTGGCGATGTGCCTAAAAATATTTATTTATAAACAATTACATATTAATATTTCATATTAATGGAAACTTTCAAATAAAAAATAATCACTTACTTTTAAGCAATCCAAGAGCACTGTAGGTTCAGTTTTGTGGCAATACATGTCTATCATATCACTGCAGCTTGTTATCAAATGATAGTCAACACCATTATCAGAAAATTCTTGTTTCCTCACAACAAATAAAGCTTTTTTACAGTTTTCGCTTAGCTTTCCTTTAGCTGTTTGAAGACATTCCAAGGCAGCTGATTCGCCATGAGGTACAGTTGGACAATAATCTAGTAAATCTTTCTTGCATGCCTCTTTAAGGTCAGGGTCTAAGTCTATATTTTCTTTCTGTTGAAATAGTTGACTTCTAAGTTGTTGACGACATTCCTTGTATATTGTGTGCTTTCTTCTTGATATTGTGTCATTTCTTATTATTTCACTCAAACATATCACAACTTGCACTTTTGTTTGAGCTTTAGGGCAGAATCTCACAACATATGATTTACAAGCATTTTTGAACTTCCTTGTGAACCTATAATTTTTAAGTGAGATTAATTGTTCATGTTCAATTGCAGCTCGACATTTTACATTGGCTTTAACTTCTGCATCGTTTTTATGTGCTATTAGGCAGTCTAATATGTCATCTTCGTCTTTTTTGCTTCTTAATTGTGAAGTACATAATCTCTCTATAGGAACCCTACAATTAGTACTTATAACAACATTTAATTCAATATGATCACTTTGTGTTTCAGTAAAATTCGAGACAACTTCCCTACATTTTGGTGAAAGTTCTTTAATTTTGGTTTGCAAGCACATGATTTCTTCACCTTTACCAGTATTTTCAAAACAAATATTGGCTAAATCATCCATGCAAGTATCAGCTATTTCTGGAAGCAAATCCACACTTACTGCTCTTTGCCTCATTACTCTTCGTACTTGTTGTTCACAAGCTGGCTTTAGTATACCTCTGAGTTCGGAATTATAAGCATAATTATATAAACAAGGTAGTACTAGGGGATCTTTTTCGGACGGATGCTCATTAATGTCAGCCCATTGCAATTTGGCTTTACATTGTGTGACAGCATCAAACTTACAAGCCTTATACAGCTGAGGATCAAGTTTGAAATCTCTTGAAATGAAGAACTGTATTTGAAGCAATGCAGTCTCACATTCAGTGGTCATTAGAGCAGTACCTAATTTTTCCATGAGACAGGACATAACTCTACCATTTCCTCCATTAACTTCCCGGCAAGCTCTATCTACAACTGGCTTGCAAGCTTTTCTAAGGATTGGATCAACTCTCCAATCTTCACCAGGATCTGCTTCTTGTACCAATATTTCTAAAGATCTCTGACAGGGTAGGCTAATTCTTTTATCTTTCCTTTTCCTGGGCCTAGCATGTTCCATTAGACAATGTATTGTGCGTCCTCCAGACTCAATTCCTCTACATAATGTTGTTATATCATTAGCACAATTTTGCATTAGTTCTGGAGATAATCTATAATCATCCATAAGCATTTTTCTATGGTCAATCATTTCTGCCATACATTCTGGAGAAACATTTGTGCTTTCCACTCTTGAAATATTTTCTAGACATAGTAAAATTTGTGCAAGTCTTACATCTTTGTCATCTACAACACCTTTTCGACAATGATATTTACGAATATCTTCTTTACAAGATTTCACAAGACCTTTGCTCATTTTATAATTCATTATCATATTTCTTTGTATGTAAAATAATTGGTCTTGACACTGTTTTGTCATAGCTGTAATTAATAAGGAAGCAATTAAAGTATGAATTGTTGTGCCAGAGAAGCATTTTGAAAACTAAGTTAATATAGCTGATTGACAATATTAGAAATCTATTTAGTAAAATTATACCATACTTAAAAAGTAACTATTTTGCCATTACAAATATAAATATTTAAATTAATTTGATATTGACTATTATGTGACTTGGAAAGAAATCATATTAACTATAATACCAGCTAATATGGAAATACCTAAAATATTAAGATAAAAATATGAGTTTTTACCATTTTCATATTTATGTCGCACCAGACATTTGTACATTAGCAGTGAATCTGGTACTTCATCAGGGCAAAAATTTTTTTGATCAATATTACAGGCAGCAAATATAAGTTTGTCTATCTGTAAAGTGGTGTATTTCATCTCTTTTAATGATTCTATTTCAGATTGGCACTCTGGCCGTAATTTTTCTCCAAGACTTTGAAGGCATTTTAATGTAAATGTCTGAGAAAGACTTTTAGGATCAGATGGAATTCTACCACAACTGTGTGCTTCAACATCATCTAAACAATTTCTTAAAAAGTTACCTGTTATCTGCCAATCATTAAATATTAATGATTCTAATTGAGTTATTCTTTTAAGACATATTATACTCTTTAAGATTGGTTTCCGTTTTAGTATACAATCAAGTGTGTTAGAATTCGGATTTATACAATCAGAAATTATGCTGTCTTCTTGACAAGGCCCCTTTAATTTATATTCTATATAATTATTATCAAGTAATTTATTTTGGTGTGTCCATATTTTATGTTGACATGAAAATGGTACTTGACTTTTATTATTATGAGTTATGTTCAAAGCACAAGACAAGATATCAAAATCATCATCTAAGTGTACACATTGTCTCTCAAAAACAGCACAACCTTTTAAGTCCACTGTATATCTTTCACTGTCTGATTTGGCACTATCTTGAAATCCATTTGCACAGTTCGTAATATAATTGATGAAATAGCAAAATAATAATAAAGTTGTTATATTATTAAACATCTTAATGCACCGGTTTGCTAACAATTAATTATTCAATTATAACATTGAAATACTATTTGTTTAAAACACTTTAAATATGGCTGTTCGTTAATCCAGATTTGTAACATATCTTTTTAATATAAATAGTTTAAAAAAAACACCATTATTTAAAAAAAACAAATATGCAGACAGACACTGCAGATAACAATAGAAGTCGTTCAAGCTGTCAACAATAAAGTACAGATATTCTTTACAATATCTATAAAGTCTCTAGTGATGTCTAAATGTCATTTTTTTATTTCGATTTTTGTTAAACGATATTGTTTTTTTTTGCGAACTTAAATTATGACATAAAATAATTTTGAATTTAACATGTCCTTATCTAAAAAAGGCAACAATAACTCAAATGATACTGGTATAGACAAGAGTAAAGGAGGAATCCAATTAGATCTTTTGAAATATACCATTTTTACTCATCTTTCTTCATACATTGATTGAGTTTTTGCAAACACGACGTTTTGAGCACTTTACTTACTTTAAATTTTTTATGATTAGATCCCAGGAAGAGGTAGATAGAAAGCTCTCATAAAATAAAGTATCTTTTCTATAGAAATAAGTAAACTTTTGTTAATACAAAATTTTTATTATAATTAATAGCCTCACGGATCATTCTAAGGATATATTTTTCTTAATGACTATACTATATAAGGTTTATAAACCTCATGTAAAATTTAGATTTATTCACTACATGCTTACAAACACTTGACTTCGATACACGATCAACCTGATATTTGGGACGTTTTTGTTTTTCCAGAACCAAAACTTCGATGCTTCTCTTTGTTTCACTAATATAAGTTAATCTACGGTTACAAATTAGTTCGTATAGACCTGCCTATAATATTTAAGATGTTGTCGATCCTGTTTGGAACTACACTGATATTGTTATTCGTTTGTCATTTTTTAGTTAAAACTCATTAGTGGTAGTTAAGAACAATTAAATAATTACTTATATCCCACTATTTATATTTGTACAATATATTTGCAATCGAGTTACACTCGATTGACTCGAGTGTAATCGTGTGTCGTGTCGTGTCGTGCTTCCCACGTTTCACTGATATAATAAAAGCATCTCTATTATACAATATATTTTTGTCAGTCTGTGTTTGTAATATTTAATTCCTTTTGTCAAGTATATTTTGGCTGTTCTAATTGCTTTATACTTTTAGTATTTTGTGGACAGTAAAATTTATCTAAAGCTAAACATATTTATATTTCGATAAAGTCGTTATGGAGGGCTTTATAGAAGTGAACGAAATTTCAGATTTTGTTTCGTATATTAAAAGTGTAAGTGTTCAGTTGACGTGTTATGCGGCAAAATATGTAAAATAAATTAATATATATATACTTTGAGCTTACTAAAATTAATATCCAGATTTAATGTTATTAAGTATGCTTAGTCTTTACTAAGATCCTGTTCATTAATAATTAAAAATTAATAATACTTGTTTCGCAATTTTTAAAATATTAGTTGACGTTATTGTTTTTTTTAATTTTTATTTTAATATAAACTAATTTATAGAATGTAGTGCTCCTACCAAACAAAATTTTATTTGATATTGAATAACTTCAATTACTGTACTTTTTCTGGATTATTCTAACATGAGTGATTTTTTAGATTGAGTGGAGAGATCCATGGCTGATAGCTCTCTTATCATTTCATGTTCTCGTTACCTTTACTTGTCTATCAACAAGAAACTACAGCAACTTTCAAATTGTTCTATTTATTGCATTATGTAAGTATTTTCTATAAGATTTAATATTTGTAATGTTATTGAGTATAGCTACAGTTTTCTACATATTGTTAAGACTTAAAATTGCTTTTCTTGTTTATACTGTTATATACACAAAATAGTTTATTCAAAATACTGCTTAAATATTATAACCAACACAAGGTCAATGTAACAAAAGTTTCAATAACTAATATGTTAATTTGTACCAATGCTCTTGACCTTTGCAACCACTACTTACATTACTTCTTTAAAAAAATATTATATTATTTTTTTATGTAAATGAATTGAATATTATAATAAATAAAAAATCTTATATATTAAATTTACAATATATAAATAATATATTATATATTACTTAAAATTCAATACTTGACTTTACTTGGTTTTTATTAGTTTTGTAAAATTATTTTGTCTTTTCTAATTGTATTTATAGTTGTCCAGTCCATTTCTTACATTCACTGTGCTTTAATAAGAATGGGAATGTATATTTTAAATATCAATATTCCACAATATGAAGTGCTCACAGCTATTGTATTTTTTATAGTCATCAATATTCTAACAAAACATGCTTTACTTGTTTTAATCTTTTTTCCACTTAGTAACTTCTATATTGGTAACAATAGTAAAACAAAAAGATATGCTTATAATATTTATAATCTAGTATTGTATCTGTGTGGTTAAGTACTGTTTACTTATGATCAATGACCATATTTTGATAATTAATTTACATATTAAATGAGACATCTACAAGTTTATGGAACAATATTATTACAACAATCTAAAAATTAGTGATGGGAATGTGTATTATAAATTAAAAATTTTTTCAATTTTATTATTTGTAATTACCTAGTTACTTTTTACTTGTAATTGGTTTAAACTAAATTGTTACTAACATAGGTAAAAGGAAGCTGTTACTAACATAATGGACCAAAGATGCTTAAATAAATAAATAAATTATTATTAATTATTATTATTATTATTAATAAACTTTATAGTTGAAGTGGTATTACTCTATCTATAATTGTATACTGATTGAGTTATTTTACTATGAAAAATTTCAAGAAAGAAATTTAATTAAAATAAGCTTAAAAAATAACTAAAGAACAAACATGTTGTGTATTTGTAAAAAAGCTATTTTTTTTACTTTTCACATACATTAGCACTACACATTTTCAGCACTGTAGTGTAATTATATTTAATTACAAGTCAAATAGGTATAAACACTAATGCATCTCAAGGTAACTAATGCTAGATTTAATTTCTATCAAACCTTTACCATTAAGGTATCTGTACAGGCTTAGTAAAACCTTGGAATATAGCCTTTAACTTTTCAATTTTGTATAGTACCTGTTGACCAACAGTTCATTTACTAATATTACTATATAGTATAAAAATATTTTGTTTATATGGCCTTGATGTAATGTAATGAGGAACACATTTTTTATTACCATTTGTGAAGTTGTTAAAATTATAGTCTTTATGGGTGAATTGAGATACAAAATTGTAACCATTTTTACACTAGATAATACCTAATATATTCAGATTTGCTAAATATAATGTTCAACATTATTTTTTACAGTACTTCTCGTTTATTTTTCGGAGAGCATAAATGAAGTTGCCGCAAGGAACTGGAATCTGTTTTCAAGGCAACAGTACTTCGATAGCAAGGGTCTATTTATATCGGTGGTGTTTTGCATACCCATCCTATTAAACTGTATGATAATGGTGGTAAGTATTTACGAAAACTATTTCTTTTATTTATTTCGTTTCATTTTAAAATTAATTCAAAAAGTAAAAAATGTAAAATGAAATGTGAATGGTTACAATAACAGTCCATCTTTTAAATATAACTAGATATAACTGAGGTAACCTTGAAGAGTTCTGTAAGCCTAAATTATTTTGATAATTCCACAAGAATTAAGAGTGTCAACACTTATCGTGGATGATTAAGTCAGTAGTAAATATAGCGAAAAATTGTGATTGTAATTATCACATCTTAAGCACAGGCTTTTCTTTTTTTTTATAAATATGTTTTTTGTTTATAAATATGTTGTGTATCGGTATAAAAAAATGGTGATCTAAATTGTAAAATTATCGATTCCTAGTACACAAATAATTAAAGAAACTTTAATAAATTACGTATTCGGAACAATGTTATAAAATGATACAATATCACAGTGGAACAATGGTACGATGATTATACGTTATCATATTATGCATTCTTTGATTATACAGTGCCAGACGTCCTAATTATATCAGTTTATAACGTTGCGTTAATACAGTGTTAGTGATGTGTTGGTTTCAATGTAGATATAGAAAAAAAGTCTTTAACGATATTTTTAATGACATTCGTAAACAAAATAAATAAAATATAATCTTATCACGTACCTAGTATTTATAAAACAGGCTCAATTGCAAAAGTTATCTTGGTATTATAAATAATTTCCATGTCTTATATTATTATTTTTTATCTGTTTCTGTTTCACATTTCTCACCTGTTATTTGATATTTCAAACTGCTATTTATTAACTTGTCGATAGTATACATTTCCAGTTCAATTCAAATTAACGATAACGTATGCTGCATATTGGACGGTTTCAATTTTTAGAGCATATATATTATAATTTTATAAATTTAAGATGACAAAAATGTGTCACGTGCATTTTATTGCCTAAATTTATCTTACCTAAATCAGTTAGAGCTGTAAAATTTTATTGTGTATTACTCTTTATCATTTATTTATACTTTCAATATTAGGTCGTTGAGGACCGTCGTGGCGCAGAGGCGTAAGCATCTGCCTCTAAACGCGACGGTTTGTGGGTTCGATTTCCACTCGGGGAAAAGGGATTTTTCTATTTCCATTTTCTTCGCTCTGGATAGCTAACTAGGCAAAGTGCGGCGTTGAGTTCCGCCACCCAATTTCACATTGCTACACACAAATTTGAAAAAGAAATAGTTTTTTGTATTATGGATTTTTTTCTTTGTATAAAAATGAAACAAGAATCTAATGATCTTATTAGGTAATAATCCCTACGATGTACGAATGTATGTTTTAACTATAATTATTACTAATTCATTAATGAGATATTATAATTTAATTATTAGATAGTTAAAAATAAGACAAAGCGCGGTGTTGAGTTCCGCCACTCGACACGCAATGCCTAAAAAAAAGTGGAAAGCGGGGACAAAGAAAGCTTAGTCCCAAGCAACGGAAAGTCTTTAACACTAGGTGCCTATAATTCCTGCAGTTTAAAAATATTGGACCAATTTTTAAGCAACATTATTCACGTATGCTGCTTAAACTAGAAAAGATAGAACTATAAAATGTTTTAATTAATTTTAGATCTTATAAATATCTATAAAAAAGTCCGCAATTATACCTATCTTTGTCGAGTGAGTCACAACAACCATTTTTTTTATTTAAAAATCTTGATTTTTTTTTAACTCCTTTTAAACGCGTTTATTTTACTAACGCTAATAATCCTTATTAAAATGAATTATTTCATCACTAATTATAGTTTATTTACATGATATTTGGTCTTTGAATGATTAAAATTGGACACTTTGTTTTGAAGTTATGGTGAAAATAAAATATTACGATTTCTACTGAACCACCACCACCAATTCACAGAAAGACAATCTGAGCAGCCTGCGGATGATGATTGTCGTCGTTGATATTAGTGTGATGTCTTTGAATTGACCTAGGAATTATTTTGCTGATCGTGTTTATCTTGGGTAGGCTTTTTGAAGCGGTAACCGACACATACGCGGGCGCAGACGCTGGCGTCCGCTAGTCATATGTTATTAAAAAATATTATGGGTTATTAACGAAGCCATTTAATACAATAGGTACGTTTATTTTTATCCAAGTAAGTGTTTACGTTGTGCATTTAATTTAAATGACAACTAACCGCTACAGTATCAATAAATAATAAAATTAATATTATAGAAAATATCTCAAACAGTTCAAGAATTTGAATTCTACGACGGTGTGTTTATTATTATTATTATATTAAATGCACTACTCGACGGATTATAGAATTGTATCTAGAAATGAGAAGAGATGAAAAAAGAGGAAAAGTTCTTTTAATTTTAAGTTTTTTTTAATTTTCATATTTCCAGGGATCGTGGTTATACCAATCGACACAATTAATGACAAATATCAAGAAGGCTCAACTCCGGCAACGTTACAAAGAGCTAAAGCACAAAGAGCAACAATTACACGAGAAAACTGAATAAATGATGCAAACATCTTTAATATGATAAAAAGGTAATATTTTTACTAAAGTAACACTATGTTCTTTAAACTACACTGTAACTACTTAATATGTTTTATATATGTATAGAATTAAAAGGGTGACCATGTGATGTTAATATCACACTAATTGTTTATTTTTGCATTGAAAATGTTTTATTTAATATTAATATAGCTTTTTTTGTAAAAATTAAACTTGTATAATATTGAGTACGATTATTTTAAGCCTTTTTAGTTTTTGTTTCTTATAAGCTGGCTTAAGTAACCTTAAAAACTCTTGATCTTGCCTTCTCTATAATGACTATTATTTGTGTCTCATTATACATGCGGCTCATAAAGTACGCCATATTGTCAATTATAGCTAACGGCCATAATAATATGTGCAATATTTATATATTATGTTGTAGACACTAAGTATAATTTGTAGGTATGTATTATTAAAACATTAATTTTAAATGTAAAATGGTAAATTGTTATTCAGTAATGGCTAATTAAAAGTTTACAATAAACCCAAAACTAAATAGATACTTTGATTTGATATTAGAATAGAAACAAGTCTGTAATGTTAATTAATTGTAATTTGTTAAAGAATAAGTAAATTGCAAATGTTTCTTCAAGCATTTCACGTTTTTTATTGGAATTAAATTATCTAGAATTTTCTGCTTAGTAAGTCATAATTGCTGTCATTTTAATTTTTTTTTGTTCCACCTTAATCAATTTAGTCGCGAATGTGTTAGTTAAGTTAGACGTGTTACAGTTCAAAATAAAGTTTGTTCAAAATTTGAAAAGTTTACAATAGTCTGGTCTCAGAGACAAGGTATACACACAAGTGTATAGCCATAGTCAAACAAAATCCTACGACGCCACAAAACTATTCGAGATACAATGAATATGCAATAGTAAGTGGTATAAACTATTGTTCTGTTTGATTTTACAATATAATAAAATATTAAAATTTTACAATATAATAAATTACTGGGTAATGAAGTTCTCCACATCATTATTCTCAAAATCTAATTTTTTTTTTGCTTTAATACCAGTTTGTTTTATATATAAATTTAAAGAGCCTGGCTTACGCGATTTGAATTATTTTGTTGTTTTGTTGAATAATTCAATGTTAACAAAGGGTAATTATTTTTTTATGTAGCTACCTAATTAACAATAAGTATAACAGACACCCAAACGGAAATATTTTAACGTGTTTTGTTACTATGTGAAAAGTTTTTACTGTACTTTTGGGTGTACTTACGCTTATGACTATATTATGTACGAATTTAGTTAAAATGACTAAAATCATAATTTCGGCATTTTTCTTGTATAAACATAGCTTTTGTACATGCTTGCAGAACAACATGTGCTTTTTCAAATTTCACTTTAAATTTCAGTAATTCGTTAATATCGATATATCAGTTTTTTAACATCGATTTTTCTTTATTTCTGATGATTTTAAAGTGTTAATCCACACTGAGGATAGAAAAAATACTTAAAAAAACGATTTTTCTTCCTTTTTCGTTGTTTTTCTTTACTTACTTTCTTTCACTCTGAATAGTGTCTTCAGTAGAGATGATATTAGAAAAATTCTGTAATAAAAAAATGCAGAGTGATTTCGTTTTTAAAAATATAAAATTAAAATACAATTTTAATTATTTTTTATTTGTTCGGGCTCTTTTAATGCGTTACGGTCGTTGATCGCAAATGTAAATTGTAAAACAAAAAGAACTAAACAGTTTTAATTAATTGTTATTCAATTATTGACGCCTTTAAGTATATATTACGTTATACATTTATTACGTTATACATTACAAATTAAACTTTTTGAATTTTCTTATTTAGTTAAATAGACCTTTCCGTTTTTTTGTTCCGGTAACAAAATTATCTCGACTATATTTAAAATTATATACTAAAACGATAGATAAATACTTAAAGGAGACCATAGTGTGCTTAAACACTGATGTTTTGTCGTGTAGTTAACACTACTGTAGATGTGACGATATTCTGAAAACGTTCTTATTTTCTTTACTATAATATTGTATATTTTTGAAACAATTAACTACACGTCTTATGTTTTCTATATTTTAATTTTAAAGATGTGAACGCAGAGGAATTCTTAAGTTTTCTATCCTCATTGTGGATCATCATTTATGTCATTCATTACTTCGCGTAGCGCTTTCCACTTTATTTTTTACTAAAATAATTATATTAAAAATTACCTTGTTAGTTCACTGACCTGAAACATAACCTAATACTGTAAAAATAACATATATTTTTAGTACATCACGGTGATCTTCGACAAATTGTGTTATGATTAATAAAGATTCAGTTACCCTTTCGAGCAATTGTTAGAATAATGTTGTGAATTTTTTTTAATGAGAAAGTCTCGTCTACAACTTGCCTAAGATCTTTGCCGTTAGGTTTATACGTTTTCGGATAATGTAATAATGATAATTATTATATTTCTCTAATTACAATATTAAAAATTGAACGTTTATTACCTATTATTTAGGTATTTATGGTTAGATAACCATAGACAATATGTATACTAATATGGCGGAAATAGCCTCGCTTGTCAGAGAAAATGACTAAAATCTAGTTTGTCGATTTCTTTGTATAAAAATGAAATGTAATTTTAACACTCATATGCTAATTACTTTGTTTCATTTTTTAAATATATGTCGTTTTAGTTTTTATATGTTTGATATTTGAAAATTATTGTTTATAATATCTTCTGTAATTAGTTTTACAACTACAAATCATTTAAAATATTTAGTTAACAATATTTTATTATTTTGTTATATGTAATGTAAGTAATATTTTATTATTTAATTTTAACAATGTACTGCATTTCTTCAGAGCCTTGGTACTTACATTTTATATTTTTGTATCATTCAATGAATTCTGTATATTAAATATGTAAGTAATCATTAGTTATAATTGTTTGTTTACTATGTAATTTATATAATATATAATGTACGGGGACAGCTACACACGACAGTCTCATATTTATATAGGTAATTATTAATTATAATAATTTAGTGACGAAATAATCTAGTATACATTATCAAAATAGGCTTGATGTGGGTAAAACAGACATTTAAAAAAAATTAATGTTAACAGTGACATCAATTTTGAAGTTGTAAATAAAAAAGGTTAATGCAATATTGACCAGTATCTGACTACAAACGCTATGGTTATAGATTCAATCTCTACTTTTACCTTCGCTCTGAAAAAATTATGGTTTATATGAAAAGAGAACTGACTAATATAGTGACTATATGGACTTATCGTTGCCTGGCCGGTGAAGCTGTGAAAATAAACACTGAACAAAAATTTTTTGACGTGACAACGTCTTAAATTAGGTTGCGGCTCGGAGTCACATATGAAAAAGGTAACGTAACGATGTGTCAACTGTCACCGAACTATGATCGGTCCGCCGCGCGTATCACTTGACACATGTACAATGTTTTAGTAAACAACATATATTTTCTATAGTTAAAATTTGTGCAATTTATATTATAATTATTATTCATATCAATAAATATTCTACCGAGAAAAAGACGTTGTCACGTAAAATTTTCGCCCGTAAAACCCACTTTACAGGCAACCATTTTTTTTTATAAGAATTTATTTAAAATAATCATCGAAACTAGAGCAGCTTGTGTGTATGGAATTATTTGTATGGAATATCAAAACTATTGACTTAGTTGTACGAGATGCACTGATATATTGACAGAAAACACCTACATATACATACTTATAAAAACGTTTATTAAGTGTGTAACTTTCCAAGTACATTTATGTATTTTAGTCGAAATTGGTGATATTTTATTAAAATAATAAAATGTAAGATTATTTCAATCTGTTTAGTAAGCTAGTGCTTTATAATTAAGTTTTATATATTAAGTGCGCAATGAAATAATATTATTTTTATAAAATATATTTTGTTTATATGCACAAGTAGGATTCTTTTAAAACATAAATATGTAGTGCCATAATTAATTATTTTATTTTATACAAACAACGATTAAAAACAAAAATCATCACTAATATATTGTAAACCTGTGGTTGATGCGTTATGAATTCAAGCAAAGGCGGGAATGGTAACTATTTAATAAAATAAATTTACAAATATAATTTATTTATTTTCCTCGTACAAATAATGCCCGCTTTTCTGTAATTATTAATCCACAAATATTTTTACCTGAGTGTATACAGTTAAAGCAAAGTCAGCGTATATCGGCCATTGTATTTTACATGGATATTGAAGAATAGACAACTAAAGAGTTCTACAAAAACTCACTATTTTGTATTTTTCGGATTTTTATAATAAATTATTCCATAGATACATTTAGTGCCTAAATTTGCATTAAATTTGCGTATGATTTTTAACGTTTTTTAATTTTTAACGTTTAAGTTTTTTTTTTGATAAACTATATTAATAATATCATAATTTACGCTTTAGCTTATTATTTAGAATGCTAGAGTTGATCACTATTAAAATTAGATATACATTAGATGTTACTATTTTCATTGTGAAGTGACCTTTTATTAATATTTAAAAGTTTGAATAAATATGAGTCATAAACTGGTGCAGGTGTGAGAATAGAGGTCACTTTGACATTGATTATATCGTACTATACATATATCTCGTCTGCTTTTGAAGACGGTATGAAACGTCCATTCTTAAAAATTATTTGAATGAGACTGATTGTGAATATTCTGGCACATTGTGAAATAATAATAATATCTCAATTGGTCTAATATTGTATAAATACAAATAAATAATTTTATAAAACCATCTTTATAAGTGTCTCTACGAATAAGCGCTAATACGCTAATTTCTCCATACTCTTACATTCTATTTTACTTTTTCCATTCTTACCTTTTGAATTATCTACAGTGGTAAGTATTTGTATAATGTGGCCAATTGAGATTTATCCTTAGTCCATAACTTAAATGGTCTATGTAAATCAAAATGTGAAATCATTTTATTTATTTCCAATTGTCATAATGTTATGACCTACAAATATAGTAGCTTAATTTTATTTGTGATTTACGTGTGTCAAATATTATTTCCAATTTAACTTTCTTATTTTAACTACATATAGTTATTGTATTATATTACTTTTTGTCGTTTATCATCACACTTGTTGTATACCTATATATTGTGGAGGATCTGTGAGTTATTAGTGTAAAATTAAATGCCTGAGTGTAAAAAAATCAATTTTTTTTTATTTATTAAGTAAAATGAGTAATTAAAAACATTATACTTCTTATATTTGAATAAACTATGTTTCAAAGTATTATTTTGGTGTAAGATGAATTTAAAAACTTTGTTGTGAATTTGCTAACATATTAATGTTAATAGATTTTTTTACACTTACTGCGTGTTGCCTAATTGATTAAGAATATTTTAACGTATGAACGCTTAATAAAATAATGTTAGTTACTTAGTTTTTCTTATCCTTTTTAAACCTTAAGTAAAATTAAGATATCTTTTTTATCCAGAAATATGTTTACTTGTGTTTTTTTTAAAATTGATCAAAAATGTAGATATAAGTAAGGAGAGGATAAAAAATGCCAAAAGAACAGCACGTAATTATTGGATTTAGATTAAATTAGTATAAATAATTAATAAATAATTAAATTAGTATAAATTAAATACTTCAGGCAAAGAATAAAACTCAGTGAAAGGATATTATAACAAAAGCTTTTCATATTTATTATTAAATTTAATTATTCTGTGAAATAAATATTATTTAATCCACATACTAGATAAAGAAAATTTTGCACGTTTATTATATAAAAACATGAATGCTCAATGAGAATTACTTTTAATCTTTTCCTTAACTTCTTTTATCATGATGGATACTAAATTGTCCAAATCGACTTCCGGCTTCCAATTCCAGTCTCGTCGTGCATCACTGTCATCAAATACTTGTGGCCATGAATCAGCTGTAATGAAATTAAAAACAAATACAATATCTGTAAAAAAACAAATTTGACAATGATAAGTTTATAAACATAATTTTTTTATTATAAATAGTACAGGGCACATTTCGTGTGTATATATATATATATATATATATATATATATATATATATATATATATATATATATATATATGTATATATATATATATATATATATATATATATATATATATATATATATATATATATATATATATATATATATATATATATATATACATACACATATACATATGTTTCTCATAATATGTACTCGTCTGCTCTCCCCCTCATGGAATGGTTGGATTTATGATATAAAGTACATATTATATAACAAAACCTTACCTATATCCTGTCTACTATCTGGCTTATAGGTTATTGTGAAATCCGATATGTGTTTAAACATTTGATCGGCGAGCTCTTCCGGTGTAAAGCTCATTGAAGTGACATTATAAACTCTCCTTCTCAACATTTCATTTGGAGCCTCCAAGAAATTTGAGAGAGCTCTTAGAGCATCTCGCACGTGCATCATCGGTAGCCTGGTGTCTGGTTTAAGGTAGCATTCATAGTAGCCTTTGCGAAGTACATCGTGGAAAATTGCGATGGCGTAATCTGGTGGTAAGCATTTATTTAGCTTTCATTAAAAAATCTAGTTATCATGTTGCAGTTAGTAAATGCATGACAGTATATATAAATTCGATTATAGTTAATGATTTGTAGTGAAAAATATAGTTCTTTACTTTTTTCGCCAAAACTGAGCGACCTTTATTAATAGGAGAAACTTTACGTAGAACTTTATGAAACGTAAAAATATTGTACTTTTAACACATTTGTCTAAAAATTTGTTTTAGAAATTTGTAAAGTTCTATAAAAAATATCTTTCATTACATTTAAATATATCAAGGACCCATAAAAACAAAATGATTAATTTAGGCAGTAGGTGAGCCTCACATATTAAAATTTTAAGGCATTCATTCATCCATTATCGCAAAGGTTGGTGTAATGACAGTTTGTTACTAGTAAATACGTCACTCACCTGTAGTGCCGCCCCCAGGGGGATCACTTGAAATAACACCTGGGAACCTTAAGCAACGGAAGTCCAACCCGAACTTGTGAAAATAATATTCCCCTAACAATTCTGCATGCACTTTTGAGACACCATAAATAGTCCTAGGTCTTTGCACTGTAATATTTGGAGTTGGATTTCTCGGTGAATCTGGCCCGAACGCCCCTATTGTGCTTGGCACGAAAACTCGCAGCCTATACTGTTTCGCGAGTTCTATCACGTTGTGCATACCTTCTATGTTTACTCTAACAGCTAAAGATACATTTTGTTCACCAATAGCACTGAGTAAAGCCGAAAAATGTATCAGCCAGTCAACTCTGTGATCAACAACGATTTTTTGCAGACCTTTAAAATCTAAAATGTCAACGAATATGTATGGACCGTCATTAAAAACTTCTGTCGTGGGCTTGATAATGTCAGACAATATGACATTGTCTCTTCCATATTTTCCTCGTAAATATTTTGCGCATTCCACTCCAAGTTGACCTAGGCCACCTGAAAGTTAAAAAGGTTGAATAACTTATAATGTCTTGTAGGTAATTTAGTCTATTAAGTCTAAAGCTACTAAATGGCAGAGGTATGTTGAACTATGAGTTCAAATTTAAAATTATAATGCATACATTAGCCAGCATTAAATATATCACACTATACGGTAAATTCAATACGTAAGTAGTTGTTGTTTTCTAAACATACAAAATTCTATATGTTCAAAACAAATAGCTGGAAATTCCATATAGGAACTATATGTGTCAGTACTACTAATAGAAGCTAAATAACAAATGTAATTTATGTATAAATTATTTAATAAGTAAACTTAAAGTTTCATCAACGACGGATTTCCAATATAAGGTTATCCGGCAACAGAAGGTAAGAATATGCCTTCAAAACACTTCTCAGGAAATGTGTAATTAATATTTTTAAATAAATAATTAAGTGAAAACAATTTACGATTTAAACTAGTCGTGTAGGTAATAGAATAGGTACAAAGAGTTTATTCGGTATGTAAATATATAATAGGTATACGACGCAGGTAAATAAATTAGGTAAACAGCTTGTTTTGATTAGACAGTCACCAACAGTTATTGTTGTTTTAATATGACAACGTAAATAGTGAAATTATCATCAATAAACACTATTTTAAATTAGGTTTTCTATATACCGGTGGAATATTGAAATACTATAACTCAATATACATAGTTATATACGACTTTAATAAATTAATAATTTTAAGTTATAAACTACTTTAAGAAGTATTTAGAAATCAGTATTAATTTTGCAAGTCAGTGACCTGACCCTGACCTATTAATCAAATGGAATGAAACCAGGTAGATTCTTGATTACTGCTTAAATCGCGCAAATCAATATATATTATATGATTTTATTGTTTAGAAGATTTAGAGAGTTAAAATTATTGTTTAATTATTATTATTGTAATGTAATTTTCATTGTGATGTAAATTTCGAATATTGAACAAAAAGTGTCAGTTGCTACACCATGTAAAAAAGTTATTTAAAATCAACAGTTCTTATTAAGAGTTATTAGATTTCTATACGGTAACAGAATGAACGGTGCCTTAGCTGCGTTGTTGAGACGGCAGAACGTCAGCGTCGCTGCACGTTTGGCTGTACACAACGTAGTTCTGGTTCCGACGCTGTTATATGGCAGTGAAACGTGGGTATTACAGAAGAAGAATGAAAGAAAGATGAATGCTGTGGAGATGCGATCTCTTCGAAGGATATGCGGAGTCAGCCTAGCTGACCGAATCCGCAACGAAGAGGTACACAGGATGGTAGGTACCAGCGAGGATGTCACAGTAAGAATGAAGAAGAACGTGCTCAGATGGTTTGGGCACGTCGAAAGAATGAGTGACGAAAGAATGGTAAAAAAGATATATGATGGAAAAGTGAGTGGTAAGAGAGGTAAGGGGAGACTTCGGTTGACTTTCGAAAACACAGTATCGAAGATACTGGAGGAAGGTCACGTAAAAAGCGTGAGGACTCCCCGGAGAGCATGCATGAAGAGGTTAATGACAGTGGACGAGGCGAAAGAGGTATGCAGGGACCGCAGCGTTTGGCGCTCCGTTCTCTCTGACTACCCCGCTAGGGATAGAGCGTGAAGTTATGTATGTATGTATGTATGTATTTCTGTATTATCTGCTGCACTGCTGCTATTATTTTATTGTGAAAAATGGACTCTAAATAGTGAAGCTCTCACCATGTGCCGATCTGATATATTAAATTAATTTATTTAATTACATCACGTGATCCAAATTCATTTAGTTTTGTATACGTCCTTTACGTATCTATATCAATTTTTCAATAATTTTTGTTCAATCATTTTTGCTATGTGAGGTTACTGATCTACGTGAGGTGTGTGGTGTCTTTAAAATAAATTATAGCCTAAATCCTATCCAGACCTAACAACTATAGTCACAACAGAAAAAGTTTCATTCAATCTATTCAGTGGATCCAAATATATGCGTGTACAAACAAATGGAGTAACACAAATTTTAGAACTCTTAGATTCTTTTAGTGGTTCTATATGTCCCTACATCGTTTCGGTAAATTTGTTATTTTCTTACTATAGTACTAGTAGACTCCGTAACTTCGTTAGCGTGGACTTTATGATCCTTGTCACCCTACGGACTGGTGTCCTTTTACATTGAGACAAACAAGAAATCACTCATCACTCTCAATAATTAAGACTAAGGAAAATATTTTTAACTTGGCTTGTATTTCTTTGGTTTTATAAAATGTTGATATTATATTAAATATTATCTTTTCCTTATTTTATCTTGTTTCGCTTTGTGTTGTAATGATTGTAGGTCTTGAATTTTCATATTCCAATGAAAAATGCTCAACATGCTCATCTATTTTAAATGTTCTATTAAATTCTACGTGTGTTTCAAATCCTTGCTTTTTACACACTTTCGGAATATATAATAATATATAAGAAATAATGAAATGCTACTAATATATATATATAATATTAGTAGCATTTCATTATTTCTTATAGTTTGAAAAGTCTAGGATGGTTCTGCAGTGTGTGAGGTGTTCCGATTTCCAAAACAAATTATACCTTACATGTTGCCCTGATTAATTATTTATTATGTGAAATACATAATAGTTTATTCCTTTGTTAAAAGCTTATATGTATACATATGTGTAAATTGAATTTAAATTTGCTCTACAGTTTGTGTGTACGATCTGTTTTATAGAGCTACTATTTAAAATTCCATAGAGCTGAAAAAATGTAATTATGAAACTACATTTTTAATCCAAATTAAAGTAAACGTCGTGTTTAAATATCTATGGTAGAGTTTTAATTAATTATTTTATATTATCTATCTATTATGTTTATTATTAAAATATATGTTTTTTACTAAAAGCTTATATATTTAAAAGTATATTTTTTACAAGTGCATAATTTGCTTTTAAATTTTAGAGGAGAGCTCAACTTTGGAAATAATACTCCAGTTTAGTGGTTGAAGGAAGGAATGATTTATTTTCAAAATGTGCCAGTATATACAAAAATCTAAGTAAAATTGTCCAATAGGAAAACGGTTTATAAAACAATAAAAATAATTGGATAAAAATATTGCTTCGGATGCTGACGTCACGAGCCAAGCTGCGCGCGCATCCATCTCGCGTCGAGCTGCGCGCGCATCTTGCCGAGTCGCCTACGCTGACGCGATACTATAAATATTGCCCCACGCGTGGCGTCGAATATTTTGCTCAAGCGCCGCGCGGAGAGAGGATGTCTGCACCGAAGTTCGCCGTGTCAACTGGTCATGTGATGTAAAGAATAAATATGAGAAGATGCTCGCAGATGAAAATAAAAACAGTTCTTTTCAGAACTATACGCTTCGTGTTTTAATTGACTATGACCGTAACAAAACAGTCCTTTTCGGGACTAATCTCGTTTCGATGACGTCACTAGTGGCGGCATACAGTTTTATCGGACAGACGTTGCTTCAGTGGCATGCACATCTTGTTTCAAGGAACGTCTCACAAAGTGCTGCTACAAAATTGCTAATTACTGCGAAAATTGCATTGTTTGAAAATCTTAATTGCGTTAAATGGTACATCACCGTTTTAATAAGAAACACTAAGAGCCTTTAATTATTCAAATTTACATATAATCTCTACTATTCCTGGAATTTAGTTAAGAACTGAAATAAGTTAATAATATTTTTCTCAACGAAATACCTACAGTCAAAATATTGGTACGGAACCATCGGTGCGCGAGTAATGCTCATACTTAACTCATATTATTAACAAATACATATCTTAAAATATCTTGGAACACTTGACCAACTATTACTTTTAGGAGAGAGAGGAATGCATCTTCCATAAGGTTAGAAAATAAAAAAGATTGTGTAGCAACATAGAGATTAATATTTATCTAGGAATTCTTACGGAATTGAGAAAATTTATTTCCCCGCTTTTCGTTTGCATAAAATGTTGCAATACAAAACGACAATTTTTACTTACATATATGTTTTATTATTATTATTTATCATTAAAAAAGTACATGGAGAGTAAAACAGGGATGTAGCTAGAGTCGAATTTGAAGTAGGGCAGCATTGGTTACAGGTAGGGCGGAAGTAATAAAATATTATAGGTAATTGATCTGCCCTCCAAGCACGGGCCCCTAAATTAAGGTAGGGCCTTGCCCCACAATGCCCTACCTTAGCTACGGTCCTGGAGTAAAAAAATAAAAAGAACATATTGTAGTTAACACACTATTGTCAAGAATTAAACATCTAAAACATCTGAGGAAGGAAAAATAATGAAAGGGCAAGTTGTTAACTATAGTGGAAGTATACACTCAGGGTAATTTTTATTTAAATTTTGTCCATTTTAAGACAAAATATTATTGAAATTATATGTTTACTGACAGTAGCCTAGTACACTCTTGAAACTGTAGTATGTTAAAAAACCTATGGTTCTGTACCAATTTTTGATATTAGGTATTTCACTGAGTATATATATATATATATATATATATATATATATATATATATATATATATATATATATATATATATATATATATATATATATATATATATAATATATATATATATATATATATATATATATATATATATATATATATATATATATATATATATATATATATATATATATATATATATATTATTGGGTCTTACTTATATATATAATCTAATCACCTAATTATTTCCGTTTCGATTTCATTCCGTGTAAAATTTTACAAGGGAATGGAATAATGGAATAACTAATATAAATCGACAAACTTAATAATGTGGTTATGCACTCATTTTGTGTCAAATTTGAAATACAGCATATATTTGGTAAAGTTTATAAATTTCTGATTTTTCAACTTGTTTGTACAAGTTCAGATGTAGTATTCTATAGTATCGTCACGTATCATAACATAATTTGGTAGCACTGATGGTATTCTTATAAAATTAGTGGTAGCCTCATTTTATAATGATTAAGTAGGTTAATTTGTAAGTTGTAAGTATAGTTTCTGTCTTTCTCCCATCTTACCAAATTGCTTTGACTTAAAGAGATTCATTTGGAGTACTTTAAGATTATAAATTTGATATCGTTGAAGACCTATTTTTTTTCTAAATATTTTTCCAAAATATATATTATTACGTCTTAGTTTAAATTTTTCAAACTTCATTACTTAGGTAAACGAAAAATATTCTGTTTTGATTTTAAATACGCGACGAATCCTATCGTGCCTTTTGATGAAGTTACTTAAAAGTTAATCGCTCCGCGTTTAGTTGTAACAGCAAGGAAGATTTCCTAACTTCAAGCAGTTTTAAGAGAAACAGGCATGACTTTATTAGAAATTAACATCACTTTAAGGGCTGCGTTTTATTGGTTTTGGTGACGAACCCTAAAAACATTTAAGAACTATAACTATACGATAGGATAGGATAGGTAGGCGACGAGCGGATGAATAAGTATTAAGTTAATTAGTACAACATATTTTTTTTCTATTAAGAAGCGAATATTGTTATTTATATGCGTTTTTATGACATGTTTAATAACCACAATATCTAAAGGTCGATATCGTATGATTAAATGAAGGGAATATTGAGGATCGATTACAGCATTCTTAGTTTATGTCACGATAAACTTGTTCAATACGAAACATAAAATAATAAATGAGTACTTTACTATACTATAAAGCAAAACTTTAAGGAGCTGCTATCGATTTTAAAGTAATATTTGATGTTTCTGCAATGTAATAAATATTCAAATTGATTTTTTTTAATATTTTACAATTTGATATTTTATTTTTATTTTTTAAATATTTTTTTCGTGACAAGAAATGGAAGTGTTTCATTTTGTATAGCTGATACTCGAATAATATCGATTTAATCGATTTATACATTATTATATTAGATAGATTTTTATATTTTTCTAATAAGTCAAGGCTTAATGCATGTACTAGCACGACACGCTTAAAATCTTTAAACAATGTGACTTATTTTAGTCACGTTGAGTTAACTTTATATATTATTATATTTGTTTATTTATAGATATTATTTTATTTTTTACATTTATAAAAATATTAATTAATGGAAGAAAACAAAATTCCTTACGAAATATAAAAAATATTATATATCCCATGGACGCAATAAAGAATTTATCTATTTGTCTATTTTTTTGCAGCTTCACGCTTTATCCCGCACATGGCAGGGTAGGCAGAGGGAACCGCAGGAACCGTGGGAACCTAGTGTTAAGACACTACGTTGCTTAGTCCCTGCTTTCACCGTCCCCGCTCTCCTATTTGTCTATCTATCTATTTATATCATTATACACAGCATCCATATCATTATAAATTCTTTCAATCATTATAAATTGAATTTAATAAAAAAAAATATTGTGTAACCAATAAATTCTAACGAAGGACATAAAAAGGACAATTTCAACTAACATTGCGAAGGCAATCAAGTTTAACGTTATTGTAATTTAAACAAGATAATATATCAATAACTCAACTTACCGGTTATCAATATTTTTGGAGGTTTATTTGGACCTAAGCTATATTTTCGTGTATTAGTTGCAAGCGCACAGCATATCCTCTTAAAAAGCGTCATTGTGATATATGAACAATTATTTTATCTAAGATACGTGGTAGCTCTCCCTTAGACAACTTATTAGTTACTGAAGGCTGTCACGAGTGTTAGATGTTTTGTGGATCAAGAAAACTAGTTTCGCTAGAAATATTAGAGGAGTTCGGATTGTGGCAAAACAAACCTTAGTTCTGAGAGTTACACTACAAATTGTGTGCGAATTTTAATTGGCATTAGATGTAGGTGTGTTCGTGGTGCACATATACCTTGTGATGTAAATGTTAAAAAACACAGCTTTTATAATGGGGTGTGTCTCTCACACGTTGGTTGAGGGTTTGATTCTCACTTGATGTCGATTAATTATTCTCATTTACCTGAACTAGTGAGGCAAAATATGACCTTGAACTCCTCTAATATAATTAAGGTGTTTATATTACATATATAAATTTGATAGGTACAAGAAACAGATTAAAACAAATTATATATATAGTGTTGTTTTGTGTGTAGATACTTTTTAGATACTCTATCTATCTACATTATAAACTCTATATGAAAATTTATAACATATACTTATACACGCCTAAATAAATTAGACAGACATAAAGAAACATATTCATGCTCATCACCACAACAATACTGTAAAGCAATCGAAATCTCTATGATGATCTAACGATACTTCTACGCAATACTACTAACATATACCACAATTATCTTCTTGTCAACAAATGACGATTACGGAACTACTATTACTTTCATATTGCAAAATTGATATAGTATAGTCATAGTGAATAATACAGCATTATATATTGTAAGCAGTCCATCGTGGCGGGATAAAATTTGATTCTTAACACGATATCTGTAGGTTCGATTCTCTTTCAAATTCGGAATACTAGTAAATATTTGAATGGACACCAGACATTGAGTTTTGCCGAAGTTTATTTTCATACACCTAGTCATATTTGGTAGTTTTGTGTGACATTGAAATTTGGTTTATGTTCTTAATGTTAAAATTTATATTGTCTAGGTATATTTAATAATTAAATTAATTTATTTAGAAAGAGGTCGTAGTTTGAAGCTCTCCCCAAAGTTGATAATGTATATAAATACGAACGAAAATTGAATAATAAAAAGCTTAATTTTGAATTATTTAAGTCAAATAGCGACACTATTTCTGCTGTGTCATGCCGCTGACATTTTTTGCTAAACCGGATATTGGGTTTGCAAATATCTGTCTAATAGTTACTCGTTATAACATATGTAATTAAAATTAAATTTCTCAAGTAACTACACTATATAAATTTTCTATATATCTATCTCTTTTTTATCTTCACCACAGATTTTTGGCATCTGTGTCTTTGAAGTTCTAGTTTTTTTTACCTTTGTTTGATTTTAGTTAAAGGTTTACTCACAGCTAGCACTAGCATATTTTTTAAGTATTAGGTATGTTTGTGTATGTATAATGAAACAATCTTATTTGGTTCTCTTACGGTCGGCCGACGGTGGTCGTCGACAAAGTCTTGTTAGAGACTTCTATAAGAAACTTCTGCGGCTTCTATAAGAAATAACACTTTTAATAGTTTGTTCTACTAAATCAATTATTGAACTTTTATCTGCCTGATGAATTAACATAGTTATTTACTACTTTCATTGATCAGGAAAAGTTCAATAACTGATTCAAAGTCAAAGTCAAAGTCAAAACAATTTTATTCAAAATAAGAAGTACAAGCTTCATTTTTTGAACGTCAAATAATTAATTTAATTTACCACCGGTTCGCTAAAGTTAATGCCTCAGACCTGAGAAGAACCGGCGTAAGAAACTCAGCGGGACTTGATCTGCTTTATTTTTTTTTTTTTTAATTTTCCAGATGTTTACAATTTCACAATTCCTATTATTGACAACGATACTCTTGAACTAGACTGGAGCGAGCATTTCATTCCCAAGGTGTGTTATCATTTACGAAATCATTAATATGGTAATAACCTTTAACACACAAACGTCGTTTCACAACTTTTTTAAATTGTGATATAGAACAATCTCGGACGTTTTCTGGGATCCTATTGTAAAAGCATACAGACTGTCCCATAAAAGAATTGCTGATGCGATTTAGTCTAGTTACAGGCGCGGTAAGTTTATGCCTGTTTCTTGTATTAATATTGTGTACATCACCAATTTTAGTAAAATCGTTAATATTTTTTTTACATACATTAAATTATCAAAGATATACTGTGATGCAACGGTCATTATATTTATTTCCTTAAATTTTTGTCTTAAGGAATCTTTTGGATTTAGGTTATAGATTGCGCGAATAGCCCGCTTCTGCAGAACAAAGATGGAATTAATAGAGGCTGCATTACCCCAAAGCAAAATGCCATATGACATAATGCTATGAAAGTAACTAAAGTAAACAAGGCGAGCCGTATCCACATCAGTTAACAATCTAATTTTTTTGACAGCAAACGCTGCTGAGCTGAGCCTATTCGCCAATCCATCAATATGAGGTCCCCACTGTAATTTAGAGTCAATGGTGATACCTAGAAATACCGTAGAATCGACGGGTTCCACAGTTTCACCACTCAAAAGTACATCGGCTTTAACAGTTTTTGTGTTTGGCGTTCTGAATAATACACATTTAGTTTTTTTACTATTCAGTAGTAAGTTATTAACACTAAACCAATGTACTATTTTTGAGAGAGCATTGTTTACGTCGTCATAGACGTTTAGTTGTCTTTTCATTTTAAAAATCAATGAAGTATCATCAGCAAACAATACTATCTCATGGTCCCTTCCAACTAAATGAGACAGATCATTTATATAGATTAGAAATAGGAAAGGACCAAGAATAGACCCTTGTGGGACCCCCATACTGATTAATGAGCCAGGAGATCTCTTGCCATTCACCTCAACCCTCTGAACTCTGTCAGCTAAATAAGAGGTCAGAAGATCGAGTGCACGTCCTCTTATGCCGTAATGGTGTAGTTTCATGACCAATGTGGAGTGCTGGATGCAATCAAATGCTTTGGACAAGTCACAGAACATACCAAGAGCGTCCTGTGACTCCTCCCAAGCCTCGTAGATACTTTTTATTAGTCCTATTCCAGCATCCGTAGTAAAACGACCCTTAGTAAAGCCATACTGTTTTTCATGCATAAGATTGTGCACATTAAAATGAACTAATATTTGATTTAATATTATTTTTTCAAAAATTTTACTAAATGAGGGTAGTACAGATACTGGTCTAAAGTTGTTGGGATCTGCTGTACTACCAGATTTAAATATAGGTATGACTTTACTAAATTTCATTAAATCAGGAAACACACCATGTTCTATACAATTATTAAATATAGTAGCGAGGTAAGGAGCAACAGCGTCTATTATATGACTAATTAGTTTTACAGAAATGCCCCATAAGTCGGTTGTTTTCTTCATATTTAGGGATTTAAATGTTTTAACAATATCTTTAGAAGTAACTAATTCAAATTTAAATTCTACATGACATTCTGGTACGCTCTCCTTGAGCAGTGATTCAGCGACGGTTGTGGAAGATATAAGAGTTTTGGTTGTGGAGACTGGAATGTCAGCGAAGGATTTTTCAAAGGTGCATGCAACATCTAGATCAGATCTAGTTACATTATTACCAACTTTTAATTTAAACTCATAGATGTGATCCCTAGCTCTTCCAGCCTCACTATTTATTATGTTCCATGTCATTTTAATTTTATCATTGGAATTTTTAATTTTATTTTTAATATGTAGAGATTTTGCCATGGAACACACTTTTTTAAACAATTTGGAATAGGTCTTAACATGATTTATAAATGCTTTACTGTGGTTATATGTTTTTTCACTATAAAGTTCATACAACCTTTGTCTACTCTTATGAATTCCCACAGTCGCCCAATCCTTAAATGACAAGAAACCCCTGGAATCAATTGTTTTGGAAGTGAATATAGCATTAAATTCATTTTTAATAATTTTAAAAAAATTACTATAGAGTATGTTTGGTTTATTATTAAATTTTAGAAATTTAAGTTTTGCCGCTATATTACTTCCAAATTTTTCTATACGACCAGTTGTCATAGGTACACAATTAATTTTACGCTTATTACTAATTTTATTTTTGCCAAAGTAAAATGAAGCTATCTGTCCGCAGTGATCAGAACTTAACATATTAATTATTGATGTTTGTTTTGGTACAGCATTTGTAAAAATGTTATCAATGCAAGTTGCTGTACAGTCAGTAACTCTTGTTGGCTCTAAAAATAAATTAACTAGGTTATATGAATTTAGTAAAGACCTGAATCTAGTGGCAGTGGTGGAATTATCTAACAAATTTATATTAAAATCACCACATATAACTATGAATTTCTTAGATCCAGATAATTTTACAAGGACTTGTTCTAAAATTGTTTCAAAGTTTTCATACAACCCAGTGGGAGGTCTGTATACACTTACAACAATAAAATGCTCAAGCTCAGCACAGGCCATTTCAATAGTCTGCTCAACAGAGAGGCTCACAATATCTGTGCGTTCTTTATATTTGTAATCTTTTTTTAAAATTATTAAAGAGCCACCGCGAATTGCTTTTTCTCGGCTGAACATACTAGCTACTTGGTGATGACTGAAATTAAAAATAGCTTCAGACTGCCGAAGCCAGTGTTCAGTAATACAAAGGACATGAATCTTATTACACTTTAAAAATAACTCAATTTCTAAGGTTTTTTTTAACATGCCTTGTATGTTTTGATGCACCAAGTTTGTATCATTGTCATTACAAATTGTGTTTGTTTTTACATTTTTATTAACTTTAGCTTTATAACAGTGTAATATTTTGCCAGAGATGGCCTCTTTTGTCTTATTATTTAATTTAAATTATTTGGAACGGATTCCAACGTAGATTTAAAATCATCCTGTTCAAGAGGAACAGTGGTCTTTATAGCCATAATATTGGCTAAGTTAAATTGTAAAAAATATGATAGCATATTAGCTATCTGTCTTTTATAAAAATAAGATAGGTGCAGCCTATCACATGTCAAGTTATTATTTTTAAATACATTGTTAATGTCAATTAATTCTATGTTTTTACTATTATTTGAAGTTACATAATTACTATTTGTCAATATATGTAACATATTATTTAAATTATACCTAATATTATTTTCTTTTGGCAACTTCCTTATATAAGGAAATGTGAACATAATTACTTTTTTTATTGATTCATAATACACTCATACATTCAAATTAACATAAAGTAGTGTATAGGTACTATATATGTATTTTCACCTTACTAAGAAATTGTTAAACTCTTATTAAAAGAAATTTGTAAGAAATTCAAATAGTTACTGTAGATTATTTGTAGGTAATAGGTAAATTTTTATACATAGCGAATTTTATTAAAAACTTTTCAAATATTATTTTTTCTCACTATCACTTTCGCAATATGTTTGTTTCTTATTCTTATTACTATAACTGGTAACATAGCGTGAGGTAATTTAATTTTTTTTATCTTCACGCTTTATCTCGCATATGGCAGACAGGCAGAGCAAACTGCAGGAACCATAGGAACCTAGTGTTAAGATACTCGGTTACTTCGTCCCTGCTTTCCGCCGTTTTCGAGGCATTGCGTGTTGAGTGGCGGAATTCAACGGCGCACTTTGCCTCGTTGGAAAAGTGGAAATAGGAAAATCCATTTCAATCGAACCCACAAACCGTCAGGTTTGCAGTGCGTGCGGCAAATGTAAGTGCGTGAAGTAATTAATGTTACTACTTATAGCCTTCCCCAATAGATATATTTTTCTTCTTTTCTTTATTTATGGTGTTTCGAGAGGTATATTTTTTCAACTCGAACCAGAAACCTCAAGATTTAAATGCTAAAAATATTAATGTGTTAATTACACGCTCTGCACGTCGCGCCTGCCGCCTGCTGTCTATCACAAAACGTCCAACGTTCTGCCTCCGCGTTTTATAGCTATGACATCTTTTACAATCACCATTTTATGCTGTTTAAAGATATTTAGTTATATATGTGATGTACTGTAATAGTTTCATAACTTTACATATAAAATATGTATCTAATGATTCATTTTTTAGGATTCTGTAACCAAATAGCAAATATTTTGAAACTCGACTCGACACTTGGTAAGTATATGCATTCTGCGAACCACATTAAGTTTTTCCTACAAGAATAAAAAACAACATAACTAATTCTGGGTATTCTACGTACTTAGAACTGAAGTAAAAACATATTTTTTAATTAAACTTATACTTTTTATGTGTGTTTTCTATGGATAGGTCTGCAAAAATTATACTAAGGTTTCTAATATTATTTCTCAATTGTCAATTGTTGTCCCTACATACCACCCCAAGTCAAGAGAGTAAATCTGTAAGTTAGTATTTAGAATTTAGTTTGTAAGTAAAGTTTATTTTACTCTACATAGTGCTCTCTTTTTTACTTTGTATTAGTAGAATACAATAGTTCATTAAATAAGTGTTCTTATAATTATAACGTTAATTGATATGTCAATTTTATTGTCCAACGTTGCTACAATACCGGATTAATCTTGATTAAACGCATGCACAATTTTTATTTTGCAACTGGCCAGAGACTAAATAATATAATTGTCAGATATGACAAATAAGGAATTAATATTGAAAATAAAAAAACAAACTTAAAATTAAAATTATTTTTTTTTATATATTATAGATTCGAACATTTCATATTATGAAATATCATTCAATGGTATTTTATATCACATATTATTTATTTTAAGCATAAATTGACATCGAGGAACATTTAACCTAATTAGGTACATATAACTGTATTTTTGTATCAGATCGTACAATACCTATATAATAAGCTACTTAATAGAAGCTTAAGTAAGAGCTTTTATAGTAATTAAAACTTAATACTTCAATTTTAGATTTAAATTCGACGAGTAAAAAAAATGGTTGCCTGTAAAGTGGGTTTTACGGGCGAAAATTTTACGTGACGACGTCTTTTTCTCGGTAGAATATTTATTGATATGAATAATAATTATAATATAAATTGCACAAATTTTAACTATAGAAAATATATTTTGTTTACTAAAACATTGTACATGTGTCAAGTGATACGCGCGGCGGACCGATCATAGTTCGGTGACAGTTGACACATCGTTACGTTACTTTTTCATAAGTGACTCCGAGCCGCAACCTAATTTAAGACTTTGTCACGTCAAAAATGTTCGCAAGCTCCTGCTCCCTAATATATAGAATAAAATATAGAATTATATATATAATATTATTGTATACAATGTTTTATACCCACTGGCTGGTCTACATCTATAAGACGAGGTTACGTATGAAGGCACGCGCCACAATGGTGAAAGATAAGTTACTTGGTGCGCATCGAGCCATGAACCGAAAGTCTGGTGTTTGCATGCGAAATATGCACCGCATCCAGTCCGTGTTTATCTATCATAGGCCTCACTTGAGCCCGAAAGTGAGCACTTACGTAATTGTCGATTTTATAAGTATTTTAAGTATTGTGGTCAGTTAATAGGGAATTCGTAACAGGTAAAAGAGAACAATTACCTACATTTGTTTCCTTACCTGTAATTTTTTGGGTATTTTATTTTATAAGGATTTTTATAGAAGATAAACGTTTGTCATCAAATCAAAACTAATATTGTTAAGTACGTAATAAGAAATACGTTAGTCTACGCAATATTATTATTGCCATATGACGCAATTACGAAAATTGCGCGCAATTATAAAACTTGCGGTGCGTTATTGGATTTACATATTATGGTAATACACGTGGAGATAAATACTCATCATAAATGGGTATTAAAAAAAATTAAACTGGTACCTTTTATTAAGTAGTAAAACTGAGTAAACTTACATAATAAGTTTTTTAAGAAAAAAATATTTCCTCATTATATTTGGTTTATGTAATATAGCTTATTTTGTCCTATATGTGTAAGTGAATTAATTGTTTTCCAAAAAATCTAATTTTAATTTCATATTGGGTATGTTCCACATTTGCCTGATATAGAAACAATTTCTTATTACAATATTAATGCATGCACTAATGCACCGTAACGGTATAATTTTTTCAATATTCGGATCCTAACAAAAACCGTCAATTTTACATTTTAAGTATATTTTAAGTTTACCACATCAGTCAATTTTAAATATATGCACGATGTAACTTAAACTTAATGAGTCATACATTAAGGCTTATGCAAACATAATCGTTCACTGTAACATTTTCGGTGTTTCATTAACATTAATATATTATCTAAAAATAATAATTTATACGTAATTTAACATAAGAAATAGCCATAAAATACTAAAAGAAAGCAATACAAAAAGCCATCATAATTGTTGTAGAAGGCACTCGATATATTTTTAGTGATACCCGTTACTTAGCCTTTGACGTACTAATTGCCTTTAAATCTCCAAATAATTTTTGCTTCCAAACATTGTTTGAAATATGCATATATAAATACATCTTAGTTAATAATACCTACGTCCTAAAGAATTATATTATGTAGTTCAACTTGGTATATTAGGCAACGGCAAAACATAACGTACAATAAAAATAGGACATGTTCAACTGCATGAAATTGTGATGACAGAAATAATTTACTAGATTCTAGATGAGAAAACATTGCAGTTTGTTTTATTTAGATTTGTGTAGTACAATAATGAAATAAGAAAATGTACCTATTTACATGTAGAGATATAATTTAATTTCTTTTCTTATATAGATACATACTATATATTTGTTATGTATCTACTTATACTTTATATATATACAATATGATTATAATTACTATGATTGGATATTTTTTGTAGTATCTTTGCAATCTTCTCCAAGTTAAGACTCTAAATTACATATTCCATAGGAAACACGCATCTAAACAGAAATGTTATAGTTCCACACTAAGTAGGTACCTACATTAGATCTTTGATTGTTAAGATGATTTTCTAACTTAGGAATCTTGACGAAGGCCTTTAAGGCATACAAAACTTTTAAAAGGTAAATAATTTTCTTGTCTCTTGTAATGTCATTAGTTATTGAGTGATGGAGCTTAACCTCGCCATTAGTGTGTGCTGTACACTAGAATGTAATCAAACTAAATTTTGCCACGATTCAATAAATGAGGCTATAATTAACAAGGGCGTCTGGTTAGGAAAAGTAATAAGTATATTAAGTATTATTTTTATTTTGAGTACTTTAATTATGAGCTTGTACTAATATTATTTTATTTTATAGAATATATTATTTATTTTATTTTATGTGATTATTAATATATTTGGTGAATTACCAAAAACAGCATAATGTATTTTTAATGTAAATTTTGTTTCGAAATACTACATCACAATAGAGAGGTATATTGTGATACATTCATGTTCATTTAAAAATAAATGATATAGATAAGTTATGCAAACTGTTGAAATTCGATATGATATGAAAAAATTTACAATTTATTGTGATTACGATATTGCCTTTTGAATTGCTTGTATATCAGTATTTGAAACCAAAACCAGAACTCAAATCTCGGTTAAAATCTCAAGAGACAATACAACAGTTATTTTTTAAAAAGATAATGTATATAAAAGATAATATTTATAAGATAATTGTATTGATAACAACTAATAAAGTAGATTTTTACATACACCAAGTTCCATTAATAGATTTGACGTTGTTGGTACTAATTTAATAGCTTATTTTATAGTTTTTTCTTGGATTAAGCACTTATCGTACAGAATTTGTGAGATGGACACAGAGAATCCAATATAAAACTCAACTTGTTACGTTCGTTTGTAAGTTTGAATAAAAAATATGTATCATAATTCTATTTTGCCATGTCCCACTTGCCGTCAACAATTTTCACACAAATTACTAAATTTTAACTTTCAAAAGAAATGGTACTATGACTCCTAATGCACTAAAATAGCATCAATTTATATATATTAAAATAAATATATGTTTATTATAATATATGTTTTATGCATATACCATAACCTTGTATTTTTTGCCTATTTATGGAGACAGTTATTTGAGAGAAAACTACATAACTGTAACAAATGTGACTGGTCGCGTTGACTGATTACGGGGTTACGTTAGAAGATTGCATCAAAGTGCTCATAACGTTATATACAATTGAGAAATTTTGATTAGGGCTAAATATTTTGTTGTAATATGCAACAAAAATTACGTAACCTTATAACAAGAATATTTCCTATGCAAAGTATTATTTTAGAATTTAATTTATAATTTTAAATTTACGTTTAATAAATAAAGTAATAATTTAGAAATTAGGTTTCATCTTGTAAATAAAGAAAATATATAGAAGATAATTGTTAAGATTAATAATCTCAGAGTTATATATGAAGTTTCATAGATGTATGATTTTCATATTATACACAAATCTGGCTACCTTCAATTATTTATTGTGTAACCGTATTACCTGTAACGCTGTTGCAAAGTATTAGGAGCTACAGATGGCAAATACGAACAATAGGAGTGAAAGTGCAACTAAATAACTGAACTGACCATTGTTTTGCACTTATTGTTTCATAATGTCCTTGATGCAACTGGATAATTAAATATTTCTTTTGTTTATTACAATTTTTTTTTAATTTAGTTTTATAGTATTATGCAGTGTTAAATATTTTCAGATGCAGTTGAATTAAATGAACTACGTAAGCATGCAACAATGACAGTCTGTGAGGAATGGATTTCAATAAGGAAAAAATATTATTATGGTTTACATTATTGACACTTCAAGTTGCTTCAGGACAAATAACAATATGCCCTACGCCCGACTCCATACTCCCTTGCATATGCACCCACCGAAACGAAGATGTGCAGATATGGTAAGTTGTTTTTTTTAGAAATGTTTATAAAATTAATTTAATAATATTAATTTAAGGCTATTAAAAAGAGTAAGTACTAAATAAAAATAATATAAAATTAAAAATTCAATTATATTTTTTTCTATAGGTGCACGCACAGCGACTTGGCTCAAGTGTCAAAAGGCATACAAAAAATAGGCGAATCAATGAATAGCAATATAGACGAATTAATAATTGAAAATAATTACTTGCCGTCGTTACCAGGGAGGATATTTCAAAATGTAAAAGTTCTCCGTTTAATGCTTCGGCATAATGGCCTTGAGCGTGTATCTGCTGCTTGGTTGGAAACACAGGAAACGAGTCTACTTGAAATATTTATAGTGGAAAATGATCTTAAAAGTATTCCTTCAGAAAGTTTGATGAAATTACGCAACTTACAAGCGCTTACGATACAATCGCAAAGTTTACAACGTATACCGGCTCTTATTAACATGCCCAAATTACGATATGTAAATATACAATCTGAAAGTTTAACTAATATACACGAACGTAACATTGAAAACCTTCCAAGTTTAGAAAAATTATTTATACATGGAAGTATAAGTTTACATACTTTAAAAGAAAATGCTATTTACAATTTGCCTAAGCTTAGAAAATTAGAGATCACTGATTGTGGAATCAGTATAATCCATATGAGAGCTTTGTCACTACTCCCTGAACTAACTGAATTATCATTAAAGAACAACATGATATCAGACGCATCTATGATTGGTAGAGCTACGAGAGATTTGCCTATGCTTTCTACGTTAAATTTAAATTATAATGTTATCAACAAATTAAGTGAGGGAGCGTTTGTAGATCAACCTATGTTAGAAATCTTGTATTTAGCAAACAATAATATCAATATAATTCATTACGGAGCGTTCCATAGAGTACCAAAATTAAGAATAATAGATTTAAATTTCAATGACATTGTAAAAATTCATCCTGAATCGTTTCTGCAACAATCTGGAAGTGGTGTAGAAGAGTTATCTCTCATTGGTAATAAGATTATGCATATATCAGAATTTATATCTTTACTCGATGCATTACCCCGCTTAAGATATTTAGATATGAGTGATAATTTGCTACAAGAGATTCCAAGAGGTGCATTAAGAGGCCATCCAAGCTTGGAACGACTACACTTAAACAAGAATACTATAAAATTTATTGATGCAGATGCATTTATTGCCATGCCTGCGTTACGAGAATTACATTTAAGTAATAATTCTTTAAACGATTTTAATGAAGGTCCATATTGGAATTTGCCTTCTTTAAAAGGCTTAGATTTATCGAACAACTATTTTCAAAGATTACAACCCAAACTATTGTACAATCTCCCATCGTTAAGAAGAGTTGATTTAAGTAATAACGAATTGACAATAATAGATCCGTTAACTTTCATGGAAACTCCTTTGTTGGAATATGTGAACATATCTAGCAATTCGTTGATATCCATTCATCCAGCGACGTTCCGTAATTTGCCAAACCTCTACGAACTAGATGCTAGCTCAAATCGACTAGTAGAATTTTTACCGGGTTTACCGAGAGGTTTAGAGCAATTATATATACGAAGGAATCAAATAACTACCTTGCCATTACCTCCTTCACCTGATTTGGACCTACCATCCTTACGAACTCTTGACATATCTAATAATGGAATACAGAAAATACCCTACGGGGGATTGAAAACTTTGCATAATTTACGCAGATTTTATATGAAACGAAATGGCCTTAGACAAGTAGAAGCATCAACATTTAGTGATTTAGAAAATCTAGAGATATTAGACATAAGTGATAATCAAATATTAAGTATACACCCAAAAAGTTTTAGTAAGCTGTCACATTTAAAACAAGTAAACGTTCACGGGAATAATATAGAAAATTTTGACATATCAACAATCCAAAATAATGCTGCTCTGTTAGAAATCGATTTCAGTAAAAATAAAATAAAAAACATCGTACCAAATTTAGTGAATAGACGCCTCGAGGTAGAAATTTTGAACATATCGTCAAATATTCTTCACGAATTACCAAGCACGTTAAATATGCTATCGAAACTAAAAACGTTAGATGCGAGTCATAACCACATAAAGATTTTTGACGGAAACAGTATAAATAATATACAGACATTGAGTAATTTCAAAATGCACAGTAATAAAATTGTAGAACTACGATCAGGTAGCTTCCGGGATTTAAATAGCTTAGAAACTATAGATCTGGATAACAATCAATTAGAAATAGTTCACCCGATGGCAATAGCTAATCTTCCAAATCTTATATCCATATATTTAAGCAGAAATCACATTATAGATATCCCAGATAGGGCTTTTTTAAATCTGCCCAAGTTGCGTATTATAGAAATGCAAGGTAACAGACTGCAATTTATAGCATTACGAGCCTTCGAAAAAATACCACTGGTTCAATATTTGAATTTGAGCAACAATCAATTGAACAACTTGGAAAATCTAGGCATAAAACAACTTGCCTCTCTGGAGGTACTTGATTTAAGCTTCAATAGAATAACAAGGATTGCAAAAGAATCATTCCAGCACATGGAGTGGCTAGTGGAACTGAATTTAGACAATAATCATATATGCATTATTAATAATCAACCCTTTGATAATATGCCAAGGCTAAAAATATTGTCTCTGAGACATAATAGGCTAACATCCGTGTATGAAAACAATTTTGCAAAATTAAGAAACAATATTGCCATTTTAGATATAGATGGTAAGATAAATAATACTGATATACTTTTATAAGATATATGTTAATCGTTATTTTTTTTAATGATCCGAATTATTTTACAGGTAATCCGCTTATCTGCAACTGTGCTATTATTTGGCTTAAATCATGGTTATCGGAATCCAATTCCATTGGTCCAAAATGTGCTGATGGAACATACGTTAAAGGAATGCCCTTTTCAAAACAAGATTGCATAAAAATGCCGATTATTAATCAAGACATTAAATCGTGTCCAACGTTTGAGAATGAAGCACTTTTACCGAATTTAGCTACGTCACAAGTTTATTCCACTTTAGACAAAATCAAGGACTATGAGACACGCATTAAAAATAATTATCAAGAAAATAAATTAAACAATCGTCCATCACCTGAAGAGTCAGATTATTTTTATGATGATTATGTCGATTATCCATATAATGAGACTTTAATGGATCAAATGAATGGCGAATTTAATCACACTAATAAGGGTATTCACAATAACTTAGGTAATACGCCTACCCTTTATGCTGCTATGAAAAATACTACAAAAAAAACAGGGATTGCCTTAAAAGTGCCAATTCCTGATAGTGGCTTTACATTTTTCGGTGTACCTCTTCCTTCAATAGATATGGGTAAATTATTAAACACTGGACGTAAAGTAGACTGGACAGAAAATAAAAATAACCAGCTCCATACAAAGAAATATCAAGTTACGGAACCACCCAGATTTGAAACTGGCGGTTTTTCACCAATGCTTCCAACTACATCTGATGGTTTCATGCCAATACCAGGCCCAACAATTGGAACATATGTAATAAAAGCTATGGAAGACAGTAAAAAAAATATTAATTCTCAGAAGGAATCTCAAAATATCCCTGTTATAGAAAATACCACTCCACTTAGTATAAAAGCTAACACCACTACTCATAAAAAAATAAAGAGTGAAGTACATCAACTCGAGGCTTATCATGAAAATGATAACATGACCCATATTATGTATAATAAAACAAAAAATGTTGAAGAACAAAATTTGGATCCTCTACATTTAAGTAAGTATAATCTTATGGAGGCAAATGTAACTATTAGCTTTACAACGGAAAAAGAAGGAATCATCACTACTGATGTAGTAGATGACATCAGTATGCAGGGATGGCCAGATATGAATAGTTCAACACCTGGAACTTTAATACCCTCTACTTATACATCCACAACCAAAAATATAGAAAGTGAACCTACTGCTCTATCTGCGATACTATTACCAAGTTCAGATATTTTTGATATTAAGAATAACAGTAGAACAGCAACCATTACAAAAGTTAACTTACCTCATGCTGAACATTATGATCTTCACCATAATTACTCACCAGTTATAAACCGTGAAGCAAAAACAAGTTTTTCAGAAATTGCGAGCTCTGGGACAACCAAACAAAGACATGTTGATAATCATGAATGGTATTATAAAAATTATAATAAATCTAATATAGAACCATATGTTGCACCTGAAATTATAGCATCATTAAGTGGTGAAGTAGCTTTACATGACAACAATTATGTTATAATGATTATGTTAAGCTTAGTATTGATTGTAAGTAAATAAAAACATATGTAAAAGGTAAATTGTTTTATTTTTAATTTCTTACAAAAAGTAACAAATAAACAATATATTTGCTTTGGTCTACCCATTCACAATTGTGAATTATTCTGTATAAAATAGTTTCTTAACTTATCTAAGGCTTTGTACCTATGTGAAATTTTGTTTTTTTCTTCTTTTTGTAATTCACCGTATGTTTTATCATATCCAATAGGTTGAAAGATACAATCCCATCCAAAATCTCTTGATCCTCTTGGTGATACTATTGTGCCTTCAGTTATCCCTTGAAAAAGCACAACTTCACTATTTTCACCTGAACTATATGCAAATGTACAAACTGCTTTAGCAGTTTTATCTTCCCACCCTGTTAAAAGTGTATGCAATCCTTCAGGTTTCAATTTTTCTAAAAACCATTTTATGTAAGGTCCTGGTAAGCCCTTTAATGCATTAAAACAGAGACAAGTGTCTTCAATAAAAACGGGTCGCTTTAATTCACGAGCTGCCTCCTGACATTTTTTTATTGATACCTCATCTATTTCACCTTGTAACTCTGGTAGGTCCAATTTATAATTAAGGACTTCTAATGGAAAAGTACTACCCAAGATAGCCCTTACTTCTTCTAATTTCTTTATGTTTCCAGTCACAAATGTAAGCGTTCGTTGGGACATGTTTATATTGATTTATAATTTTTATTCTATAACCTGGAATAGAAAGGTGGCCACTAATCAATCTTTCTTCTTCTTCTTTTAATTTATGGCGTTTCGAGCGTGCCAGTTGAGCACAATCCACTTCGCCAATGTCACGTTGATTGGAGAACTAATCAATCTTTCATATTTTGTTCATCTTCAAATTTTTACTATTTATGACTTCTGACAAGTTACCAGATGATAACATACAGATTACACATGGGATGAAAATGTCAAAATTCAGCGCGTAATAATTTTCTATTCCTTTTCAAATTAATGTCCATTAACTCAAATAAGAACTATTAATTGACCATTTTTGCCTACCATACAGACAATATGTGGTGTATAAATTATAAACTTAAATGTAACTTTGTAAAAATTCTATGAAAGGAATATTTATTACTGAAAAATAGTGAAAAAGTAATTAATATCCATATGTTGGGATTTATTATGATTATTATGAATTTATTTGTTATTATTTACGATACAATAAACATAAATACATACACAAAATCTGACTTAGCACTAGACATTAATTTTTGTTTTTATTTTATTAAAATTATAACTAAATCATTGGACGTAATTTAAATAATAGTAGCATCAATTTAATTAAAGTACGTAGTATGATTATAATATATTTTATACTTACCTATTGGTTTTTTTTACAATTTTTAATGGTTTTATTCTTATTTTTAAGGTTGTGTAAAAAAATAAAAATCATAATCAATAGGATGAAATATTATGATATTGTCTATAGACAAAAATATATTGTTGATGATGACTGTCAAATTTTGTTCTTTAAGTTCTTAAAATTTATAGATATTCTGTGCACTGCTTGGTGATCGGCGATTTTTGTGTTGTTGTAAAAATTATTCAGTGCTTCACTGTTAGCAATTTTCGTTACTATATTTCGTGGTTAAATTGTTTCCATCGTTGTTTAATATTCGAAAAGCTATTAATTAAAAAATGCCTGGTCAAGAAGTAGTAACAACCAAAGTGGTTGTTCATCCACTGGTATTGCTGAGTGTTGTAGATCACTTTAATCGAATGGGCAAAATAGGAAATCAAAAGCGAGTTGTTGGAGTTCTCTTAGGATGTTGGAGAGCTAAGGGTGTATTAGACGTCTCAAACAGCTTTGCAGGTATACGAACAATGACTATCATATTATTGTTGAACTAGAATACTACATTAAATAACCTACTTAAAAACAATTATTTCATACCTTCTTTACTATACAATATAATTACTTAATTTTATTATTTAAAAATACTTAAGTGTAATACAAAAGATGAACATGTAAACAACTATATTCTTTTTTAAATTTCAGTACCTTTTGATGAAGATGATAAAGATAAATCAGTTTGGTTCTTAGATCATGACTATTTGGAAAACATGTATGGTATGTTCAAAAAAGTGAATGCCCGAGAGAAAGTTGTGGGCTGGTATCATACAGGGCCTAAACTTCATCAAAATGATGTTGCTATTAATGAATTGATTAGACGGTATTGTCCAAATTCAGTACTTGTTATAATAGATGCCAAACCCAAAGACTTGGGCTTACCTACCGAAGCTTACCAAGCAGTTGAAGAAGTGCATGATGATGGTAGTCCAACTACTAGAACTTTTGAGCATGTACCTAGTGAAATTGGAGCTGAAGAAGCCGAAGAAGTTGGTGTGGAACATCTTCTAAGGGATATTAAAGATACAACTGTAGGTAGTCTCTCCCAACGGATAACAAATCAACTGCTTGGCCTTAGAGGTCTCCACTCACAATTGACTGAAATAAGGGATTACCTTGTTCAAGTGGGTCAGGGTTCATTACCAATGAATCACCAAATAATATACCAGCTACAGGATATATTTAACTTGTTACCAGATATTACTAGCGACAATTTCATTGATAATCTCTATATAAAGACAAATGACCAGTCTCTCGTAGTATATTTAGCCGCATTAGTGAGATCAATAATTGCACTGCACAATCTTATTAATAATAAAATTACAAACAGAGATGCTGAAGAGGGTAAGAAGGAGGACAGTAAAGAAAAGAAAGAAAAGAAAGATGAGAAGGATGAAAAAAAATCAGATGACAAAACAAAAGAAAAAAAGGAGAAAGATGAAAAGAAAAAGTAATTTGGAATCATCAATAGGTTAACTTGTTTGTAATGCCCAATTATTATAATAAATTGTATTTACTAATTTATATTATTGTTTGATTGTTTAAGGAATGTTAAATTTGTGTTCCCCAAAAGATTAAGTAATTGCCTTATCACTATAGAATTTTTAAAATTAAACTATTAAAGTAGCTAATATAAATGTCTAATGATGTAGTCATACATGCTATCTTCAAATATGTATGATAAGATTGATTTATCTGAACAATAATGATAAGTAATCTAGACCATTGATAAAATACATCATAATGTGCCAGTCCTCATAAAATACTGTGACAGTGATGTAAATTTTGAAATGTTTAGAAATTAAGTAGAATCTCATAGACTGATTCAAAATGGCTGACCGCATACAAATATCTGTAAGTAGTATGTTTATTAATATTTGTAAGATGTAGTAAATAGTTAGCAACACCAATTTTGTTATTTTTTTAAGGAATATGTGTGGTTGCAACCAGAAAAGAAAACTGAATTTGATGTGCCAATAGCAGTAAAGATTTTAAATAGTTCTGGTGGAAGAATACAAGTCAGAGATGACAATGGGGAGGTGTTTTCTACAGCTGTTACAAATGTTATTAAGCCACTACATGCAACCTCCCTTACGAGTGTTGAAGACATGATTACTTTGGGGGAACTCCAGGAACATACAATATTAAGAAATTTACATATAAGATACAATCAACAGCTTATATATGTAAGAAATATTTGTTTTCTTATTTACTAAGAAATATTTACTTTTTTCAAGCATTATTTGGTTACTGGTCTTTAGTGTATGTATTTCTAATAATGTAAATATGTTAGCTTAAATATTATACAATTTTATATCTTGATATTTGTTTATTCAAAATAAGCTGAACAATAACAAAGAATGCAGCTCTTTGAATTGGTTTATTATACCGAAGTTATTTGAAATAAGGCTTTCATTTTTTCAGACATATACAGGCTCCATGTTAATAGCAATAAACCCTTACGAGATATTACCTATATATACAATGGATCAAATACATTTTTATCAAGATAGCAACATAGGTGATATACCGCCGCACATATTTGCTATTGGAAACGATTCGTACCGAGAATTGTTGGACACATCAACTAATCAGTGTATTGTAATAAGGTTCATACTTAAAGTAATTTATGTATTGCATATTTAATTGTTATTTGTTATCCAAATTTTTAGTGATATGAAATAATACCTAAGTGATAACTTAAATAATAATAGAAATTCTAGAAATTGTAACTTAGTTTTCTAGGAATTCCAGAAAATGTATTTTAATTATTATTTAGTAAATAGACGTAGGTACAGCAATTTTTTTTTAAATTATAAAGTTATAAATATTAATTTATTATGTTTTAGTGGAGAAAGTGGTGCTGGCAAGACAGAAAGCACTAAATTGCTATTACAATATCTAGCAGCTGCCAGTGGTAAACATTCTTGGATAGAACAACAAATACAGGAGACTAGTCCCATTCTAGAAGCTTTCGGAAATGCAAAAACTGTTAAAAATGATAATTCATCGCGTTTTGGAAAATACATAAACATCTATTTTAGTGAGAAAGGAGTTATAGAAGGAGGCAACATTGATCAGTATTTGCTTGAGAAATCGCGAATTGTGTTTCAAAATAAGGGCGAGAGGAATTATCATATATTCTATTCGCTTGTTACTGGATTGTCTGCTGACGAGAAAAAACGTTTGGAACTAGGCCGTCCAGCTGACTTTGAGTATTTAAATTCGGGCAATATGCTCACGTGTGATGGTCGCAATGATGCTATAGAATTTTCGGACATACGATCAGCTTTTAAAGTTTTAAATTTTTCTGACAACGACGTGTGGGGAATATTTTCACTTTTAGCTTCAATTTTACATTTAGGGAACCTAAAGTTTAAGTCTTTGAACATCAATAATATAGATACGTCAGAAGTATCTGATATGGTAAATGCGAATAGAATTGCTAATCTATTAGGAGTTAACAAAGCGAGACTTTGTGAGGCTTTGACGCGAAAAACGTTGTTTGTACAAGGAGACAGAGTGGTGTCACCAATTTCAGCAGCATCAGCCATTGAAAGTCGCGATGCTCTTGTCAAAGCTATATACGGGCACATATTCGAATATATAGTGGAAATGATAAATAAAACCTTGCATAAAGATAGACCTCTCACAAGCGGCTCAGTGGGTATCCTTGACATCTTCGGTTTCGAGAACTTCGATTTCAATAGTTTTGAGCAATTATGTATTAATTACGCGAACGAAAATTTGCAACAGTTTTTCGTTAAACACATCTTCAAGCTGGAACAAGAACAATATGCCAAGGAAGGGATAATGTGGTCGAACATTAATTACGTGGACAATCAAGAGAACTTGGACTTAATAGGCCAGAAGCCTATGAATTTACTTTCCCTTATTGATGAAGAATCCAGGTTTCCCAAAGGGACAGATCTTACATTGCTCTCTAAGCTAAACAGTAATCACAACAGTAAAAACTGTTATATCACTCCTAAATCGACGCACGAACATAAATTTGGTGTGAGACATTTTGCTGGAGATGTGCAATATGACGTGAAAGGTAATATTTATATCTTAAAGAAACTTTCACTATTTGTGTTTTGTTTTTAGTGGCGATTTTGTAATTTTGTAATTTATATAAGTATGAAAACTAGAACATTCACAACTCTTCCATGGGACTACGATTTAAATATTTACTTAAACTTTACATAATTTGTTTTTACAGGCTTTCTGGATAAAAATAGGGACATGTTAACAGCAGACATAAAAGAAATGGTTTTGGAGTCTAACAATACATTTTTAAAATCATTATTTGCATTTGATACCGTACCGCAACAGAGTGGAAGTAGAAAAGTATTGTCACTGAGTCATCAATTTAAAACCTCCTTAGACTCGCTCATGAAAACGTTACATGCCTGTCATCCATTTTTTGTAAGATGTATAAAACCTAATGAACACAAAAAACCTAGGGTAAGTTTTACAAAAGTAAATGTTTTCATTTTAATTTCGTGAATAAATGTTATTACTACTATGTTTACGTTTTATAAACGTAAATAATATTTTCTCTAACTACTAAGATATTATTACAGTTTTCTTTTTGTAATTGCTTCTCCATACTTTTTCTGTCAGTCAATAACAATTTTGTTATCGACAGAAATTTAACACATTACACTGACAATAGAAAATTCTTAACGTAACCTAGCTTATATGATAGATTATTGACAATCTAATCTAAAAGTTAGCATTTTAATTTAATTAAAATAAAATATATTTTTTTTAAATTGGTTTCTTCTTTTAGCTATTTGATCGCGCTTTATGCGTTCGACAACTGCGCTATGCGGGATTAATGGAAACCGCTAAAATAAGACAAGCGGGTTATCCAATACGTTATACATACACAGAGTTCGTACATCGATACCGATTAGTCGTCGCCGGTATACCCTTGCCTGAAAAAACAGATTGTAAAGCTGCATCTAAAAAAATATGTAGTGAAGTATTAAACGATGACGATTATAGATTAGGTCACACTAAAGTATTCCTGAAAGATCATCACGATGCGCTACTAGAAGAATTACGTCATAAAATACTCATTACTGCAGTTATACGGGTGCAGGCTAATGCTAGACGATTCATTTACCGGAAGAGATACTTGAGGCTGAGAGCAGCTGCTATTATAATTCAGAAACATTTCAGAGCACGCGGCTTTAGGAGTAAATTCTTGCGAATGAGACGTGGATATTTAAGATTGCAAGCTGTTATAAAATCCAGGGAACTGAGAAAAACCTTCTTGAATTTGAGAGGATTTTTTAGAAACTTCCAAGCTCGTTGCAGAGGTTATCTCATAAGAAAATTAATCAAAGAAAAGGGTCAAATTATGAAAGCTAAGTTGGCACAGTTGAAAAATGACAAAGAAAATGTCGCAGATAATAAAAAAGCAGAAGATGAACACGAAAAGAAATATGGGGAGCTGATGTCTTCCATTTGGATAGCTAAGGAAGTTGTTCCTCAAGATGATGTACAAAATACTACGATCATCGATGATAGATATGTCGATGATGTGTTTGGTTTTTTAAAGGATACTGCGACTCCAGCTGGAACAGTTCGAGGAACTGGCTTCGGAATGGTAAATATGCATTTTGTTTTGCATTTTTAAAATATTATAATAATTGATATTCTCTAGTAAATGAAAAATTTTCAGTTCAACGTCTACTATTTCAGTGCTTAAATAAATTTACTTTTACAGTCATCAGATAAAATAAACTTTCTTAAAGTTATAAAACTTCGTCGAAGAAGAAGTGTTGAGTGATTTGCTATAACAAAAAGCTATCTATCTACATTGCTAAATATGTTTAAAATCTGTTTATTTAGGTAATAAAGTAACAAACAATTTTTACAACCTGTAATTTTTTATATAAAAATATATTTACAGGCACCAACACCTAAGCCGTCTCTAACAAGTGTAATCCCATTACCTAAAGAGGAAGAAGAAGAACAATTTGACGAGTTCAATTTCAAGAAATTTGCGGCTACTTATTTCGTTGGGAACACAAGCCATCAATATTCAAGGAAACCATTGAAGCACTCCCTTTTAGATCTGCCATCGCCGATAGATAAAATAGCGTCTCAAGCTATATGGATTACTATATTGAGATTTATGGGAGATTTGGCGGAACCCAAATACGTTGATGATAAGAGTGATAACGTGCCAGTCATGAGTAAATTATATGACACAGTGGGACGAGCTTTTCAAAAGAGCAAGGAGTTTGAAGTAAGTACTACAGTTCTGTTTTTTTTTTTTTTAAATTAATTTAAGCAAGTGTCGCTACAAGGAATGTCTGTTTAACTAAACAATTTAAATCGATTATTCGCGTATACATATTATCAATGGAAACCCGATGTTTCGAACACTTTGCAGTAGTCCGTGGTCACGGATAGTTTAATTTAATAGTCAATTTTGAAAGACTACCCACATGAAATGGAAATTCATCAATAAATTAATTTAATCATTTATTTAGTAATTAACGATGTAAATTACTTAAAATAACACCTAAGCTTTTACATATTATTCCACTATAAAGAAAGCTTAGTGTTGAGACACACTTACTTCCACTTCGCACATACTGTGTTGAGTGACGGAAATTAATGTAACTCATTTCTGAAAGTTAGAATTAAACCCAATACTATCTTATTTACTAACAAGCGCCGCCTCAATCGATCGATCGATCGATCATTATTTATAATTAAATTTTCGATTGAATATAATAATTATGGCTTTTCATTATTAATTATATGATTAATGACCTTAAAACTATTTAAAATTACATATATAATAAATCTTATGAGTTATTGCTTATAAACAAGTTATGCCTAATATTTATTAAATGTGTTTTTTTAGGAACTTATTATACAAGAACATGGACAAGGAAAGAGTAAAATGCTACAGCGGACATTAAAAAGGCAGACTAAATTGAACGAGGACCTTTTAAAGAACTTAGTCAACGATGAAATGACCAATGAAATGTATAGCAACTGGTTAAATTCACGGCGGAGCTCCAATTTGGAGAAGCTTCACTTTATTATTGGCCATGGCATCATTAGAAAGGAATTAAGGTAATAATCTCTCTATAATATATTTTTGTATATCTTTGTATGTAAATCTAAATAATTTTCTGTACAATTGACATTTGCGCTGATATTTTATTAATAACATAAATGTAAATTATAGTTATTTATATGTCAACAAACAATTAAAATGGTGATTTTAATAATCATTTTAAATATATTTTTCAAGTCATTATATTGCCTTTAACTACTTAATAGAGCGCTTTAAAACTTGACTACAGATTGTGTTATATAAATAACTTCGTCTCTTATAGATATTGTTTATTTTTCACAGAGACGAAATTTTCGCTCAGCTATGCAAGCAACTAACAAATAATCCATCAAAGGCGTCTTTTGCTCGTGGCTGGATTTTGTTATCCCTTTGCGTCGGGTGTTTCCCGCCATCCGAGCGTCTCCTTAAATATTTACGGTCGTTTATACGCCAGGGTCCTCCGGGCTACGCGCCATATTGTGAAGGAAGACTAATTAGGACATTTAAAAATGGTCCGCGAACACAACCGCCCAGCTGGCTTGAGTTACAAGCAACGAAAACGAAAAAACCAATACTTCTAACAGTTACTCTAATGGATGAAAATATGAAAACAGTTCAATCCGATTCTGCGACCACAGCGGAGGAGATTTGTCAACAAATAGCTGAGAGTATAGAATTGGTGGACACATTTGGATTTTCCCTTTACATTACTTTATATGATAAAGTTCTTTCGCTTGGAAGTGAGGGAGAGCACATAATGGATGCAATATCGCAGTGTGAACAATTTGCTCGTGAACAAGGAACTCCAGAAAAGAATGCGCCTTGGAGATTATTCTATAGAAAGGAAGTTTTCACGCCTTGGCACAATCCATCCGACGACGCCGTTGCAACCAACCTTATATACCATCAAGTAGTGAAAGGAATTAAATTTGGCGAATATCGATGTAATTCCGAAAAAGATTTGGCTATTATTGCAGCTCAACAGCACTACATTGAATATGGGTCCCGTATAGACCCTAATGTCTTACGTAAAGTGATCGTTAACTATATACCAAATCAGTTTATTCAATCTAATGATGTAGCCTTAACTAAATGGGAACATCTCGTGACGAAGGCTTTTGAATCATCTCCTAGTATTCAAACATCTGTCGACCCTCTCCGTTGCAAAGAGGATATAGTTATTTTTGCAAAAATAAAATGGCCAATGCTCTTCTCAAGATTTTTTGAAGCAATCAAACTAAAAGGCGAAACGATTAACAAAGATCTTATAATAATAGCTGTAAATTGGACGGGTATTTATATAGTGGACCAGTCAGAGCATATTCTATTAGAAATTTCATACGCCGAAGTTACTTATGTCGCGTACGATGATAATAATGAATTCGATAAAGCTGGCAGAATTACGATAAGGACAATACAGCAGGAAGAGTTCGTGTTCCAAAGTGTAGATGCGAGTGAAATTAGTTCGCTTATTATATATCTTATAGATGGCTTGAAGAGACGTTCTATTTACGTAATAACCCAAAGTGACTCGCAAGGCTATAGCGATGCTGCCTCATTTTTGCAGTATAAGAAAGGTGACCTCATTAAATTACTTCAAGATTCAAATGGAGAAACTTTAATGAATGCCACGTGGGGACATGGAGAGTGCAATGGACAAGAGGGTCTGTTCCCGACAGAGCAAGTGTATATTCTACCGACTCTAACCATGCCTACGTCTACTGTATTAGAAATATTCAAAAAAGGAAATGTTAACACAGATAAAAAAGTACTTTCAAAATATAATACCATACAAAGAAAACGTATGCATACTTTAGAAAAGTTCGCAAAAGAACATTTTAGGGAAAACTATGATATAAATGCCACGGTCTCGAGACAATCGACTATAACAACTGCGAAACGAACTGTTGCAGCTGACTTATGGGCGCATTCTCGAGATCAAATACGTCAACCGTTATTGAAAAAGCTATTAAATGACGAAAAGCTATCTAAAGCAGCAGTCACGTCATTCTTTAATATTCTCAAATATATGGGAGACATGCCCACTGCAAAACCGAGATCGTCTACAGAATATACAGATGAAATATTTAAGGCAGCTATCACAGAACCTCTATTAAAGGATGAAATATACTGTCAAATTATGAAGCAATTGACAAATAATAGAATACAGCTCAGTGAGGAAAGAGGTTGGGAACTAATGTGGCTTACTACTGGCGTTTTCACTTGTGGCCAGGTCTTGATGAAAGAAGTGGTAGAGTTCCTGAAAACTCGGCCTCATCCTATTGCGAAAGATTGTTTGAAACGATTTTTCAAAATACAAAGAGGTGGGCAACGAATGTATGCACCATACGTGGTAGAAGTAGAAGCTATTCAGCACAGAAGTATGCAAATATACCACAAGGTTTACTTCCCTGATGATACTGATGAAGCCTTCGAAGTTGATTCATCCACCAAAGCCAGAGAGCTTTGTGAACAAATAACCGGGCGGTTGAATCTTAAAAACAGCGATGGTTTTAGTCTTTTTGTTAAAATTATTGACAAAGTGTTTTCAGTGCCAGAAACGTATTATTTCTTTGATTTTATTCACGAACTGGTTGAATGGATGAAACAAACGCGACCAGTGAGAGGAGGTAAGTTTGCTTCTTCTTCTTTATGCAATCTTACTTTATTTTAAAATGAATTCAAGGTTTTGATAATTTCGAAAAAAAAGTAAATAATGTTAATTTTGTAAAATATTAATTTATAACTGTAATATAAAATTAATTATGAAATGTATATGCACTGACACACAAACTGATTACTATATTTTATACTTATTTTTTTCATCGTATTAATTGTATCATTTGTTTAAGTATTCTGATATTTTAACATATTTTCTTTCCTTTTGATAGGTAATCAATTACAAATGAACTATCAAATATTTTTCATGAAGAAACTCTGGATCAACACTGTACCCGGAAGAGATAAAAACGCAGATCAAATATTCTACTTTCCTCAAGAACTTCCCAAATACTTACGTGGATATCATAAAACATCAAAACAAGATTTAATCGATCTAGCAGCACTTGTGTACAGGGCACGCTATGGAACTGACCAGACAGCACTGCCGCAAATAACACAAATGCTGCCTGAATATATTCCATCGGATATGGTCAGGATACAAACAAATTCACAATGGAAGGCGGGTATAAGTGCAGCGTATCTTAAACATGGCGCTATGACCGAAGAGGAAGCTAAGGAGGAATTTTTAAAGAAGATATATCAATTACCCACATTCGGCACGGCATTTTTTGAAGTTAAACAAACATCTGATCCATCCTATCCTGAGATGGTTATTATAGGTATTAATAAAAACGGTGTCAGTGTAATCCATCCACAGAGTCGAGTAAGTATTACATATGATTGTTTGTTATTAGCAAAATAAAAAAAAATAATAAAAAAATATATCGCTTATGTTGTAATGAAAATGTACGAATTGAGTTAATTTATTATTTGAAATACTCTAACTTATGGTATAAGATTCTTTTTTCTATTCTTTACTGATTTTAAATTAGTTGTAACATTTTATCTTTCAGGATTTGCTTGTAACATATCCATTTTCCCAATTATCCAATTGGTCCTCTGGCAACACTTTCTTCCATATGACGATGGGTAACTTTGTTAGAGGAACAAAAATTCTTTGCGAGACCTCCCTAGGATATAAAATGGACGACCTCATATCGTCATACATTGCCGTGTTACGCCAAGCAATAAAACAGAAAAGCAGATCGTAACATAATATATTCATATCACTACTTAAAAATATTTTAAAATTGTAATTTTTTCTTCTCCTTAAAAGCTGCTGTGTATAAATATTTTGTATATTAAACTTTAAATAAGCGAAATACTGGCTGTCTAGATTAATAAGATGTATATTTATTTTTTTAGACTATATGTACTTAAGCTTTAATATAAAAAATGCTAAATAGTCAACATGGTGTCTCATTTCATTCAACGTTTTTTTCATATTTAAATAAAGAACACACAAAGTTTTGGTACAAAAAGCAATACAAGAAAAAGAACTCATCTATTTTAATAATACATATAAATATTGAAAAAAAAATCATTTACAAAAAATGTAAATTAAACTTATGGTGTAAATAAGGTGTATAAAAAGTAGAACTTATTATAAATTTTGTTAGATACACGCTGTAGGGTAGACAACTTATTTAGACATATTAGACCCTGTTACTTGTGGCGGAATTCATCGCCGACTTTAAGTATTTAGAGAGAAAGTTGAATAATAATTAATTTTCTCTGAGGTAATCGAACCCACAAACGCCGCGTTTGTAGTCAGGTGCTAGGCCGCTGCGGCATTACGGCCTTTGTCTATTTGACGTGGTTATCAATCGATCCTTCACAGATTTCACGTAAGAATGGAGAGTGTAGTGTACACTGTTAACCATTTGTAAATGAAATCAGCTTAAAAAGTGTCCACCTACAGCGAGATACATACATACATCTATACAAATATATATACAGTTATAAATAATATAAAGAAAAATAATGTAACACACACATATCTATTTCAATTTGTATGAATACACATAAAGGAGAGCCGAGAAAGTTTTTAGCGTCTTTTTAAGAAATATAAAGCGACTAATTCTTAGTTCGTTTTATATTAATAATACGAAATTTGCTAGCACATTTTAATAGGTACATATAGTAAGAAATTTTTGTTGCCTTTGAAGAAACGTGACTCCTCTAAAAACATGCGGCTTACTTATGCAATATCTAAAAATTTAGTAGCACTATTAAAGCAGAAATTACGTTTCTTAATTATTATATATCGTTGTACTTACAAATGATTGTGTGTATATGTACAGAGGTACAGATGGCGTATTGCCTTTGGACAATATTAGCTGTCACTTGTCATTTATCAATATTTTTGTTGACTGTTAGGATTTAGGAAACAATTTAAAACAAAAACTTCTTTAGATCGTACTGTAGCGTTATTCTGCGACCTGTGTTATACACCTGACGTTAGACCTGGGACGTTTATACTATATAGTTTATTATAATGGAGACAACACAAACACCACCGCTAGAGGGCTGAATTAAACTGGATAAATTTAAACTACCACAATTATACCAGTAAACTTATAAGAACATTATTTGTACCGGACACTTTTAAAAGCTAATATGATTTCAGAAGAATTGTATGGTTCTGCCATACCGTTAGAAAATGGGTTGAATTTAGGGTTAGTAAAATAATTACAAAGTTTTAAAATATTCCATACTTCCTGCAACATTTATTACGTTTTCGACTCTCCATGATGTAGTGTATAATACTTTACTTTATAATATATTATCAAAATTTATTTAAAGGGAACTTCTTACCACTGGATCAATTCTTCATATAAATGAAAATTATGATCAAGTAGAACATGTTGTTAAGAAAGATCATGCAAGCATGAAGTTTGATTATATTGGAGAACCAGTGTCATCTATAAGGGAATTCGAAAAACACTTAACACAGTTAGATAATCATGGTTTTGTCAAGAAAAAAATTTTGGAAGATGGTGGAGGTTTACCATTGAGTAAGAAATTTACAATTTCTTTTGCTTTCTCAGGATATTGGGAAAATATTAATGAACCCTTTGATTTTGCAAAAATATCTAAGCCATTGGTAAGATATACTAAAAAATAAATTTTATAAGCTTAGATTATACTTAATACCTATTATCTGAATTAAATAACCAAAAAAAGTGAAAAGTGAGGCACTAGTACCTTAGCACTAGGTTTTTCTGCCTTGTTATGTGCAAAAGAATAATAGTTTATAGGTAGTTTCTTCACAATTTTAGCATGCTATAAATGCTTTTTTAATATATTATTTTATACATTTGTAGGTGGTTAATCTAAATGATAATGGATTATTGCCTGGTATTCGAATGGCTGTAAACTCAATGTTAGTAGGAGAAATGTCTGTTTTTCTTTTATCCTACAAGGTGATGTATGGGAAATTAGGTATTCCTCCACGTATAAAGCCAAAAGCAGACTGTATTTTTTATATAAAACTAATTAAGAGTATCATAACACCAGATGAAGGGTAAGACAATGTTCATGACAATCAATATTTTTCATTTAACTTTTTTTTAAATTTTTCATGAACTTAATCCTTTTCACTGTTAGTAGCCAGATAGATTTTGCTGAGCCAAATATAATGAAAAGAGTAAAACATGAGGTCCACTTGTTTTATTCATCTGGTTTAATGTTATATAAAACCAATAATTATGCTGCAGCAATACATGAATTTAAAAGAGCAGTGAATATGCTACATAAATGCCAGGCTAGCAGATGAAAATGAAGAAAGGATGCAAGAAATGTTACTAAAGAAATTATATCTTAATTTAGCTATTTGTCATAACAAATTAAAACAACCACTGAGAGCATGTACTGCATGCAATGAGCTAAAGAGATTAAATGGTCTGTGGAATAATGAAAAAGCTCTTTTTCAAAATGCTAAAGCTTTAAGAATGGTTGGTGATTTTGATGGCGCTGAAAAAAAATTGAAAGCCGCTATGGAACTACAGTCTAATGAGAATCTAATTGCTGAATTTAACCTTCTTAAAAAGTTAAAAGAATCTTGGACTCAAAAGAAACATATATCAAATCATATTTTACATAATACTAATAATATAGTTAGTGATAATTTTAAAAGTGATGTAGATGATCTCATTAAAAATTTTAAAGAAAATTTAGATCTTTGCAATTTCTCCCTACCTGGACATTTAAATGAAGCTGAAAAAGAATATATCAAAGAAGCATGCAATAAAAAACAATTGTACTTTACTGAATATAATCAGAGATGTTTGTTAGAGAAAAATGAAGAGTAACTATTTAATAAATACTTATAACAGATTTCGTGAATAGTGTTTGACTTTGGCAGTAATAAATGATTTTATCAATATGTTAAAGTTGAGCTGGTTACAATTTAAAGATGATAAAGTATGATTGAATAATGAAGTCAAAGATCATAGTCAATGTAGTAATTTTTCAACAATTATGTAAAGACTACCTTTCTGTAAATTATAGTTTTAGTATTTATTATAAATAACTTTTCTTAATTAGTGTTTAATTTTTAGCCCAAGTGAAGCTTTATATAATTTTCAAAACAATGAAACTAATGTCAACAATTTATATTTTATTGGATAATTAAACATAAAGCTATTTATTGACTACACTCCAGCTGAAACCATACCAACTTTTCAAATGCAACTCCTTATTTATAACTGCAAATGCATAGAATTTATCTTACATAGTATAACTTTGAATTTAGTTTTGTGTAGGAAGATTTAATAACACATTTTGGCCCTGAGGAAGATAGGTCACATTTCTTGATTTAGAGAGTTGGTAGGCAATGTCTTCTGCGGCTTCAATACGACGAAGTTCAACAAGACCTTCACCTGCAGTTCCAAACGATTTTGCAAGCAGAACAGCAGCTTGGGCATCTCCTTCTGCTGTAATGATAGCTGCCTTCTTTTGTTGCTCTGCCTTTTCTACTAAGAATCTTGCCTTTTCAGCCTCTTGTTGGGCAACTTGTTTCAATTCAACAGCCTGAGTAAATTCCTTTCCAAATGTCAAATGTGTAATTGAGATATCATCTAATATTAAACCAAACTGTCCAGCTCTTTCTGTTAAGCTTTCACTAACTTTTTGTGACACAATCTGCAATTTAAAAAAAAAATCTTTACTTCATTCAATGTGTAATATAATATGCCAAAAAAGACACATTAAATATATAATATATTAATATTTAAACACATTAAAGTTCTTTAAATTCTTAAGCTAGTTCTCACTGTGATAATACTAATCTTAAGCTAGGTCTCACTGTAATCTATCACTGTAATTACTTCTTTGTAAAATTATCTAAAACATACTTCTCTCTGAGTAATTAGTTCACCAGCATCAAACTGTGCAACTACAGCTTTTAGTACTTCAGCTGTAATGGATGGTAAAACTCTTTCTTCATAGTCTACACCAAGAATGGTGTAAATTCTTGGGAGCTGGTCTGGGACCGGTCTGAATAGGATACGAAGTGTGATGTTTACGTTTTGAAGATCTGAAAACAAATTTATTGGACATTAGCATTAAAAGGTATAAGTTTTATGTATTTTAAAATAATTACTTATAATTAAAACCAATCAAGTCAAATTACCTTTGCTTCCAGTAATAGTAGGAACATTTCTTGGCCTTGACCTTATATCAAACAAAATAGGTTTTTGTACCCATGGAATGAAGAAGTGGGTTCCTTCACCCACAACCAAATTTTTAACACCAGCAAATCTATCAAATATAACTGCTCTGTGACCACCAGTCCACTGAAACGTAAAAATATTACACAGAATCAGTAATAGCTTTCATGACATTAGGTTAGTTAATACACTTAAAAATTTATAAGGATTTGTTACCATTGTATAAAGCAGAATTCACAACTCCTCCCACAAGAGCGACACCTAAGCCGAGTTGACCGATGCGGTTAAAAAGTTGTGCAGCCATTTCTGGAATTATATACAAAAGGTAATAATAACCAACAAAATAATTTGCGAGCTCAATTACACAAACTTCGTAATAATGAAGTAAGAACATCAAATATATTACACAAATACATAATTTTAATATTGTTATTTGAAATTTTTAAGCTATTTATTTTAGTATTATTTACTAAATTATGTAATTTCAACTATATATTGCCTAAATAAATGTACCGATTATTTTAATATAACCTCAAAATTTAAAATGTAATAGGAGTATCTAAAGAGTTCAAATAATTACCTAATAATACTTATTTATGTTTTGTAAAGCTTGATTCACTAAATATATGGCTGTTTTTTTACATAAAAGTTACAAAATTCTAATTACAACTCACGTAAGACTTGCGACTGTATAAGCTATACAGATAACAAATTTCGAAAAGATCATATTCAGGACCACAGAGTAAAAATTAGTCAACTTGACAGCATTATTTTATACTGCAAAGCATTTGGGGATGTTTGTTCAAGGATAGGTTTTAGTCACTTCTTGTAATTTAATTATTTATTTCTTAATTTTTAACTAGAATGTACTTTTAAAGATAGAACAAAAAGTCTACGAATATATGTCTCAAAACATTCTACAGCAGCGTCATTTACCCCAATTCCGACGATTGTTGGATTCAATAATAAAAATTTTATTTGATTTTAATAATAAATATATTTAATATTTTATTAATAATTCAATGAAGTATTCACATAAATACAATAGTCAAGCAAATTATGTTTAATTATGTTTAATGAAATATTCTCACAAATTTCTCGGGGGAGAGATTCCTTAGAACTGTAGCTTTATCTGTGAAAGTATCCCGGTAGCTCTAGGAACGACTCATCGGCAATTCCAACTTGTTGCCAGTATGTGACGCAAGACCTAGGGAATCATTAAAGGGAATGATTAGAGTATCAGGATGAAAAAGAATAGTATATATGAGAGGATGTGGATGTACATCCTTTGTTATCTAACAACAGCGATCCATTCAAGTTTGATTTTATATTTAGAAAAATATTAAATTTTTCAATGAAAATTTGAAAATATATTTTGTAAATAATCCAATTTATTTAGAAGCCTACAAGGTAATCTAGGAGAAGAAAGAGGTTTGGGCAAGGAAAAATCAATTAATATTTTTTTTTCGCTTCACGCTTTATCCTGCACACGGCAGGGTAGACAGAGGGAACTGCAGGGACCGCGGGAACCTAGTGTTAAGACACTCCGTTGCTTTGTCCCTGCTTTCCGCCTTTTTCGATGTCAATGCGTGTTGAATGGCGGAACTCAACGCCGCGCTTTGCCTAGATTGCCAGAGCGAAGAAAATGGAAATAGAAAAATGCATCTTCCCCTACTGGAGATCGAACCCAGAAACCGTCACGTTACAGGCAGACGTTGCGCCTCAGCGCCATGACGGTCCAATCAATTATTTTACAATCATTATAACGTTTCAACGTCACAACGCTTTTGGCTGACTTCAAGAAGGAGGACTTAATTAGAAATTATAAATTCTGAGATTATCGACTGCGTTTCTTAGGGTTCCATACTTGAAAAGAAAGAAAAAACAGAACCTTGATGGAATTAATTTGTTGTATGTATGTCTGTCTGTCGCTCTATTAATTAAGCTTCAGTCAACATAATGAAAAGATATTAGCGTTTTAGCATAAGTTTTTGAATTTTATATGAAAATCACTGTGTAATCAAAACCTGTTGTGTGTACCAAAATCTGTATGTAGAACTTACAGAGTAAACAAAGAAAAATATTATTGGAAAATTAAATTATAGACATAACCGGAAAAATAAACTTATAAATGTAGTTCATTTCATACAAAATAAGATAATAGGATCACAAATTTCAGTTTATCAACCCTTTAGTCTGGAATTAGTACTGAACTGAAGAACGCCAATATTGGCGTAATATTAATAAATTTATTTATCCTACTTAGGATAAATAATATTTATAGTGTTATGAGTATATAGTAAAATCGAAAATCTTGGATGATAAAGACTATAAAAGCGATGAATTTATGGCCGTACTGGAAGAGAACTACCCTGAAGTATAGTTATTGGGTGATTCATGTGATTCATGTCATTTAATACAATTACGTGGAATCTCTGTTCGAATAAGCTAGTAATAATTATATATTAAATTTGAAAATTAGATTTTTTTAAGCCTACTTAAAAATTCAATAATCACTAAACAGTATTCTATTTTATTTTATCTTTACCTTACTGTATTTAAAAGAAAAGTAACCGATGAAAACTAATAATTTCAAAAAAAATATAGGTTTTGCTTTGAAGTCGATCTTTGTTTTAGTTTAAATAATTGTTTAAAATTGATTATGGAATGAATTTACTAGCTACAATATTATCTTTTACCTTGTAGCAAGCAAATAAAATTTATTATATATTATGGACAGTTAATTTGTAAATATTAACCCCACTAAGTACGAATTACGATCCTCTATTAGCTAAATCAGCAAACATACCGCTAACTCTGTTAGCAGTAACCAGATGGTAATTGAACGAAAAATAAACAAACAACGAGGGGATAATCGGTCCGAGTCTGCTGAGGGTCGCATGGGTGGCTCAATTATGCAATAACTTTCAATAAGCAAATCATTAGGCTCGTAAAGTGCACGATTGTTTGATGTTATTAGCGGTTATTAGAGTTAAGAGCGATTGCTGCGCCTACGCAGGCGATACAAGTCGTTGCTTAATAAACTGTGAGTGTGACACTCTAAAGAGACTGTTGCTTTAAGATGCATCAATCAGTTTGAAATATGTCGTATATAATTATATAAATTATTATAAAGATGTGCCTTATAACTATTAATTTGGCTACTATTACGAATGTGGGCCCATAAAACAAGTGTATTGGCACTTTGATAATATAATGTGAATGGACTTTCAAAGTTATTAAAGGTTAATAGTTAGGTCATCACAATAAAACATGTGTAATAATATATAAGTTTAGGTTAATAAATATCATTTATATATTACGACAAAAAAACGGGCAAATTGAATTTTTTTTACAACTGTATTATAATTATTGATAAATAATGAATAGTTTGACTTCATTATATACATTCCACTCAAAAGTAAACTTATATATACAGTTAGTTACATATATTTTATTAATTTAACCTTGTTATTTATGCTGTTTATGTATTGCCGATATATCAAAGTTATATAATTTTAGTTCATGCATGAAAGAGAGGCATCTTGCTTTTATAAAGCTTCTAACTTCAAATTTTTTAAGCGTTAATACATAAATATATTACAAGCAACTATTTCACAAGTTACTATATTAATTTTGCATTAAATAAACGTAACGTATATCCCGAACCCAATCGGTTGATGATTCTATCAATATTTTTATCCAATATTTATAAGTAAATTTGTATGCAATCATAAAATGTATGTTGCTATGTTATTGTTTTATAATATTGTACAGTCATTGTTTTATCGCTGGTTCGTTGGATAAATAGTTATTTTAATATGTTTACTTTGACTCACAAAGATGCATGTGAAAGTGCCCGATGTCAGCAGATGTTGTTTTTGCTTGCCGTTGCGCCCGGGCATTATTTTATTTGCCTATATAAATATTGTAAGTACCTACTATATAATTTTAAAAATTATTGGGTTATTATAGAAAATTAAATAAGTCGCATGGAATATAGAATTTTTGAATGATTTTGTGTTGCTTAAATCTGCTTTTTTTTGTTTAAACCTGTAAATTATTGAAGTTAAAATATATGAGAAAAGGAGGTTACTCTACAATCTCTTAGATTATACTTTTTGTATTATTTGTAGTAAACAAAAATGAATGGTAAAGTTGAATCGAATGTACATATAAGAATATTTTCAATTTTTAAGTAACTTCTGACGTAACTACATACTTCTTTTTTAAATCGACAAAAACGTCTATAGTGTAGTAGCTATATTCCTATAAATTTGTCTCTGATCTAGGGATGTGTATGTTTATGATATTGAAACAATTTTTTGCCGTAAATAGTTTAAAGTTTCATTGAATATTTATAAAAAATATAAACTTAGAGATAAATCAGATGATCCGACATATACGAATATTAGTTATCAAATAACATATAACAAAAAAATGGTATTATGTTATAGATAAAAGTGTTAAGATAACTTCTATATATATTCTAGTTGAACTATATATCAATAGTTAGCTGTATTTATAACTTCACGCTTTATCCCTTACACAGCAGTGTAGGCAGAGGGAACCGTGGAAACTTAGTGATGAGACATTCCATTCCCTGCTTTCCAACTTTTCGAGACATTGCGTGTTGAAGAAAAAGTCCATGTTCCCGAATGGGAATCGAACTTACGAACCGTCGCGTTTACAGGCAGACGCTGCGCATTTGTGCCACGACTATCTTAAGAATCGTGACCTTTTATCTTTATTTATTTTAATTAATTTATAATTTTATTTTATTTCGTTTTTATAAACTATCTACAGATATTTTCGGTGTTGTTAGTAACATGTTTGATTATAACAACGGAAATGCAACGACCCATGGTGTGGGAAACATCGGTTGAAGTCATGACCTGCACGGTCCTCTTCAGCATCCTTGGAATGGGAGTGATACTTAACTTTTTACTCCTTATTGCTGGTTACCAGGTTATGAAAAATATTTTTTTAAATAACATATTAAATTTATGGCCGTGGCGTAGTGCTGTAGTGTTTTATTATTTTTTTTAAATTGAATACTTAACTTCTACATAATATAAGAGCCTCATTTATGTATAAGAACAATTTACCACTTTTGAACATTAATTGACGAAAATATATAAAAAATAATAAAATTTATTCAAATGGTTTCACAGAAAGACATTGCGATGTTGCGACTGTACAATTACTATGCCGTGGCAACAACACTTGCTGCGTTAGTGCCAACGTGCTTTCTCTTGTCCAAGAGAATGTTTGTCGAAGTCCTCATAGCTTTATTCGTCATAGGTAAGCAATTTAATAGCTAACTTTAAATTTAAGTAAATAGGTATATGAAGGGTTAATGGTTTTGGTTCAATAAGTAAATTATCATACATACCTAAACATAGATCCGTTGTTTATGTTAAAATAATTTTCAAATAGTGACAAAAAATTTTTAGGTTCACGCTCTAAATTACCTTCCTGTCTTCTATATCCGTAATCCGTAAAACGATGATGTTGGTGCATCGTAGTGCATTTTTTTAAGTAAATATTTAATATTTTTGTGTAACTGTAACCGTACACGCATGAGTATAAAGCAGAAGCCCTATATTCTAATAATTCCAATCAGTGGCTGATTACAAGAAAAACAGCCTGAAGTTATAGGATTTGCACAGCCAATCAAAATTGCCTTTTAGTATACCAAAGAAATTAAACAAGTGTACACGTCGCATTTCTAATGGATTGCTCTGCAACATAATGCCGTTTTGCCATCCCATCCCATCTTACTTGTCATTTATACATTAACTGCACACTTCCATCTTATTTTAAAACAATCAGTTTGCCGCCCTTTAACTATTGTAGAGGAAAATGTGTCAATGCTCTATTAACTGTAATTGATACATAAGTTTTCTATAACATTCTCCGTACACAATATGAGTACTGTCGTGGTGTAGAGGCACAGTGACTGTCTGTATCTGTGGTTATCTGTCTTCCCTGTTACGAGCAGAATAAAGCGTGAAGCTAATAAAAAGTCATTGCAGTTACCAAAAAGAGACATAAAAATTTATTCTATAAGTTTAACAAGCTATGCAGTCGTCAATACTCGTCAATGGAACCCTTGAAGTGAATGTGGGCTCATCGTATTTAATTGTAATTTTCTTTAAGCATTGTAACTTAACTCCTGTACGTTTTTTATAGCAATGCAGTGTTACGTCATTGTGCTAGTAAGAAGTGAGGTCGTAAAATTGGAAAACAAAGAGAAAATAGTTGAAGATTCACATGTCCAAGAACAAATTGATATATCAGATTGTGTTACTTTAGTATGATATTATAATCAATAACAATATGTCTATTGTAACTGTATGTCATAATATAGTCTATGTTTTTAAAAAACTATTGGTATTTTTACTTTACTGTCATTGTCATACGATCTCGGTAAGTCTGCTTAAATCAAATCATAAAACCGTATAGATTTTGACATGTTACTGTGTTTATTAAAAATACATTTTTCAAGAAAAATAAATATTCATCTACCGTACCTGTATATTCAGATACATGTTTAATTAGAATCCACGCTTTTTTCAAACTATATTTTAATCAAACCTCGCTCGCTGATACCTAATGGTATATATATGTATATACAGAGGCCGTTGATAGTCCAAATCATCGTAAATCTGTATAACTGTGGGTTGAGGGATGAGCTTCCAAGAGTAAACGTTTGTGTTCTACAAAAGTATGTTATATTTTAATAAATTGAACGACGACTTAATGATTTTAAGATTTATTTTTTCGTTTGTAAGTAAAAAATATGAATATTTCGATATCAGCATACCTTGAGTGCTCTGCGGTTTGGTAATGACTTGAAATTATTAAGAAATGAAAAATTTCTTCATATTTAGAGCACAGGGGCACAGGTGGGCGCCCGCAGGATTCCAAGTCGTGACTTACTCTGGGCCATTTTCAGGGATAATACACATTGAAATAATATGGGAATATGGTTTAAATGGCGGCGTACAATGTGCGCTACGTTGTTAATTAGGTAGGTACATGGCGCGGTACAGCCACGCAATATTTAAGTAAAAAGACAGTCAATGACGCTTACGTTTTTATTTTTTATAATTATGAATGGTGATTATTTCGAATTGTGTGTAATGTCACATACACATATACAAATAATATAAATATTAAATGAAAATTTTGACAATCTTCTTTTATTTTTTTTTTTTTTATTTTTTGAACCAAACTTAATAATAATCACCATTAGTAAAAGATTTGGTTCTACGCTCTAATCTTAAGAACTACTGATTCCTTTTATTATTTTTTGTGTTGGATCGATGAAGTATAGCTTCCTATATCATTTAGTACCTATTTGGTCATAGTTACCTAGTACCTACGGCACTCAGAATGTGTTAAGAAAATAGTTTTCTATTGGGCAAACTTATTATTTATTTCACTTTACCAACTAAGTATAACGTTACAGACAGTTGACCTTCTTATTGTTGTTTTCTTTTCACGTGACATAAAATTAAACACACATAATATCAGATATAAATATGTATCTAACAGAATGCTTACTTCTTTAATAAACACTCAGTTTTTTAAAATGTATAATTCAATTTTGCTATTTTGCGCTACCGCATTGTTGTTATAACATCGAGTATATCGTTCTCATTAAGATATTTTTTGCAAATCTTAAGAAGTTAGTAGTAAATAATTACTGATAATCAACTAAAAATTCTACATAAAAAGGAAATATTGCCAAATACTCAATGGGGATTTAATGAAGTATATATATATATATATATATATATATATATATATATATATATATATATATATATATATATATATATATATATATATATATATATATATATATATATATATATATATATATATATATATATATATATATATATATATATATATATATATATATATATATATATATATATATATATATATATATATATATATATATATATATATATATATATATATATATATATATATATATATATATATATATATATATATATATATACTTCATTAAATCCCCATTGAGTATTTGGCAATATTTCCTTTTTATGTAGAATTTTTAGTTGATTATCAGTAATTATTTACTACTAACTTCTTAAGATTTGCAAAAAATATCTTAATGAGAACGATATACTCGATGTTATAACAACAATGCGGTAGCGCAAAATAGCAAAATTGAATTATACATTTTAAAAAACTGAGTGTTTATTAAAGAAGTAAGCATTCTGTTAGATACATATTTATATCTGATATTATGTGTGTTTAATTTTATGTCACGTGAAAAGAAAACAACAATAAGAAGGTCAACTGTCTGTAACGTTATACTTAGTTGGTAAAGTGAAATAAATAATAAGTTTGCCCAATAGAAAACTATTTTCTTAACACATTCTGAGTGCCGTAGGTACTAGGTAACTATGACCAAATAGGTACTAAATGATATAGGAAGCTATACTTCATCGATCCAACACAAAAAATAATAAAAGGAATCAGTAGTTCTTAAGATTAGAGCGTAGAACCAAATCTTTTACTAATGGTGATTATTATTAAGTTTGGTTCAAAAAATAAAAAAAAAAAAAATAAAAGAAGATTGTCAAAATTTTCATTTAATATTTATATTATTTGTATATGTGTATGTGACATTACACACAATTCGAAATAATCACCATTCATAATTATAAAAAATAAAAACGTAAGCGTCATTGACTGTCTTTTTACTTAAATATTGCGTGGCTGTACCGCGCCATGTACCTACCTAATTAACAACGTAGCGCACATTGTACGCCGCCATTTAAACCATATTCCCATATTATTTCAATGTGTATTATCCCTGAAAATGGCCCAGAGTAAGTCACGACTTGGAATCCTGCGGGCGCCCACCTGTGCCCCTGTGCTCTAAATATGAAGAAATTTTTCATTTCTTAATAATTTCAAGTCATTACCAAACCGCAGAGCACTCAAGGTATGCTGATATCGAAATATTCATATTTTTTACTTACAAACGAAAAAATAAATCTTAAAATCATTAAGTCGTCGTTCAATTTATTAAAATATAACATACTTTTGTAGAACACAAACGTTTACTCTTGGAAGCTCATCCCTCAACCCACAGTTATACAGATTTACGATGATTTGGACTATCAACGGCCTCTGTATATACATATATATACCATTAGGTATCAGCGAGCGAGGTTTGATTAAAATATAGTTTGAAAAAAGCGTGGATTCTAATTCAATCAACTAAAAATTCTACATAAAAAGGAAATATTGCCAAATACTCAATGGGGATTTAATGAAGTATATATATATATATATATATATATATATATATATATATATATATATATATATATATATATATATATATATATATATATATATATATATATATATATATATATATATACATATATATATATATATATATATATATATATATATATATATATATATATATATATATATATATATATATATATATATATATATATATATATATATACATATATATATATATATATATATATATATATATATATATATATATATATATATATATATATATATATATATATATATATATATATATATATATATATATATATAATTAAAATTTGCTGTCCTTGAGTTTTAGCGGTCGTGCGCTCCCCGCCCACAGTTTGTGGCTTCATGGTTTCTCATTCGGATACCACCTGCTGCTTCAAGTACATGCTTAATATTCATAAAACATTGTAAATTACTATAATAATACTCTTAACTAAATATGTAAGAAAATAGTCTCCTATATAAATATATGTAATATCTAATAATAAGTATTTACGGCTATATCAAATTATACTGGGCTTGTATAATTTAAAATTTTACAAACTGAAAACATAATTTTTACTTTTGCACAATTTAATTTACAATCCAGAGAAAGTAGCCCTTTTTATTGAATTTTCTTTTACGGGCTCTTGCTCTTGCGAAGAAACGAGAGCGTTAGTCGCATCTTATTAATTACTTAACTAAATTGCTTAATAGCATCAATTAAATAACAATTTCCATTATAACTCCACAGAATGGTCTCTTCGGCCATTTTTAAAAAACTACGAGTTTTTAAAAATGGCACTAAGGAGTCCTGTAAAGCAAAATGCACTTATTAGCTGAGGAGGGCGCGCTGAGAGGCTCGCCTAATGGTTGCTATTCATGGGTTGAATAGAGACATGAAATTGCCAACAATTATATACTCTCGCAATGATAACCGTGGATGTTCAGCTCCGATGTCGCGAAGACTCGCGATTTAGTAGATTTTATAGAAAGCGTTTTTCAAAAGCTTGGAAGCTTCCGTTAGATTTCTGGTATTTAAATAGCTTCTACAAAATTTTTGTGCATGGAATACACGGAGAAAATTTTATACAAAACGTTCTTACTTTTCAATGGAATTTATAGAGCAAATAAAATGTAATGTTGTATGTGTTTGTATAATCGAAAATAGCAAGTTAGTAGAAAAATATTAATAGATATATTAAGTAGTAATAGTAAATTACAGATTGGTCATTAATTTAAAGGTGTTTTTTTTAATAAAAACTACCAAATTCTTTTCTTTTCTTTGATTGTCAATATACCTTACATATTAATAAGTAACACTGCTTATAATTCAATTTTTATACTTTATAATAATATTTATATAATAGTTTCCAAATTGTGTATCCACAATCAGACGATAGTGTCACGGGGCGACTGACGTCACAACATGGCGGCAGGTAGGCAGCGGAGATAGGATCCGGTCATCCTGCCCATTTCCGGTCTTCACGCGGCCGTGACGCTTCCGGGCACGCGTCGCCGACGTTGCTTACAACGAAACAGCTGACCTGGATATGATATTTTTATTGAATTTTATTTATGAGTAATTCTTTTATTGAATCATAATTATCAAAATAAAAATTATTTTACGCAATAAGACTAATTAAATTAAAAAAAATACCTATTATATATTAATATTTAAATTAAATATTTAAATTTGGAAAACATATTTAAATTTAAAAAAACAGTACTTTTTATTTGACCTAATTAAGTGTATACAAAATGCTCTTATAATATGTATATATATATATATATATATATATATATATATATATATATATATATATATATATATATATATATATATATATATATATATATATATATATATATATATATATATATATATATACTACAGATATATTATATTATAAAACTCTTATGTACTCCAATGGATATAAAATTTATTTTTATTATGATTGTTTTAACTGTTTTTAAAACGTTTTGGTATTTTGTCACTTACTTTATTAAAATACTACAAACTGAATAAATTATAGAAATGTATTCATAAATTTTTTTAGTTATTACCTTGGTAATAGATTAAGTTTAATTTTACTTATTTGAAAAGTATGCATCAATGCAACAGTATTCATAAATAAATAACATTTCCATCAGAATCACTTCCATAACAATTTTTAGCTGGCCATCGATATCTGTGTCATGTCGTCACCCGTCGTCCGCAAGATGAGTTTTGTGAAATGAATTCGTTCATGGCGACAATTGAATAACAACGCGCCTGTGTGGTTATCTTGGACGTGTCCGCTGAAGTTTGAAAGTATAGACTGAAATATGGACTATACATTTCACCTTACTGTTACGATGTAACCTGTATGTTTAAAAAATCTAAACATTACTTATAACACATTACTATACTAGTATGTGCCTGTAACAGACGAGTGTCATATTCATTGTAGTGTTTGCTTTTATTTGGTGATTGATTTCAAAAATCCATTATGTAACAAATTTTCTTATCATAGGTAGAGCTGATTGTGTGTATCATAGGAAGAGCGGAGCAGCCTAATAGTAACAAGTATGTAGGTCCAATTTTCACAAACAGTTCTTACCTAGACCTTCCTGCTTCGATACCGTTGTCAAAACTACTTCACTTACTAGTGGTAATACTTTTTTTAATGCAACAATTGAAAAAATATCACACAATTATTATTTTTCATAAATTTTATTGACATATGTCCTTACACCTGACACCATGTCCATATGGCGAAAAGAAGAACTCACGCACAGGAAACGAATAGTGGATCATCTCTTTTATAATAACTTTTACAAAACACAGCACCATTAATGCCTACACATAGCAATCTCAACTAGTAATGAGTACTGGGAACGCAATGCATACGAAACAAGCTTTTAATTCAAGCTCGCTACTTTAATATATAATATATTGCTAAATTAAGTTTTGGCTTAACATCATTTATAAGTAATGATTAAGAGCAATTAAAGTTATTTTACGCTCTTTTAATTGATGTCCATATCTTTTGTTATTCAGGCGACATGTGTCTTCTGGAAACAGGTTTTAAGTATTTTTCCATTACTTTGATACTAAGTAATTTACAAAGGGTATATTAAGAAGTTTTTAATTAATTCTTAAATTGTAAAATTGACTTTCATTAAAAATATATATTTTATATAATAATTAATTTTTAATTTTAGTAATTATAAAGAGATTTTTAATTACAGGTATCTTTCTGTATTCTACTTAAAACAGATTGTTACTAGAGGTATAGAGTTTTCAAACTAAGTAATTAAACTTCAATATGATTACAATATTCTTATTTGATAATAAATGTAATTTGATTATTATTTTTATACATATCTTGTAATTGTTAGTTACTAGCCAGGGCGAGTACATGGAAATCTCTAAAATATTCGTACCCACAAGTAAAGAACAGCCAACTACCTCGTTTATAACACTATTAATATCTACAAAGTATGTCTCGTGTCACACAGCTACACTGTGTACTGGTACTTCATTTCACAAATGTGTTAAATTTTTGGTTTGTTATAAAGAAAATGTAACAATTTGGATTTAATTATCTTTAAAAGTACATTTTGTAACAAACATTAAAAAAGTATATAGAAAAAGGTATGATAGTAACTAACTTAGCGTAAGTCTAACGTGGTCTAGAGATTTTTTTACAAGAGTCTTCATCAATTTCCTATAAGACAAAGTTGCCTATGCCAAAGTAACTGTTAGTTTTTTTGTAAACATCCTATAGTTAATTTATTAAAAACTCAACATGGCGTTGACAAGCGTGTCGAGAAACAATATTTTGTTTTTACATCATTCGGTTTTGATGTATGCGAGTGTGTGTGTGTGACCTAATGATGCTAGTGACGAAGCGGTTACCTGTTCCGGATATCATTTTATAAACTTAACATAAGGTAGATTCATTATATTAAATGGATACGAAGAAGGAATAAAAACTAGACGTTTAGGAAGAAATATTTTTATTAGTAGATTTATTTTTAATCTATTTATACAGTTACAATTCATTTGTTTATCAGTAAAAACTTTTTTTATAAATCTATAATTTCATACAGCACCAGATAGCTCCTTGTGTGATAATCTGAAACAAAATCGATTTTTTTTATATGTATATTATAATAAATATTGATTAATTGATTATAATATATACGTAAAAGTTCAGCATAACCATGTTTTGTTCCTAAATAATAATAAAAAACGAGGCACAAAACATGGTGTCCTAACCAAGGATTCTTGCCTCTTTATATTATACAAAATAATTATTAAGATAATAAGATTTTTATTAAGGAGACAACTAAAATTACTTAAAAACGATTGAATTGACTCAGTGGAAACTTGTGTCAATTCAATCCTTTGTTTATTTCCGTCCGAAATCGAGATTACTGGTTGTTAAGTGGCGGAAATCAACGCCAGGTTTTGTTTTGTCATGGCAGAGAAGAAAAAATCAATCAGTTGAGCAGTATAGCAGTATATCAATGCCTCAATCACCAGACGTTGTCCTACTGCTTAACGATAGATCCAATTTTAGAAATCCATCTCTGTTTAAATAAGTAAGTGATTCTAATCGTAATATTAGATATGTACCGAAAGCAATTTGTTAATAAGTCAAGGCACTAATTACAACGTACGAATATCAAAGGAGTTCGGTTTCTAAAGGGCGATCTGCGAGTCCTAATGGATGGTTGGTTCATTAATCGACTGATTGATATCGACATATGTTCGGTATGATGGATGTGATTCGTCCCTACGGCCTTCAGGCGGTCCTAATATGACGTTGCTAATGAGACCCTTCCTAATGAAATGGCTACGTTATGTTAGAGGACTTAAACGACAACATTTAAATAGAAATTTTACAGATATACCGCTTCAATACATTTACAATCATCGGTTATTTTTTAATTTCGCCAATAGGTATGCGTAGCAATCATGATAGAAAATGAAAAAAGAATTTATTTCTGAATATTGGTAGTGATTAAATGTTAATAACAGTGATCACTATGGTTTTCAACATAAACATTTTTTTTGTTATTATTAAATTTGACAAATTACTTAAATTTCATAATTTAATAAGTAACATATCATAGCAATAAAAAACAGCAAAGATTTTCGCGTAATTATTTACTTGTAACATTTTTTTTAATAATATTCACAATTATAATGTTTGTACTTTTGCTCTTCTATTATTAATAATTTAAAATTTTTTAATTGGGTAAATAGGCTAATTTAATATTAGAACAAGAAACTTTAGTGAAAGTTCAATTAATTTTCGTACATTTTTGCAAGTTTTGCACTTTTAACAATATTAGCTATATAAAAAATTATAAGAGTACTTCAATGTGGCAAAGAAAAAGTTTAAAAGGATTTAAAAAAATGTTCTTTAATGTTCCAGAGATACTATTAACATAATATGTGTACACTTGAAAAGGTTTCCCTTTACTAAACCATAATTCTTAGGAAAGTTGAAATACGTCGCAACAAAGAAGACAGTAAAATTAAATTACAAAATGTGTATAATAAATTCGTCAAACACAAACAAGAATGTATTGGTTGATTTGGTACAAGTTCAAGATCTCTATCTTGGGCAATTTCTAAAAGGAGCGGATTTGAGGCCCGGCCCGTAGGCCCGAGGACTTTCCATTTTTTATACATATCTAAACAGTGTATTGAGTGGCGAAACGCTTCACTGGCCCAGATGCCTGAGTGAAGAAAATGTAAATATTTCAGTGGAATTGGAAGTGGAATTCAAACCAACAAACTATCGTATTTACAGGTAGACTCTGCGCCTTTGCGCCACGACTGCCCTGAATAGTTTTCTGATGTATTTAATATACAATGGCAATTGGGAAAATCAAAATAATCGTAAAAAGAGAAATAAAACTACATCTGTATCTGTTAAAGAAGCGTGAAGACGAATATAATAATGATCACAAAGAAAACGAGATAAAATACCAAGAAACGGTCGTGACAATGTATTCGAGGCACGTGTCTCCCAAATTTTGGAATAACGTGGGCCGTTTAAGTTGTGTTCGTAATAATTTCGGTGTTGTGCGGCGTGGACTATTAGCGGCGGTAATGGCACATAATGATAATAAATAATCGGCACATTAAGCGACGTGTGCCCCGTGCGAGACGCTCCCGGCCGCACCCGACACCACCAAACATTTCTGCTTTGCTACTATTTTCCGTGACAGGAACACGTTGCTGTAGTATTGTTAAAATATATTACTTTCATGGTATAATTTTCCATTATTTTGTAGATTGCTTTGGTTGACATCCATCTTTTGCTTATCTTTCCACCCATATATGAAACTCTGCTTTAATTTATTATGTGATAGATAGCGTAAAAAAATATAGTCCGCGGAAACGCTAGCTGTCATTCTTACTAATTTTATTTTTTTAGATACAGGAAAACTTTATATACATACATATTACAGGTTTACATACTATAGGGAGTATCTATGTAACAAAACATAATGTTCTACTAAATTGGAAATACTTAAAAGAATAGAGTAAGGAAAAAGTGGTATTTGGACCAATAAAATAATATTTCAACTGCTCTATATAGCAATTTCAGAAATATGGCTTTGTCATAGGATAATCGCCTTAGCGTTAAGAGCTAGTGGGAACTGTAGTACATTCATTAAACTTCAGTTATAACTGCCTATAATATTTCACATCACGATAAGTATAAAACAATGGATGTGGTCATTTAAATCTAAACAATGGCGTTTGATATAGATATATAGTGGCGGTGGCATATGAGTGAAACATTTTGTTGTCATTTTATTGATATGATTTTTAATACGAAGTTTTCAGAACAAATATATTTTGAAATAGTTGACAGTTATGCCAAAATGACTAGAGGACTAAAACTCTCTATATGTATTTTTCTAAACAGTTTTTTAAAATTTACAAAAAATAATATTGAAAGGGATAAAAAGGGGAAGGGGGTGGGGACATAGGGGAATTCTTATGTAGAGATAGCTTTATAGGCTGGCTGTACATGAGAGACTTATCAATTGTATGAAAAGAAAATATTAATTGTTCTAAATATTAAGGCTAAATTATTATTTTTGATAAACATCACAAATATTTCGTAACTTTATTATTCTTCGTAAGTTTATACTTCTTAACGGTAAACTTTAGATGGCAGTGTACAAAGTAAAAATCAATCAAACTTGTGCAAATTGACGTAATATAAAACAATAATACACTAAGTAAAATTTGTTCTGTAGGTCATCGGGCCTTCCCCCGTTATAAAACTATATTGTGATACAAAAAAGAACGAGAAAAATACTACAACTTATATATCGTATATTAAGTACTATATATGTTACGCTTAGATAAAGCTCCATTATTATCTATCAATAATATGACCTATAACATAAAAACAATACGCCTATTAAAACTTAACATTCCCCACAAGTTATTACAATGAGTTAACAATAAAAACAATCACTGTAAAAAGTTGAATAATAACTGTACAGTCGCTCCGTGGTATCGGAGCGTCGCATCTCAGGCCAACCTGCGCTCGTGTCGCGTTACCTACACATAAAATATTTATTATTTATAGCTGGTAATTAATAAAAACACACGCCGGCCACAAAAACAAGTAGCCTAACAGGAAGATATAATAACTCAATCGCGCCTACATTGCTCGGTGCGATTTGTAAGCGTCCAGATTGCATCTCCTCCGCGGAATATACAATTTTAAACCAGTTATACACTAACATATAGTATGAGATAGCATAACAATGTATATGAATATATATATACGTATAGGAATTTAATATAAACTATTTGTTGGGTTATAGAATTTTCTTAGCATTTTTGCTCTAAGAGGAAATGTTTGCAATTTATGTATATTATACTCGCTGCATTCAGTGCTTATGATATAGTCAATATTTTGTGGAAGGCCAGTCTAAATACCAGATTGCGCTGGACGGTAGCATAACATGATATCTTATAGCCTACCGCGCTTACGTGAAACCTGCACCCATCTTTATCATTCCTTTGTGACATGTTACAACAAGAAATATTGGATAGATTTCGATTAAAGTATGCGTAAACTATAACGATTCTTCAGTTTCATCTATTTAAAGATATTAGCTTTATGTCATATTCGATTATCTTCTAGGTTGCTTATGCTTATTTATGAAAAATATGTATAAAATAAACAATTCGTCGTGGGGACGGAGAAAGCAGGGACTAAGCAATGGAGTGTCTTAACACTAGGTTCGTGGGTCCCTGCAGTTCCCTCTGCCTACCCTGCCATGTACGGGATAAAGCGTGAAGCTAAAAAAAAATAAATAAATAAAAAAATAAACATTTATTTTAAAATATAGACAAGTCTTATATTAGACATGTTATAAAAAAAGCTTTTTTAAGCTATTAAGTAAGTAGTAAAAAGTTGTCACCATGATAATTATTTTTAACTTGAGGTTAATTTCAACCTATTTAAGTCGATATTTGTAATATTTCGTTCAGATAGAAATGTCACCTGATACACCTTAAATATTTACACATATCAGTTCCTTCAATATAACTTACCCAAAATAGTTCTATAATTGACATAACAGTAAACATTCATGTTTATGCGGCCGCCAGGACAGGATACGTTACATGAAGCGTGGGCAGCAACTTACGTAATACATGCAGGAGTTTAATAAAGTTCTTATGAAAATACCACAATGAAGCTAGCTGTAACTTAATCTAAGAGAATGAATCTGCAAATGGGATCTACAGACCAAGTTTAATCTTGCGCCGTGTTGTGCTTTTCGTTGGCTTTTTGTTAGCTTGGTGATATTTTGAAAGAACAAAGTTTTTAATTGTAATATATTTGGAGGAACAAACACTTTTTAAAAGACAGTGTGAGTATGATAGCATATATTATCAATAACTGTGTTATATAATCTATGTTATAAATTTGAAAAAAAAAATGTTTGAAGTTTGTTATTATTTAAGACTGCCATTAGTTTTTTTAAATGACTAGTTCATTTTTTTATGACTGCATTACACCAATCTTAGGCACCTTTCTCAATGCTATCTAAGTAATGAAGCAGGGATAATTATACTGAATGCGTAAAATATAAATTTAGCTTACGCTGTTTAGCTCAAGTAAATACAGTAGCCATTTAATAAATCTTTCGCACTCGACGCCCCCGCACGGTCACCATATATTAGGTTATGTGCGCACGTATGGGATGGGTTATGATCACTTCTAATTTAAATAAAACAATAAAGTACGTTTTTTATGAATGTAACAATTTTTAGCTAAAGTATCATTAAAGTAAAAGTAGTATAGTCTTTAAAATAATATTTACCTTTTTTGTTTCAGTAAGCTGTATTTTGGCTTTTTGAACTTTTTGGTAGAGCTTTTTATTTCTTTTACCAGAATGTAGTATAAAAGCAGCACTGGTGGTCACTTAAATTTTGGTTAGGCAGTGGCGACAAGCGTTTTTGCATTTTGAAGTGGCCTCTTTAAACCTACACTTGCATCGCAAATCCTAAGCGGTGCTGTGAGCTCCTCTTCCTACATATATATATATATATATATATATATATATATATATATATATATATATATATATATATATATATATATATATATATATATATGTATATATATATATATGTATATATATATATATATATATATATATATATATATATATATATATATATATATATATATATATATATATATATATATATATATATATATATATATATATATATATATATATATATATATATATATATATATATATATATATATATATATATATATATTTCAAATCAATATATTTTTTTGTTTACTTCCAGCCTTAAATTCCTATAAAGCAGTAAAGCACCAAATAAAATATCCACGGTTAAGATAAAAGAATTGCTGCTGTGATTTCCTGTGGCTGCATAAATCTCTGCGGGCAGTAGGACGCCTATAAATAACCGGACTTAAGGCCCAAGTATATACCAACAGTTCACATATAAGTTATTAGGTTCTATGCTATTTGTATACAAAGTTGAAAATCAAATGGCATTTTATAATCAACGTTGACTCTCATTTCTAGATGACTTTTTAGGTATACGCATGTGGTCAAGGTAATAAATCTATAAAAATATAAGTATATTTTTGTGTCATAAAACGTATATTCAATTTTAATATTTCATATTTATTTGTAATATAGTGGACGATAATGAGAAAATATCGCGCACAAATTAAATTACCATAAAACGTGATATTTATTTCTATAATATTTCACATACGAAGTAAAAACATTTTATTGAAAATTATCAGTAAATATCGATTTTTTTTTAGTTTTAAAACCTTCCTATATGTAGTTTTAGGAAGGCAAAACCAAACTCTTCTCACATTGCGTTTTGGTACCAAAGCGTTGGCAAAAAGTGAAGCGTTGACATGTATGTATATACATTGAAGTAGCATAAACTAATTGTTGATTTATAATTAAAGTAACCTCGTAAGTAAAAGGCTTGATCTATTTCCTTAAGAATTGTGCGTTACATTTTTTGCCTACGATGAAACGTTTCAGATCATTTTCAGTAATTTTGAGAATTAATAGCAATTAAGTGTTTGCAAAGTAAAATTCAACGTTGTAGTCACTAAACATTGGATAGTTATTAATAAAAAAAGGTAAATAGAATAGACGCTTTAACTTTTAAAGAAATTAGCATTAGTTCCTTAATATATTTGATTTTGTACATTCTTTTGATATAAAACAAATACACAATGTATAAAATAGCTACTGGATGCAACCTACACCAGATTTATATTCACGGCTTCTTAAATAAATATGTTTCAAAACATTTTACTTACAATATATTAAACGTTAGAATTTCCTTCCTGTCTAATAAAAATGGCGGCGAGCAGTATCGTATCTCGCAGGAACACCGGCAGGCCGTAACAAGTAGGAGAAATAAAATAATTTTCGAGTGAAGTATGCACACTAATGTGGCTAATATTGTAATACATGTGCTTAGGACATCTACTCCAGTAACGTCGGTAAATTTAGGAGGCTTTGGTAGTGTTTATGTAGTAAAGTGCCAGAATTATATATTCACGTATATATTATATATGTATATGTAATAAAATTTGCTTATTTAAAATAAATAATTAAAAAATAAAACGTTTAATAGTAAATAAAATAGCGATAAAGCGTTAAATAATAAATAATGGTAACACGTGACTTACGAAAAATATTCGGTTTCATCAGAGGAGTGTTACAAATACAATACACTTATCCAAATAAGCCAATATTACGAATCGCCCACCGACAGATAGGTTATACTACTATATTAGATATTGATCGACTATTTTTCTAATTATTAATATATAAAAATTAGAGAAATATAGCTTTTATTACATAGTATGGTAGATGAATGTTGAACTAACTAAGCGATTGAAATAGATATAATTATTGCATTTATTTGAAAATTTTGGAAACCAATAAAAATGCACTATAGAGAGTACAAATTCAATTATATAGTTAATATGTCACAACTTTTTATGAACAAGTGATTTTTTTCAACATTAGATAGACACATAAGATAATTATAAATACTGCAACACAACAATTTTACACAGAATCATTAAAAAAATTACATACAGCTAGATAGTGAAGTGTTACATAAAGCTATGCGCGCGCGCAGCAGCCACAGCCGTAAAGCTGGGACCACACGCGGGCGGAGGTGTGAAGGCAGCGGCCGCGCCCCGGGAGCCCGGCGCATAACTCACGGCCAGCGGGGCGCCGCCATTCATGCCTACCTGCCTCGATGTATCGACACGAGACACTCTGTCTACATTGCACAGATTGTTTCTTGTTAAATGACAACATATTTGTTGTTTCATGTACTACGATGTAAGATATATACAATGCCTTCGAAGTTTCAAGCTTCATAGCTTAAACAGAAATTATATTAATTTAAATATAGTGATAGGTACATTATTATTAGTACAAAAATTTTACAGTGCCTTCATTGGCAAAAGATAAAATAAAGACTACTAAAAATTGTTGAGTTGAGTTGAATGTTATCTGAAATTGCCTTGTATTAAAAATACATGGATAATTTTCATTTGCCTCTTTAAGGTGAAAACAGTAATATTATAATATTATTACTTCTAATTTATTGTGTCATTAGTACCGAATAATTAGCTTGAGCAATATGAACATGGCCTAAAGCCGGTTAGACAACTACTGCCAACACATATCTAATTTGAACAAATTATTAATAAAAAAGGAGAAGATACTTTAAGGTATGTCTGGTAAATATTTCACATAGAAAATGTTTAGGTTAAGTTAAATATAGCAGTCTTAATAACTCTAAAAATTAAATGGCATTTTATAAATTTTATAAGTGAATTAGGAGTCCTGGGATAAATTAGTGGTAACGTATTTCTAAATTCTGCTAAGATTAATCCTTTTTATAGTATATCATAATAATTAAATAAAAAATGTGTTACTGTTATTCCAATACATATGTGTAGTATTGTATAGTGAAAACGATTGTAAAATCTCACTAATATTATATTTGTTATTATCAACTTGAGAACGTTAAACATATATTACGTGTAACAAATTATGAATCATCTAAAATTTGTATAATTAAAACGCTATTGTTAATTATAGCCTGTCTCGTGTACATGTACACGTAGAGGACAGCCGGCGTTAATAATTAAACTTTACGGTACACGCCAACGCTTCGTAAGAACTCTTCATTACACTTCCAAAACTAATTCTTCGACAGACCATAATTTTCGTAAGTACCTACCTTGCAATACATCTCGTTACGTTAACTTTGTTATACGCTCATAAGAATAGCTCTCACGTATTACACGAGTTAAAAGCCGCAAATTATCATAATGAGAAATAAGCAATTGCACGAAGCTCACGTCAGATCGGGTTAGCTCATGTTGAGTTATGAGTGTTGTCTTTTTATAAATTTAGGGGAAATTGTGTTTTATGATGGGGCTTAACGGCCCTATTAGTGGCCAAATGGCGCCGTAGAATTCGTGAAAGAAATCAAATTACTATAACGATGCACGCTAGCTACCGATACTTAAATAATGGGTTGCGTCTAATTCGTAACAGGTAAATTGTGGGATGCCTCGCGCGTGGTCGGATTAGAACGTGTCATTAGAGCACCGCTTCCGTGGACCCTTGCAGTTGTGTTTGCCCGAGTTTGTTCAATGATTATATAAATTAATCTTCCGGTTGAGGATGGATATTTTATTTATTTCGGGAAGCCAGATGTAAATTAAGTCGAAATTTAATATTCATTCTGTATGATATATAGAATGAGTATCTTAATAGGTACATATTTTATTTTATGACATATACAGTAGGTAGACCTGGAGGTATTTAACTTATTTATAATTGTACTTACGGGTTCAAATACATATGTTGCTTTTCTATATTTCACTTACTTTCATGTAAATTAATCAAGTTAACTCTTCAATCTATCAATTTTTATATACATATTTAAGAAACTTGTCCAAGATGCTTCAGTTTACACTTTCACCCAAATTCGTAAATCAATGCCTCGCCTTGTCTTGCCAGATTGGAGATGTGAGCAATTACAAACATACGCGCATGGCCACAGCATGGCCATGCAAGGCCACAGCATTTTAGAAAGAGAGAAGAAACTGCTTAGCATTCCATGGATTCACGGTGCGGGTGCCGGGCCCATCGCGTTGTAGGAAGAGGAGCTCCGATCAGCGCTTGGGTCTTGCGAGGCAAGTGTAAGTTTAAAGGGGCCCCTTTAAAATGCATTAACGCTCACCTTCACTGTCCTAGCTCCTTCCACTACCTAACCAAATTTGAAACGATTCTACCAAAGCCGCGTTTGAAGTGCGTTCTAGAAATGAATTTATAATGGTTCTAGACAGGTCGAGATCTTTTAGTAAACTATAGATAGATTTTGCTGTTATACTTCTCGCTCCTACTTCAACCGCATGTAAGCTAACTCTAAACCTATTCCTGGTCAGTTCCTTTGTAAGATCGAAATATTTATTAAGTTTCAGATGGTGACTTTTTGGGATATTTGTTTCCCTCGGAACTGTAAGTTCTACCAGTACTACGCGTTTTAGGCTTCAAGAATACAGAAAAATATGCGGTCTGGATGACGAAACACAAATATCCTCAGGGATTCTATACTGTTTCTCATACGTGTCCGTCACTCGTGACCAATTAGGAGCTGGATCTAATATAGAGAAAGGTTTTTATGTGGGTTTTTTATAAAAACTTTCTTTCACAAACTCTATTGACCGTTTGCTGGTTGTTATATTTCTCTGTGCTCTTGCTACTGATAGACAAACAGCTTCACGTATGATTTCTAGTACTTTATCGTGGCGCCGTGAGTATTGACCACCAAGAGTACCCTACACCCTACCAGCATATGTTTAGCTGTCCCTACTGTCTCTTTACAGATGTAACAAGATTTATCGGTAGCTTTACCCCATCTTACAAAATTACTTTGATCTGGAAGAGTCATTTGGTTTAATAGTGCTGGAGACCAATCGTGAATTAGGGTGCGCCATTTTAAAGTTAAAGGGATACAGAATTCTCCTATAGTTGCCACTCGTTGTGCATTTCTAAACCCAATGCACCTTATACTTGTTGTTCTCGTCTTGCCGAATAAAAGATTTTATTATGTATGTCTTGAACTTTCCTCTTTGATCCTAACCCCACTTTATTAGATTGTGCTCCTATCATAAATTGCTTATGGAATTGAAGTCTTGACTTGAGCTCTGGGACACTTCTGTCTTTTGGAAGTGAGGTAACAACTTCATCCCGTGATTTTCCCAGAATATGTATTTTGGCGACTTTTAGGTGTTGTATAGAGCTCTGATGGTTTCTTTAATCTCAACCCAAAACTATTTTTGTCTCTAAATAATTTTGAAATATCCGCCGAATGCTGTAGCCAAAGCCGAAACTTCAGTATCTTTATGACACTTGCATCTAACTTTGCTAAGAGGGTCTTATTAAAATCATACACGAGGAAAGGCCAATTTAGACGTGATGTTAGAAAATTGTCGTAAATCTTAACTTTCTTGACATTACTTATAAGTTGATGGTCTGCCTTTTCAAAATCCGTCAAAAACCTGTCGACTAGTAGGACATCTAAAGATGGAGTGCGGTCTTTGTAATCTATTTTCTTGTCGAGAAATTTAAAATGCTTTTACCGCCAATTTTAAGTCCCGGATCGTATGAGGTATATTTGGTGTTTCGTCTTCCTAGATATAAACAGTGAAATATATAAATATAAAAGTATAGTATATAAGTAAAGTAGTATGTTATGTAAGTAAATAAGTAAAGGTAATAACTAAAAGTTGATAAGTAAAATTTTTTTTTTTTTTTTTTTTTTTTTTTTTTTTTTTTTAGCTTCACGCTTTATCCCGCACATGGCAGGGTAGGCAGAGGGAACTGCAGGAACTATTAGAACCTAGTGTTAAGACACTCCGTTACTTAGTCCCTGCTTACTCCGTCCCCACTTTCCGCCGTTTTCGAGGCATTGCGTGTTGAGTGGCGGAACTCAACGCCGCGCTTTTGCCTTAGTTGCCAGAGCGAAGAAAATGGAAATAGAAAAATCCATCTTCCCCGACTGGGGATCGAACCCAGAAACCGTCCCGTTAGCCGCGTTACAGGCAGACGTTGCGCCTCTGCGCCACGACGGTATAATAAATACACGAAGTAATATTTATTCTCTATAAAAATTATCAGTCACTAAATATCGAAAATAATCTATATAGAGTATGTAGGTATATCTATTTCTTGCATATGTATAATGTACTTAAGTTTAACTTTATTATGAAAATTTTGTTATGAAACGTCATCTAATTTAAATTTGGCGGAAGATTTAGAAACAAATCATACTTTTTATAAATATAAATAAATTTATTCTGCACACAGCAGAGTAGACAGAGGGAACCGTGGGAACCTAGTGTTAAGACACTCCTCCTTGCTTTCAGAACTCAACGCCGCGCTTTGCCTAGTTGCCAGCGTAAACAAAATAGAAACGAAAAATATATCTTCTTCGAATGGGAATCGAACCCACAAACCATCGCTTTTACAGGCAGACGCTACGCCTCTGCGTCAGAACGGCCCACGATTTCACTAGTTGAAGTATAATAACTTAAAAACATTTTTAATTCAAAAGGGGACCTAAATATCCTAAAGAAAGTATATGTATTAAGATATTAATGCAATAATATGCATATTTTAAATTCTATAACCTGTAGGTAGGTAGGTTAAAACAGTAAACCAAATCACAGTACAGGAAGCGATATGCGCGCGCGCATGCTCTCCCTAATCAAATGTGAACTACTTCCGCTTCCGATTTGACCATCATATTTGTTAATGTGTTTTACAGTTATTTAGTATAATACGGTTCGCCAACCGCTATACTTTGATGTCAAAATAAATTCACACATAAATTTGCATCGTAATTATAATATATTTGATGCCATATTATAATTAATTTTATATTAAATTTTCTTTTTTTTAATAATATGAGGTATTATTTTACTATGGTATATTTACGATATGTCGGCAAGATACTTGTGAATTAAAGTTAGACGAACTGCGTCGTAGGATCTGTAGCATCTGAGTTCCAAAATTTGTTCCAGATTAACTAGGTCATTTAATTTCTTCTCAGATATAGATAAATAAGAGTTAGGTCAGGTGAGTTTGTTTTTATATAACTTTCTGTTTTGATTTCTTTTTTATTTCAATAACTTTGCCTTTTCCATTTGCTCGGGCAACTAGGCAAACACCGCGCTTTGTCTAGTTGTCCGAGCAAAGAAAATGGAAATAGAAGAATCCATCTTCCCCGAGTGGGAATCGAACCCACAAATCGTCGCGTCTACAGACAGAGGCTACGCCTCTGCGTCACAACGGCCCTCAGCTCGTCCTTCTTAATAATAATTTTAGAATCATAATTTTTTATCATAGGTCTGAACACCTACAGAAAAATGACGATAAATGGTGCCTTAGCAAAAATTGTTGTTTTTGAACGATTTGACTTATATAATCAAGGATCTGGAAAGCCTAATATCGAACTGCAATATATAAAAGAAAGTAGACAAAATAAAGAAATCTTATCCGTTTTACTAAAACGTTTTAAACAATTTCTAATTACAATGTCATTGCAAATGAAAATCGCAAGCATGGAAATGATAAAGACCTCTATAGCGAAGTTCTGGGCATCTATTAGTCGTACATAATTATTTATCTATAAAATCTACTGCATTTTACTGTGCGATATGAATTTTTAGGCGTTACGGCTTTCTGCAGGTGCATTGAACTGTTACCGAGGCGTCATAGTAGAATGTTCAAGCGGTCCTATGGTGTCTCAGGTGGTGGAGAGGATTCCGCTGGGTTTTAGTGGGTAGTGTCGAGACGGATACTGTATCAATGAGTCCCACAGTACCACCCACGTCATCACATGGCTGGTCTGCGAAAAAAGCATTTCCCAGCGTAAAACAAAAAGGTGCATTGAACTGTTATTTAGTCTATGACAATGTCAAATGTTCTGATGTACATCATTTTATTTTTATATTTTTTGTTTATATTTAAATAAGAACTTCAGTAATCTGTTAATTACTAATTGAGATATTGACGAGCGATAGTATTTTGCTAGAAGTTAAAAGAATTTTTAATAAATAGGAGAGAGGCGGATTAATGGCGTAAAGAATTAAGTCATGCACTCCTACGCAGCAACCTAATTTTGACAAGAAACTTTAGGCATTGCCAAAAAATGATTTATTAATTTTAGGGTAGGGTAGGCAAAGGGAACTGCAGGACCCATAGAAACCTAGTGTTAAGACACTTCGTTGCTTCGTCTCGTGCTTTCCGCCTTTTTCGAGGCATTACGTGTTAAGTGGCGGAACTCAACGCCGCGCTTTGCCTAGTTGCCAAAGCGAAGAAAAAGTAAATAGAAAAATCCATCTTCCCTGAATGGGAATCAAATCCGCAAACCGTCGCGTTTACAAGTAGACGCTACGCCTCTGCGCCACGACAGTCCGGTTTATTCATAGCATAGAATTAACTAAATTGCAATTAAATAGAATTAACTAACATGCTATCGAGACTAATTGTATTTTGTTTGTTTTTATTAAGACTGTTTAATTTTTTATAATTGATGTTATAGAAAATGTGATATAGAATTATTGCATAGTGTAAATTTATAAACAATTTTTTTGTGTATATGTGTATGTAATTGTATCCGAACATTTATTAAATACTCTATATATAAGTATACTCTTCAAATTTTAAACAAAAATAAATATAGAAAACATCGAGCCGAGCATTATCAATACCATTGCCACTAAACGAATCTACTAGGAGGCTTACACACAGATAGTTCGTCTCAAAGTCGTAAAACGTATTTTAACATGCATTCGATAATCAATCTAACACGTCATAACTTGACATCCAGTCTGTACGGACCTAAGTTGATATAAAACATCATTTAAAGAATAATATACTTTATAAAGTTGCAATACGAGCCTATATACAGTATAAGGAACAAAAAATCGGATGAGTCCACGAACGAAATGAGTTTCAATATAAACATGTTAATTCGTAATAAAATTGTAGTTTTTCGAAAAATATAAGTCCATACAAATTGGCTTTTTCATGTATTTATTAAGTTAAACATTAATTAAATTCTTAATTCACAACAACTTTAACCGAAATAACACTTGTTATTTGTACATCTTATAACATTGTTATAAAATAAATTGCTTTTTAAAAGAAATATTTATTCCATGTATATATGTTATACGTTTAAATAGATTTAACTTTTAAATATTATTATGGAAATTATATGTTTATATTTTTTAATTAATTCGTCAGGTCATTCGTGAAATGGCGTAAGATCATTTTTATCCTCATTTAAATCGCAGTGCGAGCGCATGATGAATATTAATCTGATTACGATCGATCGAATGGCAGTGTGGAATGTATCATAAAAAATATTTATAGATATAAAAAAGGTATAAAACAGTTTACAAATGAGACCGGCACGTAAAAACGCAACATCATCATGTTGTGTGGCATGCGGCCGGTCACCGCGGCAACCGCAGTCTGCATACTTAAATTGTGTTTAATGATTTGGAAGGCAGGTAATTATGGATACAAAAATGTATATTAGATCTAATAATTATTTATTTATTCTTTTAAGTCTTAAGATTTACGAATATGTATATACGTACCTCATTGTAGGTCGTTGAGATAAAAAGATACGCAGAAACGTGAAGGTGATTTTAAGATTTTACATTTGAAAAATTATAACACAGCATCCTAATTACGAATACCTGACAGGTGTTAGAGTTAAACCTGAGATATCCTCCAACTTTGATTAATCGTAGCACGAATGTTTTGATTTATGAAGCCGCTATGGTGCCGCGTCTTCGTAGTTCAAGAGTGACTTATGTCCTTTAAACATTGCTATATTACGTATATAGGTATGTCTATTTCGTTACGTAGTTATATAATTGTATTATGTACGGTAGAGCGTCTGATTATAAGCGCGAGAGTTGTGGGTTGGACTCCCGCTGAAGGAATAAAATATGTAATTTTTGAACAAAGAATAACTTGAAAATTGGGCAGTAAGTGCTAAACACGTAATTCTTTCTATTAATCCTTAATTTTAAGAACTCTAATATGCATAAAAATATACTGTTATAAACGGAAGATGTCCACATAATAAAAGAGTTCTTTTTAAATCTTGATTTTAAATTACTTTTATAGAGGTTACATACAATTATTTTGCTAACCTCTTGTACCGCGCTTATGCCATACAGCAGTAGCTATTACATCAGTTGTAAATCTTACTATAGGTGGCGGCGTAACTCAAAGAACTCAATCAATGTTCAATCACAGCAAAATGAAATACATCGATGTTAATTTATATCGATGTGTTATTAGTACTAAAATATCGATGTCATTTTTATGAAAAAAAAAATAAATAAGCACATAGATAGGCAAGGGTTGAAGTGGTTATAACTTGTATCATCATACAATTGAACCCCATTGGGCTGTCTCACTAGTGAGAGATAAGATGACCACCAAGGATAACACAAAATGTTGTTTTTGTATTTTTTTATCAGTGGCAGAGGGAACTTAGTGTTAAGACACTCCTTTACCCGCTTTTGAGGTATTATGTGTTGAGTGGCGGAACTCAACGCTGCACTTGTCTTGTTACCAGAGCAAAGAAAATTAAAATGGAAAATTCCCATCTTTCCTGAGTGAGAAACGAAACCAGAAACCGTCGCGTTTACAGGCAAACGCTACGCGTCTGCGCCACGACGGTCCTCACGACAATCTTAAAATTCATTTTAATTCATAATTTAAAAATTCGTTTAATTTCGTTCTTAACATATAGAGAAACAGTCTATTAGTTTTCGTGATATCTAATTATTTTTTTGTTTATATCACGATATTAATTTGATTAAAAATCATCCTCTGATTAATTTCATAAATTAAATTAGAAATGATACGCGCTAATTTAATAATATTTGTATCCACACTAACATAATTACGTTACCTTCAACTTTTAACACAATAACGTATTACATCTAATTTTAAAAATAACAGGTTACATTAATATTGATAAATATATACATCTTCATCCATTACATAGAGTGATGCTGAGTGATGGAGCGGTGTCTTGAAAGAGGAGCATCTCCCTCCACAGGTGCGCGCGCGCACATTTGTCACTGTAACCGGTGATTATTCATCTCATTGAAACATAACGCGTCGAGAACTAATCACTTTGACTAATGGAACCCCCCGTCGACACTCCAAAGTTTCACGCGAGAGAAGTGTAAAATGCCGATACATTGACTAAGCTGAAGATAAAAGTTATGTGAACAGATAATGTTTGAATAGTTTTTAAATAGCATCCTTTGAGTTATTTTTATATGTAAAACAATATAAATAATATATACGTAATAATATATAATGTCACATTTCGAATGAGCACGAAAAGAAATTCAAGTGTAGAATTGAATTATATAACATTTTCCTGAGCTATACAGTTACTAGAAAAGTGATGATACAGGAAAACCTTAAAATAAATATTTCAGTTTTAATTTAGTAACGTTGGACGAGGCAATCCTATAAGCGTCATATAAAAAGCTCTATGTGAACAAAAATAACTGCAGCTTACGTTAACAATGAGCAGAGATATCTAATCTCGGTTATGATAAAAGCACGTTTTATGTGCAAGCGCATACGCAGCCTGCACAGCACAACCAGCAAAAAAAGTACCCATCAACAGTCCGTTTATGACGGCAAATAAAGCTCGCCATCTTCCCTGCAGTCCCGTAGTGAATTATTGCTTTATTGCTTCAGAAATATTTCACAAACAGAAAATATTTTATGATTCTCCACTTAAGAGCCGTCGTATATCATTTTAAGCCATAGACAATAAAATTCGTAAGTTGCCACGGACGAGACAAAAGTATAGCGGATCGCGATCTGGCTGATCCGAAATAAATGAGTATTAAATCGATACGATTTTGTCGTATCACGAATTTGTGCAAAATATATTAAGAAGGGTACTGTAACTATTTTGTTGATAATAACATACAAACAAATATCACTAAAATTAGAAACAATTTTAATTATAATCATGAAAATTATTCTTTGTTTTTAATTAGTATCTATGTACATAAAGCTTATTTTCCAAATAAAATATATATTTTTAAGCGGTGAGTGTTAAATTTAAATTGTTTTTTATAGGTACTAAAACGAAAAGACTAGCATTTTATATAATTATGGTTTCAATATTTATTTGAAAAGCATTAACACGAGGCATTTCACATCGCGTCCAGCAAACATAAAATTGGAATAGTTAAGCCTCGAAGAAATCGTTAAAACGAGTGAAGACTGTAATTGGAAGACATTAAAAGTAACCAGGATTGTTATATCTGACTGTTAAAAAACCCTTACTGGACATTAGTCCTTAGTATTTACTCATATGTTACAATGTTAAATTCGATAAATAAATGTCGAACATCATGTGTCAATAAGTAATTATAGGCTTGATTCGTGTTTATGGTATGCTAATGAAAAATAAAGTCTAGAATAGTGCATGTATTCTCCTATGATTTGTGTTTAACTTCGAAAAGTTAATATAAAAGTTCCTAAAGCTTAGTTATGGCTATTAACGTGAGATTCTTCTTGATATGTATCTGAGTCAAAGGATAGGTGTATCGAATGTATAGAATTTCAGACGGAAAACGGAGTGTCTTTACACTAGTTTCTCTACCTCACGATATGCGAGACAAAGCGTGAAGCTGACGTTATTTCAATAACAATCAAGGCAAATGGCAAAATAATTCGAAAGCAAAAAGTCAAACATTCTTTCTGCCTTTACTATGAAATGCGACAACTAATAAATTTGTAATTACATTTCTATTATACCCCTCGTAATAGATTTATGCAGTGCCCGTTTACATATTCCATTAACCAATATTATTTCTTTCGCAGTAAAATCGTAATTTAGCCTTTTAGCACCAGGCTACAGATAAACATAATTTATAGAGATTAAAACGTGTTAACCTTTTTCATTATATTTTTATTGTTAAGCAAAGTAATAATCAGACAAATTTTGAAATACACATAAAATGTACCTACATATTTAGTACGTACATATGCATTTAACGTTAATATACACCTACGGAAATTAAATAGCAAAGTGAAGCAAAATTACGGTATGTAAATAGTGTAATACAGGTATTGTTGGTAAATATAAAGTAATCATTCTCAAAATTGTGTGCTATTAAAATATATAAAAGTTAGTAATGGGCGACTGCTTCAGCAATACATTTATTTACGAAAATGCGGCTGTTTTACACTTAACCATTTAAGTGACGTCGCCACTTGTCGACAAGTTATTGTCCCTTGATTTACAATCAGCAATAAGCTATGACAAAGAAATTTCTAATAAAAAAACTGTTTAGACAATAGTGTAATGTCAAAACACATGTTTACAACACTAGAGAAAATAAATATAGTCGCCTATTTGATTTAACGCGCCCCGTGAGCGACGCGGAAACAAAAGAAAGGTCCCCGTTTTGTTCCACGAACAGTCCAACGTTTCGACAACAAAGTTATAATTGTGAACTTTTTTACTAAAAGATCATGCGTCATCTTCTGAGAAGGTTTGAAGGACTTCACTTAGGTTTATTTTGTTATTCTTAAGCGAAATTAGCGCATTTATTACCTACAGGCGAAAAACTCGGCAAGACGGCAGCGTTAACTCATTAGGTGTTTTTCGGTATGTATGAGACGGCACAGTGACAAATTGCAATCGTTTGTAATGGTTATCATCGTCTGTATTCTTTAATAAAAGAATTCAATAACTAAATTGCAAGACCGGTCTCTTAATGTACTGTAATATTAAGTGAAGATTATTATACCACCGAGACGTAAGTATTTATATATATATATATATATATATATATATATATATATATATATATATATATATATATATATATATATATATATATATATATATATATATATATATATATATATATATATATATATATATATATATATATATATATATATATATATATATATATATATATATATATATATATATATATATATATATATATATATATATATATATATATATATATATATATATATATATATATATATCGTTAAGTTATATCGATTTTTTTACTTATAGCAAAAATGAATCAGTGTCAAAACACTTTGTTCTTCTGTCACCTCACCTCACACTTTGTCTTCACTTTGTTCGTCACGCTTTGTTTGTCACGCGAGTGGAGAAGTGATAACTTATACCCCGAAATGACTCATAACCCAATGGTTGTGAACGCAATCGTTCACACTGACGCTCCCAATGTAACACGAAAGCCTTTATTACTTACATAATATTACAGTTTTTAATAAAACAAATCGCAGTAACTTAAAATTGGGCAAAATTGGTGCTACGATGATTTTAAAGTGATACGATCGATACATATTAAAATTATTAAAATCCAATTTATGAGAGATATCACTTTTTCTTATTCAAATAAAATGACTAATAAAATAAATAGATACATTTATAATCGAAGTTGCTATCACAAGCTTTTGTTATTGTGATATTACCTAATGAAATTCATACATGCATTCATCCAAAATGTCATTACATTCATTACACGAAACCTTCACAATGTATTAAATCAGTAATTTTTCAGTGGTGGCAGCGTGGCAGTGCAATCGGAAGTGCACCGGCGGCAGCGCCTTTTTGTTTCTGCTGCCCGTCTCTGATGGGTTTCGGAAGCGAGGTCGCCATTCGACCGTCCACCAATATTTCACCCTGTGATTTATTAAATGACGTCTCTTTTAGTCCATGCAAATGTTAAAGGTTTATTTTTTAAAGAAAATTTTTACGTACATAAATAAAACGGAATTGCTTCTAAGCTCATTTTTGGATTTTTTGAAAATTAACATGTGTAAATACATATTTTAATATGTTTATTTAAAAGAACTAATAAACAATAACTAAAATAAATGTTTAATTAGAAATTTGGTTGAAAAATTGGATAATTACCTAAATACGAGCAGTCCGGATAATCGAGAGTCCGTATAACCGAGGGCCAGGTAATAGAGTTTCTACTGTAATTAAAACTTAAAACAAAATGTACTAAAGCGATGATCTTTAAAATTCTACAAGCGAATAATATTTGATCTATTGATATTTGTTTCATAGTCGGTCCAGTTCCGTGAGAAGGTGTAAGTACATGGCGCACAAAGAAACAGAACATCATTATACTATTACGTGTACGTACAACGCGTCCAAAATAAACGTGCATTATCTCGTGAGAACGTATTGTTTCACTACATGTAATCTGGTGTATTAACCACTGGTTGCAACTAAAATGTCGTGCTGTCTGGTTATTAAATACCTACTCATATATATCAACTGGATAAATGTATAATACATAAACAAGTTTCATATTGCAACCTTTGATATCTGCATTATTGTTTTCTAGAATATTTGAATGTAATTAGAAAAATTTTTTTTTGCTTAACAGACAGATAAGCAAAGCGTATTGGAGAAAATAGAAAAATTCATCTTCCCCAGGTGGGAGTCGAACCCACAAACCGTGTCGTTTATAGGCAGACGCTACTCCTCTGCGCCACCACGATCCTCAACCGAAAATTCTTCATTCATCATTACCGTAGTTTAATACTAAATAATCTATATAAACAGAATATGTATATATTTTTATATATGATAACTTATTATAAAATTTCTTAAGCTAAAACTCTCCGTCTTTGCCTGCCTTCATGGCAACGCAAATTAAGTGAACTGAAAGATAACATTTATATTTTAGTAAAATAGTAACACATCATAAAACATAAATAAATTAAAACATATTTTTAACAACATTTTAATTTATGCTCTTACAATAAATTAAAGTGTTACTAATACAAATAGATAATATCAACATATTTAAAATTCTAGCAGCTCATCAGTTTTTAAATGATTCATTTGGTAAGGAAAGCTTACCGGCACGAAACATTACAACCTGTTCCATAACTCAATTAAAACAAGGGCTCAATGGTTCATTTAAAATTACAATCTTAATGACACGCACGCTTCGCTATCCGGCTTCTATTTAAGGTATATTTTATGACCGAAAACTTATAGACAAACAAATTTGATATTTTTACAACATTAACTATTATTAAATTAAAATCGGCTGGCAATGATAATAAAGTCCATCCAGAAAAATCTACTAGCACTTAAATAAAAGTATGTTAATTATGACGCAGTGGTTTACTTTCGAGAATTAACAAAATATCGTACGTACTGTATGTTTTACATACTAATAATTTAGTATGTAAAACATACGTGGTGATATTTTGTTAATTCTCGAAAGTAGAAGTTTTTTGAGAAACCTAGTTAATAATAGTCCAATCTTGTATAGATGTTGTAGTTGATTGTGTCGTGCTCAGTCTATATATAAACTATTACCTATGTACAAAGCAAGCAGAGCAAGTACGTACATTCAAAATTAAAATTTCTTTTCATGATTGCTAAGACAAGGAACCAGTTTTTACTTCTGTAACCCAAACTAAGTTATATATTCCTGTTTTACTTCTATATTTTCTACTCAGCCCTAAAAATAATTTGAGGACCGTTGTGACGCAGAGGCGCAACGTCTGCCTGTAACGCGACGGTTTCTGGGTTCGATCCCCAGTCGGAGAAGATGGATTTTTCTATTTCCATTTTCTTCGATCTGGCAAACTAGGCAAAGCGCGGCGTTGAGTTCCGCCACTCAACACGCAATGCCTCGAAAATGGCGTAAAGCGGGGACGGATAAAAGCAGGGACTAAGCAACGGAGTGTCTTAACACTAAATTCGTTTGGTTCCTGCAGTTCCCTCTACCTACCCTGCCCATGTGCGGGATATAGCGTAAAGCTAAAATAAAACAAATACATAAAATTACCAAAAGTTTCAAAATTAATGTTCAAAGGAACATTTTTAAAGCCTAAAGCTACTATAACTATCAACATTTTATTTATTATTTAAAAAAAGCTAAGCCTTATTATGTAACCTGTTTACTAAATCCGCTATTTAAATGCTAAGGCCATTAACACACAAGTTAAGGTCACAATGCCATCTCATTAGGTAACATCTTAATATGCATTAATTTTGTAATATAATAATCAATATTAAATTTAATATTTCCATAAATCAAATATATTGACTGTATAATTAATTTAAAACGCATTTTAGTATAATATGTCGAATTATAATAAGTCTTGTAAGTTTGTTGGATATTTGATACTGTATTCACATCCTTAATCATGTTATTCTATTTATTTAATATTAGGTGGATTCTAATTGTTAATAGTATTTTCACTCTGATAGATTTATGTGATCACGTAAATCATAATTTAAATTTGTTTTTATGTTTCGTTTAATATATACTACTTTGTTATGAATAATTTGATCGATACACAATCACTTTTTAATAATAAAATAAAATTAATAAGGTAGTGTTAAACATTTTGTATAACACTATTATTGTTTATGTTAACAGTGGTAGAGTTCTCCGATTCATTTTTAAAGTAATTTTAAGTAATTAAATTATAATCTTATCGTAGTCTAATGACTCGCTTGTACAAGATATAATAGAATAAACAATTTTTATTATTGACGTATAAATAATTCTTGTTAACAAATTCAATGCTAGCCCTGATGTCAACTGATCTGACTTAAACTTATGCCTTTGCTGATACTGATGGCAGTCTGACCTACTTAGCTTAACTTTTGATTTTTAACTAGTTCTATTCAACTAGTTGGTAAAATAAGCGATAATATTTTATAATCTTATATATACGGTATCGTAGAAATTTGTAAAAGTTACAACTTAACAAAACAATGCTACGTCATTGTTCTGCGTACATATGTGAGACGCGAAATTTCACAAACGTCAATTAATATTAATAGACAGCCGACATCTGAGCCAAAATAAAAAAATCTCGCGATTCCATTATTGTTTCACTTTTATTTGGGTTCCGTAAATATATTAATTTTACATGTAAAAATTAGTAAATAATACCGTAAAACAGTGTTATAAACATATGTATATATAAATAAAAGTATATATTAATTACAAATGTAATGTTATACAAGAGAAATAAGGAAAAATAAAATCAAGATGCTTGCTGCGTAACTTCAGCAGAAATACTTGCGGGTTTGATTTCTACTCGGAGTAATAAATTATTTCTATATTCCTCTAAGTGATAATGACAAATTTAGACTTAGAGCACACATAACACAAGTCTTGAATTCAGACACCGACTGACTGTAAGTTCACTTGGCTTACACTGCTACTGAAAATAGAGTATGTATAAGAATAAATACTTACACAAAACGTTTTGTTGGAATATGAAGTAGTCACGAGGTCCTTTACATATATATCTCAAAATCAGAGATGACGACATTGCAATATGGAAATGTCAGTTAGAGACATTTAATTATAAAGAACCTATTGCACCCAAAAACGTATACGAATCCTAACCTTAGACGGTCGAATTCTCGAAATAAATTAAAAAATGCTCACTCACCATCAATCAAACGATCGATTCCATCGATATAATTTACTTTTTGTAGTTTTCACAAGAAAGCGCTCGTCACGCAACTCACGCCTGCCAGGTACGGCCCATTGCGTTATAATTTTGTGTGTGTAAGGCAATTTATTAATTAACTTAGCTAATATTAATCTTGGTTTAGTCTATTTTTGGAATTAATTGAATGTATACCTATTACATTGCTAGAGTTCTTGGAAGTTAATATATGATGTTGCATTTTGTCCGCCTTTCTTGCTTAAATTAGTTCGTAGCTAGAGTAATATATTTTAAAATTAATCATCTCCTAGTAATATTATTATTAATTAATAATCAAACTAATTATTTACTTTATAAATTTTAATCCCTTTTCTTCTTATGTATGAGGCGGACACACAGTAAATGTCGGTGTTAATTCGATGAAACGATTTACATGAAATGACATATTATACATAGTTTTCTTCAACACATGGAATATCCCAATTTAAAAGAAAACAATTTTAAATATGTTTAAAAAATTACCTTATTTAAATAAATACATTTTCAGATTGATATTAGTATAAAGTACAAACGTAAAAATTTTATATTTTGTTACAAAACAAGTACATTAAATCTTAAATAAAATGTTAGAAGAGAGGGTATATAATTATAGTAACGGCCTTCGACCCAGTTAAATTCGTCAGTCTTATTGGTGACATGTCGAAACGGTTTTGGCCGCAGTCAGTAATCGGTTTTCTCCAATAAACGACGATTAGACGCGCCGGCGTCAGCACGCCCGGGAACTGCTGTGTACACTTGCGCTCAAACGCGTTTGTTTCTTCAAGTCATTATAAAGGGTGCTGTACACATACATTTTATATACAGGTATAAGAGCAAAAGTATATTTCTGTGTAAATATATGTATATATGTATATATGTGAGGTCTATAGAATGGAATTTGGATGGACTGGATTGGGCTATTAAATGTGGCTAATTGATGGCCGCTTTTTCTAAAGTTTTTCAGTCAGTCTTTTTAACAGTATGGTTATTGAAATGTTTGGCAGACGGTGGCATGAAATCAACGAGTTTGTTTCCCATCAAGCAGCGATTGCTTTGAGCGTAACATCGGAATAGTCGGTTAAGGTTATAAAGGGAGGTGTTCGTCAGTTTTTTTTATTACGACAAGTCATCAGTTTGCACATTAACTATGGTACAATTGTTGTGTAGACTGAGCACTTCTACATTTTCGTAAAAATTAGTTCTTGTTTCTATTAAATTAGCTCTCATTTCACAAGATACGCAAAAAAAGGTGACTCTGGATGTACAGGTCCATGGTATCACTTCAACAGCCTTAAATAATCCGCCTTTGAGCTGAAAATATTTTTTAAATATTGAAAATAATAAAAAAGTTCACTTTTTATGTTTTTCTTTTTATTAGTACATTAAGGAACTACTACTTATTAGCATTACTATTTCCTAATCAGCTAATCTTATATGTGTTAATGTATATTATGTGAATGAGTATATTTTGTATATTTATTTCCAAATTAAAAACTCAAAGAAAATCTATATGATTGTACATACTACAGTCGTGACCAAACGCCGATTTCAATTATTATCTAGAAGTCGTTTCTCGAGATAGCATGTTTATAATGTTAAACATGCTGCTATCCCGCTTTTAACATTAGAAGCCTACATACTGTCAATAAACACAATTAATATTTGCTAAGCATTTCTGATAAAATTTTATATTTTTTTAGTAATTATTTTCCGTTAAATATTTAATTTAACAATATATCCTTTCCTATTTCACACATCATTTTTAAATGAAAAAGAAACAACATTCCATCTGTCTTGTTTAAATCTTCAAAAATGATAAATAAACACTAGCCGACCTCTCGTGTGGAGTTGTGTCTAGTGGAGTATTTTAAAACCTTTCGATATTCTTGAGCTCAAGTCACAATAGAAATGTTGAAGTTATACAGACATTTATGAATCATAAAAGTTTAATAATAATTTGGTTTAAACTGTTTTTTGTGACAAGATTAAAAAAATTAAATAATTTTATTAAGAAAGCTTTATTTAAGCTTTTCATCTCGCTTTAGCTTGAACCTGTGTCTAGTAAATGTTAACAGTTATCGGATATCTTAAGACTAAGCTCACTATGCTGTACAGATAGCGAAGTCGGCCTGAGGTGACGGCGCGGCTCAAAGCTTCGACAGCCGTCCAGCAAGGCTCATAATTAAGAACGGTGACTGTTGAAAAATGGCTGCCGCCCCCGGCCGGCCGTGAATAATCGTCGTAATTACGATTCGGAATAATTTCCAGCCAGTCATAGCGATGCTATCGGTAGGTGTTGAGCGCTCGTTACGCGCACGCAGCTCGACTCATGGAAATCGCTGTTCTATCCAATTCTAGGTGGACACGATGTCTGGACGTTCATTATCATGAAGGTTCAGTAAGAAACTAATTGATACATTGTTGTAAAAATCGGTCTGGAATGGAGAATCTTCATATCATCTTCTTTTAGATACTATACTTATTTTGTATATTTTTTTATTTAAAATAATTTTGCTAATATCAGTCATAAAGGTGTTCTGGCCCTCAACGCGTCAATTTTACCTTATAAAATTATGCTTGGCCTAAAGTATAATCTACAACATCACCGTTATCCAGCATAGCAGTTCCTCGTAACGTCTCGTAGATCCAGTAATAAAACAATATCAATGCTATTAATGTACTAATTATGCAACGATATAATTATTATAATTTAAATATATAACGGAGTCTGCAATGTTATATAAAAGTAAATACTTAAAATAAAATCTATTTTGAAAAGAAAAATATAGTATTAGTTGCTTAATTAAAATGATCTAAGCGTCGGCGCGGAGGCGTGCCACTTGCGCCACTCTACGTGGGCAGATTTAATTAGCTGTAAATAGTTTTTTTTTTTATGATTGCATCAGAACACGACGTAGATCAAAAACTTGTTACGATCACTTTCGCCTGTAAATGATATTTGAAAAAGATGCTGAAAAGATTTAGCTATTTGTAACTTCAATTAAATATACCATTGTGGTCCTAAATTTATTTGTATTTCAAGTAGCTTTCTACTGTAATGTTGTACTTGAATGAATACAGCTTTTTTATAATCATCAATCAGCGAATAGTTAGTGCAAGTATAAAATATACATATATTTTTTCTGGTAGTCTTTAATTTGGACCTATATTATCTTTAAATATTGTAATTGAATGTCATCATTGTAATCTGATATTACATGAAAGGTTTCCATAGTTCATACTAAACTGAATTATTTTTGAGTTACAGTTTAAGCCTTATCAAGAGTAAACCATAAAAGCTTATTTATTATGAATAGGTTTATAGGTGAGGACATTATTTGATTTAATTTAATATTGTTGAGTAATGTTTATGTTGTCAATGTCACGCATCTAAGTAGGTATATGATGATATTTCAATAAGTCATAATCTGTTCAATAAATTGGAGGTAATCTCTTTAATTTTTTTAACAGCTTATTAGTAATTCGGTGTTTTTGAACAGAAAATAATGTTCTTTATACTACAAAAAAGACAAACAAATATATATATATATATATATATATATATATATATATATATATATATATATATATATATATATATATATATATATATATATATATATATATATATATATATATATATATATATATATATATATAACCATCGCGCAAGTAAGAAGAGTGAAAGTATATAATAATATATATTTATATTTATATTATTGTATATATAATTATCAATATTTCACATTCTAGTCGCATGATCATACAAAGGTATGTCCTCTAAGTTTAGTTTACACAGATGCGTTCCATATAAGACTTTCCAAGTAGTGTATTGCGGAGTAGGTATATCATCTTTAGTTGAGCTACAGAAAAGTGGTACGATCAATTTGATTTTAAATATAATAATCTAAAAGTAATATGATTAGTGCCTATTAGTCGATGATAGTATGCTTACATACTAAGTTTTGTGAATAGCCACTTGTGTTATATAAAAGAATAATTTATATACCTACTAAGGTGCTATTTAATATTAGTTCGCAATTTAGTATTACCTATATAGTTTATTTAAATGATAAGAAACTTTAATTCCACTGTCATATGTATTGAACCCATCACCAAACCTTATCAACTTATAATATTCAATCATATGACAGGCGGTATAATTCAAGGTCATAAAAGTCGCAAACAGATGATGGCACGGGGTGACCTTGCCGGTTTATGATAAAAAAGGTTCATTTACACTGCAACTGTTATTTTGAATGAAGTGCCATTGTGACACACGCCCACGGCCTAACAGGTGTTGCATTGTTATATGCAAATTACACTTTCCCTCTCGAACTATTTTTGGCTACTATACTGCTACCGATTTGATTGAATTAACAATGCATAAGCACATCTTTTAACGAGATTTATTTGAAATTATCAATTATTTTGTTCACTTTTATTAAAAATATTTTCTTTTTAATGCTATTTTATCGTTTCAGAACCACTTCACAGTAAATGTAACGTTATAGCTTCATCCAATGAATATAATTCATAAATAATGTATTTATGTAGTGTAATAGATATATTTCCCTTATTTTATGTCTTCACACTTTATCCCGCACATAGCAGAGCAGGCAGAGGGAGCTGTAGGAACCATAGGAACCTAGTGTTCAGAAATTCTGTTTCAGGGTTCTGTTTTTGGGACATTGTGTGTTGAGTGGTGGAACTCAACGCCACGCTTTGCCTAGTTTCCAGAGCGAAGAAAATGGAAACAGAAAAATCCATCTTCTCTGAGTGGCAATCGAACCCACAAACCGTCACGTTTACATGTAGACGCTACGCCACGATAATCCTCAACTTTACCATTTAATCAATACATAAAACAAATAATGTTGACAAACAATATACGTATATGCAATGAACAGGCACAAATACTAACAATACATATTAACCACTTACAGGTTTAGTAAAACCAGTTTGTTGTTCTATCCAAGGGGTATCATAGATCGGTAGACTAACGCAATTGTCCGAATTAAAGGTAGGTAGTAGAAGTAATATGAATAATGGCTTGTACTCTTTGTGTGGAGTACGTGCGAAGTATCAATTTAAGGAACTTACAAATATTCGCAAAAGGGACAAACAGGTCCACGTACACATTAGAATACGTAGGTCGGGTGGTCATTATCTATCGATTTAGACTAGTGACCGTTACGTCTATTAAGGTATTAACGTGTGAGTTGAAATGCATTTACAATTCAGGCGTTGCTAATGACAATTTTTATTACTTTCAAACCAGGTTTTAAGTCCTTTATAACTGAAACAGTAATTACTATATAAAATAGGTAGGTATAAGCTTAAACATAAATGAAAAAAATTAAAAACATAGTTATGTATAACTAAATGCCTTAATATTATAATAAAAATGAGTAAAAAGGACAAATATTTTAGTAATTAAATCAGTTCATATGCTCAAGTATTGAAGAATATGAGAACAAAACTAATTTTCACACCCCAAATTAACAGGCGTCAAATTAAATGAGAAACAACGCAAGCTATGAGGGTCGGACGCTATCGCCACATCTACAACCTGAACAAGCGATAAGCAAGTTAAACATGCCTTTAACGCAATATCTCTAAATCTTTCGAATAATGACCACGTGGTGATATTCATTTCTATAAGTACGAATTTATAATAGGAAACACTTTTGTCATAGCTAAGTATTTTAACTAGGGGTCTTCACTCTTTAAGGTGCAATGCAGTTTGGGGTTAGATGACACCTGTTCTGTGTCCAGGTAGCTTTTTTTGGGCTAAATGTAAAGAAGTTGGAATGAATAGTCTTATGAATATATATAATATTTTCAGTATACTTTTTTATTAATTTTATTAATTATTTCGTACTTCGGAAATGCACATATATCATAAGACATTTAAATATAGAGAATCAGAGACGATTTTCTTGCTATTTTTATTACCATTAAACTAACTTATACAAAATATAAATCACCTGGGACGGGAAGTTTTGACATATTTATTTTTGGTTTATTTCATATTTGTCTATACGTAAAAAAATTAAAACTTTTAGACATTCCCAATTTTAGTTGACAATCAACGGACAAGTGATCAATTGTATGATTTTGCAAAGAAATGTTCTTTGATGTGAGGAACAAGTTCTGTAACGAGTATGAGCGGGTTATTAAATTACAATAATTCTAAAACGGACGTCCCTGTGAGGGTTGGCTTATAACCGTTGGTCGTTTAACGTTGAAAGCAATTAAAGTTGTCAGGTTACTTTTATATAGCATACTTATGTTACAAATTACTATATTGTATTTAAGCTGTAATTCACGTTTGCTTAGTATAATAAGTCGTAAAATATAAAAAAATATGTAAACATAGATTATGGTAAGATAGTGTTTGACAAAAATGCTTTAAAATGTTATTTATTGTCTCTTAAAAATCTATAATCATGCTATTATGAATATAAAAACTTTCTGAAAGTTTACTGAACAAACAGACTTTAAATCCATAGCCCTAAGAGTATTTAAAAACGGTGTCTTTATGGTTACGTTAAAGAAAACATTACAACAGGTATCTTTGTAAACCTAATTTATGTTAGAAATCTTATATAAACTAATCATAAAAAACTTTATTTGTTTTTAGATATATGTATAGTTCGAAACCAAATAACGTTTTTTTTTTAGATGTAGATTGTTATTCACATATACATATATAACATTTTCTTTGAGGTCACTAGGCTAAGTCAAAGTGTTGACTTATGTGTCATCCTAGTTTGTCTATTCCTATAAGTTAATTGAATTGCGAATATTAAATACAAAAATAGAACTTGTAAGAACGGCTGCCCGTTACTTTTTCCTTCAAACAAACTTTGTGTTCGCGTAATTGTGCTTCGGGAGGTTTATTTTTGGGTCCATTCGTTATGTCTACTTTTTAGGGACGATACACATGCATCGATTGTATATAAAATAAAAAAAAATAATATTTATACTTAAAAACAGTTTAAGATTCTTAATGGACTGTTAAGAAATTAAGAAATAAAAGATACCTTATCCATGTATCTTAGCTTGATAAAAATATAGATTTAGTTTGTACATAAGTTTAATTAATTTATAAATATTATGTTCAAATTATAGTTAATTTAAAACAATATTTGTAGTGATACAAAGCGACAGGAATGAGTTTCATGTGAAATAAGCCTTATTATCGTAACGATATTTGAAGGTAACTTAGAGATAGTGTTACGTGATTGCTATTTAATTTATTTTCGTAGATGTAATTTTACACCCGATCGGCTGAGCGATCCGAAATTATTACTTTCGTTATAATAACGTTACGATAGATTTTGTGCGGTAACAGTTACAAAAAACTAAGCACAGGACTTGCTTTTTTACAAGCTATTTTAAGACATTCACTTGTTAAAACTAAACTTATATTAGTATTTCGATTTTTATGTTCACAAACAAGAATAAACTATGATTGTTACTCCATACAACTTATAAGTTAATTGTCTTACGCTGTTAGCAAAGATTTAGTAAAGTAGGGCGAACATGCTTGGGGTTGCAGAAGGGCAGGACGGGGTTGTTCCCACGATATTTGTGGACTTGTCGACGGAGAATGCAATTAAAGGTGTACTATTTTATTAAACGAATAAGTTTAATAATAATAAATATTTTTTTGCAATTGCATTTACATGTATTTAGGTTATATATATAAATATATCCTTATCAAAAATATGATTAAGTGACTTAGACATTAACTTTTTAAACATTTAAAAATTAAAGTATAAATAAAATTTAAAGATTTTTTTGACAATGTCAACATATCAATATTTTAAATAAAGTATTAGAAAACAATTTGTATTTCAAGACCTAACATCATAACATATGTATTCAAACTGTTCCGGTTCGGTACAGCAATAATTGTTGCGAAACAGAAAGGACGTCCTGTGTCGAATCTGTGGCGCAAAACCAAATTAAATATACAACACCAAAGTACTTACCATAGAAAAACGATTTCTATTTCAATGTATTAAGAACACAAATATATTAGGGGATGACAAGGCATCACATGCGTGACGGGTCAAAATCGCAATTTTATTTATAACATGTCATATTATAGCAGCTGGGGTTGTCAAGGAGAAAAAACGTAAGAAAATGGTTGCACGGAGCCCCTTCGCTCCCTAAGAGAACACCCCTCGAACGGGTTTCGCCATCATAAATCCCACGTGAAAGATATTTTAAAATGCGTATAAAATATATTCAAAGCTCAAATAATTTGTGCGATGGTATTTATTTATTGCACGGATTTAATGGGAGTTTGTGCACGTGTTCGCCATTTTTGTTATGTTTTTAATATTTTTATGAAGTTAAGACGATAAAAAATATAGAGTTTATAAAATAACGTTTAATAAATGACAATTAGCAAACTTCTTTCAATATTTAAATATTGTATAACTAGCTGTTTAGTACAAAAATGTTAAACTACGAAACATTTATTACATTGAGCAACAAAATGGCAATTGTATTCTTATTTGTAAACTATTGTAATTACAAAAACAAATTAAAGTAATAATTTCTTAGCATAATGGGTAAAATAACGTGCAATATATAACAAAAGAATCGATTTAGCAGTAAAAGACATCAACAGACACACCCACTCACCTGGTGACCCATAGATCCAATAAAACACAACAGACATCTTAATTAACTAACAATGACTGTATAAAAACCATTCATAATCACATAAACATAAGAATACACTATTGACTTTGTATCTAACAAAGCTGCTTACATTTTTCTCTATACGCAACTATTAAGTAAAACAGTAATATAGCTAATTCTATATATTGTTGCTTTAGCTTGTTGTAATTATTTAAATAGCTCATATTTAACAGGTTTTGTATGAAATTGTCTCACCTGATGTCTACACTCGTCCTTATTATGATCGGAGATGGCGATACAATATCTACAAAGGAGCAAGTACACTGTTTACTTTGAACAATTTACACCAATAGATAACAATGGCATATGAAAGAAGTACAGCCGCGAGCATAAATAACATGATGATGAACGGTCAACGACCTTTATTCTTCTGAGTAAACCCATCCCTTCTCATTATTAAGATCTGTGAATAATTGCTAAATGAGTATTTTACTATAGATTTATTTTCATTTTACTTTTTGGACGTATACAACAGTTATGTTTAGGTAAGTTCTAGCTGTTTTTATTTGTTGTGTACTTCTAGTCGTTACTTTTTGTTAAAATATGGTTTTTAAATTAAATCTTAATAAAGTACACGCTAAATATCATAGCGAAAAAATGAACATATAAGTATACTCGAATACATAAGTTAAAAAATAAAAAGTGAGAGATAAATAAGGAGACATGGATTGAAGACGGTACAGGTAAGCTGTTGTAACAACAGTTTATGTAAGAATATATAATTAAGAATGTTACCGTGACAATATATTTATATAATAACTTAATTTACAAATTTACGCTTATCTGAAAAGTGCTTTCTTAACAAAATTAATTGTTAAGAATGTTTCATCACAGTATAGTGTCTAATTATACTGCAAAATTTAAAGCAAACTGAAATAAAGTTATCGCGTTTTAAAAGAGAAAGTAAATCTTTATTTGAATTCGAGCGTTTTTATAAGTACTCTACAAATTAGCGCCAAATAGAAACGAATAAAAAGTATATACCTACGTTGGTAAGTCTTTTTATATTGACTGTATCCATCGTCAAAAGTTCAATGGCCGTGATTATAAAATGATATGTTTGGATATCGTCAGGTTAAATAAAATTTAGCATATCTATGGGATACGTCGCATTTATGTGTAAATTTTTTTATTTATATCTGTTCCCTGTTGCAGACTGTCTTTTTGACTATCTTGCACAAATGGCGTAACGTCGATGGTCATAATAAAGAGGTGTTAAGACGCGTGCTACGAATTTACATAAAATTTTGGATTAAACTGTTTGATCTATTCAGTATAGAATATAGGCGTATTATGTCAATTCCTTTTTATATAATAGTGATTGAGCGTCAATTCTGTTACTACAATGGTTATTATAATATATTTCTACTTCAAATATTGAATTATTTGGTTTTCATTCATATGTAACAGTGTTCTTTTATTTATGATGTGTTAAAGCGTCCTTCAAATAAAGAGACTAAAATGCATATTTTATGAAACTGCATACTGAAGACTTCAACGATACACTAGTTTTAGAGATGTCCATTGAATCTTCATGTTCAAGATCACGAAACTATTAAGCAGCTTTTGTATATCTCTTTCTAATTGATATATATTTATAGAAAAAGAAAAGTTTATTTAATCATACCGAATTTATGAGTGCGCTAAATTTAGGACAAAAGACAATAGTCATTTTTACAGAATAATTTCAATTAAATAATAAATATGATAAAATTCTAGCTTGACTTAAATATGTAAAATCATATTGATAACATTATAACTAGGCAGGTTTGATTGTGGTAGACATAATTAACAAATGAGAGCGAGATTGCACGGTGGGCGCGCGATGTCCGGCCGCTGCTCGTAATGTTATACCGATCTGCTCTGGCTGGGGAGCTTCGGGTAATTAGCACTACAATTTTATTGTTGTTTTTTATAGTCTAACACAACTCAAAAACTATTAGATAAAAAATCAAATGAAAAATATTATTTTCGGAACAGAAAAAGAGTTTAACTCTTAATGTCTGAGCGAAAAAAATGTATATTTCTAAGTATGGCCGAATGCATAAGTTAAAAAGTAACAATTGAGAAATAAATTATGAATGATGAAATGCAGACGTTACGCTGTTGTTACACGTGAGGAATATGTTATTAAAAATAACATCCGTGACAACACATTTCTATAATAACCTAAATTGTCTAATTTACACTAATCTGAAAAATGATTTATTATCAAAATGAATATTATGTTTTAAATAAAAAAAAATGGTAATTTCAGGACTGAAAAAGAGATTGAAAAATATAGACGTAATTCTGCTAATTTTTTGAGACATGGACCACAAAACTACACCTTTTAAGGTATAACTACAACATTATTACGTATTATATATGACTTAGTGTTAACTCCAAAAATAAATACTTAACTATCTCATTAAAGCTCAAGAAATCACGGCTTAGAACCAACTCAAACATCATAATACAGTGACGATACAATAAATGAATGTTTTAAAAATTATCACAAATTAAAAAGATAATGTCACTTGTGTTGTCAAATTGACCACATATCCCCGGTCGCGCTCAACGGCGCGTGCAACCGCATAGTGCAGGAAGGCGCGTCTCATCTCGCAGGATGCGGCTGCGCGTGCTATGTGAGCTACCAGCTGATCTATCCTCTTACTGGCCACTGACCTTTTCTGCTTAAGCATTAGGTGACACTATAATTAACTAGATATACTTCTACTATCTTTTGGCCACATTTTATATTTATAATTATACTAGTATAACAAAGAAGGATAAGAAATATAAGATTTTGAGAGTCTTAAATGGTTATATAAATTTATTTGATAGTATCGCGTAATATTCCTATGCAGTAACGAAATTCTACGTGTAAAATGCCTGTAATGAGAAAAGAACTACGCGTTAAATTAGTTATTGACTACGATGAACTACAATTTTGAAAATTTCTACGAATTAATCCCTATTAATTGTTGCAATGAAATTCAACAAGGTTCTAGGAAAGCGGCAATTATAATCTGCCTACGTACCATGTATGTTTTGTACTCGACACGTGTAAGTGACCTCTATGAATAAAATGTAATCGCACTTTCTATAACGGCTGTTTGATACGACTAATTCCAATTACATCGTTTATCAACGTCACCGCTTCTATTATGTAGGTACTGAATATCTTTCAGCTAATATTGAGATCTTGGATGGACGATGTTAATGATTTGTAAACATTGCAAAAGTAGGCAAGTAATAATGACGCGAAGCAATTGCATCTGTTTCAAATAACTGTTCGTCATTTCATTATTACAAAATTTTATGTACCTTTGATGTAATAAATTCTATTATATTTCGTTTAGATTAACTTAGCTAGCTTAGGTTATTTTGTTTATGGAATACTATAAACAAAACAACCTAAGCTCTTTAACGAACGTGTTATAATTTAAATTTAGCAATTATTAATAAATACAAATAGTTGTTATGCTGTGTGATTTGAAAACGAGGGTTGTAAGCCAAATTCCGTGAAATAAATAAATAACTTTTATCATATCTTCTCTAGTAATATTACAAAAATTATGAATTTGTATAGCTAAACCAACTAATCTCAAAAAATATTTATATAAACTCAAACTTTTATCATGGAAAGCTAATCGTTACATAAGGTTGATCGTTCCGATGTAATCCGCTGTACTTAAGTTTTCAAAAGTTTTAGTTTGGACTCGTTGTAGTTTTGAAAAGTCTTCGTCTAGACCTAGTCTTAACATTAGGTTCTTACTGCCACTCTGCAATGTGCGCATACAGTATGAAGCTTTGACTTTGTTAATGTTAATTTCCATTTGAACACACGTTTATATAAAGCAAAGTGACTATTTCATTATTTAAATAGCAACAAAATATAGATGCAAGAATAATATTTCTATCCTTGCTAACAAAACAAGTAGCACGGTATAACAAATACGCATCCATTTTAAGTCATTTTAAATTATTATATGTATATAAATTAATATATTAGAATGACATCAATGAAATATAGTAAAATATTAAAAAAAAAAAAATATACTTATATAGCTTTCTGGTTATAAAATCTACTATAGTAAAAGACACACGCTGATCATCAAGTACGTAAGTTTAATAGGCAGTAACTTTGTTAGCGATGATTTTATGGCATATCATTATTATTTGTAATTTAATGGTTAAATTAGTATTAACAGTAAACATAAGAAAGAAATAAGGAAATAAATAAATTTATATATTGAATAATTCCAGTGTTAGTATTTTTTAACTTTTTATTCTTTTATATATATAATAAAAATACACTGATCATTGTTTACATATGGGAAAATTAAAGAAAGAAAACTATTATATATTATAACCAACTCTAACGCAAAACTGTACTACAAAACGATTGTCTATCTGTGCATTTATGCACACTGATCTAGGAAACGGCTTATCGATTTAACGGACAAAGATACTTATGCCAATATGATAAAAGATCACTTAGAAACAACCACCTAACACAGTCTGCAGTTACTTTTGAGACCTATACTTATGTCGTGTTCACCTAAACCTCTATGATCTTTTACATACGGTCCAAAACAAAGTCTTTAGAATACCTTCTGGTAACTCTGCACACGTGTTTACGTAAGTCTTATAAAGATTGCAGATTATAGTCAGTCGTAAAAGAACTTTTGCAAAGCAAACTTTTCACTGTCCAAACTTGTAACTATCTTCACTTACGTTTATCTAAAAGAAGTGATTTAAACTTGAAGAAATTGCATACCACCGCAAGTCATGATTCAATGTCGATCGACTGTGTCATATAATGTTAAGTAAAATGATATCAAGCTCGACGGAAGACTCAAAAAGGAGAATGAGTCCCGAAAAAGAGGACGGTCTCATTGAAATCGCTTCGGACATTTTGAGACTGAAACGGAAATATACAATAAAACGTAAATATAATTAATAAGTTTTTGAAGTAGGTATATTTCTCACAATATAATATACTGACTAATTGAGGGAATATATAGATATAAAATATTAAAATAATATAAACTTATGTATAAAACAATTTTAAAACATGTACTCACATGATATCCATTGATCGCGCCGGTCTGGTGGTTGCGGAAGCTGCGCGGGCGCGGCTCCGGAAGGAAGTCAGGCGCGTTCTCACTCAGCTGTGGAAAACGGAATCACTAGGTTGGTCGGATGCTAGCACATATATTTATTGGTAGGTATACGTTTTTAGTTGTGGAAAATAAATAGAGCAGCTTATTTCGAAACACTAGTAATGGCTCGAAAGAGCTGGAAATAGCGTAATAGAGGAAAGTACTGTCAATGTTATTTTTTTATTTTAACATTTTCATATTTAATGAAATAAATTAACTTGCAGTTATATACATGTTACAATAGTTTGTAACTTTTTGGTCTTCATGCAACATCCAGAATTTAAATTCTGTGTCACCGCCAAAAATTACAAAGTGACTTGTCATAACATCACATTTTTATCTGATCAGAGAAAGGTAGTTAAAAAGAAGTAACTGATCTACGTATATTGATTATGCAATGTATTAGTTTTTAGCTTAAATCAAATGAGTATAAGTAAGCAAATTATTTTTAATTAATTAAAAGTATATTATTATTATTTTGCTAGAATTGTCAATATTCTATTTTCTATACCCGATTTTGTAGATAAATCAAGTAACGACTCCCAAACTCTGTCTCTAGTATGTACATATTGGAACTCATAAGTAACTTTGAATCATCGTGAACTTAAAAATATAATTTATTCTTCAATATCTTTCTCTCTCACGTATCTCAAGCCTAGATCGATATTAGGGGCTATCGTGTCCGGTCGAAAGTCCGCGTGACATTACTACGTGACCCCGCGCCGTGACCTGCTGGCGTGCCGTGAAATGCGACAAATCGCCGTGCGCCCGCGTCGCACTGTGCTATACTCTCTACAGACATTTATACAATGCGATATATCGAAATATATAAGCAAAGTTACTTATACAAATAAAATAATTAAATTCAAATACTTCGTAATGTTCCTTTGCTAAACATATAATTATTAATGTGTAGCTATTTTAAGCAAAACTATTTATTCTTCATTTGACTGAATAGATTTGTTTAAATTGTTAGCTATTAGATATATTTAGAAAATCACGTCAGACTATTAATTTAGTACTACTGAGTACCAAAGTCAGAGTCGTGAATAGAAAAAAATAAAAGATGTCGTGCAGCGATCTTTCGACTTAAAAGTCGTAAAGATAGAAAAGCTCATAATATCCAAAAGCAATACCTATAAGCGTGTGTGGCCGACTCGCACGTTCTTAATCGCTCGTCGAATTAGGAAATTCCTAACTTACCACACTTTCGTTTCGCAACAGTATATTGTTGTTCTTCAAAAGGTTTACTTTAAAATAATTCAAATTATCGAAATTTCATAAATTTCACTCAAAATATACGAACATCGCAAAAAATTATATGCATTTTGACCTCTCTTATAGTTTTATACAATAATGGCATAACCTTGCTTTATTTTGCTATTTAGTATAACCTATAAATACGTACAAAAAATAACCAAATAGTATCGATAAAGGTAAAAAACAAGCAAAATATTTAAGCTATTAGTCCAATGGTATATTCAATTAAGGTACAATTGAATAGAACTAACCACTCTTTAGTTTGAATAAATCAAAGTAGTGTTATAAAAAGTAATTCCTTTTCGAATCATTGTTTGTTCGGTTGCACGAATTCACGCAGAAAGTGATTACTTGAATTGTCACCTTTTGATGATACTGGGTCGATTTAGACGCATTATCTACAACGAGGACAGTCTATGTAAAACGTTCTAAAATAGTGTTACTCGATGTACACAGATAGCAATTCAATTAATTTGATCCACTAACATTTTTGTGTATGTGGTTCAATTTATAACGGTTTATGTTGTGAATAGTTGTATAGATTTAGTTGCTTTTTGTACTTATTACTAAATACTATATTTGTTTAGTACTTGCATACCTAGTATATAAGATGATAAAAATTAAGTGCGTTAAAAATCACATACGTGTAGATCAAATTCACACAAAAATCTAAAATAAAATGAATGTTTTGTTTATTAAATTATATACCGATTAAGTCTGTGGTAATAACCTGAAATAGTCATTTCGACTTAAAATTTGTCGCTACTTAATATAGAGAGAATTTTTACAGAAATAATCAGGCTTGTGATGTTCATGTTTATAAAGTATAAGCTTACATACAATGTAGTCTTCCATTCGCTCTTTAACTATTTTAATGTCTGTTTACTATTTTTCAATATTAGTTATCATAAATACACTAATATCGATTTTATTACATAAGCACCAAATTTTAAAATATTTTCTATATATGTTAATTTGCATATAACAATTGTCTTTTAAGAGTTAATTACTTAAATCATAATTTATCTTATCTTTTAGTATTATGAACCGAATAAGTGAACAAGATCAAAATCCCTCTAAATTAAATTGTTTAATATCAATATGGTTGAGACCAAAACCGTAAATAATAATTCACTAAAAATCTGATATAAAAACATGAAGGATAATTACTCGGGGACCGGGGCCCCATGAGGGTTTCGCCATAAAGTGTGGTATTACTTATTTCGTGCTTTGGCACGAATAAATACGATATTTGATGGACTGTTTATGTCATGGAAGCGGGTTTGCGCAAGCATTCACAGATTTAGTTAGGGTAGTGAGGTACAGTCGTGAATGTTTATTTTCATCAGTATATTTTTTCTTAGAAATTATTTCTTATTATAAATATTTTTTTTCTAAACTATACATTTTGGCATTAAATTATTATAACCAATTCATAATCAGCTATAATACATATATGTATAATAATAATTATTTTTAGTTTATTTAAATAAGACAAATAGATCTTCATTGCAGAATATTTTTTAATAGAGCAGTAAGTTAAAGAACCGACAATAAAACTTTAATCAGACACTAATCAGCAATTTTGATAAAAATATTAAAATATATTACTTTCCTTCTGCTATTGTTAAAACCAGAAAAAATATAATAAAATAAAATTAAACAACGACCAAATATAAAATATTACGTATGACAGCAACGTACACGAGAGTACTGTCGGTACGAGGGGCCGCACACCTGGCCGCCGCAGCTGCGGCGCGGATCTCACGCGCAGCTTCCTTACCGCGCATGCGTGTGCACATTATGTACGGCTTGGTACATGGTTTGAGCATGGGTATGTGAATATCTCGGCTTTTTCGTTATGTTATGTTTTATTTTATATGTGTCAGGGTTATATTTTGGCGTTATGTAAAAAATCTATAGATATTTACTTTATTATAAGCTCAATTTGAAACCGGGTTGATTTGACTATGTATATAATTGTAGCGAATGTTGTTGTCATAAAATTTTTAGATATTTATAGAATAGATATATATAGAATCATATATGAAAAGCAATAATTAACGCAACTAAATAACTAATAGTAATTACATATATACTTATATATAAAACAACCATAGTTGTCAACAACCATTGTTACAAAGAAATGAATGATATTGGACTTCTTTTATTTTGTTTAACGTTAACTGTTTTATAGTCTTATCTAGTTATTTATATATTAATTATTAAAAAAATTAACCAGTGATAAATATTCTTATGTAGTAATCTATTGGATTCCACTTAAAATATATTTATTTCTTTATGAAATCATTTAAATTCTAGGTGAACACATAATACAACGCACACTGCATAGAAACATCTATAATAAAACATTTTTTCCACATTTTACAAAATTTTACGCATTTATTGTTATGTGCTTAATAAATTAATTCAGAATAAATCACAACAGGTTGCATTATTATCAAGGCTTTTGCCACAAAACGCATCTAACAGTTTTATGAATGAAGGATTTCTAAAAAACATTTCTTACAAGTTGTATTGTCAGTCCATAATAGCAGGCGCCGCTTAACAAAGCAAGTTTACAAGTGTACAATTCACGATAGCTCTTTATAATTCAACCTTTTTATCAAGACCTTTAGCGTTTTAGTTCATTTACCCTTCTTTAGATGACTTTTGTTGGTATTCGTGCACACGCTGGGATCAAATTAGACTGGATAGGTTTTATAAGCATGATATTGTTGTATCAATAGTCGTGAATATTTTGTCTTTTATTATATGGAAGTGATTATCGTACTTATTAATTATAATATACATGTCAAAAGTTCAATGAAAAATTTAAATATACAATTTATCTATTTTTTTTAATAGAAAATAATGTTTTGTTACATAAATGTGGAATCATATTTAAATATTACTTAGAGGTAAGATAACTCAATACTTTCTGGTCTAAATTAGAGATCTTGTAACGAGTGACGAGGCGAAAACTTGTAACACGCACTTAATTCATCTACATTTATTTAAAATACATCTTAAAATTGCACAGCAGATGTGTTAATTATAAATATTATTTTTATTTACAAAAATTAAATAGGTACATAGCATTACATGTTTTACATATTGTGTCTTATCCCCTCCAACTAGCCGCTCACACACCCCCCGTCGGTGTTCAGTTTCGGTTTTTTGCGTGAGACCGTAAGGCGGGGTTAGGTTACTAGAAAGCCTACACCGTTTGCACGTGCATACTTTAGTACAAAATGGCGGATATTGTATATTATATCAAAATCTCATACCTTAACATCGTTCAATATATCATAATTTCTTCATTAAGTAGTTTGACAGAAACGTTTTGTTGACAGAATTTATAAATGTGTGTTTATAACAAATTATTATTATGTATAAGAAATGTTCATTTCAACAGCAACTTTGCTACAAAATATTTTAATATCTTAAATTATTGATCTTGTTCAAAAAATTTAGGTATAATTTAATTTATTGGCTTAAGATGTTTTTTTAATTCGACTAAGCTTTTAGAATCCAGAAGAAAAAGGATTCCTCTACTTATCATAGAATGGAGCGGAAACCAACACTCCAATAACCCGTTTAAAAGTTTTCTTCGATTAAAGCTTTTTATAAGATTGAGTTTGGGCGTAACGGTAGGAAGTTCTCAATTATTATCTTAGGATATCCGGACGGATGTAATTGAGGTAAGTGGGTCGGGTCTGAGTTCACGGTGAATGCAATGTAATTGATGGTAATGCAATCGCAAGGATACGAAATTCAAGTGTAAAAAATATTGGTACATTTATTGAAATAGTAATGTACCTATTGAAAACATACACTCCGATATATTAAATTTATTAAATTACTTAATTTAAATTTACTACACTTAATTTTTTATTTTAATAACAATAATCATGATATAGTGCAAATTTAAAATACAAAATTAAACAGATATACGGTATGCATTCGAAACCGGAGATATTTTTAACCCGACTTTAGTCATCGAATTGAAATGTGTCTTGTTTGCTTTAATAAAAAAAAATATTGTTATGATTTCTATTTTGTGGTTCTTGATTGTAATAAAAACATAAGATTAAACCCGAAGGCACAAGGAAAAATTTTACAGCGCACTCTCGACGCAAAACGCCGAGTCACCGGCGCAGGCGCAGCGGTCTTGGGGCGACGGCTTTGATGCAAGCCGACGTTCGACATCAGTCGATAGCCAACAAAACGACAAGCTTGGTGTTATTATTGTATAAGTGATAAGATTCAGCGATAAACCCTCAAATTAGATATATCATATGGGTGCATTCATATGAGAATAAGAAAATTAGGACAACATGGTATTAACAATAACTGTTAAGCATATTTAGTTCGTACTAAAGGCAAACACGATGATTATGTCAAAAATGTCAGAAATGTAGCTGTTATCAGTATCAAATAATTGTTTAAAATTGACTGCATCCAATATTCTTCTTCAATTATTAAGGTTTAGTTTATTTTGTAGTTTCTGCTTTTAAATTAAGGTATATACCAAAAAACAACAGGACCATCCTCCGACACTTGTGAGATGATGGTGTGAATTGAGCGCTAAGATGAGTGAGCTCGGATAAACAGCGCGAGTACGGTAATTGGTTGCTATCTTGTCATACCCTTAGATATTCAAGTTATTTTTATGGGATTCAGGATGTATTATGACGAAGATTTTTTAACAATTAATGGTCGAAGTGTGTATTTTGGTCTTCTCATATATGTATGTATCTACACATTTTGATTTTTGAAAATATGAAATTTCTTTTTTTTTTATTTTCAGTAAATATCCAATATTTTTTTTTTATTTTTTTACAGCATATTATAATCTTGTTTTACTAAATATTTAAATATTTTTATTCATACAATAACTACATTAATATAATTATATTGCGTGACACGATTGAAATGCACATTAGGAATTTTGTTAACAGGTAAGTATATTTAATTATCTTTGTCTTATATCATACAATGAAAGGATACAGGTTGAAAGAAGCAAATCCTACTAACGAATATATTAAAAACAAATTACATATTTAACATTTATTTACATGTTATGGCTATGCATTTAATACAATTATTTTCCAGTTGTAGTGTACAGTAGATACATTAGCCCAAAATTTTCCAAAAATGCAGTAAGATGCAGTTAACGATTGAGCGACATACGTGAAATAATAATGAAGCTTGTGGAACTACTTATATAGTAAACTAATAAAAATTAAAGAAAAATCTTTATAAGTTGCATTGGTATTAATGTAATTTATTGTTAAAAGAAACTAAGAAAATAAATTTAATTATAATTAGCAAGTATGAAACAAAACAACCTCTTAACCTCGAACGTCCGTACAAATTACATGAAAATGAGATACGATACACAGTATGATAAACAGCAAACATTTCAGTGAAGTGATCTGTACTCAGGTAATATTTTGTAGGTAATCTACAAAAAATATAATCCTTCCGGGCTTCAGCTTTCGGCAGACTTTGTGACGCCCGACGATGATTAGTTATCGCAGAATATCCGTATATCAGGGTTGTGCCTTCCGTTTATAGCAATTATCATCAAATTTATTAATATACAACAAATATATATAAAGATTTTATACATCTTTAATTATTCCATACAAATATAATATTGTGATATAATTTAAGGCCTTTCATTCTGTTATACTAATATGGATTTACGACATTTTCCCAAGGAAGTATAGTTTAAATTTACGAATCTTAAGAAGCAGACGCTTAAAATAATAAACTACTTTTTGTTTTTAATATGACAATTGTATATTTCAACAGCCCTAAAACTAGTTAAAATTATCAATTTATCTTTTGCGATCGCCATTTCGTAGAAGAGGATTACGGTGCTCACTATTACCGTTTTCTAAGAAGACACTGCCAGGTAGTCGTTTTCAGAGTTATTGTTCAAGAAATTGTTTGCAATGTAATCATCCATATTTGAAATATGCGAAAACGGCCTTTATATGTTGTACTTAACTCTTATTTTACATAGATTATTACCTAATCGAAATTTAAGCTTGGTCAATATTATTATTGATTCATGTCAAAATTGGCGTAACAATTTCAACATGAATTTACCTATGAATGAAATTTGTTTATGATTAAATAAAGTAAATTAACAGATTTCATGTAAAGTAAAAAAAATATAGGCATCGTTTCAGGAGCGTATTTAGGTATAATAAATAGTAATCTGCAATCCAATGTTATTTAAAAGCACTTTATTATTTAGTTTAAGATACAACTAGCATAATTTTATATAAATTGATCTTGGATATATAGAATGCATTAAAAACTGCCCTGTGTTAAAATTCAGGTACTATCTCAGTGTATCCAATAGAACCTACCTACATACATCCATCGCATCGTACGTGAAACGACTCCTAAGTATCGTTGTTACATTTTAAAACACAAATTAATAATAAATTGAGTAACATTTTAAAGAAATGTGTCCATATGAAACTCATTTAACATTTATTACGTGAAACAACAAGAACCGTGTGAACTGGGTCAGTGGATAAAAAAATAAGTCATTTGCTTTCAATAATTATTCCAGCGATTACCTACCGTCCACATCCTGACGCGTGCTGACGGATAACAGTTAAACTCACACCGTCCAACATAAGTAGTAAAAAGGGAAATAAAATAAATTAGGCAAAGGTAACTGCTCGTCATGCGAATCGGACATTAAGCCAACAATTTTCCCTTTTGATTTTAAGTAATTTGTACAAATATATTACTTCTACGATACATTTTCTAATCGATTAGTAATGCGTTGATATGAATCGAGATTGAGTGATTGATTACATAATAATCGATTCCACAATCGACATCGGTACCTGTAACCGATTATGTATAACCATCGCGGTACAGACGCCGTAATTAATATTCAAAAGCCATTAATATTATAGCAACACTGTAATTATTTTAAGGTATTGTTCTTATGTTATCAAACCTGTTATTCAATTGTTAGTAATTTGAGGTTGATTCTCAATCTTGAATAAATGAAATAAATGTTAGCCATATTTATCCAATAGGATCAATATTAATATTATAAATAAAGGGTACTTAAAATAACTAAGTTATTTATCGAAATTAAAATTCCTAAATAAGTACCATCACGTACAATCGTCACTAATCAATGTTTTAATCATATAATATGTAGGATTATTTAATTGTTGAGGGTTGCGTGAGAAACGCAAACCAGCAGTAGCAAGTTACTTTTAAATCTCACATATTACCAATGACCACGTTATAATGCGTTTAAAATTATTAATTTAGTGTATTTTACATCTTATTATTGGGTATTAAGTTCCAATTGTTAGTTCAGACGATATTAGACCGCAACTTATATTTGCATGTTCAAACTAGAGTGGAAATGTGCAAGAAGCATTAATCACAACAGAATTAGCTTTGGCGATCCACTCCAAGTGTCCAAGAAGGATTTATATCGCAGTGAGATTGGTCTTATTATATTTAATGGTATAAAGGCACAAAATAATGCAGATACAACACACTACAGGTTTAAGTTAGTGGCTATTCGTGATTTATGCTGAGCTTAGTTTAATTTATCATTAGGTATGACTGGCAAATAATTTCTGAAGGTATCTGCGTACATTGTTAGGGTTAAATGTTTTACGTCTAAAAAATGTAATAGGTACTTTTGCGGTGAATTTCAAAATGTAACATACATTTAAAAATACGATATAGATTATATTGTCTACTATTATACAAAATTATCGAATATTATATTATAAAGGTAACAACTAGAAGCCGGTAAAATTACTTTTTTAAGCTTTCAACCACCATTTTCTACATTAATAACTTTACCAAAACTTTTACCAAAATAACGTTCTTATTGCTTGTAAGATACCTTGGTCAACCGCCTCCGCGCTGCTGGGGATCGCATAAATACTACTTAAGACTCACGACCAAAATTTAAATGACAAAAATAAATATAAAAAATATTGAAGGTGGTCGGAATCAGGACGTAACTTTTTAATAATTACCGTCGGACGCGGCGAGTAGCATCACTAATGTGTGAATGAGATACCCTTTTCAAAATAATTTTGTTTTGAAGCTCGTTTTATAGATTTTGACATAATTTATTCGTGAACCCTCCTTAACGCTACCCGTCGCAGCTTAAAATAAACATTTAGATTTACGTAATGGGTTCTCAATGAGCCTTAAATTATTACTTAATAATTTTTATATCATAGTTTTTTATAATGCACCTATTATTTGAACTATTTTTATGAGAACAATGTGATTTTTCTTTAAAATTGATTTATATTTTGTATGTGCTTCGTTATAAGTTCATATAAAATGAAACATAATATTTGTTTATTTCTAATGGTGCAGTTGTTTAGTCAATGCGCTTTCCGCTCACTTTAGAGAAAGCGCATCTTTACGGAAGCGAACGAAGTTTAGCGTTATGATCGCATATGAAAGTGCAATGTGTATAAATAAATTTTTTTATAAGACATTAGGAAAATGACAAATATAAAACTCTAAGAATACTTCAAAACTTTGTAAAAAATAGTCTCCATTATTATTAGATTCTCTGTATATGTTGTAATTGTCTAAATATAAAGTATTAACAAAACTCAGAGGGGAAGTTGATGTAGCATCATAAAAATTAGGATAGTTTATTATATATAGTATACTCCGATATAAGGGTTAATTCTCGTGTCCGCGTAATATAGTGTTTGTAATTATTCGGATTGCAGTTAGTATATTAACAGCAAGAGCACCGATATATAGAACGCCAAAGACCCATAAGACAGTGCATAAAAATCTTTTTCACTTTGTCTCTTTTCTCCAAACTCCTTGAGGATATCAGCCTTTCGTCATCCAAACTGAATATTTCCCATATTTCTGGTAGCCTGAAACTTGTAATACTCGTAGAAATTAGAGTTTCATGGAAATCAATTTCCATTATTTAACAACTAAGTTGTCAAGAATAAACTACATGATTAATTTGTATAAAACAAAAATCTTTGTATATTTTCCAAAAAATATTTCAAACACGGCAATTATTGGATTTAGTAGTCAGAGCGAGAGAAGAATCTGAATAGTATAAGTGAGCGTCAATGAACATTTTAAATATACACCTGAATTGCATTTCTATGTACTCATCTCTGTTCAATCTGTTGAACACCTGCTGTAAATCCATAGAATACTAGAGTTTTTTCTCCCGAAATAAGGATTCGAATCGACAACTAACACAGCCGAGCTACTTATCATATTTCGAAAATTTAATTCCTTTTTAAAACTGATACATAAGTAGTGATATGCATTTATGAAATCTTACCTTTCACAATTATCAAAGAACTGCATCATGTGTCCGTACTAACGAGCCAAGTCACTATACAATCGATATTCTTTATATATGTTACATAGATATGTAGATATATTACATGTCATGCCAATAGATTGTAAAATTTGGCATCAAAAGTTTGGCAATAACACGTCTACTTACGCTACTTCGCTCGTTTAAGTAGCTTGCTTAGGAATGTGACACCAAAACGTCAGGCAATTAAGGAATCGGCAAGCTAACCTCGTGTCAGACCTGCATTGGGCGCGTTTGATTGGCACGACTCTGATCAACTCATGCTAGAATAGACATTTCAAGCTAGTGTTGTGAACGAAATGTTTATTCAAAAATAATATAATATTGCTATATTTTTATTTTTAAAAATGTAACTGGTTTATTACAGTAATATATCTTGTCTTTTTATTTATTTCCTTGAAAACGTGTTTTCCGGACGATATTCTACAATTAAAATTTGTACCAAATTTAATAACATTTTTTTATTTTTTAAGCACCATCTATGAAATTGGGCGAATTTCACTTAAAAAATTGAAGAACAAGGCGGAATAAGTAAGCAAGGATCGTAAATTTTGCTGTTCTTTGTCTTTCTGCTACACCACTAGAGAAAAAGCGTGAAGCTTTTGAAATATTTGATTTACCACATTATTACATAATTTTAATTATTTGATTATCCATTGCAAAATTAATATTAATTATTTGTTAAGTTACCAAACATACTACAGCACATTTTGAATAATAAAAAAAAAGAAATAACTAATTTAAATTTAATTCTTCTATTTGTACTAAATTTAACAAGTATATCTAGAAAATACGTAATCTACAATCAAATCGATGCTCAGAATCAAAGCTTTAACATTTATCATATTTGATGCGTTCGACGTCTCTGACGGTTTCTCTTCCGTGGGTGACAGCGTGTGTGTGCACAGATTTTATTGAGGTGTTTACTTGGCTTCGGTTATAGTGGCTTTAGATTGTGAATTTCATCCAGGCTTTTGGTAAGAGGCAAGTATCAGTCGAATATTACCATAGCATTTTTAAGTATGTTCCTATCAAAACAAATCTTGCGTTAATATATAGATAGTTCTGTTGTACATGATAACAACATAGTAATTTAAATATTAACAGACAAATATTTTATTAAAAAAATTTAAAATGTCACATTTTTCTTATTATGATATCAATTTTTTTTAAGCTCGCACTAATAAAACAAATATTTAAGCAAAAAATTTCGGAGAGAATGTTACATTTGTCAAATATAATAATGTAAAATTTCATGACCAAATCCAAGCTTTAAGTATAAAAATATTTAAAGCTTAGATTTGGTCACAAAATTTTACATTATTACATTGAGCCACTTGTAGATTCAACTTTAATCTTACGATGTTCATTTTTTTGTACGATCATGTTGTTTTTTTAGGCAATCTTTATTTACTAGCAATAAATAAAACAAATTAAAATATTTCTGAAAAACTATAAAACGGTTTTTAAGAAAAACAGCTAAAAATACCACAGTTAATTGACTTATCTACCATTCTAATGTGAGTATATAACCTATTTAAGGATTAACAATACCTCGTACAGATATGTTTCGCTAATCGCATACAATTTGTCATATGCCTCTTGTAAATATACAACCATAAATAATATTTGAAGCTTAAAATCTGGAACGCATGAGCGATGTCAATGTACTTTCTAGAGAACATAATTTACAAGTTGAACGCGCTCGATGACAGCCCGCGAACATTTACCATGTGAAGGTGGACATAGAAAAATTTAAAACGTGAAATATATTTTCAGTTGTTTCTCGAATTAGGTTTGCAGGTTTCGTTTAGATGTCTTGTTCTTTATAATGTTCTAAAAGTATATAAGTTAGTAAAACTTATATAGTAGTCATACAATAAAAAAATAAAAATGTCTATTCTCTCTATATATCTATATATAATTTGCGACTGTTAGCAAAGTAGGAATATTTTAGAGTGTATTTATCACTATTAATAATATTTTCTAATTAATGATCAGTAATATTGAATCAAGGTTAGAATACAATAAGTCAGAACTTTTATGTATTGTTAATGTGTCCAGGTTATTGATTTAATTGAAATCTTTTTTAATCTATATTTATTCTCTCTACGCTATACTATATTGCTAAGTAATTAATTAAATTTGTTATACATATATAAATGGACTATATTCAAATAGCGCAGGTTCGAAACTACTACGAATTTTGTTTTTTTTAAAAGCCTGATTTAGCGGAGACAGGTGAAAAATATTCTGCCAATATTTTTGAATTCTTATTCCAAAATTATATTTTTAAAATGAAAGCTAATGCTTTTCAGATGTTTTCCGTATATAATTTGAAATATATATATTGGCATCCGAAAATGCTAGGCGATCGTTTTATATAATATTATAAAGTTGAATGTTAAACTATTTATATAAAAACATACACATACACTATGCCTAACACAGTATTTCTAGTTTAAATATTGAATACGCTTGAATGATATTCAAGAGGCGCAGGTTTGAGTCCCGTTGCGTAAAAAAAATTATACGTTTTATAAATATTTTTCTTCTTATTTCTTTTCTTTCTTTTTTATGAAAAATATTAAAATATATGAATATTATATATTCATAATAGACCATCGTCTACAAGTCTATGTCGAGATTTTCTTAACGAGTATGCCAGCTAGCCTTAATTTACAACTTAGCTGTCTGTAATGATTGGCGGGCGACACACTTGCGATCTGCCGTTAGTTCAGCCTCCTCGGCCCTACTACTAGTTGCTACTTCTGATATTAAAAATATTAAACAAATATTTACTTAGGTGATGCATGTGACCCACATATAATTTTATCATAATTCACTGTTTTTTCAATATTCACGTTACTTAAAGAGTTATTTTTTATAGCTAAACGTTATTTCTGTAATAAATTAATTAATACCTTTTTTATTTTAGTTCTGTAAGAGTTTTATAGTAAATGTTGCCAATATTACTTCAATTTTAGTTTTTAGATACATTTCGCGAATAGAAATCACATTAAATCATAACTAGATTACTCTAACACGTAATTCCGGTAGCAATCGATGCCAAGGATGTTTGTGGTCTAATAAACAATACAGGGTGTTGATAGTTTTGTTCTGATGCAAGTCAATTATGCTTTAGTAATAATGTTTTTGTTTCTATTAGTGTTTACTAATACTCGAATAGTAGAAAGTTCCATAGTAGAGGCTTCGGCGCACTCCACGCCTGCATTGTCATTCGAGTGACACTCACAAATGTTTGTCACTTAACAAAAAGAGGGCTGAATTATCGACTTCACACTTATTCCTATACTTAGGTCTTGTTGCAACTATTTTCATGTTAAACGAATTTATAATGTAATAATAACTAGATATATATCATCATAGGTTTAGTTCACGGAGATTAAAGTTGAAAGGTTTCGTTTGAAATACGTGTCATTGAAATTTCAAGACGTAATTTTATATTTAAAAAAAACAAGCTTTTACTTTCTTTAATTGAATTTTTATAGAGGCTTATATCACCTTTTTTTAATGCCGACTTTGCTAATATATGAATAAACTAATAACAGTATATTGTTATTAAGTGTTGGTACAAAAAAACGCTATAAAAAGCTTAAGATCGACAAAAGTGAAAATTGTATTAACAAACCTTGTGGCTTAGTTGTTTTGTAATAAAAACCTAATTGATTTGCGGAAGCTTTATCTTTATTATTCAATATAGGCACTAGAGTGGAAAACCAGTGGTCGAGGAGCCAAGCCTTTGTTTGAAACATGATCTAAAAATACAAGTGCTTATTTACAATCTATAACGGTGTAAAAGGTTTACTTGTAAATATTTATATTACCTTTTGTCAGATTAGATATGCTTTCTTGTGAAAATGTGACACACAACATAGCTTATGGAAAATATACTTTAATACGTTTTCAGTATGACATATTGACGTTAGTACGCTTATATTTTAAATCGTCCCATAGATTTGATACTACGTACATAAAAAATCAAGTAATCTCATTATTTATATTGATGTCAATTTAATATTAATATCTTAAGTGAACAACGAAAGCATGAGAAGCACTCCTTAGTTTTTTGTTTAAAATAACAAAGTAGTGAAAATTCTAGCCGAATAGTCTCACTTTTTACTATGAAGCTACAGACAGAAAAGAACAAAAAACAGTAGAAACGTCAATTTTTTTATTTTTAATCAAGCAGCGACTAGGAACTTGTAATGTTTTTATAGATGTATATGATAATGTTAAAATTGTATTCAGTTATAGTACTTTAGTGACATATTCTGACATTGTTATTGATTCTAAAATCTCAAAAATATATAATATAGAAATAATTACGATATTGTTATATTTTATGAAAGAAAAGTATGTTTTATAATTTTTATTATAATATAAAATCAGTCATATCGACATAAGTATTACTTTCAAATAAAAAAAACAAATATATAGGTACATATTTTACTTACTTACTTACTTATTAAAAGGATACATAGCCCATTTAATCTATACAAACTTTTTAAAACTCCGTTCAATAGTGGAGTGTCCTTCTAGTGCGGCGTCTCCAAACTTTCTTGAGCCAGTCACGGCGCGCGTGCTCGGACTGCTTTTTGCTGTTGGGTGCCGGCGCGGGCCTGATATTGAAATAATTGCTTTTTAAACGGCACGCCGTGCAAATGACATTCGAGATGGAGGTCGTTTTTTCCATAAAAGGAAAATTACTTTTTACGAAATATTTGGTTTTATAACAAAATAATCAATTCATTATTGTACTACGAATATAATTATAATATTAATAAGTAAATCAATAATCGTGAAGTAAACGATCAATGAAGTATATATTTTTTAATATGTATATATGGTAAAAATTTCGCAATACAGAATAGGTATAGGCTTTGTGCTTACAAATTATAAATTGGTGCATCCTTGTTAGTTAACAATGGATCTCATGATCCATGATTCGCAAATCATTATAGGCCCCTAAAAAATTTGACTTTTCAATATTTTGAAAATATCCGTATCTATAATGGCGTCTCCAAGTTATCAGGCAACTTAGTGTATGCAAAATACTTACGTATAAGTGAAGATTGTTATTCTCGTACGATACAGTTTCTTATTTAGTAATATTAAGAGACATGAGCTCTGTGGGTAAATGTACATGTTGAGTATAATAATTTATAATATATACGCTATAACTTTTTCCAATAATTCGTGAAAACAGTAAAACAATTAGCGTTATATCGTCGCCTAACTTAATGAGAGTCCATCGGTGGCTTGGTGATAAAATTTTAAATTGTTGTGTGAACTTTCACAGCCATCGGCCAACCGAGACTTTATAACTAACGATTCGAAGTAAAACGACAACTTTTTTGTTCTGTTCGATCGCCCACGGCAATGTGAGGCCGCTCTTAATATCGTAAATGTTTTGTGCGCTGGCACGTGCTATCGCCTTCTACTCTGACCCAGGGATAATATAAATATTTATAACTTCAACTTTCACGTGTAAATAAAAGGTTACTATATAATCGATAATTGAATTAAATTATAAATCTTCAAAATATATATAGTTGTAAATAGTCCACATTAAAAAATTGGTTCTGAAGCAAATGTTTATATGATATATATATGTAGGTGAAGGTTGCGATCATTGGACCGGCTCTTTGATTGGACCACTCAATTTTTTCAAAAACTATACATGTCACAGCAAGTTTAATACGTTGCTAGGCTACAGTACCGAACCCCTTGCCTACCCACCAAACCTCTGTGCGCTCGCAAAACGTGGTAAGGAGTGAGGTCTGTACTTGTGTTAATGGTGGCCGTGATACAATAACCGAGCCATCAACAAAGTCATGTCAGTCACATTGTTTTAATTAATGTTTAATGATTGTGTTAGATCCAAATAGCAAATTTCTCTGCGCTTACACACACTACTAAGCTTTTAACTTAATTTTACACGTTTTTTAATAATTGCTTTCGTTCTGTTATATGCCTAGTTGCCATCACTGGACCTGAATGGTGACGCTATCATTGGACCGGTCCAATCAAAGAAACTAATATCAACGTTAATAAATAATGAGTTTTATATTGTAAATTGAATATTTTGGTATTGCATGTAGATAGACACCTACCTTTTAGTTGTAATTGGATTATATTTATAAATATATTCCAAAATGTCGGCAGAGGGAAAGAATAGGAAATATTATTGTTAAATGACGAAATAGTATTGGTTACTAGTATGAAACTAACTATAGATTTTTTTTAAAAAAACTATTGGATTAAATGAAACAAGTCGAACGTATGGCGTTCCAAAAGCCATATTAAAAAGACAATTAGATGGGAAAAATAAAAAAAGTCGAAGAAATTCAAATAGTGGAATCAAAAGTAGATCTTGCGGAGGCTTTAGAAACTAAATTTAGCAATCACGTTGTTGAAATGAAGAATTATTTTTTTTATATTACTCCCAAAGTTGTCAGAGTGCTTGCCTCCAATTAGCTGAGAAAAATGAAATTAAACATCGTTTTAATAAAACCAAAGAATTTCCTGGAAAATAGTACTGTGCATACATGAAGCACCATCCAGATATAAGTTTTCGTCAACTAAGAGCCACATATATGTATGAGCAGTACAACTGGATTTAAGAAGAAAAATTTGAATAAAAAAAGTAATTCTTATTTTGTGTTTCATTTGAGTCACCTTCATTGGACCATTAATACAAATGTTTCAAAGTCCAATGATAGCAACTTAGTGGTCCATTCAAGGCGACGGTGGTCCAAAGAAAGCAACTCGTCATTGAAAAGTTATATTAGAATAGCTCTAAAGCCTCTCAACTTTCATTGCCAATAATTTATATATCATTAATTCACATAAAAAAGCATTATATATCATTAATTGTCTTAAGTTGTAGGTAATATTTCATGAGATATGATGCCACAAAGTTAGGTGGTCCAATGATAGCAACCTTCCCCTATATACAAGAAGAAATTTACAATAACCGTATATAAAATTATTTTAAAACAAAATAACTTTTAAGCATATGAGTAACATTGAATAAAAATTATAGAAAAGGCGTATATTAAATTATGATATAATCAAGTCAAGTTTAAATTGCGTTTTCAATAATTATAGTAACTAATGTTAAACTGTAACACTAAAAAGGAAAAAGTGCATCTAATCAGCCTTATTAAAGAACTATATAAGTAATAATATACTTACATTATTAATACTAACATGAAAAATGCGAACTCATACAACAATAATCCTTTTACTTCATATTTTCAGCGGAAGATGAATCGAAGTTGTAAAGTAATAAAATTTAACAGCTTTAAACAGATTACATTTTCTTACAGAAATTTTGAGTTTATCACAATGTATATCATACTTAAATGTATTTTTCAGATAATATGTATAAACATTTCAAGCTACTGAGACGTATCTATCAATGTTCATAAAAATTTGTACATAGTGAAATTAATAACTCTATAGGATTCACAAAGCTTTGCTATGAAAGCTTGGTAAAGCCATATGACAAAAATACTATGTAATAGCATCCCAATAATGAATATACCATCTGTCTACCCTGCTATATCCAGATATTTAGTGTGTCTGAATCACCTAGAAGAAAGATCTTAGTTATACATAAAACCCTTAGATATAAAAATATAAGGTCAAAGTAACCGGAAATTATCACATTTGCGTAGTAGTAACTAGGTGCGAAGAAGAAACAGGAAAAGAATAGGCTTTAAAATTTTAAATTGACGGATTACGACTTTTACGTCATTGATGATCATTTATTTGTTATATTAGAAACAGTTCATGTCTGCTCACAAACTTATACAATTAACTTACTTCAATCATTTGTGGACGTCATAGTTTTTAACCTTGAATAGGTCAGGTTATTTGAGGCTCCCGTAACAGCGGAAGATGATAACTGATCGTGCATCTTGCGTAAAGTATAGCCTATTACGTCATCTGACTTACAGTGATTTTGAACGGGTGAAAATAGGAAACATATGATTAATTTCTATTTGTGAGGACGCCTAAATTTTATAATTTTGCACAATTACTAGTACTAGACTAGTACTAGATATTATTAAATAAAAGGGAATATCATACTATATATAACAAGAAATATATTATATATAAGTCGTTAAGCGTTTGCTATATGTTCGCAATGTCTGGAATTAACCACGACGAATTGGCGAGACATCTTCAAGACAAAGATATGGGTATTTGTCACGCGCAGTAAATATTTTGGACAGAGTTTTATGGCCTAAGTTTTATGGGATGTTCGCGCCATTGTCTTCGATGCCATTCGCTATGCCTACCCAGGGCGACGTTCTAAGTACATCTGCATTTACCACAGTTAAGAAAAAACGCTTGTTCTTTGTTTTAAATGCTACCTGAGCGTCGGATCTGTGACGGCGTTATATCTTGTTTTATTATATGTAATTTAAGACGTACTGAGAGTAATGATACACCTTTTTTATTTTTTGTGTAATATTGATTATTTATATTTTAAGAAATAGTGAAAGGTAAAACAAAAATCTTTTAGATCATTTAAATCAGTTGTTGCAGCAGAAACATATTAACATGTTGATAAGGTGTTCATCTTCTCTATTCAATATTGTTCTTTATAAAGGGTTTTAAAAGTGGCTTGACTGTCTTATATTCAATAATAGAAAAAAGTATTGATATAATAAACAAATTATGTAACATACACTATATGAAAAAACAAAAGTTATTACGTATTTTCAGTTCCCTTGTAGTAGTAGTTAGAAAAAAAAGTTTTTATATTTTTATTATTTTCTATATATCTAATTAATTATCTGTTGTGCATAACATTAGTACAGTATGAAACGACGCTTGTGACGCGGGCGGTAATAACTGCGACGCAGTGTCAAATTAATGCAGTTATTACTGACTTAATTTGTTATGATACTGAAATTTGTAATTATAATTTTAATTCTTATTCAGAAGACATTACTTTATCTTATAGTATTCAATTTAAAACATTGTTTTAAATCAAGTAATCCAAGTTCAAGAGCGTTTGTAGCGTCAGATCCTATCCAAGTACTACTGCAGCTAATATTTTTATATATTGGGCCACTTTTTAAAATATCAGTTTAGCGAATATTGTGCAGCGATGAAACTTTAAAAAATTGACAAATTAAACGGGCGTATGCACTCGTTATGCAATAAATTGGATATACACAACAATTACAATTTTGTATTTTCCTTTTGAAGGGTACAAAGCTGTAATAAGGGTTAATTTAATAATATTTTTCATTGTAAACTATATACCTAAGTTTTTGTGGCGTGTCTGACAGCAATTTCAATGTTTGTAGGTTCAATCTTCACTCAGGAGAGTGCACTAAGCTCTCAAGCTGATTCTTTCAACAATTCTGCGTTAAGTTTCACAAATAATAACAAATTTTTACTTGTCATGATAACCACTTAATTATAATTACATCAAATACGGAAGACTCATCGACCTGATTCGCACTCGATCACTGGTCACTAAGTATTTAGTTAAAAAACGTTGTTCTGTGCCGGTGCGCAATGTGAGGCGACGTCAAGGCTGCGGTAACCTCGCTGTTTGTGGAGCGTGACGGCGACGTGTCGGCACCCACAATATGACGTCAACTAGGTGCTGGACTGTAGTTGGACAGTCCCTATGTACCTTCCTTAAAACATATAGCAAATATTCATAGAGTTATTATGTAACTTGCTTGCGTAGGTATTAAGTAAATGATTTACCAAATAGTTTTTCAGCGTATATCATAAAAAATATTCGTCAGGCTGAGCAGCTATTGTTTATTCATATTTGTAATAATACTAGTACTATTAATAGTAGGTACTATTATAGTACACATCGACTGCAGCTCCACCAATGAGTCCATTTACTTTAATTAATCATCTAAAAATGCATCAAGATATACTTACAAAATTTCATCCAAAGTAGTTAAGTTGTCTAGGAGTAGGCAGTAAGATATACTCACGAACAGAAGAAGCATAGCTATAAAAGATTATAGTATAACTCTAATATCATTTTCAGTATTCGAACATCATTATCATCATTGGTACGTTCAAATATCCAATTTATGTCATCTACGTACTTTGCGTTGTATCTTTAGGGAAACACACAGGAAAGTAGGCAAAAAAAAATCATTATTGTGACAGTCGAACTTTTCGTTCCAATTCAAAATATTTCGTATCAACTTGCGGAATAAAACATTGCGCATTGTCTTACCACATTTTATGAGTGATATGAAAACAATTCGTTTCGTTAAGACCTCACTCAGAATCGAACATGCGTGCGTTTACAGCTTTAAAGACATTACTTTGTTCTACTACAGTTCTGAAACAGAAATTGGCTCAAGCTCATTTTTTTTTTCAAATATTCCTCATAGTAGTTATATAGAAGTACATTATAAAATGTATTGTATTTCTTTATAATATGTTATTTTATTTCATACCTACTCAATTAATAAATAAGATAATTAGATATTGTTTCAATAATTTGTGTATAATATACGTAGGTGCATAGTACATGAGATAAACTAAGAAGCGCGTGTAAAAATCATTCCATATCATTACAAAATTAAAGGTATGAAATTACGCATCTTTTTTGTTCACTGATTGCGCACTCGCCCGTCTCAGAGCACGCCACTGCGTAATGCCGAACCATTAAAGACCTACAAATCACCTAAACGTCCGTTTAAAACGCTTTAAAACTATATAATTTTGCACTAAACAGAATGATTTGAGAATTTCGTCTCGTTATAAATTTCCACCTTTGTTTTTTATTCAACAATTACGGCGGTTTTGTTCCGACAAAGCGTTTTTTACACAAATTTCGACGGATGATTGATGGATGATTATTTTTGGGTTTCCGAAGATGCTTCCGACTTGAAATAATACAGCAGTTGTTATAATCATCTACTTTTATATGAATTATTATATTGGTATCAGAATTAATTAGCTAATAAGGTGTAACGGACCAGGAATCAGCTGCGGTATGTAATAAATATAAGATAATTTGATATTTTTAAAATTCGTCACTATTTATGCACAGAAGAGAATTAAGTTAACCAATTTGTCACGATTAATTTAATTGAAATATACTTTTCTAGTTTTCTATGTCTATATGATTTATTATCTCATAGTATGCTATTATGAATATAAATAGGTATACTATATATAAGTATATTATATAAATACATATATGTTTTTATAAAGTATAGTTACTTTTCATATAAATATTACACACGTATTCACACGTTTACGTATATGGTTATAATTTCATTTCACACTACCGCATAGAATATTTTAAAGAAGCTCAGTAAACTGACAATGTTGGGTGTGCAACTGTGCACGGCTTTGTAACCATTTCGCGATGTTTCTACAACGGTCGAGACGAATCCGAATAGATATTTGCTAACCGTTTAACCTGACTCCTCTTGCTTCTACTAACCTACTGGAATAAGAAAATATACATTTGAAATTTTCTACCTTAAAGTTAACGACTTACAGTTGAAATTTGAATATCATCCGTGTTTCATCTCTTTGAAGTAATGATGTGTAGTCAGTATCAACTGTTTATTTACTGCCAGCCTTTTCGATCTCGCGCGTCGTATGGGCTATTGTAAATGAACCACTAGATATTTTATTTTTAAACCCTGCAATTAATAGAAATGGTGAGCGCTTTTTTTTATTTCAGAACTACCTAATATAGACGTAAGAAGAAATCGATTAACTTTGTTATAGAACTTTGCCAGATGCTGAAGACGGGAACATAATGTATCAAATAATTTTTTAAAAAAAGGTCTTGTGTGAGGAGTGAAAAGGGATTTTTTTTAGCTTGACGCTTTATCCCCGTCACTTGGCAGGGTAGGCAGAGGGAACTGCGGGAACTATACGAACCTGGCTTTAAGACACTCCGTTGCTTAGTCCCTGCTTTCTCCGTACCCACTTTCCGCCTTTTTCGAGGCATTGCGTGTTGAGTGGCGAAACTCAACGACGCGCTTTGCCTAGTTTCCAGGGCGAAGAAAATGGAAATAGATAAATCTATCTTCCCCGAGCGGGAATCGAATCCAGAAACCTTCGCGTTTACAGGCAGACGCTTACGCCTCTGCGTTACGACGGACTTTTACTAAACAAATATTTCAGTTCCTCTAATAGTAATCTCAAGTTGTCAAAAATATTTGTGAACTAAAGACACTAGCTTAAATATATGTACATATGTAACTATATCCAATTCCAACACTGCTGATCAACTTAATAAATGTCACATATGTATTTTTATTTACAACAAAGGATAAATTGTATCGTAATAAACCAAAAATAACTTTTAGAGAGCCACTAAAACTATCGACTATCCACTTAAATTTTACTGCATCATAAACAGCATAACATAGTCTTAAAAAGTATAATTACTTAATTTCTTTAACACACGAACACCAGAAGCGACTAGTATTAGTATACGTTTATCAAATTAACATAAAGATAAGATGGACGACGGACGCAGATTTAAGATAATCAAGATTTAAAATTGTAAATAGTTACTGTGCTATAGATAATGGGTCCTGTTTCTACAGCATATAGTACGTATAAAGGTTTGGTCATTCGTAAGTTAATAATAATGTAATTTTTTTTGTGTATATATTTCTATGTAGAATATATTATGTGTATTTTCATTTCCTATACAATTTCACAAATTGTTTACTTTATTTTTTTTATACTTTATTTTAAGGCTGAGTAGTATCTATTGAATTAATTTTGATTAAACTTCCAATAAAAATATTTTATCTATTATTTTTACAGTACTTTATAATATTTTAGTGTACATCGTGTTTTACCAGAAAAAGAGGACCTTAATTAAGTTAGTAAGATGGCAAGGGATTGTATTTTGTATCCTCCTTTTCTTTGAGCACACAAATAATTAAATCATTTCATTTCTGCTGCATTTATGTGCATTATTATCATTAACATACAAGTATTTTCTCCATCTTATATGTGTATATTAAAAAAATAAACAGATTTATGCTTAGTACGAATCAACAGACTTCAGTGTATTTTTTCTTACACTATATAAAGTCATTATATTTTGAGTTAGAAGTTAATCACAAAAATATTGATTGTTCATAGTGACCCGGTAAGGATAAGGCGCCGGCGCGTCTCTGCACTCGAGAGCCCTTCAGAGGTCATACAAAAATCGTATAAACATTCATTTATCAGAACTATATTCTTGTTTTTATTACGTTATGGGGTCGGTTACGATAGACGATATATAGGGAATATAAAAATAAAAACGTATTAAAAATACACTAAGGTTATAATAGTGCATTTTATATGAGGTTTAAAACTTAACGATTTAAAACTCTCTTTAGAAAATTCTATATTAATAATATTTGTTATTCCTTAATCGGTATACAAGATCCATAGTTAATTTTTGGCAACCAGAACTCAACGTAAGTAGATAGTGTGACTTCTTATAAAATTAAATAGATTTTAGTGATAGGTACAAAAATTGAAATGTTTTGAAACTGTTACATTGTTCCTGTATACGATGAAGATATGTTTAGTGATTATGTAAGGAACTGTTTCATCTTTCGTCACCACAGCACAAACAAAGCACTAGCCGCGATCAGAGTGACTTCGGTCTAATTGATTATAGTTTACATTAATGACTATAAATAAATTTATATGATAATTAAGTATTTAGCCAAATATTTAGAATTTCGCAGCCAATTTCTTATAATATATAATATGTAATAAAACATATTATAAAATGTACGTATGTTCTCGACAATCTATTATTCATTGCAATGTATAATTATTACATATGTTGTATTTTATTTTATAAACAATAACGGCCTTATTCATAAAAAGTTATAGCACGCTTAAAGACTCGATATAGTACAGTTGTCAAAAAACGTTATTCATAACAGCATTTTAGTGCCAATCAGTTCTATAAACCTATCATAAAGTTATAGAACCGAGAACCCTACTATAAGAGAGTTTTAACGTCCAAAGATGGCCGATACACATAACAGCTGATTATAGCTCATACTAATATGAGCATTGATATGACGTCGTCGAGTCGCTTGTCATCAAGAGTGTCAATTTCAGTTTCGTAAACAAAACAATATAACAATTGACATTTTGTTCGATATTTATTAACTATCTTTAGTTATTAACAAGTTTATTAATAATAAATTCTACATAAGAAAGGTGCACAGAACATAGGTAATACTTGTCCACGTCTAAACAATTTTCAATTATTTGTCGTTTTACTTCTTTTGACTTAATTTTTTAAAAATGAAGTAAGTTTATAAACCAAAATAAAATAAACATTCGTGTATTTGTGATAACAACGACGTAAATGAAGCCGGTAAATGTCAAGCCAGATCCAAAAATATATTTTTGTACGTAATATTATCTGTGGTCATACTATGTCAATGCGTTTGTCACTTATCATCTGTGGATTTACTGGTATTTTCGGCAACAAGTCGACCGACTTCAGTATAGTGGCAACATTGTAAACGTATAAATCAAATTAGTGACACTTTAGTTATAGAGGCTTATAGAACGTTTATGAATACAAACATTTATCGAACATTCTATAAGCCTAAAGAGCCTGTTAACTAAAGTATGCTTAAAACGTTTTATAAGACTTTTTTATGAATAAGGCCATAAGTATTTAAGAATTTGCAAATTGAATGTTGTCTTACATTCAACCCACGTTAGCTGATGCCGGTTAATAACCTCTTCGTTTCGTAGTCTTATGCATAAATTATACTTATTTGTTGACGGCATTGTGTGCAATTTACATAATTTTATTAAATTAATGACTCGAACATATTTATTCTGATACAATATTTTATAAATTATTGTTAGTTTAGGCTCGTCACACAAAATAAATTAAAGTCCGTGAAAGTTTAACATGTAGAAAATTGAACAAAAATTCAAATAGTAAATCAAGATCTAAGATAAGGTAATCCGTGTCGAGTTTATTTGCTTTTAATTATTCGAGTCCGCCCCTGGCTAATGACTCTATCGCGATTCATGGCGCCCCACGCCTGTTTTTTTATTTATAACATCTTTTACTAACAACTTGTTATTTATGTTTGATTAGTAATCAATGGGTGCTTTATTTTTACTATTATATTATGTAGGTAATTGTTCTACGTATTCGGATATTCTTTTGTAGTAGCTTTTATACATGTTTGTATATATAAGAAAGAAATAAAAAATATTTTGGCACCGAGAAACTTTTCTTCAAATATTAGCTAATTCATTTAAATAAGCTCGTTTTATAAACGAGGAAAACATTGAAAAGTAAACGTAAATAAATAAAAGTTTGATGAAAAATGCTTAGACAGAAATAGCTTTTATTACCTAACAAGTTGTCAAATTCTTATTTAATTGAGCGGATGTTGCAAGTCTTTTCCAGACTGGTGACTCATTATTGAGATTACTTTCGTTTTGTAATGTTATCAAACCTTTTAGCGTTTCATTACTGATTTTATTGTAGCACGCAATCAATGCATTACGTATGCCACACGGTGGACGGTAGATTAAGAAAATTTGTACCAATTTGACTTTTTAATTTTTAATGGATCATAATTGTTCTAGAATTCTGCAATTATTTTTTGAACATAGTATTTTTGTATTTACCTATATATTATGTTATTACCTTTTCTTCTTAGGAGCGACCAGTTATCAAAATTTTAAAGAAATTATATTTAGTTAGAGGTTGTATCAAATACACTAAGGTAAAAATAGCCATTGCTCAAGCCTTAGCGGTTTGTTTCTAAAGCTTATATTCTCAGAAGTAGACTATTTACAACTTGGCTCTACATCGTCAGAAGTAAAAAAAACTGTTCAGAGAATAAATTGTGAAAAAATTACCACTTATATTAACTATATATTTTGATAAAAACCTAAAATGAACTATTTCAATTAAGTTTTTCAAGTATATTGTGGAAACATTCAGTGTAAATAGTTTGTATCATTTAGTAGGTGGGTGGGTAGGTATTAACTTCAATAGGTTTCGTAAATAACAGTTTTGCTACGCTGAGTAGACGAAACATGATTAATTTCCATCTAAGTAGATATAATAAGAAGATTTTTTTTTAAACAGACATAGAAATGGATGTTTATATAAAACTATTTATGTAAATATATGTTATAGCTTAAACTATTACTTATAGTGAGAGCTGGTGATAATTTTAAAACGGACGAAAAAAAATATTTAAATAATATTATTGCACAAAGATATATTTATTTTAAATACTTACCCGAGTGAAACATCGATATCAACTGATATAGTATCTGTTCCACGAAGTGGCTTTATGTAGCTTACAGTACTTAGTCGCAGATAATGACGAATTATTTTAAGTATATGACTAATATTTATTGTATTGCTTTTACATATAAAAGAATTTAAGTTTTGCTACCATAGGATTAAGAACAAAGCCTTTTAAAGATATATGAATTTGTAAGAAAGCTATAAAAGCTGAAATAATATAATTTTTAAAATATCACAATATAAATATATAAGGTATGAGTATCCAAAATTCATAACTCACATAAATGCGGTCTTCGAACATAGTCTATTACTGTTAGGTAAACAGATAACACAGCTTTACAACTGTGCCGGCTTAATTGTTTAATAATTCTGGCCGAACCCTTTACCGTAATAAAACTTTCCAAACATTTTTATTGCTTTTTTTCAAACGACTACCGCTCGCTTTCGGTGTTACAGAACATATGAATAAAGTAACCACAAGCAACCCTGTTGCCTATTGTCCAAACAAAAGTTATATTAATATGTGATGGGACGCTATTTACATGTGTGTGTGCGTCAGTCACGACGAAGCTAAAGATTAAAGAGTTTTTTTTTAATTATGCAAAATTTTTATACTATGTATACGGTACATATCAATAATATAATTGCTTAGTAATTTATTTTTACCCTGTTTTACTCTGAACGTAATGTATTTAGCCTTGCTTATGTTGAGGCAAGCAAAGTCGAGGCGAGGCAAAAAATATAAAATGGAATTTAGCTTAGACGTTGACCTTCTCGGAATCGTTAGCAGCCGTAACGGTACCGTCGTCCCCCAGGTAGGCTCTGTACACTGTACACTGTACACACGAATTATAGTTTGACCATTGCATTTGTAAAATGTTATGTAGTTCCAAATATATGACAGTGAAATTGAAGATTTAATAATGAAGGTCTTTTTGATAAATTGCTTAATACAGAAATAAAAAAAAAGACTTCATTTTTGATGTTTAAGTCTTACTTTTCATGTCCATATTTATTCAACGTTAGAAAAAGTTTTAAACTTAAGTAATATAATTTATATATGTATAACAATTGCTTACCTTTATCTTCAAGTAAGTTATATTCCAAAATACAAATAGTGTGCTTGAACTATACTGTTTCATCTTAACTGATTCATATTTTATAGATACTGGCATATCGGAACGAAGATCTAGTTCTCATGTTTATGTATCATGTCATCTTATGCCACACATCCCACGCGGTACCACCCACTTTTTGCCGGCATCAACGAATCGCCGTTCAAAAACACTTAATGACAAATGAGACTAAATATTGACGACATAAAAACAAAGGGACCGCCGAGGGCGGGACGGTGTCAATCTCGAGAACAAATACGACATGTTTGAGTAAGGAATTAGGCGACACTTTTAGTTTGTTTACACCGTTTGACTATGTGGGAAATCGGCTTTGAAGAGATCCGCATATAGAGACTGTATATACATAGTTCCGGCAGATGAAACGTAGTGCGCCATTCGATACTTACAAATACATGTGATGATGGCAGATGGAAAGTTTACCATATAATTATGTCTTTAATTATTTATAATGTGTTTGGTTGATATGCTTGTATTATATAAATCATATTTAAGATAGTTGACCATACATTCATTCTTCATAGTTTCTTTAAGTTATTAATATAATAATTATAGCGAACGTTCATAAAAAAAACAATGCATAGTAGTGTTATAGAGATGAAGTACATCGATTCTTTACATACGAAATCTGAAATCTTACGTTTATAAAATTATCACACATTCTTTATTTTAATCATTTTATTAAGTACTCATTCCAATTACCAGCAGTTTTTAGGCAACTATCATTCATAGTAGGTATATATTCATTCATTGTGAATATTTGAAATAAATCATTGAAGAGTTCATTATATTGTTATCGTCATATATATTTTCTTCTTAAGACAATTACAAGACGTAACGAGGGACCGCAATAATCACGACGATGCTATGGTGACCGTGAGAGACAATAGCTTTGCTCGTGGGAACATTCGCCCACCCTGGGGTTCCCGAGTCCCGGCCTGCACCGTGACGATAGGGTGCGAAATGTGTGACCGGCTCCACATCCGGAGTGTTTTGTTTATTAAATAATTTCATAAAAGTATATTCAATAAGTCTCATCTTTTTAATTTTTCTTAATGTTAATTAATTGTAATAGTGTCATAGTGTAAAATCCTACCGAAATTGAACTGAAATTTAGTTTTAATATGAGAAACATAAATTTTAGATTAATGTTAATTTGCAGTAGTTATATAAATAAGCTTAACTACTCAACTATTTTAAATGAATGATCATTTATTTAAAAAAAATACATTGAGGTAGTTATTGGTGTAAAATCCAACCAAGATATATAAATATTTTTTTTAACTACGCTTATTATTTTGTCAATAGATATAATTTTTAGGGTTGCCAATGTGTTTGGTTACCTGAATATATATAAATTTGGCAATAACTTTTTTCTTTATATTGAAAATTTTGTTGGAATGAATGAACTGTATTTTAATAATTTAATCTTAAAATGGTGTACCAAATATCGGACAACAACATGCGAGTCAAAACAAAAAATTATGTCATAAAAATTCAACACTTAAATTCCTAATGAATTCACAGCATACGCCACTACACCCCATAGATTATAAGTGCAAGTAGTGTTTAAATTAATACGGCTTAAACACTGGGGCGGGATCGCAGGATTGCTATCCCGGGGGACGAAAAAGTGCCTGAATCTATCAACTATCCCGGGATTTGATTAAATCCAAGCTCACCCCTTGCGTGTTGACAGTAATTGATTGAAATGCGACTTTCCTTGCTATTGACTTCCTTGTTGTAAAATCTAATGCATTTGAAAAAATCTAAGCACACAATTCATTATCTACCGTTTTTCAATATAAAAGCTTTTCAAATTAAATTAAATATATTTTATGATAAAATTGACGAATTATTGCTAAGTACAAATAAAATAAAATCTTAGGTTTAAGCTGTAACCGTTACCTTGTCATGTAGATAAAGAAATTTATATCATTATTATATTTTGTGTATTAAGACATGTGGAAAACCCTTATAATACTAGAATTTTATCAAAAAGGGAGTATTTTGTGAAATTAGCCTATTTAAACCTTAATTTTGGATTAGGCCTAATTGTCCAACATGTACCTTTACTATTGATTAATATTATACTATAATTAATGTAATGTACATAACAATATTTGGTTGACAATAAAATTTACTTTCTTTATTAAATCGCTTTTTGAAGAAATACTTTTCAAGATTCAATAATTCTATAATATGCATAACCATGGAGTTATCAAAAATAAAGTTTATAAGTTTTTATGTTTTACATGTAATAGATATTAAAGATCAAAAAGTTTCAAAGACTCCTTTAGATTTCTCTATACATGCCACTTGCAATGTAAATATATAATATTTTACGTATTTTTATATTTTGATGATTTTTTTACTAATTTGTTTATGTATCAAAAGATTCATACACATATTCATAACAAGATTTTTTTAATAAAGTTAATTAAGGTTTTAAGTATTTTTATTGTTTTTAAAATGAGTAGTTTTCTATTGACATTTTATAAATCAGCCAGTTCTACGATTACTTATATCTTTATTTAATAACCTGTATACTTGTTATTGTTTTAAAAAATCTTTAAAATTCTAAACCATTGAAAACAATAACATGCAGCTTTTGACTAATAGTTAATATCAGCTTTTGAGACAGAAATTAATAAGCGCGTTGAAATCTTTACTATGAAGATCCTAAACAGGTAAGCATAGAGGTATTGTAAAGCTTATGTAGCTTTACCCACATGCCATTAAAGGGGTAAAATATATTTAGGGTTCTAGAACAAAACAGCAAATACAGTTTTAACGCGTCGTTTATTGATAACTTCATTTTCTCTTCAATATACTTTGTGTCCACTGACTATATAACACTCACTGTACATTTTTGTATTACAATATTTAGTCTTTCGAGGCTTCAAAACTTTCGATCCATATAACAAATATTTTGTACAATACACGACGGGCGTACGAGTGTCGTCGTGGCACGTCTTATCGCTATCTACCTATTCTTTACGTCTAACTTCATCATCTAACCTTTAACACTATATGTACATATTGTTCAAATTTTTTTTGGTATTCAAATAACATCAGACACTCCATCATCTTTCTCGCATCTTTCGCCTAAACTTTCTTCCTTCCGCACAACACATTTAAGAATATTTTAACTTAAACCATGAAAAAATACAATAATCATAATATAATACAAGTATTCATCAACAACATTTAATTGAACGTTTGGCCGTCGGCGGCTTGCCGATATCTCGCTAACGTCAACAGTTCATAACACTAACAGCGGCGGCGAACGGCCACAGTACATTACAAAACAAATTAAGGACATACCTAGAAGTATGTACGCTGATAACGATCACTGTCCTAAACGAACGAGTCGCAACAAAGTCACTGAGGGAACGCGGCGACGTAGCCAGCTCACAGCGGCGGAATGTCGATGTCGCACGCGAAAGGCGATTCTCAGATGAGCGGCATCGCACGCTCACCAGCCGCCGCGTACCGCTGCTCATCGGGCACGTGGTACATGTTGATGATGTGGCTCAGGTCCTGCTGCCCGTACTCGCGCTTCATCGCCAGTTGCTCGTGGGGATGCGTCTGTCCTGGGACGTGGCCGTGCGCTCCAAACTCACGTTTCAACTGCGATGGAGGTTCATGTGACACGTACTCGCGCTTCAGACCCGGCGGCCCGGGGGACACGGGCTCCGACTTAGCTGAGGAACCGCTGGGCGAGTGTGATGCACAGGAGGCCGGTAGCTGCGTAGCCGCCCGGCGAGCCCGGGCCCAGCCCGTAGGCGGAGGGTGACGGCGGTTGCGGGAGATATGGGGACCCTTGCCCGCCGCCGTAGTATCCGCCACCATACCCACCTTGTTGCATTTGTGATACATCGTATCGCGGGTATCCGTACGCCTGCTGTTGGTACGCGCTCGGGTCATGCATCATATATCCATTGGGCATATAGCCATTGGGTGTCATTTGATATACATCTCGTGGCTGCTGTGCCGTTGGGGCGGCAGTTCTCTGAGCATCGCCTGCTCCTAGTAAAGCTCCTCCTCCTAAGGGGTATTTTTCTTGCTTTTTAGCGAGGGTCTTCGTTTTCCTCCTCGGTCTATATTTGTAGTCAGGGTGTTCCTTCATGTGAACGGCCCGAAGCCTCTTCGCTTCATCGATGAACGGTCGCTTCTCTGATTCCGAGAGGTCTTTCCACTGTGCACCTAAACGTTTTGATATTTCAGAATTGTGCATTTTAGGATTGTCTGATGCCATCTTTCTTCGCTGTCCTCGCGACCACACCATAAACGCGTTCATAGGACGTTTCACTCTCTCCGCATTGGAGTTCTTGCTAGTATTATTGTTGTTGTTGTTCGGAGGTTGATGGTGCTGTTGCTGAGGCTGCGTGTGGTGCTGAGGAAGGGGCTGGTGCTGGTGGTGTTGCAGCGGCTGGTGCTGTGATAGCGGTTGCTGTTGCGGCAGCGCCATCATTCCACCGAGCGCGCCCAACGAGCCGTAGCCGTGTTGGAGCGCGTGGTGCGGCGGCACCGTGGCGTGCAGGCTGCCGCCTTTTAAATCCGTCTCCATCGTCAACATATCGTCTTCCTGCGGCGCGTACAGCTTGCTGATAATTCGTTCACCGTGCACAACGAGAGAACTGTCGGTCGCTCACATGGACTCGCGGCGGTGCGCGTCGGGATAACGTCTCGCGGTACCGTACGACGCGGAGGCTACGTGCGTTGTGAGGTGGTCGTCCCGCGTCCAGCGGGCGGCAGCGAGCGCGCCCCCCCGCGCGGCCCCGGGCCCGCCCGCCGCGCGCGCACCAATGGCAGAAGGCCGCGGCCCCGCCCCTCCCGCGCGCTCCCACCCGCCGAGCCCTGCATTTTTAATCGCGTGGCGACCGAGGCGAGCGTACGCCTCGCCGCCGCCTCATGCAAATCACAATTTTGTTTGCCGACGGTGGTTGCACCTCCTCGACCTTAGTTTATATTGTAAACAATGTACACTATCTAACTCTTTTTAGAACGCTACTTGAAATTTCAATTAAGGAAACCTTCCTTCTTCGCCTACAGTCTCGTAGAATTACCTATTACGTACGTCTTGTTATGACTTGTATAACGAAACTTCATAATCAAGAGCGTAATATAAAACTTATGTTTCAATAAGTTCGTTTCTAATGACGTAAATGCTAAGTTACCGAGACAAAACAGCTGAATCGACTTAAAAGTTAGCACAGATGCGAACTAAGTTCAAGGCCTCACGTAGTGAAGCCGCTGGCTCCTAGCTAACGTCTACAATAATTCAGATAGTCATTGATGATCACTTACAATATGCCTTTGTTCCTGTCCACAATAGACTTTTCAATTTAAGCATTCATTGACTGCATTATGCGATATATAAACAATAATACAGTAGGTATGCCACAAGGCCAATTTTACTATTCTTTTTGTCAGCTGTTTGTGACAAAACAGAGATCTACAAAACATAGTATCGAATATAACGGTGGCCAGTTGCTTTGTAACATATAATAGGTTTCAAATTCAGTGGCTAAGATATAAATAGAAGCATTCACATTATTTGCGTAAAACTTTTTGTTTGTTTAGTTGTTATTGATTGTAAATTGTACAAAATGAAAAAACCTGCTAGTGTATGCGTAAATTATTATACTCATTACGATTTTCTGAGTATTTTGCAAGCTTTTGTGATGTTTTAAAAAAATGAGCGTTTTGATAATTCGAAAAATATTTGAAAATTCTAAACAAAAGCAAAAGTTTACACTTTTATAAAAATATACCTACATAATATAGATTCATAATAAATCTGTTCTATCTGTTACTGTGTTCTAAGGTTTTAAAAGCGTTTCGAGCTTATAATAATTCTAATAATATTATAGTATAATTAAAGGAAATAGAAAAAAATCTCTGTTAGATATATATAGCTACCTATCAATATATATTTTTGATATCGATGAGAAATGTTAATTGTATTGTGTTTGTAGAAATACATATTCTGATATATTTTAAAAAGACGAACTGATTATACTTGGTAATTTCCAGAACGTTCTGGAAATTAATAGAGCAGTTTTTTTAAGGGAATTCATTTTTTATTTACCTGTGACAAACAAGTAGCACAATTTTTTTTAATGTAAAAATAGTTTGCTCTGCAGACACTTGGTCCGTACGCTTTTATACTATGTTTTTATTACAAATATTAATTATATTAATATATAGAATTAATATTTATCGTAATGAACATCTACCTTTACAAATTTTTATTTTTTTATATTTAATACTTAGAACTAAGGCTATGGCTGATAAGCGAATTACACTAGACCAAGAGTATTTTGCATTAATGAAGTACAATAGAAACTTTATATTTAATGTACTTTTTATCATACATTAGTGAATGGTCAAAATACCTAATTGATAACTTTTATATAACTTTATCTATATAAATTTAACTTAAAGTGAGTGAATCTCTTGTATTATATTTAATTGAGTGTAATCTTAGTGTAATTTAATAAAAGTTTTATATACATATATACTAAAAAGTACTGTTTGACTAGACGATACAAATTGATGATATAGGTATATAAATATATGTATAGTCTAATTTTTTTACTTCACCATATATAAAGGCTATAAAATACCTATTATTTATTAAGAAGCATATGATGTTTTTGTTTATGTATTTAGTTCTAATTTAGGTATGTGCCAAATTAACTACCAGGTATACTATTAGATATAAATAATGTTTTTAACTATTTTTTTAAAACATTATTTATGACTAAGTAACAAAGCGATAGTGAAAGTAACGGTTATTGTTAAAACAAAAAAGATAAGGCTTGTTTTATGTCCCGGGATTTCCCGGAATCGAAGTCTAGCTCCGCTTTCGGAATGTTTGAACATATTTCTTTTGTTAATAGTCTTTCCATTTATTGGTAACCATATTTCGTTCTATAATGAATAGTTTTGTTTAAAAGCTTAGTACTGTTATTAAGTTATATTTATTACCGTAGTTTGTACTAGTTAGTCTACTATCTGGATAATGTTATAAACAATTTGTAATCTACGCTTACTGCATCGTTTATGATACTGAAGTTATTTTTGTATAAAGCTTTATTTTAAAATAATTCTTATTACCTTCTAAATATGCTAATGCTTCTAAAATGCTAATTTTAAATATTTTAACATTGAATATTATCATTTAAGGTTGAAAGAAAAAATATTTAATTCTATAATAATTGACAGTAGATGTTGATTGAGTATTGATTGAGTAGTCATAACTCCGACCAGTGGAAATAAAGTAAATATTCATTAGGTTTTGTCAACGCTACTGCATATTAGGTACACACATTAAGACATGCTTTATTATATATATATATATATATATATATATATATATATATATATATATATATATATATATATATATATATATATATATATATATATATATATATATATATATATATATATATATATATATATATATATATATATATATATATATATATATATATATATATATATATATATATATATATATATATATATATATATATATATATATATATATATATATATATATTATAATACTCATTTCTTATTAGTTATCACTCTTATAGGTTTCATGTGAAGAAACAAGATTGTATTAATTAAGTATATAGATTAAAAAAAAATAACGTTAAACTTCTAATATTTGCTAATACTAAAGTGTTGTGTAAAATATACAGTGTTTAGTTTATGCCCAATAATTTACGCTCATTATAGTAGAAAGTGATTGAAAATATTTTATTACCTTTTTATTCCAAAATTGCTGTATTCATATTATTTTTACTGTATTCGTTAGGTACAATAAAACGATTAAATCCTTTTACAGCTATAATAAAAGCTTTTTAAGTTTCTTTATGTGATTGAAACTTATATTTATCTAATTGCTTAATGAGATCATTAGATACTTAATGTAAATATATGTAAACGTTTGTTTAAGTGTATGGTAAAATAAAACAAAGCAGTTTGTTTGTTAACTTTTTATTAATAGCAACGCATTTTGTTTGAAAACAACATTTTTAACAGCAAAACAACGGTTTACAGTAGATAGGTATTACGAGTACAACCTTAAGCATATTTAACTGAATACATTATTTAGAGTTAAATGACTTTCTTAATTCTATTCTTATTGAAATTTAAATGATTTAATTGTATAATTAAGTTTTCTTACTTGAGTAAGGAAATGAAAATTAAGTAGGTACTACTCCGGTACTAATCAAACCCACAACCTTCGCATTTACAGTCAGACTCAATACATTTATTCTATGTTCACATTTATTCTAATATTATTAGAAAACTAACTTCTTATATTATTACAAAATATTAAAATTTTATTTTAATAATTAATAAATACATAAAAGAACGAATAAATGTATCTAAGCGTATGTACATGATATTCTTCCTCATTACTTAATATTAACTTTTAATATTAAAAGCATCGTGTCATAACTCCATTTCAACTTTACATCGGCATTAAAATTTGTATCAATTCAGTCCTCGCGTATTAATCATTCCCATTCAATTTGAGAGCGATGGAGTTACAGTTAAAAATGAAAAATCAACACCTCGGCACAACTGAAAACCACTAGTGACAACGCATCGAGTCATTCAATAATTGCTGGCTAAATAAAAAGCTAGCAAAACACTCGGCGCGTCCTAATTGGTGCGAGGTGTCGCTAATGACAGCGCGCGAGTGTCGCTGCAAATTAATAATTATTACGCCTGGCAACACTGAAACGCGCCGCAATATGGCCGCCGAGCATTGTTGGGAATCGTCAGATTCGTTTGCAATTATTAATCTGTTGATTTTATTTTTGTTAATTCTAGAGATGGTATGGGAAATTAATGAGCAATGTTTTGATTTACATTTTTTATTAGGAAATTTCTTAGGCACAATAAAACTACACGTTTGCCTGATTTACAATGCTATTCTTTTTAGGTTTTTTATTATTTAAAACTTTTGTAATATTTAAATGACTAAAATATATAATTTTTTTTTATATAATAAGCATATTTTTTCTTAAAGGATCCACAATTTTATATGCGTAGTGTTTTTAGATATGTAGGTACAAAGATGAAAGCAGATCACATATTCTCTACCATCGCAATCCGCATAATATATTGCACCGTCCATCTCAAGACGGAATCACAGTGGTGCATGATAATGAAAGGCCAATATTGGGCTCCGAGCTGGACACAAACAAGACCGCACCTAAGAGCTATCATCTAGTGGGAGTGTCTCCCCTAGCATCTTATGTAGAACTAAGAATGTACTAGAAGTAATAGTGGAATTTATGTATTCGTTTTCTTTGGTACCTAAGTCGATTTTATACATAATGTGTATAACTATAATATTAAGAAAATATTAAATTCTTTTGAATAATTTAAATACATTTAAAAAGTTGTATCAATAAAAACACGTAGCACTTATATATAAACACATTGATTAATAAAAACCAATTCAACAATATATTTTGAAAAACCTTAGACTACCTCAAATCTAATCTATCAAAATTCGTTTTATTTCAAAAAACAGCGAGAGAATATCTCCAGCCAAGATATAAATTTTAGAGTATAAAAACGTTTGCAATCTTCATTTTAATACTCTGTCCGTCACACTTGAATAGGCCTACTGCCTACATACATTATCTGTGTCCAGGGTGGCGGGTGGTATAGGTGTGGGGGCCTTCCGGTCGCTGTCTCCGACTCATCAGGGCTATCTTGGAAGGCCGCAAATTAAATAGTACCGTGCGACTGTCATACCTACCTATGTGATATATTGAAAAGGAATTCAGTATATTTGGACAATATACGGTTAGGATCCTGGTCATTTATAGACATATGTATACAAAATTATATGTGCAAACTTATGTAGAAATAACTATGTTATTTAAAACTAGTACTCGTAAATATAATTAATGCATGCATTTTACATTTTATAATACCTTAACAAAAAAATAAAAATGTATATATATGATAACGATAAATAAATATTTATCATTTATTGCACAAAATAGGTAATAGATTGTTATCGGCTTATATATTGTTCTAGATAGTGTTGTTTGAGACAACGTACATTTTAACTATATGTATAATTTTATTTAGAATTAGTTATATAGAATGAGAAATGACATTTCTAATTAGTAAACAAATTAATATATGTTTCGCGTTTATTTTTCCTTTTAATAAGTATTCTATATGCTATTTTAAAAAATAATAAAACAATAAATGACTACACAATTATAGTTTTTTTTAGAAATTTCGAGATTCTCGTTACTATTTTTATTTAAATATTACAGTATTGTACTATTAATCAGCCTAATAAACTAAAATAATAAAAAAGATGATAGGTGACACAATGCAGTCAGTGTCATTTACATGGTATTGATGTCTATCAAGATGGCTATCGTACCTAACTGGTGACAATTATTGCATGAGAGTTAGCCGCAATAATTTTACACAAGTAAATTAATAAATAATAACAATTTCTTTTTCTATAAATAAAAAAAAACAATAAAATAAAAAATATGAAATAATGCTTTTAGTTCATCTCCGTCTAAATATAATATCCTATAGTTCTTGTAAATCTTGCTTAGTCATCTATTTTTATAGGTATGTTTGAGTAATCAATTATTGCTACATAAATAAAGTATACGCATTGTGTATACATTTTTGAATATATTTTGACAATATAGATAGTAGATTGTCTGTGTTATTATTTTTAGAATGTCGTTTAATACAATTATTTACATTGTCAAAGCCTACAATATTATTTTTAACATTTAATTTGCTATCTACATTATTACACAGAGTACTAGCTGCGTTTACTGCAAATATTTCAAAATCACATATTAAACTTGTATTAAATTTAACTTAACATTGTCTACATACTTCATACAATCTCTATTAATTATTAATAAGCATTCACATTAATATAAACATTTTATATGTACCTATATGTAAACAGGTAAGTATAATACATATTTGCACAGTTGTATCCACATATAGTACATACAGTTCAGTCAGCTGACAGACAGTCTCCGGAACACACCTTGTTCACATCTCAGCAGCTCGACAGTGCGCGCGCATCATATAGCGCGCAAAAAACTATAAAATTACTAAATTTTCGTAAAGAAAACACATTTTTCCGCGACTAAAAACGTGCGAGCGTTGCGCTCTCGATGCCCAGACTAAACGCAGGACCGTGAAAAAGTACCGCCACAACGCCGACCGACAATGGAAAGCGGTAAAGAATCATAATAATAACAATGACAACAATATGAGATGCTATAATAAAGAGCCGCGGTATTGTGCTGGCCTCGGCGCTGTTCGAAGGGTCGCGGGGATCGATATTCGGGATTGTCTGCGGATGCCGTGCGTGAGCCTTCGCGGCCTCGCCAACGTCCGCGGCGCTCTAGCATGGGTCATTCATGGCGAGTGCGCTCGATAATCAGCTACCATTCTTTACTTAAACTTAGCACTATACTAGCAACAATCTAGACTAATAGAAATTGTAAGCTATTGGTGCATTAGGTACTCAGCGATTTTCATATGTTATCATGGATCATCATAAAACAAATAAACGCTGGATTCCAATAAGACATGTATAAGATTAAATTTCGCCAGAGGTGTGAAGCGGCCAGCGGCGGCTCTCTTGATGATATAACGTCGAGTTTAATGTAATAATCCGTCGATCGGCCTTATCATTAGTTCGATCCAACTCACCTCCCGCCGCTTTGCAGATTGACTTGCTGCACTTTCTTATTATGGATACTACCATTTGTTCTATTCTTTTATCTATTTCTTAGCAGTAATACATTTTCATACATTTTGAGTGTAAACACAAAGTTGATGGTTACGTACAGTATAAAAATACTTATTTAGTTTATTTGTATACATATATATATAGAAGATATATTTTGTTTTATGTATCTTAAAGGGAAAATTATTCAAAGATTTTGAGGTTACTTAAATTATGACAATATTATTTATTTAAATTACTATTTTAGGTTTATGAATAGTGAACAAACATTTAAGCAATAAAGTTCTAATGTTATTAATAAAAATCTCGTAAGGCACAGCCAGTTTATGATTTGGAGGATCGGCGCGGGCGCAGAGAACACACCCCGCCGCGCGTCCATCACGCATGCGCTCTGCAATTAAACTCATATTGGTATAATCCAATTACATAACGAACTTTTGATTGTCTTTGGTCACCTTTTGAAACTTACTGTTATATAAAATATAGGTTTTCACATTTAAGGCAAGTTAAAATGTTATGTAAAAGTTAATTTGTTTCTTATTTAGTTATAAGAATAGCAGCTTATTTATTTTATTAAACAGATAGAGTCTGACACTTAATTTAGGACTATCCGTAAAGATTTTTAACAAATAATGTCATTTAATTTTACCCGCTAAATATTTTCCAAATTGTTTTTTGTTCGAATGCCTTAGGATCTTCTTAAGTGCATTAAAAGGCATGATTTCTTCATTGATTTATATTTAAGAAATATCGCAACTGTCCGTCCAATAGACTCAATTGGTATTTTACAATTAAGTAACAATGGACTTGACATATAAGTACAAATACGTGAGCAACGTTTTAATGATGAGAACTTCGGAATTCGAAATGTAACCGTTAATTTACGCCGCCATTTTTAATTAAACGCGATGACTAAGTGCAGGGATCCATCACCGTCGGCACTCGATGCCGATCTATTATTAATTATTATTTTGATCGATCACGCTCCGTCTTATTTTATTAAAGATCTCATTTTAATTTTCCTCTTTTTTGCCGCTGAATTATTAATTGTGCAGGTTAAACTTGCGTGTATATTAATGATAGCAAGCTAATGGTATGGTTGTCATTAATGACAACACATGTGAATATGCAACACAATATATAGGTAAATAATATTTTCGAAGCAGGTAATTTTATCTCGCTTTACTGATCAAGCTTAAATTTTCTGCCGAAATTAGAGGTGAGTTTATCCCTCAGCGAGTAATTCGTTCTCGCTAGGGAACATTATCCATATGGCTCAACGACTTTTCGCAGAAATCAATAATCCAAAGCTTTTTTAAAGATATTCCTTTAGAAACAAACATGTTTCTATCCTTGTTCTATTTGGGAGTCAAAGAGGCCGCGGATTAGCCAACTATTTTTTGTTTGAACAAAATTTGAAACGTTTTTCGATTAAACGAGAGATTTGGCGCGTTTCGATATTTTCGGAGTTTCGTTGAACAATAGGCTTCCGGGGACTGTTGCTCCCGATGTATTGCGTGAGAGGATAAACCCTGATCAAGTTTTCGAGAATTATTGTATGCCGGGTGGATTTAGATTTATCAGAGAATTTTGAGAAAGTTGAACCGTTACGATTAAATTAGATATGGAAGAATTTCCACAGATTATATAAGTTGGCTAATATTTTACTTTATATCTTAGAAATTAAAGCATAAAATAAAAAGTAAAACTATCTAAACTATAGACTATTCTCATATCGTTTGATAAGTAACACCTACATGAGGTCAGCACATTTGAGGCGCGATCGCGGTGTGATACCGACGACGTATCGATCGTATCGCGGTGACGTAGCGATATCGTAATTTGAACACTCCATGAACTGTCCAGTTTATGAAGTAAGCAATTACAAGTTTGTATCTTAGAATCTTAGATGTAATTTTTTACCTTATTTAGATTATTTTATTTTAACAGAAAACGTAACAACGTAAACGTCATACAATATTTTGTGAAATATCTACAGTATAAATATAAAGTAAGTCACCAACATAAAAAAAATATATTTATATTTTTAATATTTAATATGTAAAAGTAATAGAACATTTCAAATTCCCCTAAAGGTAAGGCTAGGTATTTAAAGTTGAGACTGAAAGTATTCCGGCCCTAAATCACCGCGACAGGTAAGCAAATAGAACAAAACATTATTCTTCTAGGAATCTCAAAAGTCCTTACCCATAAATCACTGGACTCCTGACAAATGGATGCTATGAGTTTTTTTCCCGCCACTCATTTATTAATATGGCAAGGGAATGTTTCGGAAAACCAATAAAATGTGCCCCGTCATATACCTGTCCACCGGCAGACAGCGTGGCATTGTTCCTTCGCTCGCTTTTTTTTCAATTTTTATACCGACTTGAAATGTTATAGTTAGCTCTATTATTCGTATATTATGTATACCATCTAATCACTTAACTGATTCAATAAGGATATTAATAGCAATTCTCAGTCTATAATGATAGTAATTTGACTGTGTCTGATATAATAATCTCAATGATTACTTTTTTAATAAATTTTGATGATAGCATACTTTATAGCCAGTATTAATATAACTTAAAGCTACTATTATCACAATTTACACTTGGAAATAACTATCTAAGTATTACATTACTTAACGTCATTGGTAAGTCGGTATATCAAGCAACCGGTTAATTTACCGATTTATTAAGTTATTAACGTATCGTAATTTTATTATAATTTCCTACAATTAATAATTGAAAATCGATTTTAAATTATGTGTAATTATTTTAAATCCTTAAGCCACCCCGCCGCCATTGAGATCACATGAATTTCGCGACTAACCTATTTTTGTGAATGGACGTTTTTTGTCCTGCTGTGTCGTGTACACGCATACAAAGAGCTCCTTCATGGTATTTTGTGCGTGTGAAAGAGGATCCATTCTCTCGGTATTTGGTATGGACCGAAAAATAATTGTCATTTCCTGCGGCGGCCAAAAATCGTTTATTGCACACCATAACAATTGTCGCGCAAAGATTCGTGATGTTTTGCCCGATACTTTCACAATTATTATAAACGAATTTAACAATTTTAAAGAGGTGCTCATAATTTGTACAATTTGTTTTTATATTATGACGATTTCATGTAGTTTATTTTCATAATAACTTAATATACACTTTTATTTAAAATAGTTTTATTTTGAACGTTACCCTTACTATTTTAGATGGATAATAATTTCTAAGTAATCGTACATTTTGAAGCATATAAAAGTTTGGTTAATAGTAAAAATCCGGAGTCAATTTCAACACAATGTGAATATAGCTTAAATCGACACTCACCAATAATAACCGATGTACCGTGACAACTATACCGAACGTATTTTGAGACGAGTAATCACGGAGGAAATGACAAGTTTTGGGTCACAAGGCAACCGCTGGTATATTTGCCGATACATACACTGCAAAAATGTTTATTCGATATTAGATTTTGTGTTCTGAACCATAGAGCTTATGTGGGATTTTTTCATGAAATTTTGTATGTTTGTCTCAAGGCAAGACATGGAGGGTAAGTTTCATAGGGTGAGTTACAAACGTGGGAGGTCAACTAATGGCTGCCTGTGACAGGTAACGTGAGACGAGACAAAGTGCATCGCAAATGACATTCGTGGAGCCTTGATAGAAGTTAATAATATGTATACACACTTCTAAATAACTTCAGTTGGACACAAAGTTAGGTAACTTTCAGAAACAAAATTAAAGTTTACTTTGTTCGTTTTATTGTAATTTTTTTGCATTAAATTTGTGCATTTTAAAGAAGTAATTCTGTCTGTATGTTTAATATAAAAAATACTAAAATTTTTATTACATTTCATACTAATAAAGAACGTGTAAGTAGAGATTAAAATTTAGCATTTTTACTTATATAGTTAATTTTGTTACATATACTCGTATAGTTTATTTTTTCGTTTTCACGATCACGAAGTAAACTCCCAACGTGACATTTTGTGTGATGTTCTTCCCAGGACACCTGTGTAATCCTTTCATCGTATGTATAATACACTTTTAATTCCTTGATACAGCATGACATCTAACGCTTTTGTTACCTCGAACCTTTTCACCGTCAATTAAGGATTGTCCATTGTCTTCTGAAGGGAGATGACACACTTTTTACCAAGTTTTTTTCGCAGTAAGAAGTCACTGTTTTGAATAGTAACATGATTTAGTGTGATATGTTTTGTTGTTTAGACGATTTATGGTAACAAGGGTATCATTTTATATAACAAAAGACGGTATTTTATAGAAGTTTTAAATTTTTATTTAGATTTCTGATTCTTTAATTAAATTACTTCGTTGCGTATTATTTTATATTTCAGGCTAAAAAAAAATCTAAATGTCATTTGCATTATATTCAATTTAAAATAATAATACATTACAATCTTACCATGCGTTAAACGTCAAATTTAAAATAAAAATCACAATTATTTACTAAATAATCTAATAGCTCTACAATTCTATGGAAAACGTTATGTCAGATTTATAAGTAATTCGATATGCAGGGAGCTTTGACTACCATTTATTACGAAATCTAAATACATTTGTGCTGATTCGAGTGTATTGTTGTTCTATTATAGGGGGCGTTAAGAGTTTTTATTTTTGTTTTTTATATTAACTATATTGATTATGTGTTAACTATATTTTTTTTTATATCAAATGTCACATAATTGGTTAAAATTTATAGATCTTCTTTAATCAAATTGTCAAACACTATAATTCTATATATATATATATATATATATATATATATATATATATATATATATATATATATATATATATATGTATGTATATATATATATATATATATATATATATATATATATATATATATATATATATATATATATATATATATATATATATATATATATATATATATATATATATATATATATATATATATATATATATATATATATATATATATATATATACATTTTTTAACATTTCATGTAGTTAAAGTCAGTATTTTAGATATTGAAATAAGTTTTTTACCTAGTTTCATATAATGTTCATATAAAAAGATATGTTTCGGTGTCATCTTTTACTATAATTTAATCTGAATACCTTATAGGTATATATCGTTTTCTTATTAATACTGTTTACATAAAAACAAAAATATATTTTTATATAACGGCTTTATGGGAGAATTAGAATTATTTTTGTAGGATCAAAGTGAACGCCAGTGACGTCTCTTCCGGCAAGATGGCGGCGGCGATTGTTTGATCTATGGATAGGGTTGAACAGTAACTAGAAAACCAATCAGGGTGTATGAAACATACAAAAGCAGTTAGAGTAAATTAAATAAACTTTTAACATGTTAACTATTTTATATACAACATATAAATCAATAAAATATATAAATCATACATTAATCTCTTGAGTTCAAAATACCTGAGTCAAAATAAAGAGCTTCTTTAATGTTCCGCACAAGCATTCATATTTGTATAAGTTTTTATTTTTCTATGTAAATTACCATTTTTTTATTATTAAGCCTTGTGTGTTTTTGTAAACACTGCCGAAATCAATATCGCGAATCCGATTTGTAGTGAGTGCACATAGTAATAGCCTGTGGTGTGTATACTTTGTTGCTAACATTATTTGTAAATTAAAATAAAACAATGTGAATAGGTAAAACAGGCTTTTAGTTATAGAAGTATTGAAGTAAGTGTACGCAGTAGTATAAAATATATAATTTGAGATAGGTATCACATTCTACTAAGACAAGAAATTAACAGACTATAGATAACAATCATAGGATATTGGCGAAAATATATATAAATACATATTTTCGGAAACATTCTATGATTTACTAGTTTTTTTTTATTTGAGCACCTTTTGCAGAACAATAACTTTAGTAATAAGTTAGAAGAGCGGTATTTAGAATAACCTTGAAATAGTAGTTTGCTGATTTTCAACTGTTTATCTATCGCAGTAAATCAAAACTTTTTACTCTAAGTATTCATAATTAGCTTTACGTTAAGGTTACGCATTCTTATCCTAAGCTGTTACATAAAAGCTTAAACACTAGTAATTAATTAAACAGAACATGATAACGAATAGTACTTTTTTCATGCCAAGCTAATAAAATTTTATTTTAAGCTTTTAGTTTAAGGCTTAAGGGAAATAAAACTTAAATTTACATTATAAAAACGTAAAACGTAAGTACGTAAGGATAATTACCCCCAAAATATTGGAAACAAAATATAGATATAAGAAGCACATAATTATTTACTTATAAACATACAATATTTTAAATTGAATTAAAGCGATCAGTAGGACATTAGGGGACATAGTAGAGGAAGAACAACAGATCATTTTATTTTATAAATTAAATTTCTTCTTCTTCTTCTTTTCTTTATTTATGGTGTTTCGAGCGTGCCAGTTGAGCACAATTCACTTCGCCAATGTCACGATGAATGGAGAACACACAAAGGAGAATGTACGGTAAAAAAAGAGATATCATTACACAGTTGGAGAATGCACGTTTAAAAGAGATCCGGTTTAAATCCTTCACCTATAACAAAATCACAGATATGTCAGGACACAGTATCCATTGAGATAATATTATGCAAAGAAAATATTGCTCTTATTTAATACTGGATAGCATATAGCAAAAACTAGCTCTATAATTCACTTTACCAAATTAGAGTATATTTTTATTAAGTGCATCCAGCTAGTTTAACATTTTCTAACTTTATAATAATAATTTTATCTATGAAGAAAATATAAAATATTAATTTATAGCTTCCAAGGAAAGTTAGACAACCTTTTAAGTTGAGAACCCTATATGCGAATAATGAAGTATACCACCTCTCCCCACTTCCTGCTGTCGTGTCGGGGTGTCAAGATACAGTATTTGTGTTAGATGTACCTTACCTTATTGGAATTAGCGTTTTCGGAAATTAATTTCATGTTTAAGCAGATTTTATGGGAACTTATTGGAAATTAAGCTCTACAGAAATGTATCAAAGCACACTTTATACGTTGTGTGTATTTATAATAGAATATTTAGGAAATAAGAAGTCGGTTCTATTTTTATGACATTTTTTTTAATTATTTGATTTAATAAATAGAATTATCGCAAGTTTATTTTGTATCTTCATACAAAATTTAACGTATATAGGTATTTCATACTTTTTCATGACTAAAAAAATAAACTTTCATTTACCTGTAGCAAATAATGGATTATGCTGTTCCAATTAACCCTGTATCACCTCCAACAGATGTGTAGACTAGATACAAGGGTATGAACGGATTTAAATTCAATTTCATATCGTTCGTATTGAGTTATTTAGTATAATCGCGTTACCCGGTCCACTATTGAGGATTACGCGCTTTTTAATAAAGTAGCGGCCGTGGGGGGCGACAGGGGACATTTTTACACAAAGAGGATTACTTGGGCCAAGTTTATCTCCACCTTACAGCTCTGCTCAGCCTTCTAAATACTTACCGAGTGCACACAAGCTTGGAGAGAATATATACTTGTAATGTTTTGACGAAGTTGCCATCGTACTATAAGTAGTAGGTAATAAGATATTTTTTAATATAAGTAAATATATTTTTTAACTTTCGTAATGCTACTTCCATTTTTTGCATTAAACGAATCGTTTCTTATATTATATTTGACCTTATCAATACTTTAATAAAAACTTAATTGAATCAAAATATTATTGAGTACGTAGTAATTTGTTAATTTACGAGGATATTTTACTAACGTGAATTTTAAAACCAGATTGTAAACTAAATATATAACTATATATATACATGAGGTTGTATATGACCTTATGATAAGAAATATTAGAATGCACTTCTAATATTTCTTATCGTTTTTCTATTCATTATTATTTTTATTACATATAAATTGTTATATAGAAATATATATAGATATAGAAATCATTAGAAATGTACAAGTTATATAAAATTATTAACTATCTGTATAAAGGAAGTAATAGGAAAATAAATGATTCAATCAATGACGATCGCTTCAAGTTATAGACTCTACATCTATCAAAGAAAGCGTATTAACCTCGATACGACGAAACAAGGAGCAATTGTTGAATTGAATAACGAGGGTGTAACGACACCAACAATGCGAAGACGCAGCCGACGGACGATTATCTTGTTGACGCTGGGAACCATTCCGGGGTGCGCGAATATTGCCGTCTTCCAGGATGACGCTCTCAACTAGCTACTTATTGCGTGGCCAGTCACAAGACTCAATCAAATGTGTTACGTATGACCATTATTGTAATAGAATCTTGAATATTTTGTTTATAGTTATAATTATTATTATTCAAAAATAGGTTATTTTAACACTTACCTAGAACCACAAACATTAAGAGAATTGTTATAAATTAATTCTTTTTTTTATATTTATACCGCTCGTAGCAGGGTAGGTAGAGAGAACGGCGGGAACCGCGGGAATGTAGTGTTAAGACACTCCGTTCACGAATTAATTTTAATTGAAAAATATAAGCTGTTATTCTTCTCGAATAGAAAATAATTATGGATATGTAAAAACATAAAAATAATTTTATTTGCTTTTGAATTACCGAAGTAAATTTAAATTTATTATAGTAGAATAATTTAATGAAAATTATATCTTCATGAAGCTGTTAAACTAATAGACTTAAAATAAAACTATTAGATTGTTTTTGTATTCTTTACAATTTTCTAGAAGTTCAAAGTCTTGGGATTCATTCAATATTTAAATAAAACTTATTTATTTGAAATTTTAATACAATTTTCGTTTCATATATTATATTCGTATTTTATATTAAATCAAGCACTGCAGTTCATGAAAAATTGTTTCTAATTTTTTGACAAGATGTAAAGTATATTTATTTCTCGAAAAAGGTGGAAAGTGGAGACAGAGAAAGCAGGAACTAAGCATCGGAGTGTCTTAACACTAGGTTCAAATGGTTCCTGCAGTTCCCTCTGGCAGGGTGCCATGTGCGGGATAAAGAAAAAAAATTAACTAAAATGCTTATAATATAAATAAATTTTACTAAAGCAAAATTAAAATTATCCCACGTCAATAGATTTAGGACGTAAATCAGATAAATAGATGTTAATTTTGGCTTTTATATCTAAAAATAAAGTTTTATTAAAAAGTTGTAAAAATAACCCACTACAAAATATGCTTAATACATATGATTTAATATTATAATGTAAAATGTTCAAAAATTTTCTCAGAACGCTAACAATATTTTCAGCTAATGAGGCAGCGGAATTGACATCAGATGTAAAAAGTATAAATAAGATAAACTGCCGGTGGTCCCATATGAATATCAATTTGTTTGCCTCTGCGACAACGTCATTAAATTAGCGTCCAAATTGAATCACAACTGCGACAACCTTGCCGGTGCGACGTCCCGCGAAACTTTTCCTCCTATTAATTTACAAAACATCTCCACTGTCAACATACAACCGAATGTCAGCTTTCCACCCTGAGCTCAAGACTTAACTTACCTCGTTGAAAGCGTAAGTTTGTTCATTATTTTTACATGTCATTGTGCAAGTGACACGAGGGAAAGTATTACAAATTCAAACTCTAAGTCGTGTGATTAAGGTAGTTATTTGTATCAATTTGTTGCGAGGGTGTATCTGGTGAAATTATGATGCAGTCTTTATTCGTGAGCCGTCGGGAGCGGTTGCAGTAATCACCGCGTATCTCCATCCAGGGGTGGGCCGTGAATAGAGCCCTAATGAACTGGATTTAGGAGTTTTTGTACCGGCGACTCGTCAGCTCCGAGATGCAACCGAGCAATTATGATGGACCAAACAAACGTACACCCAGTCACAGCCATAAATATAAACATATCCCTTCAATTACTACAACAAACTATCATCCAGCGTGTTTCTTGGTAATTGCATTTGTCTATTCCCAGTAAGCGATCGATACGGAGGTCTTCTTAGATTGATGGGCCATTCTCTAAGCCGTATCTGGCTCACCATTATATTGAGACTTGTCCCGTACCTAACTCCTTGGGACATCCAATCGTTCTTAATCTTCTTAGAGAGAAGCGAGCGGAATTATTTGGAATCTAAGCACCTAATATGCTTAGATAATAAAAGGTTTCGCAATTGTTCGGACGACAAGTCCGCCTATACATACATATTGGTTAAGTATGCTTTCTATGTAATAATAGTCTTCAGGAGTAGGTTTTAGGTGTATCATTGACAATTACTCATATTAATTTATTTCTAAATGTACATACATATACGTATATAGAATATATATGTCCTTTAAATGGCAGTAGTTCTTATTAAAATGATAATTCTCTAATCTACTTGTTGTAAAATAATTTAAAGTTATATAAACTTACTCATATTCAAGTGAGTCTGTAAAGTAGGTACTATTTTGGTTAACTTGCAAATCGTAGCAATGTAGGTCACACAACTTTCACCAAACACGTGTCCCGACTTTGAAACTAAGGAATATCATATGAAACAAGCGTTTATATTGCTCCAAGTATCTATTCCATAGTATTTACGCGTGTACATAAATATATTTGAAACACATGCATGGTTACCTACACAAGTTCACTAACCGACCGATTTTGTTTAAGAATGCCATATACAATACATCCGTCTTCGCAGAATAAAGGTCTTTGTAGAGTACGACTTAGGACGTTATTTCGAATTTAAGTTTTGGAAACGGCTGTAAAAGATGAGTCTGTTCTTATTTATTTACGGCGGTGCGGCGAGCGAAGTGGAGCGAAGATGATATGAATGATAAATGACCCTCCGAACGCCCCTCCCCCGCCCCTCTCCCTTCGTTCACACGTGAACACACGCCGTGAGATATTCTCCTCACTGTTGATGCTTGCTAAGTCTCCGTAAATGTCGAGATGTGATAACCGCTTCAATGATGAAAGAACTTTGACGTCTTGTATATTATTATGTTCGATATCGTTAATTATGACTATAAAATATACATATATACGTGTGTCTTGTATTAGTGATGTATAATATTTATACGTAACGTTTTATTTGTTTCTTTGTTCATTAAACAAAATAATTTAAGATAACAGCATATATTTGAGGGTACTGGTTGATTAATATTGTGTTTAAAATTAATATGAAATATAAATTATCATCGAATTTACTATACATAGTAGCCATTTCATTGTAGTCTTTATGTATTTATGCATAATGTATTATTGCAATGAAACGATCTTTTTGTTTAAGTAGCACATTCACAAATCAGATAACTAATTTATAATACACATAAAATTAACTATCGTAAATACGACGAGCTGATTAATAGATAAATATATTTAAGGAACTAATATAAATTCTTCCGATCAATCTCAACGTCTAGCCAAAGTCATCGGAGCTAAACGGATTTTTTCAAGCCAATAGCTGCGCATCAACATGCGTGACGCGCGGCGCGATTGGCCGACTCTTTTTGTTCCATTTTCGAATCCTTTGTTTTTATTGGTTGACACTTAACTAAGACAAAGGGTCTATGCAGTGTGTGAGTATATTTAGTGTTTGTTTGTGTGCGTTAAGGAACCTTCCTGTCTGTGTACAATAAGGTAGGTAAGGCGTGGGTTGCGGGTAGCTGGTACGTGCCCCGGGTCTTGATTTTGATGTAGGTACGGCCCTTGCGTCCTGCCTATGTATGTATCCGTTGAGTGGACTATTTATTTCATTCAGTTATATATCGGATCTTGCTATATATGATCTTGTTAACTTATATAAATTTTTACTATAAAAATATTGATAAACTTTGTTTAAATTGACTTTCATAATGATAATGTGTAAAGCATTTAAATATTATTGATTTCATTGTTATATTTTAGGCTTTTTTCGTAAAATCCAGTAAAGGTAAATACGATTTAATTAAAACTTTACTACGATCCAGCATAAAGGTACTCTCGAAAAATAACATATGTACTTCTTTCATATATTTAGACTTCGATATTCTTTAAGGTTGCAACCAAGCTTACAGATAATTTTATATTATTAGCTAAGTAACGTGCAAAGTAAAGAATTGGCCCAAAGGAGTTGCTACTCTAGCAATCTTGTAGATTATTGACTATTATGGAGATTATTGATATAGAATTGTTTATTTAATCATGAAAGCATTTTTCAAGCGCTGCAAAATGAGCATTTTGTATGAACTTTGAATTAACAATTTGCATAGACTATTTATTAGTCAAATTTATTGAGATTGGTATAAAAAAAATAATTTTAAGTCGTCTACGAAGCTATTGGGCGTGGAATCAAGTCACAGTGACTGAAAATAATTTAAGCTCACCTCCAGACGGGGTGTTATGATTAATGAATGGGATTATTCAATTAAAGACTCAGCAGGTGGCTGGGGAGGGTGGATTCTTCCCGGCAACTTCAGATCGCTACCTAGATAGCTTAGCCGGGTCAGCCGTACAGTTCCTGATGATAGGCTTTTGTCCGTTTGTACTGCAATCAATTATAAGTATAAACCATCTTATCTATATCTATGTATATTTAAAGCAAAATTACAATTACTGGCAGAATATCTACTTATTATCTAACTACCATTTAATTGATAGTTCATTTTATTATATTACAACATTAGAGCTCTGACTGAGCAGATACTCGTAAGCTGTGTTATTGTACAGTAATTAATTTTTCCCAAGGAAGAAACGAATCAGAAAAATAATTATCTTATATTACGCATGTAGGTATTTTGGACTACATAGTAATTTACTTCACATAATTTTAGAACTGCAAATCGCAAGGCCAAAGATCTTAAATCTTTGTTGTTGCTATGAGTAAATAAACAATATATGATGTGCATAATTTACAGAGATTTCATTGTCCTCTACACGATGGATTAATTGCTATATTCGCTTCGATGTCTCCTTTATTCCTGATTTTTATAGAATTATTATATTTATACGTTATGAGTTGAGTATTTATATCGGCATCAATATTACTAAGCTAAAAAATTCTATATAGGTACTATCATTTATTGTAGCCTATCATAGTATAGAGGTAGGTAAGAGTAGGAAAATACAACACTCATTTACAATGTACTTAGACTTCAAAGAAAAATCATGTCCATATTACGCTAATTACAAACAACTGATAACAACTTGAATCTAACTCTTGAATCTTTTAGTTTCCTATCAGTAATTTTTGCGTAATGAGCACACAGATAGACGGAATAATTTTTCCGAGTGAGTTTCGTTTCTATTATCGATATATTAACCGACTCAATTCATATTTCACTTTTTATACTTTTTTAAATATTTCATGTATACAATTTACTTTTTATTATTCGTACATAGTTATCTGTAATACAGATTAAATATGTAATTATATTTTAATTACTTGTCAAATTATTTACCACATACAAAAATAAATAAATAAATATTTGAGTTCATCCTTCAACCGGAAAATATTAGTTAATATATATAATAGTAAAATATATACTTTAGATTACTAGACTTAAGGTTAGTAGAAATGGTTTTAACTGAGCCCTCTTATATGATCAACTGAGGAATAGCAATTGACGCTTCCTCAATTTGCAATTTAACAACATAACATACGAGGTATTATATTTAGTATAGGTATAATAACAAACAAATGACTATTATTATTTGTAAGAAGAAATACCTTTGTTATTACTATACTACCTATATTACGTATAAAACTGCCTACTATAATTTTTTTTTTTTTTTTTTTTTTTTTTTTTTTTTTTTTTTTTTTTTAGCTTCACGCTTTATCCCGCACATGGCAGGGTAGGCAGAGGGAACTGCAGGAACCTAGTGTTAAGACACTCCGTTACTTAGTCCCTGCTTACTCCGTCCCCACTATAATTACTACTATAATTATATAATGTTATTCAACGTATAGTTCATATTAAAATGTTTTCCTACCTACATATATATAATTTAAAACCGTAGTGGCGCAGTGCAAGTATTTGGTTGTAAACGTAACTGTTGTGGCTTTGAGTCTCATCGGTTAAAATGAAAATATTTTCTTACCTTTGGTAAGAAAACAAAGCACGTGCTCAGTTTTGCTACTTGGTGGCATGTAGAAAGCAGAACTTTCCTGCTATATGCAAATTAAAGAAAGTAATAATCTTTTAAAATTTTTGATTATCAAATAATTCTTTTGATTACCAAATAAATTCTTTATATGACTTTAAAGGTTAAATTTTAAGGATGTCCCAAATGTATGACAAAGTTGCAAACAAGAGTAAGTTTAATGACGTGGCCAACAGCAACCCAGATATACGCCACCAGAAGTGCTTAGCAGTGAATGTGGAATGGCCCTCGAGACGTTCAAGTGACAGCGAGCACCATCCAGTCATCTCGACATGTCAATGTCGCCACTGGACGATACTTCCGAACGGTACATTTAGGTTATCTAAGGGATCTAGTTCAGGTGTCACGGCGAATATTGTTTAGAAACTTTTATTTATATTCCAGTTTATATATACATATAATATTATTATGTAAATTAAAGAATATTAATAGGTTCATGTGATCTCAGTGTCAGTTTGTCGTGAAATAATACATGAAATTGATGAAATTATAGTACCTAATATAGTTGGGCTAATCACGTCGTGATGCAAAAGTCATAAATTTTAAATTGGTTAAAGCCTATAGTGCGCATTGATTGTAGGTATTACGACTTGAAAGCTTTTATTTTTTAAAGTTAATAAATAATTTTTTGTTAAGTTTTGCTGACTTGTAACGATGATGTTCTTAATATGTAATAACATTATTGCATCAAGTAAGTACAGCGACATTCTGCTTACAAAAAAATGATAAAATTATAAATTTAATATAGGTATATACTTACTCGAATACCATACCTATATTATAACGTATACGTATCATAAATACACATTTATATGTATATACCTATGCATTTTATTTAGTTTAAATCAATTACAAATTAGTATAATTTTATAATTCAAATACAAGCAAACGTAAATAGCCTTTACGGGTAACCGCATTTACATTGTGATAAATGTAATATGTTATAGGTATATCATGTATGTGTATATGTTTGTAGGGATAGGCCGAATGGGGAGAATGCTTTGGTAATTAATGAAATTCATACGCACCGGTATTTACCTTATCAAAGCTTAGTTTACTATTGTAATTAATTTAACTTGAATACAATTTATTATTAGTAATATAGTATTAGTAGGTTCTAGGCTAGTCAATATATATGTTAAAAATTAAATAAGATGTTAAAGTCTCGCATATTTAATTTGTAGATGATTAATATTAAAAATAACATATTCTATAAAAATGTAACACTAAATATTTTGCTAAATTAATGTGACAAGGATACGGTTAAATCCAAAATTGTTTTTTTTTTTCTTTAACAAAACGTCCATTAAACGCGAACTCAACCCCATCCCATCCGGGATCATAATAAATGGCGCAATAATGGCACAATATAATATTAACACAAAGTTAAACGCGTTTTTATTTTCCCGCCAAACTTCAACATCGCTTCGGTGAACATGGTGCCCGCCGCCATTTCGTCTCTAACGCGCGTTCTCAAAAATGGCTCCGTGAATGAAATATGGTAAATATTTATCAAATTCATGCGACAGGAAAGGAGAAATGTTTTATCATATTTGGTGTTTGTTTTTTTTATATATAAAATGGCAATTAGATTTTTTAAAGTAATGAAATTTCCAATGAATAGAACATATTATGTGAATGTGTATAATGTGTTTAAATATTTAAGTAGGTACATACTATAATTTAAAATAATATACATAAAAAAAATAACTTCTCTATTTACTTTTCTGATATTTCTATGAAAATATTTATAGGCAAAGAACAATGTTTAATCTATAAAAAAATGTGACCATCCATTTACTATTTAATTATCTTCATAAATGTTGACAGGCAAAAACATATTTTTAACATAATATGTCATTATATACTCTATATTTTCATTTTATGTGGGTATATGTAATGAAAATACTGTCTCCCATCTATCTAACTCTAAATCAGTGCTTGGTTCTATACTCAAAGTCGTTATTAGCCATTTTTCCAAGTGTCCGTAAAATGCTGGCCATCAACTAATCGTCGGAAATTGTAGCCATTATCGACGCTCGGTGCAACTAAAAATTATTATTGTTCGACTAAAAGTAGCCATTTAGCCGTGATTGTTGGCCTGCCGAGAGTTTACGTCAATGCTAAGTATTGAACACTGCAAATGTACATTACTTACTAGAACTTGCTCTAAGAAGCTTTACCTAATTTCTGACTCAAAATATCGTAGACTCGGGATACATTTCCTAACCACTTAGTCATTTTAATTTCAGATTCTTACGAAAACTTACAATTCTAAAAATTTCGTAGGAATAAAGAACCATCAAATATACTAATATATTCTAGGATGTGTATTTTAAAATATATTTTTCAATTTGAGCAAAAGCCAAATTTACTGCCACAGATATTATCACATCAAAAGAATTTCTTTTACTAATGAACATTAAAACCCTTATAACGCATTACAAAAAGTAATCAGCACTGAGAAGAAACTTAAAAATACCTTACAGTTGACATTACCCTCCGTCCTCAGAGCCCTCAGTTCCGGTTATCGCAACACAAAGAGGACCGCTGCCCCCCTCTGCCCTCCCCCCAGCAGGAACAGGAAACACTACCCTTCTATCGCAAGGTCTACGCGTCTCGGGAATTTTAGAAACATTTTTGGGCTTAATGACAAATTGTTATACAAAGTTTACATTACATTACGAATATAGATACGTAACTCCATTGTTTATTTTATATGTATGAATATGTTTATAAATTATTAGACTTACACAATAAAATTAACATAGTGAGCAAAAACATATAAGATTTGTTTAACAGAATCAAAGTAAAAAAATGGCGTATCATTAATTGCTTACGCGTACCATAATGATAATAAAAATGTGATATGATATGATATCATTATTATATTTGTTTGTAATAAATATGAGATTCTTATTTCTAAGTCAGCTATCTAAAAAAGTAAAAGAACCCCTAAGGGCGACACCGGAAATACTACTAATGCATCCAAATGCAACGCCGCCCTACACGCGATCAAATCATTAGGTCTATATTGTTCTGCAATTTTAGATGTGTTAACAAAGTTATTGAAGCTATGTAATAAAATTATAATAATTTTACCGAACATAAAATAAAAAGTATTTTTTTATAAATTTTTAATGAAATCGTTATCGAAAAAAGTAAAAGAATATTTATTTGTATTTTTTCATTACATTTGTATGTATTATGTATTTTTATTTTTGTATTGTATGTTGTTTTAAAGTAACATATAATAATTAAATTTAAACATTTTAAAATGTGATTTGATTCTATTTTAGCTTTTCTTTCTGTAGTATATTGTAAAGTAGAGTGAACTAAGTGTCTAGACTCTATTCTCCGGTTTTCACTCTAATTTTATACAGAGAAAGAAACTCAAAGCCTTTCTTTATCTCGATAGAGCGAAAAGAGTATAATTTAGTAGCATTTATCTTCAGTTATATGATTTTGTTGTGGTCCTATGATATTAAGAGTATAATATATATTGCAAGATAAAATGTGCAAATTTCTTACGTATTTAATAATATTGATATACGAAAAGAAAAATAAGCTAAGCAGTAGTTTTTTTATAAACTGAATCGCATTGCCCCCATACAGTGGCCGGAAGCTTGTACTTTGGCGACACGACTTGCCCATTTATCCCGCTGCCGTTGAAGGGTTAAAAGGTACTCGAGCGTATACGACAAAGTGTTTTAAAATTGAAAAATTTCATTTACTGTAGGTATGTTAGTAAAATAAAATGGAATGAAATGTATATAAATATAGAAAAACGGAAGGAAATTTTGATAACAAATTATGCAGAATTTTCGTTTGAAATGTTTCAAGTAACTGAACTTAATAACTTACTAACATGGAGTCAAAGTTAATATCATTTCCTGAATGGTGAACGATAACCATTGCTTAGTATAGTGTTCCCAGGAAATTAATATGACTTTTAAATTATGTTACAAAATTCACTATTTTGTAATATTATAAAGCATATTTTTATTTGATACGTTGATTATTATATTAAGAAAATATCATTGAAACATCAAATTTATAACGTTTAGGCTTGTAGATATTTCTTACTTTTTACGTCGTCATATCTAGTTAGTGAACGCATCTAATTTGTCATAAAAAGTTTCTGATATTAAAATTAAGTCTGAAATTACATTTCAAAAAAGCATTTAACAAAAAGTTTTACATAATATAACAAAATCATTTATGAATACACTAATTTATAACAGATTATAAACAAATTCTAAATTCGTATGATATGAGTATAGTCGCTTAGTAATTGATTTATTGATGACATTATGGTGTAATAATGCAATAGTATTGACTTTCTTGGTTCCAAATTTCTCTTTGTCTCACATTTAGCAGGGCAGGCAGAGAATGTCTACTTAGTAAAGCTGAAGTCATACGTTCACATTTTTCCTTAAATTAAGGCAGTGTTCAATGGCGGAATTGTCTATATATAAAACTTAAACGTAAACGTAACGTAAATATTATAGGTACTTTAATGTACCTATAATATTTACGTTACGTTTACGTTTAAGTCTGCAATAGATGCAAAGTTAACATATAATTCAATTATTTGACATATTTTTACAGGAAAAATGATTTTAATGGCATTAGCTGAGTCCAGATTTAATTTTGTAAGGAACGTTCATCTATCACCTGCTCATAAAAGGGTGGAGCTGGGTTGACGGCGATTGAAGCCTTTCTTATTTATTTCAGTGCCCTCCCGGCGCCAGAGCGACCTTTAGGGGAGTACCGTACGATGACCGATAGGGTAGAAACTTGGCTTTTCATTGACATTATTTGTTATTTTCGACCAACATCAGGTTGGCTTCGCAAAATATTTTCTTGCAGGGTTAATGTGTAACATGTAATAAATTATAGACGATGATGGATTTTAGATGGAATATTTATTCGTCACTACACTAATTTTGCTATGAAAGTACAGTATACTTGAAAATTTAATATTAATTATACAGTCATAAACGATTTTTACTTATTAGAAATTAAGCAAGTTCAAGAGTTTTAGAATATATAGATAGGGCTAGGGCTTAAAAAACAAACACATATATCTTTTAAATATATAAATATATTTTGGCAGAGATTTGTCATCGGTCATATAAAATTAATACTATGTAAGAAAGTAATTGTTTTTAATATGTCTAGGATAGTAGCGGACGTGCACGAACGGTCCAGCGCTATAACCGTATATCTTGTCTTTGTGTGCGGTATTTATGGGGATCCTTATTTTTATTTTAATGCTGATGCCACCGGTGCCGCCCAGTCTGACTCACGGTTAATCTTTGGTCACTGTTTCCTCCTTGCTGAAAATTTCATTTATTATATTAAATAATATAAATTTGTATTTATAAATTTTCAAATTTTTTAATAAAAAAAATCATTACAGAGAATATTACATTTAACCCTTACATTAAACAAGTGATAAAAAACGGAACAAAATCTTTTTTCAACATGACAAAGGCTCATTTGACAAAATAGAAAACGAAGGAGGCTAACTCAGATCTGAAAGTATGATAATGAAAGGCGAATTAGTACTCAGAGCTAAGACGAGACTGGTTGAAGTGTTTATTTAGCGCCCATTTTATGACTACAAGGAATCTTTGAGTAATTTTACAAGGCAGCTAGGGTTGTACCCCTACCTCAAACAATATTTCACGGCTATAAGTTTCCGATACATGAATTTTATTAACTTTCGCACCCCTGCGCTGCCTGACGGATGGAGTGTTAGTGTTTGTTTTACGCGCCATCGACGTGCCACCAACAGAAATTGTTGGGGTTACCGACTCACTAATAAACTGATTTTGGCATAATTTGATTATGTGCGTGAGCTTGACAACTTTTAATATGTCTAAGTAGAGGGTAATTTGGCTTTAATTCAAATTAGATTGTTTACATTTTTAATTTTTTACTGATATATTAATGTGGTATTTAGAAAATTAAGTATATATTTTACGTATTTTTATAATACGTACTAGTTGTACTGATTGCATTTATTAATACAAGATAGGTATACCGTCGATATTGCAAGTGAAATGAACATGTATGAAATTTCAAAAGCACATTAAGCTAAATCGTTCGTATAAAAACCTAGTGACGTAAACCAGTGAAGGGTGACTGGATGATTTCTAACTTCGTCTTCGATTTGAGAGAAATTGGCTAAAAAATTCCTTAACAAAATAAAATCGAAGAGCAACTTCCGAAAGTTATCGAAGTTCCCAACAATCCATTACACCGAGTTTCGTAAAAAATTGACTCGAAACTTATTATTTTGAGTGAAAACATCTTGGAGTTTCGTCGCCTCGAGCAAGTTCTCCTTCGACACCGACTTTACCCTCCAAATAATTTAGCCACGTATCGGTTAGCCATTTACTTATTACAAAAAATATTATTCATATCAATTTATTTGTAAAATGAATGGGGAAAAGTTATAAAAAGCAGATGTAGGTTTGTAAAAGATATAGTATCTTGATTGTATTTTTATATATATCATGATATACCTACAGCGTTCTGAAGGGTGGGCTGACAAACAATTGTAAGAAACCACACTGATCTCCATTTTTTAATTAATTTACGATTTTACCATTACTTTTCAGTTAGTCAAGAGCAAATTGGACAGACACAAATCGTTGATCATTAAATTATAATAGTTATAATTAATTGGCATCACTACGTAGTATGAAACAAACTTGCTTGCTGCTGTCACCCCTTATTTACGTTCAGATCTTTAAAATTTCGCAGCGAATTCTGATTTTTTAATAGAGAAAAAAAATCAAGATAAAGGTTTATATGTAACATGCTTATACATTTATAATACACAACATGCTTAATTACAGGAACACGTTTCATTTTTTAGGTTTCTAAAGAGATTTCTTTTACTTTTTCAATGTGTATATTCTTCTATCGCTCTTTTATGAGTAACAAGTAAAGAATATATAGGTATATATATATATATATATATATATATATATATATATATATATATATATATATATATATATATATATATATATATATATATATATATATATATATATATATATATATATATATATATATATATATATATATATATATATATATATATATATATATATATATATATATATATATATATATATATATATATATATATATATATATATATATATATATATATATATAGGTATATTAATTGTGTAGTGAATAACATAAAAGCTATAGCTGTATGCGAAATCCTTTAATTATATTCAGTATCAGCAATGCACTTGTGCGAAGCCCGAGTTGGTCGCTAATAAAAAATAATAGAGAAACATTACAATTTAACGTATTAAAGAATACAAAACGGTAAAAACCCATATACTAAATAAACGTCAATACTGTGTGCCGTAATTGTAACACTTAAGAAAATGACAGAACCGTTACAGCTATTAGGGCACCTAAGCGAAGCGGTGAGCTAACAAACTTTACGGACACTAAAATCAGCACTTTTAGAGGCACGAACACTAAACAGCAAACAAAAGTGGTAACGGCGGCGAGCGGCGAGCGGCGTCCGGTCTCGCCACAAAGGCTTTGTACCCGGCACACTGACACGCTTTTTGCGTCGCCGCGGCTGCTATCGCCCGATGACGTCCCAGTAGATCGATAAGAGGCTCCCACTCGGCGAGAATATTCCATTGTATTACTGACATTACGCTGTCTGAGATGTGGAAAATCGTAGCCCTAATACGAGCGGCGTGTGATAGTGTATTGCGTCACGTCCGTCGCGTGACGCTGAGCGACGTAGCGTGACAACCTGAGAATTATTGTTTTTCATTAATTTACTATTACAATATTTGACACGTTATTAATGAACTGACTTGGTAATGTTTGTTTTTGGTTAGTTATGCTCCAGTCCCTTTAGTTTAAGAATTGCATTACCAGCGTTACAAGTTACATAGAGGTAACCACTATGTGAAGTATAAAAATAAAAAAGCTTATTTATTGAATAAAACAAATAGTTTCCCAAAGTATAATTGTTAGCTACAATATTTAGAAGTAAAATAATAATTTTAACATTTTCAGTAACTTAGTGGCACCGATAAAGTTCTCAGAATTGAAACAGCTTTGTGCCTAAAGCGACCTACCTATAAGGAAGTACGAGACACTTAATATTTTCCACACATTGTCCATCTCGATCTGGCCATGTCGAGAGCAAACTTAAGTAGGTACGTGCCGTACATATTTATGCGTTCTCGATGGGACAATTAACATAAATTAGTTGTTAGTCGCGCGTGAAAAACGTGAGTCACATGTCATCTGTATGCACGGGAATATTCCACGACTTAAGGCATCTCAAATAATATACCACTAATAAATTATGGTACTATTTATAACGTAAACGTAATACGTAACGGTTGCTACGAGAGCATTTACGTAAATTAACTTCATTTTAAAACGCCAATGTTGACACATGCTTTACAAAAACTTGGTATAGTTTCATATAGCAGAGTGTAAAAATATTCTTATATTAATTTATTCCTAAATTTGAACACGTTAATTGCGCAAATGTACGCCACGCTATCTAAACAGAGCGGAGAGCGTATAATTAATCCTCACTAAAGAGGATGAAACCTTCACAACACCACAACCATCCAGCTTACAATCATTTTTCTATATTATGTTTTACTCAAATTTAAATTTTACAAAACGAGGAGCTTCGTTAAGTGTTAAAAACGCTATTAGCCAAATTTAATAAATTTGTATTTTAAATATTTTTCAACATGAATAGCTAAATATGCAATCATTTTAAATAATGTGATGAAGAGTACGTTTACAATATGTTTCAATATTACATTATTCTTTTTTTAATAACAAACAAATATAAACAAGTGTGTTTTTGTAAATCAATTTGAACACAACTTACTGAAACATAATGGGTTAAAGTAATTTTAGAAAATAATGAAAAATTATTAAAGTCTGACATTTTTTAAAACCAATGTTATGAAAACTATGGTCTATAAAAAATTAACTCCAATTAAAATGCATACAACAAGCGAATGATATTGTTAGTATTGAACTACAATAGAGTAAAGCACTCGTTAACAATTGAATCTTTTGCATTAAATATAAAGGTTATAATGCACAAGTATACCCTTGTACTTTCAAGCTTCATTGTAATAAGCCGCCTAGTATCCGTAGCAATATTGCAAGCTGAATGTTGATATCTCCTATAAGAACCTCTCAAAGAGATTTATCTGCCAATAATAGCAAACATATTTCTTATAACAACCATCTTGAGACGATTGTTTGATATAAACGGTAAATTCTTATACACCATTGTTCTTTGAATATACATTTATTTCGATGATTTTTATAAATTCTCTATAATTGTCATTATCTTGAAATATATAAGAAAAATGCTTTTACCGTTATTTGTTTACTTTAATTGTTGTCGAATCTAAAAACGTATAATGATCAAAAATAATGACTTATCATTATATTAATACATGGTCGTTAATGGCTCTATTATTTAAAGTTTACCAGGCTGTGCCACTCATGAACTAGTACAAGTGCTTCGTATACAAATCAAGGCAAACTATATCTTTCATTGATTACATTCTCGAGAGCCCCGCTGTTAAAAGGGTTCGCTTAAATTATCAAACAGAAGCCACTTGAAAACTGCAATGACACATGTTACATTTCGGTCGAGTTATTACAAGGGTTCGACGACAAGTCGAACGATCGCTCCATATAACCACAAAACTCGTAATATTAACATTGTTTAACTTTTGCATATTAACTCCGAGCTCTCTACACTATATTAACAGTATCAAATAGAAAGCTCTCGAACAAAAATACAATAACTAGACTTTGAAATAAATAAAATTACATAACTCATTTCATATCGACGTCAAACGCTGTGGCCACGCAAACTCTCCAGGACGCACGCAAAACGAACATTTTTCTGAACGGAACGCCCTCTCGACGCAAAACTCTATAAAAACGTCGAAAAAAATAACAGTAACATAGCGTATAATGACAGCTGGTCCACTTGAGAACAAAAGGGGAGAGCTGAGTCTCGTCGAGAAAAAAATATACGAAGAGTAAAAACAACTGCGCGTACGTGCACTCGCGGGCCGGCGACGATTGTCCGCTAATAAATTTGCAATCGCGTTCGATCCGTAGTCACGGCGGTACTCGGCTTTCGGCGGAGAGGACTCTGACGATACTTTACCGTACAGTGAGTGCTACACGAGGTATGTATGTTCCGCCCTCGACCTGAAATTAGGTAGCAGTGCTGAGAAAACTCGTTACGAATATTGCTATATACGTCTCGGGGAGAATAGAGCCGCATTCGAGTTTAAAATGCGAATAATAATCGCACCATTCATAAAAATCCCGTGCGCGGAATGCAAGGAGAGGCCGTGTTTTACACGTTATAATTTTGCGCCGAAAGCAGGCCTAGGAGTAGAGGCAGGCAGGCGGGCGGTTGTTTTGTGCCGAGTGTAGGCTCGGTTCAAATGCCGCGCACGGACCATTAGTTGATGAGCGCGCGTGTACACGCCCTATGCCAGACGCCAAGCTTACGCCGGGAAAAAGTAACAATTTTCAGCTAGAATATGAAAATGTTTTGTAGCTTTAGCTAAAAAATATGTTAACTAAAAGCATTTTTTGCGCACAATAAATTTTAATGTTACATTTGGGCTACGCGGATCCGGTCTCATTACAGCAAAGTTTACAATTAGTAATTAGTAATATAATTAGTAAATAATTTAATGAATTTTTAATTTAATTAATCAATATACACAAAATTATATAGTGACTAAATGATTGACTGACGCACAAATGAAATTATTGGGGGTTAAAAGTTGAAACTTGGTATAAAGGTTCTTTGAAAAGTTTTAAGAAGCGCTAAGAATTTTTCCTATAGTATATTTGCCATTCCTGTAGGTATGGTGTACCGTTTCATTCTATTAATGGAACGGGACAACACATTTTATAGTCCACGCAGAATAAATTGCCGACTAATAATAGTTTATTACCGTTACTTTATGAAAAATATAATATATGAAATTATTTTATTAATATATAACTCTTTACCAATATCATAAAATATTTCCATTTTTCATACATTATTTATATTTGACAGTTGTTTATATTAAGCTCATAACACACGTAGTCATATACAATCTCACAAATCTAATCCTTTTAATGTTTATCTGAATTGATGCTCGCTTTGAACTTTATGGCTTCATCTAGATACGGGACGAGGAGATTTATTCTGATGTCGATCGATATAAATTTCTAGCTGAAAATATTTTACCATTTTAAATGTTCCTAGACATCTACCTGTAACATTAGGTGATGACATAAAAATATTAAGTACAAACATGCTTAGGATATTATATTTAGTAATTCTATTAAAAGGTAATACGTAACGTAAATGAATTGTATTTTTTTTTAAAGAAGTAAAAATATTGGTTTTTACTTAAAAAAACGTGTATGTAATGTAATACAGGTCTGTCTGTATCGAGTGATACTAAATCGGTCCAAAACGATATGTGTTTTATATGAATTAATTCCTCGCCTGACGGAGTCCGAAAGCGGTTTACTCATGGGCCAGATGGCGCGCGGACAGATCAATTTGATGATTACAAAAAAAAACGTTGTTTGATGTCATTCGGCGTCTTCTTTTGCACACTATTTTAGTTCTCAATAAGAATAAATGTATTCAATTTTTTCCATTGAATAAGTTTCTTCACAAATGGCAAAAAGTAAAATCTTCATAATAATATAAATATTGACTTTTTACACGCAATAATGCATAAAAATGCAGATTTAATAATTATTTACATCTAACTTTACTGTCGAAAACTTAAGACGACCACGCTGACGCTGACTGATGAAAGGAAAGGATACTTTTTGATAACATTTACCTATATACCCATTATGTCTAAGATATTATAGAACGTATAACACCTGTAAGGGTACCAAAGGAATTCTTGTTTCAAGAAATATTTGCAATTCATATAAACTATTTAGCTATTAAATTATAAATATTAATTCTAAAATAGATGTTTGTTTATGCAAATCCACATAAACCAGTGTCTGGTAAGGGTGAAGGCATATTTTTTCGCCCAGTATAGATCGAGGGTAGATATAACTTACTAGAACGTGTTTAATAAGCGCTCGGCTCTATCTCTAAAGCATACATGTTTTCTATTGCACGTATAAGTTAGTTGCCGAACCACCAAATGTCGATATATTCTTAAATGAAAAATAATATATTTTTATGTTATAGTTAATTAAATACTGTATCGTTTCCATTTACCACAGCTTTTGTTGCAACGTTTGTGTACGTAATTTATAGATATTTAAATTCTATTATTTTTATGAACCACTAAATGAATTATATATACTTTGGAATGTAAATAATTTCTTTCGTTTCGTATTGAGATCATGATTTATAAAGTGAAGTTCGATAAGAAGAAAAAAGAAAGGCTTGACTTTCTCTCTGCTAAGCTGCGATTTCAGGATAAAGGCAAAAATTAAAAAAAACCTAAAATCAATATTGGAATCAGTTGTCTGATTACAAGGGCAATGACAGCCATCATTTTTCTATTCGCCCGATGCCTGCTGATTTAGGGTAGATAATGTCAGCGGTGAGCGACGTGTTTAATAAGTCTTTATCTCCATGTTTGTATGTGTATTTTGTAAATATATATTCCCTAAACAAAAAAGCTTAAAAAATAATTAATTTTAATAGTAATATAATTATAAAAGTTTTGTAATATAACATATCATGCCGATAATATTTTTCTTATTTGGTGAATGAAGCGATGGACTTAACTCGACTCAATTTTTCTTAAAAGGACCACTGTATTTGTGCGGTCTTTGTTTTACCAAAAAATATTTCAATTTTTGATTTGGTTTATTTATTTTATTTTATTGGAACATCCAAACGGAATTTTGATTTTACCTGGTTCTAGTAAAAGAAAATTTAGTCTTGATAGAGATGGTTTAAAATTAATTCGTATATAAAAAAATGTTTTCGTGATTGTACTATATTTTTAATTATATAATATTAAGTATAAGAAGTTTGCATTCGTTATTTATGTTACATTTATAGGAATATAATTTACATTGTAGTACACATTAACAGGATATTTAAATTTTGATAAAAAATCTGTACGTCAACAGTATTTAATCAGATAGTAGTGCTAAATTTATTATAAAAACTTTCCGATCCTTCCTATTCGTTTGGGAAAACTAAATTTTAGAAATGTTAAACAAACATCAGTTAAAGTGTCATAATGACGATATGCTTGCCTCTAACTAAATATATTTGAAAACCCTATGCAGTAAATAATAAACGGGATCAGATAGCACGGCCACGTATCCAGAATTAATCCCCCTATATGACAACACAATATGCTCTACGCGTACTCTGTGTCAGATGTGTTTTATATATATATCTATAAAACTGTATCGGTATTTTAGAGGCAATGCTGGACATATTTACGATATGCTTTTCATATAAATATGTGGAAAATAAATAATTTTGTTCTTTTCAACTATAAGTTTTCTTTTACTCTTAAAACATGGTTTTGTTCTAAAAACATGTAGACTTTAGTTAAGCCTTGTTCCGTCAAGTTTATCTTAATAGGCTACATATGCGTATGTTTGTATGTGTGTATGTCCTTTTTTAGAAACCTTTGTAGGGTACAATAGTTACTTCAGCATAAGTGGAAGTTCAAACCATTTTTCTATATAAGTTTGTTGTTCATATATCAAAGTAAAACGACAACCATTTATCCATTACTCATAAATTTGTTTAACAAACACTTCGGAAAGTTTTATATTGTAATAATTCGTTCAGAAATAAATCATAACGACTGGCAGTCATTGAAATCACGTTTCACAGGCGACTACAAGAAAGGGGGAGACCGGGGACAATCAAAAGCCCCGATGAAAGTCGCTAAGAGATACGATAACATCGCGCTCTCGATAGCATGCGACCACTGCCCCTATCGCCCCCATCGACTCACCAATAATGAGTGTACAAATCGTGACGGAAATTGAAAGAAAAAACTTCCCAAGGCAGATCTTATCGTCCTTCCTAAACGTTCTCATAAAAATATTAATAAAACATAACTTTTTCCACCCAAACCCACATTAAACTCCGATCCCGTAGAAATTTATTGACAATTACGTATCAATAAGTGGCAATAAATGCACAAAGCGTCAATGTCCATACATTTGAATGTCAATTGTACACAATTGTGTTGTGCTGTTTTCGTGGAGGCCCGTTCTGAATAGTGATACTAGGACAATTAAAGTTTGACTTTCGCTCATCGATTTCTATCTGGCGTTTACTATTATATGATAAACATGACATTTAGTATTGTGTAGTTATTAAAGCTCATTCGCTACTTCCTTCACAACTTGATGGGTGCTATATATGATTTAATGAAGGATATTTCATGATTTTAATATATTTGTACATTTGTTTCAATATTATATATAATTTGTGCATGTTATTTCAATACGCATTTGCAAGCTTTCCAGCATGAAGAAAAAACAAAATGTCGTTAACAGACAACTAATAAGACGACATTCACTTAACCTTATCTTCGATCAAGGAAGTCTAAAAAACTGAGGGATTCGCGGGGCGGAGGTTGCGACGCGGTGGAGGGGGCAAGAACAAGAGCCGTCAGTGAAATAGAGATGGATGAACAGTGGGAAATGAAATTCTTTGTGGCATCGCGGTCCCGCAAAAAATGCACAGATTAGATTTTTCCCCTCGCCGAGGGCCCAGGGTAGACGGAGGCAATGATTTTTTACAACGTTCGTCGAGATATATATACGCGTTTTAGTGATGGTGGATTTGCTGAAACTGCCCTCTGTTTGAGGAATTTTAATTTCCTTGATTTGAGTCGGTCGTCGCGCGTCAAACTTTTATAAGTAACTTAATGGCGCTCGAAAATTGTTAAGCGGTTCCGGCAAATACCTCCATTTATTTACTGTAAAAAGAAATATTATGAAACACTTAACTTTACGAATTATATATTACAGTTCTTTTTTAATTATAATACTGGATGCTAAAAGATTAAAAATAAATAACATGTAATAAAATATCTCTTCTATATATATATACACCTATATCCTATCACTCATTCTGTTTATTAGTGGTTCATTAGAAAAAAACAACAAATCATATTTTTGTCATTCTTTACTCATTTCATACAGCGAGTTACAAAATGTATAGGTACACTTGTTTTAACCACTGCAAATAAAAAAGATTTAATAATGTCAGCACTAACCGAATCGAGCCCTGTTATTACTCCACATGATAGGTGCTTAGCGGCGCAGATTAGCCGAACCCTCCATAAAAAACAAGAGGGATGCGGTTCCGAAGTCCTAGTGATTTGGCACTTGTATAGAACATCTGTTAGAGCATTTGTTATTAGCAAGTTTCATCGCAAACGATCCTACTAGACCTCGACTGCTTTCAACTCATGCTTTAATTACAGTGTTTTAAAAAGTTCTTGTACATGTAGAGGTTTTATGTTCTTTGATATGACTGTATTCAATTTTACTATTTTTTGACAATCGTATATTATGTCTTTACTATGTATCCAAAATTGTAAAGAAGTTTTAAGAAAAAATTGCTCTCCATTTTTCGATCGATTTCGAGACTTTGAATGTTAAATGGCGGAGTTCAACACCGCATTTTGTGTTGCCACAACGGGAAAGTTGATTTATATAATTTACCTACTTTTTAAGTCCATATTGTCACAAGTCACGACAATATCAGCAAACAATATCACTGTGCCGTGATGGTCTCACTTCCTATACGTTTACTGGTTATATGTTTCTTATTTAATTTTTCACATATACACCTGTACTGTACCATAGGTGAATAAAGACATCATTTTTACTATTCTCTAAATGGAAAAATAAATTCAAATTTCCTGTTACTTCAATAAACAATTACTTTGTAGTAGTTTCGTCATAAAAAAATATAAATTTATGTTATATTTTTTATTTATATATATATAGAAAAAAATACAACAGTGAAGTCTGTAATGTAGTAGGGAAAACTGCATTTGAATCGGTTAAGGTTTTTCTAAGATATACAGATAGCGATCAATTAACTTTATATATATACATATAGACATTTATATATAAAATACAAACATTATAATAATACACTAAATATGTATTTACAAGTTTTAATTAATGTTAAGCCACTATGCTTTCAAATAGTAATCAATATAATTACATAACGTGCTATGAAATTTAATTATTTGGATTCATCATTATATTATATAATAGCATTTACGTAAATTTATTTCAATATATTTAGTTGAGGTTAGAAGCTTGAATTATTTCAGTCCTAAAAACGGTACATAATTCGGGGAAAAGCTCCGGAATCCTGATAAGTGTCTTAGCAATTTGTTTGCCCACTTCAAAGCATGCTTGTCCCCTGTGTATTACACTTTGTGTTAGAACATTTCTTTTCTATATTAATATTTATTAAAAGAATTATATATTTGTTGGTCATTTCTATAAGGTGCTTTTATATATATTTCTTTATCTATGTAAGTTTATATATATCTAAAATATCAGGAACGAAGTAAGTATAGTAATTTTGTATAAAGATGATTTTAATTTAAAAGTTAAACGAAAACGCGGTGATATATACGCGAATACCGTATTTAGACTATAAATTACCTCATTAAGCGTGGACAAGTTGGGGGGGAAATAGGGAAAAAAAGATCGTTTCCCGAAACTAATTGCCAAACACGATAATTAAAAAGCAGACTCCCAAGAAGTAGGGGAAAATCCGGGCCGAGTGTTCACCCGCAATTTCCATGATAAAAACTCCGGTTTCTTTCGTTACGCACAAAATCACCATTGTCTCGTGAATATTTCGTTGTTTTTTTTTATTCTTTGACGTGTCTCATTTTCATTTTCATTCGGCCGTCAAAGTTTTTAATAAGTTATGTAAATGTTGGTTGAATGATGTAATCTGATTGAAAATAAGCAATCTAAAATTCTATCTATCTATTTATATTATACAAAGTTTTCCTTGTGGCATCACTCACATAGTTAAATGAATAACTAAGAGTTATATATGACACATGACACGTCTAAGACACATTTTATCTTACAGACATGGCAGTAGATTCAAGGTATTAAAGAATAAAGTTATATAATTAACTATTTTGACAATCTTAATAAATTACTAATAAAAATCTATTTAAAAATACACTCAGTTTTTAGATTAGGGCGCTTTTTAAGCAAACTCTTCATCTTTTTAATGCTATTGTATGTAATAAATTATTATTAATTTTAGATCGAGGTTAAATATATATAACTTCTACGTCGTATAAAAATGTTTTTCTTCTTAAAATAGGCTAGAAATTACTTGTTAATATAGATTTAATTGAGATGGCAAGATGAGAGTTAATTGTTTTTACATAAGACATATCTACGCTATTTCTTCCTTAATGCTTGAAAAACGTTAAATAAAGGAAAAATATAAATCATTTGTTTATGTCATTTGATTCGAGCAGTAAAATGAATTAGCCTACAAAAACTAAAAAGCTTATATACAAATTTGAAATAATTACAATTTAGGGCAATAATATTAATTTCTTCAGTAGAAGTCAAATTAATTCTTTTATATGACAAAATATCAATTATATATTAATTTAGTAGGTATTATATTTACTTTAAGAATTCGATTTAAAGCCAAATCAATTAAATAGTAAAATAATAATTAAAATCTCAAGCACATTCCTACGAACCTGTCACTAACATTCGTTCGTTCCACTTAGACTGAGAGTAGGAGAGGAAGCACGTGAGCGTAAATTATTATTTTATTATTAAATTAATAGATTTGAAAAAAACATAATCAGAATTATTTAACACTTAAAGTTGATTTCTGCAAATTGGTTTCATATGTGTGTAGTACATTAATGTACTTAAACTTTTATGATTTTTTTTTTAAATTAACCATAAAAATTAATGTAATAATAGCAAGTTGCAACATACATATACACACGACATATCATTATGTTTTACAAATAAATATACTTAGTAATTATCAACATAAGTTAATTTACATTATTATAAAATAGGTATTTATTTATAATGATTTATATATAAAATTTAATCATATACACTACAAGAAATAATTTTAAGATACATTTAAATCTAAAATTAAATCAACCACTAAACGCAGCATTAAAAGTCAGGTCACCCTTATAAGGGTGGTTAAGTAAATAAATAAGTAGCCCGAATATGGTGGGCGCATAATAACAGACGGCAAACAGCATCAGAAGCCGTGAGATAAAATCGTATTGCGTTGTCAAAAATAAATGAATCCGGGGATTAGTCGGGACACGGGCATCGCAATATTGTCGCATGGCGCCCAACGTGGGGCAATAATAAGCCGCTCAGACCTCGCAGGATGAAACTGCTAGCTGTGTTGTGCGATATAATTACTTTATTACATCGATATATGTGTATGGCTTCGGGATAAAGTCGAAAAATATAAATTTTGTTTAGAATTGAATGTCTTAGTAGTTATGGGTTTAGTTTTATAAATTCATGCTAATATATTTTGTTTCCTGGTGTCAATGCACTTCATTTTCTGTGTTCCGCCATTTGAAAAATAGTTTTTTGTAAAAGGTGAAATAATATTGTCTTCGTACTAAAATAGAATTTTAAACTTACTAAAAGAGAATAATTAAATAATACCTTGTTCCACAGTGGAAATGGACCTACAAACAATTACGCTTATAGGAAGACGCTACGCCACTGTACTAAAACGGCACCACTTAAAATGTATTTTGCTTGTAATAAATAAAACATAGTCTTTATTTTAATATAAATATGTATATTTTAAATTAATATAAATAAATCGTATATTTTTTATTTTTTTTTTACTTTACTATTGAAATTCAGAATTTTATATCCAACTGAAAGATCCTATAGTGTTTTATACTACAAACTTACTACCAATGAGGTTGATTTCAATGTTGCAGCTTCTCTTAAAAGATATATATTATATTTCCTGCGTAAGCAGCAATTTTGCAATCGTCACAGTACGGGCAGAAGCCATGTCATGTCTTTAATACAATTCAGTTTATATTTTCATTATTTTTTGTCTATATCTATAGATAAAATTAATAAACATCATTTGATAGTAATTATTAAATAGTTAAAAGCATAATAGCTTGTAATATTTTAAAAAGCTTTCGATTTATCTAGCTTTCAAAAGTATCTTTAAAGTCAGCTAGCCGCTTGTAAGGGACTCTTGAAAACTGATAAACAGTCTCCCTTATCGAAAGCATCGGCAGATTATCGTACTAGATTCCTTTGTGGATGGCGGTAGCGGGTAAGTGAACGGGTGAGATAAACTAGTCCGCGCGATTTCGCCGCAAAGAGAGGGCTCAACGAGCTTCCACTATCGGGAACGAGTTTTATTCCAATCGAATTTTCCTCGCTATGAAATGTGAATGCTTGTCGACACCTGTGTATATCCATGAAAAGTTGTTTAGCGATTAATACCAACTGGAAATCTAAAAAGCTTGTTCAATCTATTTTTAGAAGGCGTTCACGCCATCAAATCAAAAATGTCGTGATCGCAAGCAAACGTTTCAATATCAATAATGTAACAGTATCTGATGCTGACTGCCTGAAAGCGTTTACAAGAAAAATTGAAAAGGAATGAAAAGAAAAAAAAACGTCATAAAGAACGGTTTTAATAAAGCGCAATTTATCAATGGTGTGTCAAACAGTCGATCGACCGGGTGTCATTTTATCCTATTTGCGTATAAATAGTGGCGTCGCACGGCGTTCCGAGTCGCCGCTAATGATACGGAAAATGACATCTTATTTCGACGCGTAAATCGAAGAAAAAATCGCTCATCTCTCGCCCGTTTGCATGAATATTTTATAGGCGCGTCAACAGCGAAATGACAGGTTTTATCGTTTGAAAATTCGTCGAAAATTGCACGAAATGGCGCGATGATATTTTTTATTTAGTGAGAACATCCTTCCGCCAATCAGGAGCACTCATTGTGGCCTCACAATGAGACCGCTCCCTCGGGACGTTTCTCGCGTAATTTTTATTAAACTGACGTGAGCAACAGTTTATTTCTGAATGTTTAGGTTTCATAAAGTTTTGCTATGTTTAATCAAACAAACTGGTAACAATTACCTGTATATACAGTTGAAACTTGTACTGCAGTAGGAAAGAGTGGTGTTTATTCAAACATGCATTTTAGTGTTGCTTTACCATGTAGTATTATTACTTTTAATAAGAAGATTTAATAAGAGTGATACATGAAATACACGTATATATATATATATATATATATATATATATATATATATATATATATATATATATATATATATATATATATATATATATATATATATATATATATATATATATATATATATATATATATATATATATATATATATATATATATATATATATATATATATATATATATATATATATATATATATATATATATATATATATATATATATATATATATATATATATATATATATATATATATATATATATATATATATATATATATATATATATATATATAATATATATATATATATATATATATATATATATATATATAAGTTACACGTTCACTTAGTTTATAATTTTTCAAAAATCTCTCTCCAACAATAAGGCATTACAAAATACTCCGAACACTTGCAGATACTTTAGTTGAATTATAATGTGAAACAATTTATTGTATCGGAAACAATTCCAAAGTCTACTCTGAGAACTGTCAAACAATGATTATAAATCAATTCAAGAGCTTCACAAGATCAAAGGTTTCAAATCTAAAGCCTACAGGTAAATTGAACGGTGTAATATCTTTAATCTATTTAATTGCTTATTAACGTGACTTACATATGTTTCGATGTTAATGAGCGCCTCGCTTTGATGTAAGTTTAATGTTCGCATGTAGTAAGTGTAACACGTGGGATGTTTGGAAGTTGTACCCAATGTTGAAAGGTTATTTCTCATATAATGTTGGCTTTAACGCTTTTAAACAATCCGTATTCTATAAATAGTGCAAATTGTGGTGAATTAAGACAGTAAATGCGATGACTGCCAATGCAGTAGAAGACAAAAGCGCCGTTGTAGTCCCCCAGTCAGTCACGCAGTGTCTTAAATTTTAACGGAAGGCGGAAAACAGAGTGTTAGGTTTCATATCCTTAGCTCACAATTCAAAATGTAGCATATTGCTAAAAGTAACAGTAACAATGAAATATCAAATCAACAGTAGCATTAAGTGAAATTAATGGTTAAGTGAAAAGCTTTATTCTAATGTTGGTAAAATATATTACGATATATGGACGACAGAGCTCGTTATCGCAAACAAATCGCTATGGCGTTATAAAAAATTCGTATCAAAATTACGTCGTACACTTCTATGACGCGTTACGATGATCCTCGTAAGTCGTGACATATTTCGTGAATTTGTTCCCTAAGGGAACACCTGCCGTAAAGATAAGCCTCTGATGTCTCGCAATATTCCCCTAAAATAACTTCTTACTGCCTCCGGTGCTAGGCAACGGGCCCTCTTCCGAAGGCTATATACAGGCTTATGTAAAACAGTGGCCAGTGATACGTTGTAATATACAACGTACCTACTTACATAATTAAATTAAATGTTTTTCTTTGATCATATTTTAATTTTTTTTTAATGAAATAATTAATCTCTCTTAAAGTTCATTATATATTAGCATTTATAATCATATTTATTATTAATATATATTAGGAATTTTCATTGTAGATATAAGTAATGTGGAGATACTAAATTACAGTTTACAGAGAAACATTAATTACTGACACAAGATGCTAAAGAACTCAATTTCCATGTTAATATAGATATCTTTGTCCAATCAATAAATATAATATCAAAAATTATGATTCTATAATAATTTAAGTATAAAAGTATATTAAAAATATTTAAGCTTTACTTCATACTCTCACACACTGTCTTTCCTTACAGCCGGATACGTTTAAGCATCCATATTTCGCGCCATTGCGTAAACGACTAGTGTAGTCGAAGGCGCGAGTAGACGCGACAATATTGCGAATTAATTAAGGAAGTCATTACGCCTTGATAGTATTAGCCCCACGCACGCGGGAAATTGCCGGCACAAAGGATATATCCTGCGTTTTCCTCGATTTAAAGCAATTCACGGATTTCTGATTAAACCCCCGTTGCTACACTCAGATTATTCCCCTTTCAATGCAAAGAATGGTTTATTTCAGACACCGTCAAATGGAATTGTATTTCCTCACGGTATTGATTTTATGGAATGCGTATTCAATGAAATTTCGATTAAGTATTAAGAACATTTCATAAATCTATATACATATATATTGTAATGTATGTGACATGATAGAAAATTCACTAAGAAAAAACAATGTTATTAAAAATAATTTTAGATTTACAATGAGAACATAAATAACTAGCAAACTAGTTTTGAAATTAAAGTAACATTAGGTAACTATATCAGGAAATCAACAGCCAATAGGAAACTGTGTTCATTAGGTATCAACAGGGAAGCTCCCGCATCGCTACTACTAACTTTAGATTGCCGCAATAATTATTTATTCCGCTCACTCGCTACCGACTTGGGAACTATTCAGCGTGGAAACGTTATTTCTCCTTGGTCAGATAACACGTTTGATTCTCCCCATTTTCGCTCTGGACTTTAATTATGGCCTCGGGTTTTGTGTAAAATAGTTGGCCGAGTAATTTAATCTGGATATCAGTATGCGGGGCGGAGCGCACCGGCGACGGGCCCCGGAAATCAATGAGACTGAATCTACACGGCAAAATCTTTAAAAACCAATGAATGGTGCAAAATGTCTAGTCAACGCCTTAATCGTTACGTAATTCTTTTAATGTTAAGTAAATTGCCCAAATTGTATATGTTTGAAAAGTACCTACGCTCAGCGATCCGACAAGACTCGTTAATATAAGCTTTGAGCCGTTTTATTTAAAAAAGAAATATAATACGCTGGCGGCATTGAGGCGTAAAGCCTGTATTTTTATAAAGGACTATAGCACTCTTTCACGCTTTTCCCTAAATCAAAACTGCAAACATGTTTTGTTTACCTACTCAACCGCCCCCTTATTCCTTCAGTCGTTGAACTGCATAACTATACGAAGTCGGAGTACCATATAGCGCCGTAAAAAATAAGCGCACATCAGACTCGAGCATGTAATTCTAGCGCACTCTTCCGGCCCGAACAAAGGAGAGAGGGTAAGAACACGAGTTACTCGACACCCGTACCTTACGCAGATTTGTTTCTTACCATCTCAATGCGCTTCAAACAAAACTAATCCCTCAGACTGAGGACTCAGACTTAGTTTTACCTTGAGACACCGCGACGCTATCAAACTTTTCACGGCCGCGGCGACGCAGGAAATTCGCGATAGTCAAATTGTAGTCTTACAGGGCGTGTTGCTATTAAATTATTACATTTACAACTGTGTTACCGACTTATAAGATACTATTTGCATTACAATGTGGATAGGAAGGGTCCTTGGTATGCCAAGTACCTCACATGAGGACTGCGAAAGAAAAATGTACTTTTAACAACGTGAGGATTCCGAGAGTCGTCTGAAAGAATAAGCTGTAATAGGATGTCTTTTGAGATAATGGTGTTTTTATTTTTCATAGACTGAACTGATGTATTTCAAAAGGCAACTGGTTATATAGTTGTAATTTATCATTTTGATACCATTTAGAACTTGAGATATAGTATCTTTGATATGAATTTATGTATATACATATATATAAAATTTGTCCGACTGAGAAAGTCGTATTATCCTAAAATTAACTGATTCCAAATATAAAATTATAAACTAATTTCAATATATATATATATATTACTTAAATTATACTAAAATATACTACTATAAAAAATCTAATTTACGTAACAATAGCTCCATAGGTATACATATATTGATTCATTCATTCATTACATCAACTTTGTCCAGAGAATAAACACACAAGTGATACGCTCAAAATTCATCGCAGGTAGAAAAATACAAGTATGTGCGCTGGAACACTGTTTTACTTATAGCCCCTCGTCGTAGCTACTTGTACGTAAGTAGCTATCGCGTCTCCTTTGTTCTAGCAGCTGATTGGAGCCGAGCCCGGAAATGCGTGTCACCCCACCCCCTCATTGGTCCGTTTCATTTTCTTAGCGAGAGTGAGACGCCGCTAACTGGAGTGTGTATTTAAGGATACGGATCTGTAGACCATAGGTAGTGGTAGGTGTCACGATGTTTCATCGTCCGCTGTTTGCGCTCGTCTAACACAAACTATTTGATGACTTGCCTCGTGTCTGCAAATTGTTTCGCAGGAGTTTGGTCCGTATTTTGATTTTAATAAATTGATTTGTCAACTGAAGCTTGTAATAGATAAATTAAAAGTTACAATAAGTATTATTTTAAATATGCAAATCAAACATAAATTACAATTTCCAGGAATTAAAAATTATGTTTGGCGTATACTTGGGGAGACCTATGTCCAACAGTGGACAGCGATTGGCTGACGACAAAAATTATGTTTTTATTTTGAACATGTGTCTTTGCTCGTAATAAAAAAATATATCTTTTAGGATTTGTACACGTTTTTTTACTATTTATTACACGAGACATAACTTACAAATATCTTTGTTTTCTATGACAAGCGTACACTATTTTTAAAATAATTACTTACTTTAACATAATTACACTGACATCAAACGCTTTTATAATTTTTGTATTTGCAATTATATACAAAATTATACCTAAAATATATATGATATTATATACGATAATACACTAAATACTACCTGTTTAACATATTCCATTCAAAAATACTATGTGTTATATGTATAAATGCATATCTATAGGTATAACTCTTGATCGGAGGCAGCGATCGACTAACCGCCACTCTATCTGCCAGCCACAGATACTGTGCACGTGTATTTACGCAATATTGATATATACTGATATATACAGTTATAACTATTAATTTAATACAATATATATACATACATACATATATACATAGAATAAATCTATGTATATACAACCAGCTAAAATTTTTTATTGTAGTCTATAATAAGAAAAGTAAAATTATTACTGAATTATAGCATGAAAATTGAATAGCGTTCCGTTTAACAATGTGTTATAACAATATTAATATATACTGATATATACAGTTATAACTATTAATTTAATACAATATATATATACATACATACATATATACATAGAATAAATCTATGTATATACAACCAGCTAAAAATTTTTATTGTAGTCTATAATAAGAAAAGTAAAATTATTACTGAATTATAGCATGAAAATTGAATAGCGTTCCGTTTAACAATGTGTTATAATAAGATGCTTGATAAACGCAATGAAGGTACACGGGCGTCTAATCGGTACTCTGTCACGTCAATGTCACGCGCAGTAGGCACGTGCGTGCGGTGTACGTACTTATAGGCAAACTGGTGGAATGCTCACTATATGCTCAGCTACACATATAATGCTTAAAAAAACTTACTTAAAAAGTTATTTTAATAGACACGGATAAATACTCGTTCGTATAAAAGTATTATCAGGCCTTTTTTGCCAATAGTCTTAATTTCAAATTTCACTCAGTTAAATTCAAAAGAAAGCCAGCGATAACTTTTTAATATTATTTTTATTTTTATTTTTTTTTTTTTTTTTAGCTTCACGCTTTATCCCGCACATGGCAGGGTAGGCAGAGGGAACTGCAGGAACTATATAAGAACCTAGTGTTAAGACACTCTGTTACTTAGTCCCTGCTTACTCCGTCCCCACTTTCCGCCGTTTTCGAGGCATTGCGTGTTGAGTGGCGGAACTCAACGCCGCGCTTTGTCTTAGATGCCAGAGCGAAGAAAATGGAAATAGAAAAATCCATCTTCTCCGACTGGGGATCGAACCCAGTAACCGTCGCGTTACAGGCAGACGTTGCGCCTCTGCGCCCCGACGGTCCTCATATTTATTTTTATGCAATCAATATTTTAAAAATTATTATATTACTTGTATAATTGAAAAGGCTTAATAAAACTATGAAAATAATTAAAAATTTCTTATTTATTAATCTTGAAATTTGAAACATTTCGATATATGTAGGTATTCCATACAAATGTTTTACAAAAGTTCGATATTGATATTGTTTTATATTTGAGTAAGATGATACCTAATTAGTAACCATCCATATGCCATTTTATATGCAGAAATGGAAATCCTATCGGTGCCAACTTTGGAAGTACACTCCCATTGAGAGAATTGAGAGGGAGAGTATTTTAATTATTTTTTATCTATACATTAATTACAACACGAAAACATAAAATCTTATTTAAAAAAAAGAAAAACAAAACTAAGTTAAATATTAGGATCAAATTTTGTGGATGAATGCTAATAGGTACTGTTATTATAAAGCAAACCTATATAATATAAGATATTTAAATAAGTTATTTCAGACTGTTATTATGTAACTGTTTTTTATTTCTTATCTAAAAACTGGACTTAGAGAATTATTTATAAAATATAATTGAAAATATTGATTTATTTAATTTATTTATTTTAGTCAAAAAAGTGCACAGTTTGGTCTAGTTACTGAATACAAAACATATTTATCTAGGCAAAAAGAGAAAATCTACAAAAATAAATCAGAATCAGAACGCTCTTATGTAACGTTTTTACAAATAATATTAGATATAAAACAACCTTAACCTCCATGCAAAAAAGTCTTAGTACGAGTGAAAATTATTAAAATAATAAAATTATTAAAATAAAAAAATGTCCTCTAGTTTACGTTTTAACTCACACTATAATACAATTAGAAATTATTTTCAAAATGTCGAATCTGTAATAAAAACCACTTAGCGAATATAACAATTTAAAATTAAATAACGAAATACGTGATTCGAAAGATATCAGGTTTTTCTTTTTCGTTAACATAAGGCTATGTGGCAAGTTTTAAACACATTTTTTCTATAATAAATAAAAAAAATGTATGTTTTATTTTTTGTAATTAAAATACTTATTAAACTGCCTTTCGTAATAATATGTTTTTATATTAATGCATGCCAATGGCAATGACATATCAATAACTATTGAATAAACCTATCTGGTGTTAATATAAAATAATTATTATGATGAAACGATTAAAGGTTAAAGATGCTTATAACAATTTTGTACAATAACAAAAATTCTGTCGGATTTCATAATAAACGTGAAGAAAACATAAATAGAATCCCAATAAAACTTTGACTGGCAGCAAAGTAATACGACTCAATACGCCATCATAATGTACAATTTGACATTTAATCTTGGTGGCTGCCGTAACTTAATACTAAAATAAGCAATGGCTAAAATGAACTTGCCTAATCAAAATTAAACTTTTTACGTAACCTTTGTTCACGTGAGCGTTTTATTTACTTTCTACATTTAGCCAAAGTCAGTGGAAATTGAAAATATTTTTGAAGACTTACGAAATTCAGACTGAAAGTTTCGTCATATTACGTTATCGAAGTTCGAAAAAAGTGTCACAATTGAAATCAAGTTTTAAATGTAACTTTACAATTCGAAGTTACACAAAAAACAATCTACTAATAGCAATTTGCTCCAGTTATATATTTTTTATATACAATAAAAGTATTATGAACGCAATTATTAATACATAATTAAATTCTTGTTATTTGGAGAACGTTTTTGAATGTTTATTTAAGTACCATAGTTTTTCTTTGACGATAGTTAAGGATAATGTGTAGTGCTCTATACTGACAATTTTAGTATTTTTATAAGACAGATTACTTATTTATTCTACTATATATTAATTAAATTCTAAGAATATTAATTTCTTTTTATTTCAAGTTAATGACTCAAATTTACAAGTCGTATAATATTGTCATGTTTTTTTCTTTACATTTCATATTGACTTATGGGTGGGCTAGCCAGGATCACCAGGTATTGATAAAACATCACTCAAAAGATGTACCTATTGAAATTATATAATCGATATTTGTATGCAATTGTTTAGGTACAATAGAATCGGTGAATCGTTGTTGAATTAAAAAACAGGTGTCGTATGGCTAAAGTTCGGGTACTTGCCATACAATGCTTTGATATGTTTATCAACCCTTTAAATTTTGGGGGCGGTCTTATGGGTAGCCAACAATCGGTGGTTTTTAAATGGATTCACGATGATTATCGTTACGTTAGGTTACTGACAGGTGAGATGTCACCCACGTTTGAATGGCAACAATGGTTGAGGTTGGCTTGTAAGACGACTCGGGAAGATGCCCTCTATTGATAGACACTCTTGACGTAAAGCACTGGCAGGTTTACTTTTTACTTATTGTGTTGTTTATTTTTAAAACAAATATTTGACTACATCTATACTATTATACTTAGTCTTGCCATAAATATTGTTATAAAGAAAAGCACGATTTTTTTTTATACGTAACATTTATTCCTTTCATAGTGAGTTAGTTTAATACATCAATATATAACTATTAAAAATATACAATGTTTATTCGAAGTGGTCCCCATTGGCTGCAATACAGTCTTTTAAACGTTGAGGCCAGTTATCAATAGCAGCACGAACTCTTTCTAGAGGAAAATTCTTCACTGCCAACCGAATGGATCGTTTTAGGGACTCCAAATTATCATGGCGTTTAGAGCAAGCCTTACTCTCTAAAACTGACCATAAATCATAATCCAATGGATTTAGGTCAGGACTTGACGACGGCCAGTTTTCAGTGCTGATAAAGTCCGGAACGTTAGTTTTCAACCAAGATTGGGTGGATCGAGCTCTATGACCCGGTGCCGAGTCTTGTTGAAAGCACCATTCTTTGTTATTGAATGGTGTTAGTTAAAGACTTAACTACCGTCTCAAGAATGGTATTTTGATAAACTTGTGCCGACGTTTTAATACCTTTTTCACAAAAATATGGCTCAGTTACCCCTTCATAGCTAACACCCCACCAAACCATCACTGAAGTGGGATAATGCCCACGTTGTACTCTGTTTACTAATTGCGAAGCTTCTTTAGAGCTTCCAGCATAAATACGGTCATTTTGTTTATTAAAATACTGCTCAATTGTAAAAATTTTCTCATCCGTAAACAAAATTTTTTTGTGACCTCCCTTTGCGTACCGCTTAAGTAGTTGTTTGGATTTTACCACCCTATTCTTCTTTAAATTATCAGTTAAGAAGTGACCAGTACGTCTCTTATAGGCTGCAAGTCCTAAGTCATCTTTTAATATACGCGACATGGTTCTAGGAGCTATCTTCATCTCCCGAGATAAAATCTTTTGCTTACGGACCGGATTTCTTCGAATTCTTTCCCTAACTGCTTTAATCACCTTTTTCACACGAACGGTACGTGGACGGCCAGATCTTTTTCTGTCACAAACAGAGGAGGTATCATTGTACCTATCAATAGCCCGGTAAACAAACATTTGACTAATACCAAGCGGGTGGAGGGTTTTAAAAATTGCACTTTTCTCCATACCTACTTTATGTAAGGCAATCACAGCGATTCGGTTCTCTTTATCACCCCACTCCATTTTAATATAACAAAATATTTAACAATATAATGGCGCGAAAATAAGAAAACACATCAAGCAATCATATAAAAATGACAGATTCCAAATTCAAACGTAATATTTTCTTTTTTTGAATAGTAACAGTATTTATGGCCAGACTAAGTATAAAGAGGTAAAGTTTGTGTGTTTGTAAATTGTAAGGGGTAATCTCGGGATCTACTGAACCGATTTTAAAAATTCTTTCACCAATAGAAAGCTACATTATTGCTGAGTGTCATAGGCTATATAAAAAATCAAAATCTGGTGATGGGATCCTGAAAACGAGGGAACTCCTTAAATTTTATAGGCACACCTATAGTGATTTCGGTTTTTTTCAAAGAATTTTGGTCATTTTCTCACGAAAAATAACATTTGATGAAGTGGAACTGTTGATGAAGACCACAAATGGTCATGAGAACTTAATAATAAGTAACTGTTTTACGGGTTTGGTTCTATTTCTTTAACATAGTCGTTAAGCAATTGATATTAGTCAACATGCATATGATGAAGTCTAGCTGATGATGGAGTTCCAGAACAACTCCTCAACGACTAACGGCCTTGCATCGGGAAAAACGATACTTTCTAATTGGTCATGAGTAGTTGACAATAGGCCATTGTAACTTAGGTAAAAGGTAATGTAAGTTGTAGTCCACAATGTGCTAAACAGGAGTTGACTTATATTTAGAGTTGGAGGCTGTATAATGGAGTGAAACATGTGTATTCTCTTATGTATTCCTATTAATTATTATATACCCATGATTCCCACTGATTTACCCATACCGTTTAAAAGGGTACAGTTTTAGTGAAGATCTCTTTTGCCCTCACTATTAACAAGTCCCAAGGTCAAACATTCTCTTGGTGGTGGGCATTGACATGAGAAAGCTGTGTCTTTCCCATGGACAGTTATATGTTGGGTTATCTCGGGTTGGATCTCCTGATAGACAATATATTTTACTTCCAAATGGTAACATTACAACCAATACAGTTTACAGAGAAGTTTTGAACAATTAAAATTACCATAACCAGAGTAATTTTTCCCGTCACTTGGTACTCATGGAATTCGTTTATTGCAAATCCCGCAGAAAAGGTGTTTTTTTTCTTTCGGACAGAGTTACTTTGGAATTTTGTATTAGCATGCAAATACAAACTATACCTACGTATAACTCACCTTTTGGCAGTTAGGAATTAAAATATAACACTCTGTACTAAAAAATGATTATTAAGATTATGCCCAACGAAGTGGGCACGGGTCAGCTAGTCATATATATTTGTATAAAACTGTGATTGGAATATATATTGCTACCTTTGATACGTGTTATATGACGCTAAGTACCTACTGTATAAATTACAGTTTATTGATATTGAAATCTGAATATATATATATATATATATATATATATATATATATATATATATATATATATATATATATATATATATATATATATATATATATATATATATATATATATATATATATATATATATATATATATATATATATATATATATATATATATATATATATATATATATATATATATATATATATATATATATATATATATATATATATATATATATATATATATATATATATATATATATATATATATATATATATATATATATATATATATATATATATATATATATATATACATACTTAGTGTAAATAATAATTAACCATGCCTGTTACAGTAGAAAATGTATGTAAAAATAATATCATATCTTAAATAAAATGAAATGAGCTTGAGCTGACGACGTAAAAATAGGATCGAGAAAACCCCACACAGCTCCAATATTAAAACAAGTGGGGTCTACAAAAGCGATACTCTAAAGAATGCAGAGGAAATACATCGCAAAGTTTCTGTTGAAAGTGAGGTAAAGCACGCTGCGACTAACCAACCGTGCAGTCGAGGAAACGGTACAAGGTGCAGGAGGTAGCTTTAAGCAGTGCTAAAATTCATGAAAAATTTTCATATCTCTAAGATGTTTAAAATGTTCTAACATCCTATTAAATTATATAAAAATGGTAGGATGTTAATAATTCTATGTTCACTTAATTTTTCTTATATTTTTAATTTGTATTTAAATCGGCTTTGTTTCATCCAACAAAAATCTAGGTACAGGGATGTGACAGCTTTGGTCATTATTTTATATAGGATTAAATTATTTAAAATATTTAAATTATTTTATTTTGTATCATGTATTTTATAATTTAAATTAATTTTTATTATTTTTTTTACTTAATAAATAACTTTATTTAAAATATTTTTGGTTCAAATAAAGTGAGACATAACATAAAAATGTCTCGTTTCTCACAATTTGCGTCATATCCTTCAGAGCTGTGCGCTGGCTGAATAGCTGCTGTCGGCAAGGCGAGCGCCTACCACTGCATATTTATGAAGCACCTCAAACACTATAAATACTTGATACGGGCGGCCTCGACGGGTAATGGAGTAAATACAACAGCAACGTTAATTTGTACAGCAACGTGAATGTCGAACACACAACGTACATTATTACGAATCAGAGATTAGCCTTACATTATAAACTGATGCATCCAGTTCAATTCTCAGTGTATGTAAATATAATTGTATGTTATTAAAAATGTCAAAATAATTGAGATTTCTCTTATTTATAATTTACATTATTTTTCATCATATCATGAGATCATTTTAAAGTATTGATATATTTTTAAAGTATTTTGATACACAAAAATATGCATTGTCAGTAAACGTTTAATCAACCTTTTCTACACAGAACTGCGTCACCGACGCCTGTACCGACCGATATAGCATAGATAAACGCGCACATAACTATGCAAACTACTACTCAAAGAAAATTACAAGTGCAAAACAACATATGATTTCAAATGAAACTTATAAATATGGACTCAAAGTGTAAGGCATTAGAGTAAAATGTTGCATGTGACGTTGCCAGCATCTGCCACGGCTGGACCGTTCAACGTAGACCACCATTAGCTAGGTACATACCTGAAAGTGTGGTGAGAACACGAGTTGAATACAAAGTCGCTTTAGTGAGCCTAAAAAATTAAAGCCACCGCACTTAGAATGCTAAATAAAGATTTGAATGATGAGACGCGTTCAGCAAAACTTCATCGTGTCACGTCTGGGGTTTATTTTTTGTCAAAGTCGATCGTGACCTTACACTTCCTGCCCAGTATTTAAATCAATTCATAAGCTGTATACACACTTCACCTTGAAACCCTATACAAAATGATAAAGTAATACACTCGTATGTGTAGTGAAGTAACTACGCGAAATATAAATCCCCTCAGTTTGAATTTTAGCCACAAGGTTTTAGAACACTATTCACAAATGACTATAGCCTATTTTGCGGGAACGGAAAGACATATGATTTCAACACGCCAGTTGAATCTATTCCTTGTAATATTGACGACGCTGTACAATTCGGCTCTATCTGCGGAAGGCGTACAGAGCTCCCGGATCCAAGGGTCAATGGAAAGCGGAAGAGTGTGGATTTTCGTTATGTCACACGTAGAATGCATACTGTAGGCACTGGGTGGTGGGCAGTGAGCTAATCTGCGTGGAGTGTCGCGTGTGATTGGGCAGACGATGTCCAATTTTCCGGTGCGGCATTAGTTGGTCAGACAACGAGCGCCGTTCGCTGACGGACATATTTGAAAACCTGAGTCTATTATGGAGTGTACTCTGAAAATTACAATATATACATACATTACCTTTATTAGTATATTATATATGTATTTCATATGTTTCCAGAAAAATCTTTAGACACAAGAATATTACAAAGATATGAGTTTATTTTATGCTCGTTAATACAATAACTTATACATATATTAATATCAACTAACAATAAATATCGATATTGTAATCAAAAAGTAATAACAAACTATCTAAACATAATATCTTAATGTCAATTTGTATTCGCAAACAAATTTCGAGCAGCAAATACTCTGTACGGATACGAGCTGCTCTCTAATGATTGTTGGCTGGGGGCAGTACCCGTTAATGCAATATTAATACAATTCATTAAACCTGCAATTCAAGCAACCCCTCCAACTGAGAGAATTTATTTTACACTTTATTCGATTTAAGAAACATTGGGGTTGTTTCGCACAGTTGTACTGAAAATGACGTGAAATGTAGAAAAAACACTTGAAAACTAATTAACATATATAGTATAAGAAAAAAATATATGTTCTTGAAATATTTTATATTTTTTTATATTAGTACATAAGAACATTGAACTAAATCATAATAAGTAATCCGTTATTATTAAAAGGGGACAAAATTAATCTCGGGTAAATAGAATCGCCTGCGGGCCACATTACAAGTAAAAATATATGAGACAGCGGAAAAGAAACCAAGCATATGCCGAGTAAATGTTTACTCTGCCCCGCGCCCCACTCCATTACGTCATTGTTCTGCATCGATTGCCGTCTGTGACGTCGCGTTTCATAACAGTCGCGTCCACTCCCATCCATTGTGAATCTTTTTCTATTAATATCTAAACGTTTCAGACTCACGTTTCCTTAACCAACTTTATTTTAGAACTTCCAAATTAATTATTAATTTTGTGGGCCTCTTACATAACCAAAGAAAATACGGACGTCGTTTCAACACAGTTGTTTGTTTTTAATCACGTTTCTTTGCAAACTTTTATTACCACATTTGTATGTTATGGCTTCATTCTTATATTACATAATCGTTTTAATCTGGGAACACAGTGCGAAATGGAATGGTTAAGATGCCGTGAGAATCGATGGTGAATGCGACTCCCTGATCCAGAATAATATATTTTCTACAAAAAATAAAACTCAAATTGTCGGCCGGGGGCGTATAGTGATCGAACTAACCTGTCAGCCCCATGTTAAGTGGTTTTGAAGGAACCTCACAGCTATTGTCCGTATAACCAGTAGCGTGTTTTCTGGGTAAATGTTTGAATTGTTACGGTATTTATTAATATTATACGTTCGTATAATGAAATGTATGTTTGTTCAAAAATCTGCAGCTTTAATTGTTGTTTTTGTTGGAGTCATCCGTTCCCAGATGCATCATCACTTCTCAAATCTTTCATATAGTTTCGCATTTTATTCATATTTATAATTGTTCTAACTTTTTTACTTTTTAAAATATTATTGACGTTCATTACAACTAACCGGAAATTCTCCTTAAGTATAATGAACAGGTACTTACTGTAAGTATTCATAAAAGTAAAAAACTTAAAGGATTCTCTCTTTATACATGTAAGAATAAACGCATTTCAAGGACTTAAAAAAGATGCTGCATTATATTCAATAAAAGCCATTTCAAAAGCTGAGATCAAAAACTAAGGAGGTGGAACATCAAATAGTAGATATACTCAATTTTGTTACAGTGCAATTTCAATGTTATTTATAAGAATATTTTTATTAACTTTCAATATTGACATATAGAAGACCGTAGTGGCGCAGGGGCGTAGCGTCTACCTATACGCGACGATTTGTGGGATAGATTCCCACTTGAGAAAGATGGGTTTTTCTATATCCATTTTCTTCGCTCTGGAAACTAGTTAAAGCGCGGCGTTGAATTCCGCCACTTAACACGCAATGCCTCGAAAAAGGCGGAAAGCGGGGACGGAGAAAGCAGAGACTAAGCAACGGAGTGTCTTAACACTAGGTGTCTATGGTTCCTGCAGTACCCTCTGCCTACCCTGCCAAGTGCGGGATAAAGCGTGAAGACAAAAAAAAATAAAAACAAAAAAATATTGACTTATTGATTAAATGAATTAGAGTAAAAAGAAAAATACTATTAATTCATAGGAGAGCAGTTTACTGTCTACATCCGTCTCTAGCATGGCTCTCTAAATTTCAAAAGACACGAGCCGGAGCATCAGCAATCGCATACGTGCTTTTGTCCGCGCACAATAGCTGCGTGCCATTCAGCCACAAAAGTCTGTTTCGCTAACTTGTAACATTGACCTATTGAACCAACAGGTGATTCAGAGCGTCTGTTTGGGTGTCTCTGAATTAACGCTCTTTGCTTGCGTTTTGTTGTGCTTCTTGTATAAGTAGTGCCTTTTACGCATCTTTCTATGCTATACATTAAATGTGTTACTGTACTATACTGAAGGGTACTATACTGAAGGGTACTATACTGAATTATATTGGATGAACAAAAATTGATTACATTGCATATAGGAAGATTTAGAAATTCATACTATGAGGTACTTAAACTCTAAAGTTCTACGACAAAATAAACTTAGAACCCTAAATATTCTTTTAAGCGATTTGAGCACACTTGCGTTAAATCTAATATATTCTAAATTAATCTTCGTTGAGGTAGTTAGTAGGAGGTAGTAGGTTTTTTTTATTTCCGATTTTTTATACATATATTTATTTAACTATCTAAACACATTAGGAAAAGGAATAAAATTCATGATTTTTACAACAAGATTGCACTACATTTAAAAAATTCGCTCAAAAATATTAAACGATCTTTAGCAAAACTTATCAGGCCTTAATTATTAATAAAATATTTTTATTAATAAATATCCAAATATAATTATAATTATAATTGCTTATTAACGCTTTAGAATCGAAACATATCACGTGTAATAGCAAAATTAATTTCCACGGACTAAGCTTATGTACATATGTATGTACGTATGTATGTATGTCTATATAACTATGTAACGGTGAATTCGGCATAGACGTGCATTCGCTATTAATTAATCGCCGCACGCTAATTATACACAAGTGCTCGGACGATCAATAGCACAAAGGGTTGTCTGTATTTATATGGCAACATTGGTTATAAGGGTTGGTATAGCTGTACGTGATGTCGAAGGTGCTCTCAAGACATTGATCTTGTACACAATGCTTTGTCCAGCTAGTGCCTGCTCGTATCTAAACCTTGTACACGCTGGTCTGTACTTGCTTGTATTTAAGATAAAAGAACAATCGTCGTACGATAACAAAAAGTGCTTTCAATTACAATGTTAATATGTACAACAAAAATCTATACAACAAAATATAACAAATAAAATTGACCTTGTGCAGTCATTGCAACGCAGTTCGATATTAATGTAAACAACAGTTATATCCCTTTTAAATGACTATTTATATTGATTAAATTATTTCTTAATATTTCTAGAAATATTAAAGTATTGAAATCATTTACAAAGCATACAATATGTAGAAATAAAGATAAATTAAATGTAAAAAAATGTAACATAATGAATTTTCATTTTCCAGCTCTGACGCAAGGCACGACGTTGAGTTAATCTCAATCTGCAATATCTTAAATTTCGAAGACCATGAAGCATGAAACGAAATAAAAAATTAAATAAATAAGACCTCGTATGATATATTATTCAAAATGGACAATTAAAATTAAAATATTTTCAGAATTTTTGATTGAATATTTTTTCTTCATCGCAAATAATGTATTTGCATTAATTAATTTTTTATTTGGGTCATGTTTAATAATCTGTTTTCATCCATTTTGGAAAAAAACAACACACAGATCCACAATTAAATAAAACAAAACAAATGTACACTTTTAAACATAATTAATAATATTTTAAACCGAGAAACCAGTTTTACATTTAGGTATATAATGTGATATGATAATGGAATTGTCATATTTATATTGCATAGAATTCGCTCCGAAAAAAGGCTATATATTTTAAAATTGCAATCCGGAACAATGTGAAACAAAACTTATCTCTAAGAAGGCCACAGTTAGTCACTTTAATTTATTGAGAGCTATATTCATATTCGCCGGTTTTCCGCCGACTTGCCGAGATGGCGCGGATTCCGCGACTGTTTCGACCTTTGTACCTGCCTATTGTACAGTATAGGACTTACAGCGAGCTATGTGTTTTGATACTTTTTTTTTTGATTATTTTTATCAAAAACTCTACACTTGTATGAGTTTTATTTGATTATAAAAAGTTTATTGACTGACAGACTATATATTTATTATTAATATACAAAAATTCTTAAAAAAATTGAACAATATATCAAATTCTAATTATAACTAACGTTTATTTTCCTAGTTATTAAGTTTTAGTATAATATATGAAGTCTTTTCATCGATAACGTCAAGCTTCACCTTTAAATCAGTAAGTTCTTCAACTATTAAACTCACTTGATGCCGCCTTCAAGGCTAAATAAGGCTTACAGCAATAACACACGACCGAAAAAATATCGTCTATATAATAAATCTTTTGTCACATTAAAAACAAATCTAAAATATTTTACCGCAATAAATAATAGTAAAGTATCATTAATGGATTGTGCAATTGTCTTATTCTAAGTGTTACAACTCCCATTTTCACGAATTGCTTATACTATGTAATATCAATATTTGAGTGACTAAAGTTAAACTAAAAAAGCTAAAGAGAGATTAAAAAAGCAACTTTACCAACGGATACTGAAGCGATGTATCAAAACTACTTTGTCGATTTATTTGCCCTCCGTTCACCCCCAGTTCGGTTCTAGCGAAAAATGAGCGCATTCGTAGCAGGCTAAACGGGTAATGTCACCCGTTATTTTCATAATAAAATGCACTAGATAAACCCAAACAAAAAATACGGAGACTGCAATTTTACGCATATACGTTACTTTTGTCTTTTAAATAAAAGAGCACAACAAAAATCTGTATATTTAAAAACAAAAACTAAATGCATTGTTGGTTTATAAGAACAAACTCGCAAGAAGGCATAACAGGTATTAATTCAAAGCAAAAAATGCCGCAGTCTGTACCTACCGAGGCTGACTATCAAACCTTTCAACCAGATTAAGAATAATTAACTAATTTTTCATTTTAATGTCACATGCCATCACGTACCGAAGAAAAGAAATAAGCATATAAAAATTTAATCCAAGTTAAGTGTATCGTAAAAACTACAAGTCGGCATAACTCATGCCTCGGCTTTTGTGCTTTAAAAATAAAATGGAGGGTTTTGAAAAATGAACATTGGTTTGCGCGACGGATCAGTCATCCGCGTGTCTTGGCGGACGACACGTCTCGTATTGAATGTACCTTCGAGGCCAGCGCTTGACATCAACTAATGACGATTTGATTTCGACCTTTGAATTGAAGAAATATCGTACCCATCAATAAACTACGGACAGTTGGCTTAGGTTCGAAAGAACTCAACAAATTCTAATAGCGCATACTAAGTTTTTTATACCATTTATAAACTTTATTTTAATTTTTTCTTGTTGCTGCTGCTCTTATTTCATAAAACCAAATAGATAACTTTAGTTTTATGAATTAAAAGTAAAAATATATAATTAGATATAAGTTATTATTTGTATGTCAAAATGCGGAATGCGGAAAAAAATATTTATCTTTTATTTAGTTAACAAATTAGTGGTAAATAATAATATAAAGTAAGTCAGAAATTGATTTTACTTTTTCATTGAATGTGAATTTTCTATATAGAGTTCAGATACTTTAATCCACTCAGCTAGTATCTTGCCTAATCTAACTACTAAAATCTAAATATGTTGTTAAATTTGTACAATACACAAAGATATCGAGTAAAGTCTTACAGAGTTAACTCAAAGTTCCGCGAATGCTACTATAATGTATTATGATGAAAGCCGATGTGACTTTTTTCTAAAAAAAAACGATAACCTGCATACAATTTGGTCATTGATCACTTCACGTACGCTAACGTCTCAAGTTTAGAGCCATCAACAAAACCACCCACCGTCCGTCAGGGCGTCCGGCTCGTCATGATTAATACTGACTCAACTCATTAGCTGAAGGGCTAAAAAACGCCGTCCCGAGCCACTTAATCACTCGAACAAAGCACTACCTACTCGCAGCCGAAAGCATCATTCTTCGTCAGGAATGCGTTTGTATGGTCCAATACGTAAGATTTACAACTTGCTGGTTATTCCAAAAATATATTTACTTGCCAAGTCTATCGAATTAAATTCGAATTAACGTCTTGAGGGAATTCGCGTATTATAATTATATTACTAATATTACGTAATCTATATGTTTTTATGTTTAAGTAAATAAATACTTAAAAGCGATTGAATATAATAAATAATAATAATTTTTTAACACATATTTAGATATACAAATCAATATATTTTAAAGTCATAAATATTTTTTATCCACAGTCTTGTAACTTGGACATAAAGAAAATCGTCCATGCACCAAGTCTAGCGTTTTATGCTTAGCTTCGGAATATTGAAATCTTTTTCAATGACAGTGAAGAAAGACGAAGAATGGTGAAATAAGGGTAATACTATAGAATGAAAAGTCAAATGAGACCTGGTGAATTGATTTATTTTCATAAATATTGTTTTAATAAAACTTTAAAATATAGATAGACATATTATTAATACTTAACCTAGGAATATAATTTAATTACACAGGTTTTTAGCTTTATGTGAACTTTCTTTGATTCATAAAGGAATTTTTAATAAAATGTATTTAGTTTTTGGAAGCTTACAAGATTGGAGATCCAATTTGATTGTGGCTATGTTATTTAAAAGGTTCGTACCTCCAAAAATATTACCAGTGCCATTTCATTTATATTCTATAATAAAATTAAAATTTTGAGTGAATACAACCAAAAATATAACTTATATTCATTATGTATAAATTTTTGTCGCATAATCAAAACCTATAGGTTGACCTCCCGTCGACCTAGAATTATGAAACTTGGCAAGAAATGGGAACTTACCATACAAATAAAAAAGAAACTACAAATTCGTAACATATATTACATAAAATATTTATATATTTATATTTATATATTTGTATTAATATCATAAATAAAACTTTTATAAGTATTATACGTTTCATTAAGGTAAACAATTAAAATAGATGGTTTTCCGGATTTTCCCGTATATAACAGGATAAACAGAGAGAACCTAGTGTAATGATACTTTGTTCCTCACTTTCCGCCCAAATCTTAAAATATTACGTGTTGAGTTGCGGAACTTAATGCCGCACTTTTGTAATTAGACCAATTAAAATTAATTCTTAACGAGAAAGGAACAAACCTTCAACAGATGCTGGGCTATAAAGAGCTTAATTAAATCAGTACCGATTATTTAATTTCACAAGTATTGTATCACAATAGAATGAACCAAATACATTATTTTATGATATTAATACTACTACACACAAAATTTAAAGGGCAGTTAACTTACCTATTTATATGATTAAATCACATAAAGCCAATATGCCAGTGCACATAGTACCTATGCAATAGGGATGCAAGCAACCACAAAATCGCGTAGAAATCGAATTCCCAGTGAACTAACACGTCCGCACTGTGGCAAGTTTAATTACCATAATTAATTAGAGCCAGGCGTGAGTAGAATAGAGGATTGATGCGAGCAACATATCAACGCCATTAGCCGAGGTGACGAGTATCGTCGTATATATATTTTTAAAAGGCTGTCATTATGAAGAGGTTTTGTTCGCTATCATACCGCGCGCGATCAATCATCCTAACGTAACTCACACCGTTGTTCCCGAACCGTTACGAATTATACATATCTACATGTCTCTAATATCGATGTGCTTTGATGTTTTTTCTTTCTTCTTTTAATTTTTATAACCATTTGTTTATATTAAATATATATTTTCTTATTTTTATCTATAATTTTATTTAATATAAATTGTATTATTTAGTGTATTGTCCCAGTTTTTGGTAATTATCATATGAAGTATGAAACGATTGAAGCTATTGAAGAGTTCTGAGATTTTTCATGAAATCTATTTTCTAAACGACAATGTTTCTTAAGAGAAGACCAAAATAAATTGCTTCGAGGTTTTTATTTTTATTTTTGCGGTCTTATAAGGCTAAATGCGACGTAATTCAAACGCCTTGTTTACAATTAGATAAAAGGAGACCATCTTCCAGTCGCAGCGCAATTGTTTTCATTTGTTCGTTCTACCAACATATCAAAGCTCGAAGTTGTGTTCCGTCACTTAAAACGCAGTATTCCGAAAACTAGATAACAGCCGAAAACGGAATAGGCGTTTTAACATTGGATCACCTTTGCCTAACCTTCTTTATGTGGAAGACAATATATTATCATAAAAAATCCAATCATTGTTTGTGAAATAATATTTAAGTTTATTGTTTAAATCACAATTTTTATAGTACTATGACATCATTAAATTGAAAATAGGCATTAATAATTTAATTTGCGCTATTAAGTTTATGTTTCAGTACATTAATATCAATGCAATCGAGTCCAATCAACAAGGAACAATCAATAAGGCAATTAGTAACCGCAGCGGGCGAGTTGGAGGATACGTGCCGCCCTCGCTAATTGTGGCACTACTGCTTATTACTACTTTGTATTTGTTTGGTCGCTTACCCTATTTATATTGCAACATAATAAAAAAAACAATAATCAAAGTATGTATGTAGGTTCAATGGTACTTTAAAATATATAATTCATTTAGCTACGTTATGAAGTTACAGTTAGATTATTGTTTTGTTATTATTGGTTGTGTGTATTCTCGTAGCTGTGTGCGAATAGCAATTTCGGTCCTATAATTTAATCTTCTGATTGAAAAAAAAAAAACAATTAAACCCCCCTGATGAGAAATATTTTAGTAAAAAATATTTACTTTACTATTTTATTGAACACATCTCAGAAATGTCATCGAATTTATATATATAAAAAAATCAGCTAAATAGATTTAACTTAACAAACTATCTGTTTATTACATAAATATTACAATAAGAACTAACTACTTTCAGAAGTAATATTCTTATATAACTGTAGAATAACTGAACATCTTCAAATCACCGCAAATTTCTAAATTTCTAAAGTCGTGATAAAAAGGAGATAAAGTTATTATTTATTATATAAATAATTTATTTAAGTTTACTAGATTTACGTAATCTAACCAACTGATATATCTAAAAATTAAAGAGTGTTAAAAGAAAGAAAAACCATGGAATTAATGATTAATCGTAGGGTGAATGTCAGACGCATTGACGATTCACGTTCTAGGCACAACTTGGCACCATCTCATTATAGCTTTTAACTGATTAATAAACCTTCAATGTATTACTTTATAAAAGTTTGCATTAAGTAAAATCAAGTGCTAAAAATTGTTAAAAATTAAAAATAAAATCAAATATAATTCATTATCGTTGTATATAAAAGTATAAAACTACAGAAGGAACTGCTTATCATTCCACGGGTATATCGTGTAGTGCCTGGGACTTGCGACCCTAGTGTAAGTTTTAGGGGACTCTTTGAAATACGCACTAACGCTCGCCACTAATACCCGGACTGCTCTCTCTACCTTACCAAATATTTAATTATCTTACTAATGTCGCTTTTGATATCTAGACAAAAATTATGGTTTAGATTTTATAATATTATAGATTTTGGTGTCTTATTTCTCGTTTCTAATTTACACTTTTAAACAAATTTCTAGTTAGCTTTCTAGCAAATCAAAGTACTTGATTACTTTAAAATAATCAAATTTAGAGGCATTTATTTGTCATGTATTCGGTAATAACATGTGCTTTAAAATTGTAGAGTGAAACAAAATGTCGAGACTGGATGACGAAATATCGTAGCAAACTGATTAGTAATAGATTCTAAAACACTGTTTTCTTATGAAATCTAAATAAGATTGCATAGGAAAAAAGTTTTTTACAACATTATTTTAAGAGTGTTTCTACTTCTCCTTTAGTAATTTATTTATTTTTATAGAAACAAAAATAATCTAACACTAGATAACTTTAGACTTTTTGCTTATTGCCTGTCATTACCATTAATTTGTAACATAAGAATGTGTTCTTACGAAACAATTACACTTCAATAAATCTGGAAACTAATGTCCGCTAATGTGTAATGGAGAGGGACCCCTCTCAACTTACAGTTCGTAGATTAGCCGTGGAATGTATTTGTTTAGGGTTCCGGTTTCCCATCACATTACGTCCATTACAACAGCTTAAAACTATATTGAACTCCTGAAAATATATATATGTATATTCTTATTATATATAATCTAAGAGATTTGTTTATTATTGGCTAGGGTCAAATTTATGAAATTAATAAAAACTATTTTCTATATTTTTATTTTGTCAATTAAAAATTAATTACGAATAATCTTGTTCTGTTTAATATTTATTGCATCAATCGAATGTTAATTACAAAATGCTCTTACATCTTGTAATTAACAGAGACTCTATTAAAGTTTTTAATATAATTTAAAAAATAATAATACATAAAAGTTCTATTAGCCTCCTGCTATTCCATCGTCGTAGCTCAAATATTACGATTTTACTAAAATATATTGGTCCTCCGTCAACAGATCACTTCCAAGTTCGATCACACTATTGTCATCTATTCTACGTACACTTATCAAGATATGCTGTGTATATCGTAAAGCACGGGCGAAACAAAATCCTCATAGGTTTAATTACTAAAAACAGAAGAAAAATGAAGTGTTCATTTTGATTACAGTCATTTAGTTACAAGGCTGTCTTTAAAGCGTAAAAAGTATAAACTTTCCCAAACAAAATTATATAAAATAAATTTTGAAAGCATCTACAGCAAAAACATAGTCAATGTAAATAAAAAGAAAATAAAAGTAAATACGTAAGTTTTAACTTTGCTACCAGATTGTTTTCTCGAATATATATCACAGACATTATACATAATTATCCTAATTTATAACGTCATCGGCAGTATATTTTGGTCAGCAAATGTATAGTAGTTGCGTAAAGTGCGCTACGCAGGGCGGCCCAGGGGCGTTCCGGAAGCGTATTACTCGCCAGTGGGCGGAAATCGGCAATATATCGCCGCGATCGCTGCCGGCCGGCGTTCTAGTACCATATGATAAGAAAACTATTTATATCTTAAATATATGGACCGTGTAAATTTATCTAAATTCTTGATACTTCTGTTGACTTAATATTTTTTTTATCTATTATGTCATGTGAATCAGACAAAAATAACTTTATGATATCAATAGATAACACGTGATTGGTTACGGACATTAAATCTTATGAAAGTAGAGACTAGTATTAACAAAAAGTATATTTAATTTGAATATTCCCTCAATGTTCAATATAATCCACAATCATCAGATTAAACGATAAAAATAAATAAATAACAAATCAAAATAATAATCTATATGTATATATTTTATAAAATGTACAGAAAATAGTAAGGAAAGCTCTCTTGGCATCGACCAAAAACTAAAACATTGACCAAAAGATATATCAGAATGTTTATTCTAGTCTAATATGTGGGACATCATTAGCTGGGGCTACTATAGACCGCGACATTTATTTCACGGCTTCCGGCTATAAAAGTGATCCACTGCTTGCATTCTGCAGTGTTGCCCAATGCCCGGCACCCTAATATAAATTGTACTAGATAAGCTTGAATTAAAAATATTATAAAATTGAATAACGCTTGTAGGCTGGAACTTATTTATATTAATGCTATTTTATATTTACACGCAATCACTGTCTTAAAAATTAAATTTATTTCAGATACACTAATATCTAGTTTAAATTTAGTTTCAAGCAATAGTATATTGCTTATAGTATTATATATTACATATATTTTATTAAAAAAACAAGATTATATAATAATTTACTTGTAGATTTAATATATCTAAGCTCTTCTTTTTCACTTATATCCATGTAGTGTATACCCATGTCCCTACGGAAGTGATAAAGCTTTGCACTAAAAAAGGCATTCTGATAGCGATGGTGTGGAAGCAAAACGGGAATTTTTCACTATGCTCGAGATAATCTTGAGATGACCGAACGCAGTCATTTGGCGAAATGTGTCCGACCGAGTGAAATGATAAATTTTAAGACCTCAAATATGCAATAATATATAATATATTAGGCGCTATAAAGAAATATTGACTATAAAAATTTTGAAATCTGGTGATTTTTCTGAACATTTAGATGTTGATTGATTTCTTTCTAATATTTCGTTATAATTCGTCATAATTCATCGTAATTCATAATTCGTCATTACTTGTATACAAGTACCTATTAATTTTAATCATATTTTTTATATAGCTTTACTATTTATTAGTATTAGTCGTAAAAATAGACTATATAAATTAAATATGTATGTATACTCATCTTACCTATATAACAACAGACTTAAATATTCATATAATAACAAAAAAATACACTCGACATGATTAAAACCAATCGACAAATTAAAGATCCACATCACCGAAACGTGTTGACAAATGAACAACTGCGGATAAAAAGGAAATGAATCTGATTCACAGGAAATAGAACATTGATTCAACTATTCAATTTGTATGAATCAATTGAGGGTGATGGCATTGAACCGTGACAGACCATTTTTATTGCTTCTTTAAACTAATGAACATGGACTCTTATGTAATCTTGTTATAAAGTTTTTGATAATTGAAGCGTTGTAGAGCATTTTTGTTATAAAATAATAAAAAATAACTAAAGGGTTCTATCAGTTTTTTCGAAATAGGTATGTGCTATATATTTTACCAATGACCAATTTGTATTTTTCTTGCTAATTTTGTTGATTGTAATAATTACTATCGATTGTACTAATTTAGTTGTTGTACAGTACTCAATAAATAGAGTATTAAAATACTCAGCCCCAGCAGGAATTGAACCCACTGTCGTTGATATTCAGTGACATACAAAATTCAAATATGTACATTATTGCACAATAGATTATAGATTATAGACATTACATTTATACTTAAAAACTTAAGTCTTTCTTATTAAATTTATATATTTACATAGGTACATTATAATGAACCAATAATAACTATAAATTTAAATTGTTTTTACATACTTACCCATATCACTCCATTGTTACTCAAAGAGATCCAGGAGGTCTATAAAGATGTTGTTGTAAGAACATTCACACAAAAATAGATTTTACATGCATTGGTTGATTAGGGTTTACTTTGAATATTATTAATTTTTTAGCTTTATAGTTATGTTTTAAAGTTTTAATATTTTTTCTCCTATGCTTTATCCGGCAATTAATAGGTAGAAAGTTAGTGCTAAAACGTTCTGTTATCAGTGTCAAATCCGAGTTGTTAAGTCATCGAATTTTTACTAATATCATATAAAATATCTATAGATATAATAGATTATATCACGATATTTATTTTATAGCTTCACGCTATATCCCACATAAAGCTGAGTAGGCAGAGAAGACCTAGTATTAAGATAGTCCTTTCTTTACTTTCCAACTTTTGAGACATTGCGTATTGAGTGGCAGAAATGAAGGTCACTCACCAATCACTCCAATTAACCCCAAGTGAGAATCGAACCCACAAGTATCGTATTTAGGCATTACATCTACTGAAAATATTACGTTTAGATTAATAATACTCACGATTACATTGATTTGTTAACATCCAATCTGAAACAAAAATAACCACAATATTATGACCAATATTGACTTAAGTAAAAATAACAACAAAGTGATTAATAAACAAATAATAGGTTCATAATGTTAAAACAATAAACCAAAACGAATATGTGTATTAGAAAATGATTTACTAAGTCCATCCCCTTTCCCTATAATTAGTGGCGCTGAGAACAATGTGCAGTGATTTTTGAACGATCACCCCGCGCCATCTGGCGTGCCCTAGCTGTAATATACGTAATTGCTCCAATACAGCGTCCCAATTGAACAAAGATGTATATTTGTCCAAATGTTGTTAGAAATAATAATATACTTACGTATATTACTCAAAATAATCAATTATATTATAAGAGATGAAATTATATTTTTATATTTATGCACGTATAACATATTCTTGTATACGCTTGGTCTTGTATAATATTAATTTAATTATCATCAATACATACTATAAGGATAACCGTACTTTGATGCGGGAGTGATTAAAAATTAAAACTTCAGCAAATGTAATGCTCTAAAAAATACAGCACTAAACACAAAACGTGCTCGAAAGAAGCTGGGAATGGAGTGTTTTGACACTAAGTTCTTTCTGTCCTGATCTACAGAATGAAAATGGATCTCTGAACTGATGCATCTTAAATTGATGTATATTTATTTTATTTATATGAACAATTTTACAACGCCTTTTACTGTATTTTTTTGTTTAACAAATATAATTCAATAGTTCTGATAAAAATGACTGATGAGAGTCGACTAGCTTAAATTTGACTTCGCATGTACACATTTTGTATTAAGTGAGAGTTTTTTAGTATACTTGAAAAGGTCAATGACTTCGATATTTAAAAGTAATTTCAACTTAATTCTTCCACGTGAATCAAAGAAAATGGCCTTGACAAACAAACGGACAGACATACAGACGGATAAAAAAGTGATCTTATAAGGATTTTGTATTTTTCGGATACGGAGCCCTGAAAAAAGAACAAATAAGATTAGGAACAGATAGATTTGCTAATTCTATGAACTTGAATAGAATAAATCGTAATATATGTACGTATGTATGTATAAACGTAAGATAAAGTTACTTATACACGTATACGTGTATATTTACATAATATATAATGCTATAAGTAAGAACAAAAGGAAGAGGCTGGTACAAATAAATCATGCGTCCAACAAGGAAATATAAATCTTCTTTTGTAAAAGAAATGTACCACTAATATTCAAACTTTAATATCAAAAATTAATTAGCTCTCAAATAATTCCTATCAACGCCTCTACGAGGTAATATCGTTCACCGTTCTATAATTAAAATTTCCTACAAAATATTATTAAAGGCACTCAGCTTAATTTGCCAGCATTACGTACGCTCGGCTGTTTATTGGCGCTGAGAAATTAATATTTCGCGCCGATATCAAAAGTTCACGCTCAACTAGCCACCCCCGGGGGTCGGCAATAACTACACTTCGGACGAATTGTCGCAGGTGAGCGGCAAATGCGCTTATATTATTATTTTTCCACCTTGTATTATAGAGATCAAACGTCGTCGTAGTAACGCGTAGGGCGGGGGCGGGGTTGGGCGGCGGCGGAGATGCTGGGATTATCGCGAATTATTCACGTGCCATAAAGCGCAAATTACATCGGCAGCACGTGGCGTGACGTCTGCAATATTGCGGATCCTCCCGCGAGACTCGATCTAAAACAATCGCCACTGGGTGCCGAGCGAGGCTGAATTTAAAATATTGAAAATTTACAGCTCCACTTTCCGATATTAAATTTCCTCGATAGGTACTTATTGAAAGTCGCAGCTACATTCATATTGATAAATTGCAATTAAGCTTCTGCGCGGATGACGTCCAATTAACAAGATACTACGAGTAGTCGTCATATAATATTATAGCGGAGCGATTACTTCGACGTCACTAAACAAATAGTGTTATTGGGGTCGGGCGTTAGGCGCTTCCGTGGAGCACCTATTAAATTCTGAATGCGAGGTTAATCCGCAATTACCGCCTAGTTATCGCCGGAAGACGGCGTAGATAGTTAGGGCCCGGAAAATATTCCGTTCACTAATTATTCCGCGTAATTAAACGCGCGCATTATCGCCGCCGCCGCCACCTGCCGGCATTGTGCAAATGTGATTTACTGCGATCCCGCCGCGATTCCGTCGCGATTCCAAAGCGACTCCCGGCTCTTTTTGCACCAATTAATTGTCGAATTGCTCGTATATATTAATTGCTATGAAATTAATGTGAAGAGCTTCGATCGATGAGTTATGCTCCCGTGAACAACTAATCGTATTAACTGCTTTCGAACTGTAAATTTCTTCCTTTATAGTTTAAAGTGCACCTATTATTCATTAATTATCTAAGCATTACATACGAATAATGATAACGAAAATGTTTCATAGAAAAATATATAAGCAAGCTCAAACTAAATTATCCCGACGTTGCATTTGTACATATTAAAATGTAACTTTGCAGCAACTAGTAACTGTAGCAAGGAAGAATTTATGTAAAGTAGACTTAGGCAGATGAAAAAATAATACTACAATATGGGCTCAGTAATAGGCACGGGTCCACTCTTACTGCGGAAGGCGCTCACTAATTTGCTCCGGAGTACTTCCTCTTATTTTCCGTCGCCATCCCGACGAAGACAGCCTATTTTTTTGCAAAAATATATTTAAAAATATTTCAGTAATGGTAGATACAAAATATTGCACTTATTTCTCTTCTTGGCGTTTTAAATAAATTACTTTTCCTTAATCTCTAAATTAGAAATAGCCTTCCGCTCAGTTCATTTGTAATCAATATCATGAATAACAAACAACTATTACAAACAAAATAAAGTTAATTCCTAATTTGTTTTCTAATATAGATGTTAGTTTTTCAATTTCCATATACCAAGTATTATTAATTTATTACATCAGGTTTATATATATAAGTAAGTATACCTAATTATTTATAAAAATTAATGTGAAGTCAATTCGGTTGCCTCTTTTCTTCAGTCCCTTAAAACGAAAACAATTACTAATAAGTGTATTTGTCACAATACGTTTACGGTAAGCCCTTGTCTTAATAAGCCATAATAAGCAGTTATTAATAAAAACACTAATTTAAATTATAAAATTATAATAATTATTTAACCCTTACAGCCACTGTCACATTTTTCACATATAAACTATAATAACATTAACGTTCCTGCCATGTCTATGCAAGTAAATCAGAAAATATAAGCTCATTAGTAATTACGACGGCTGGTGCGGACGTGGCTAAATATTTTCTCGAGGCTCCCGCCCGGCCGCAGTAATTAAAAGAACGGAGGTCGCACTGGAAGCTGGAGGGCTAAAGAAAATCAAAAATTATTGTCCACACATTTTCTTGAAAGAAATATTTTTCCCATAATAGGGACCCTTCATTATGTGCGCTTATTTTTGGTCGACGGAACAATTTTGTTGCGTTCAGAATACATATACATAGCAGTTACACTTAGTGCAAACTACTTATAGCATTTAGATGATATTTAATAGTGATACGTATTGCACATATTTATATATATACTATATAATATATACTGTTACATCCTATACAAAATAAAATATATTTAGTCACTTATCATAAATTAAGCTGCAAATTATAAATCAACGTTAATTACACTCCTAAATAATATATTAAGTCCACCAGAACAACTAAGCGCTTGGAAATCATCCAGTGAGCTCTAATTTCAGTGGAACATCATTGAAAATGACAGCAGGGCGTCATCCCCACTCCACAATGCAGCAATACTCACCGTAATCGCACCGCAAACATTAATCGCGAAGCATTTTGTTAATGAGGTAAAAAACAACCTGACTTGAGTGGCGCGTCATTACGCGGCGAGCGGAGAGCGCGCGGGAGCGGGTGCGGGCGCGGAAGCGGGCGCGAGTAAAGCTTTAATGACACCTGGTGAAAAGCCGAGATGAGTTATTTTTGAGAGGAAAAGGCGAACGTCGAGTGGCGCGGTTGTTTTACGTAGTGGTGGCGTTTTGTTCGAACTAACGAGGTCAATAGTTGAGCGTTCACGGCTCGCGGCGCGTCGGTAACAAGTTGCCGCGTTTGTTATTCTAAGACTGTTCTCACACTGCGTTGATTTTTAACAACATATGCACTGAATTATTGAAATATACCTACGTGGATGCGACAAGAGTTATATGTTTATAATTTGTAAAGAACATTCTCGTATAGTAATACGATAGTAATATGTCAAGCCTGCTTAATTATTGCAGCAAACTTGTATAATAATTCGAAAACGTATGTATATAGTTTATCTATTGTGTGCGCCCTGTTACTGCTCACGTATGGCTCTGTTGTCAATATCAAAACTAATTACTGTTTTAATTTAAAAATCTTTCTAATTAGGACTTTCTAGTAGCGACTGCAATTCAAAACTATTGTTAAATATAGTTCGAGTTGATTAGTATTGAATTGTCTATCTAGATAATCAATTTAGAGAACTATATTTAAGTCCCTTCAATGTTTTCATCAACTCGACTGTTCATAAAAATAGAACTATGCCAATATAGTTAAGTAAATAGGAATTACGTGTACGTTTTTTATTTGTAAATCTATGCAAACTATGCGTAAGTGTCTACTTTACCACAAAAAAGAGCATATAGATATGATGAAATATTCATGAAGTGAATACATAATGTAATAAGCTTTATTAAAACTTGTTTTTATTATTTATTTTTTTATTAAATATAAATAATAAAGTTCTAGTTATATATTATAGAGGACATATATGTAGCAAAAAAACTGATACTAACCATGATGGCTGTGGATATGATTCTCATGTGATAAAACGAATTACTTTTACTCCTCCGCTCTCTTGTAATACAGTGAATGAATGAAGTGTTTGAGTGAGTGAATGAAGTCCCTCCACTCAAAAATTCGGGAAATTTGTAAATGTAGTGTTTTAACACTAAGTTTTCTCTGCCTGCCCTCGCAGGACAGTATAAAATAAAATATATATATGTTATTAATTGTATACAATGTATTTATTACATACATTCCATTATATTAAACCTAAAGCTGTCAGTTTTTCTTCTCGCACCTGAAGTTGCGTTCCGTTATAGACTGAGAAAATATATCTAAGTTTACTTACTTTAACATTCTTATCGTGTGTATTTTTATGTTTTTTTTTAGGTACTGTAACCTTAAATAGTAGTGTCGAGTGGAAAATGTGGAACAGGTGCTTAATAATATATTATCTTTGCTTATTCTGTTCTGTGTGGACTATCGCGGGCAACCGATAATGCATCCAACGTGGCGAAACACTGGCTATATACAATACCTAATATACATTTATAAGTACATTACACATATACCTATAAGGGCTCCTTATATAAGGAGCCATGGGCCCGGCATGTGTGGTGAATCCATGAAATAATAAGAATTTTTTTTAATATAGTCACGTCATTAATATGTTTAAGGTAAGATATGATGGCTTGACCAAAATATTCATTGTATATTTACTACATTTTAAATTCTTTTGTAAAAAATGTTAAGATGAGCTGAAGTAATTTTTCTTTTATACACTTTATTTTTAAGTCTTCACAAATTGGATAACAAGTTGAACTGCTACTGCAATTAGTGTCAGAAAATAAACATATAACTATATATAAACACGTCGACATTTTATTAAACAAAACAGCACGTAAGAGATATAATCGCTCTATTCAAAACCACATGTTATAACCAAAACCCGCCTTAAAATACAACCACGTCTCGATTTTCATTGAAAAAAATTAAAATAAAATAGTATAAAGTTGATCACAGGCACCGATACGCTACCGCTTACGCATTCTTTGTTCATGATGATAATAAAGATCAAACAATGGACGAATAAGACGGCCGCTTCGAACATGCTCTTGAAAAATATTTTTTTATCACTTATTTAGTTCCCAAGCTCATGCGTGCTCCCGAATTTTATTACAAGTAAATTGATCTGCGCGATACCCATTACAATTAGGTATTATATGTACAAAAGGTAGTATTCTGTGTAGGTGGTTTTAATATTATGTTTCTATCTGATATATGATATTTGGTTAGGTTATATTTCATAATTAGGTATATATTTTTTTTCATAAACGTAAAACTTATATTGTAAAATAACTAGAATATATCCACCAATGGCATAATATAAAAAATATTAAGAAATTATGACGGATAGAGAAAAAAAAGTAAATTATATAATATATACCTATGTATATATATTTTAGGTATACAATCAAGATAAGCCCATAATGAGGCATTTTATAATAATGAAGGCTACTAAGCTTTAAAATCATTGTAAGAAGTTTTACACGTGTTATTGTGACGCTCTTATGTTTATTTTCATCTATGAGACTGTAAAACTACCAACCTAATGTAATGTACACTTAAAAGAAAAATACAATTTGTCAGTATATAAAAAAATAATGATAATATCCTTTTTTAATTTTTTTTTTTCAATTTCTGTAATTTTTTATTACATTTTCAATAATAGAAGAAAAACAATTTTTCATGAGTTGCACAAAACCAGACATGCGACGCGGTGCGACTATCAAAACTTGCAACTAAATTCAAATCTGCGACCAACTTTAATTCGTATGCTAATCATATTGGACTACAAACACCGTCAATTACAAATGGTCATACATATTAATTTTTGCTAACTCTGTTCGTAAAATAAAATAAAATAAAATAAAAAAAAACTTTTCAGTCGGACTGTACGGGCGCACCTGGGACGCCGGGGGCTCTTATTCAAATGCAAATCAAACGTTCCATTTTAAAAATCTACCATCTCGACTCGCCTTGCTTCCGGAATGACTTATGTGCTGAGCCAACTTATGCGCCAATGGCATGGTAATCAAAATCAAAACGTATTCGTATAAAGATTAAGTTCAATTCACTATATCAAAATATATCGCATATAATTTATTGATATTAACACAATTTGTCGTTTAAGACCTTTTAGGGCAAATTTCGAGTACCCAGGTGTGCTCCCGATCCGGTTAAGGGAAGCGTCCTTGTTAGGGAATCTCATATATATGGTTTAATGGTTTGTTTTTAATTTCATTTTTACATTCAACGATGCGAACTTGTAAGTTATTGACGATAAAATATTTTATAAGCATAGTATATATGCTTTTTATATAGGATTTAATAAGTTTTATTATATGTTATTGCGGCCGTAAAAGATTTCTTAGGTTTTATAATGTTTTATCAAATTAGTAATAAAAATTAAGTAGGAAATAATTAAAACAATTTGATGAAAAACGTGATAATCATTTTTTACGCTTGAAATATGACACATATGTATGTCACAACATCATAACACATATAATATGTATAAATATTATATATTTTAATTTCGTGACATATGTGTCACATATTTTGACATGTCATAGACTTGAAAATAGTAAATATTTTCAAAATTATTAAATATATCCTTTATTTATTTTATTAATGTAACTTTTTTTACTAATTTTAACTTTATTTTACTAATGTTTATTCCTATAGACTCTGATATATATATTTTTTCACATAGAAATAATTTGAAATAAACATATTTATGTATTATTTTAAGATTTTTGATATATTATAGGTTTTACTAAAATGTATAAGTATATTTTAAGATAAACATTGTTTTAAAAATTGACACACATAAAAATATCTTAAATACCTTCTACATTTAATTTTTTAAAATTTCGCGGCTCTGCTCGTATTGTTTTCAATTTTCTCATAAAATATTAAAAAAATAATTATTTTTTTTTAAATGTTTATAAAAAAATATTTTATTGTTTTAAATTAAGAGCTTAAATTAGAAATTATACTTTGAATGTTAAAAGAATGCCCGTAGAATTTCAATATTATAGATTCAACCGTTTGGACTGTGTGGATTTATATCGCCGAGTATTTGTAAATCTTACAATGAAGCGTACTTTAAGTTATTTTAATATTTTTCTATTAGTCCACACACATTAGTAGTCATTACTACAGCTCTATTGTTGTTATACTACGGGGTCGATGCCCTCCGTAATTACACGTGCAAAGTTAGCACCTATTGTTCTGGCTTTCAAATCATTATGTCACTAGTCCTTTTTATATTATGTGTATATACAGCATAATCGACGAAACGAAATAAACTATTTTGTGAAAATATCCGCTTATTAATTATTATGGTATATATAAATATTACACTTAATTGTTATTGAGCAGATTTTGAAGCACTTATTTAGTTATTAAAACACTTGCAATTTCAATGTTAACTGTTTATTTGTATTATTATACCTGATTGTAATAAATACCTATTTGTATGCACATAGCGAGAGCTTTTTTTTTTTTTTTTTATATAATATAGGTGGCAAACGAGCTGACAGATCACCTGATGGTAAGTGAATACTGCCGCCCATGGACATTTGCAACACCAGAGGAGCTACAAAATGCGTTGCCGGCCTTTTAAATGGGAATACGCTCTTTTTTTGAAGGTCTGCAGGTCGTATCTGTCCGGAAATACCGCATGCGGCAACTCATTCCACAATTTTGTGGTGCGGGGCAGAAAATTTCTGCTAAATCGTACAGTTGTACTCTGCCAACTGTCAAGGTGGTGGGGGTGGTGGAGTTGTCGCATAGATCGATAACGGAAAGAGGCGGCAGGGATCAGTCCGAACAGTTCTTCAGAGCACTCCCCATGATATATGCGGTAGAGAATGCATAGCGAGGCTACATCTCTACGCAGTGCCAAGGAGTCGAGCCGATCAGAAATCTTTTCGCAATCGACAATTCGAGTCGCTCTCCTTTGAATGCGGTCTAGAGGGAGAAGCTGGTACTGGGGAGCCCCAGCCCAAAGATGTGAACAGTATTCCATGTGAGGCCGAACCTGAGCCTTGTAAAGTTGCAGGCGGTGAGCCGGCGTGAAATACTGTTTCGATCTATTGAGCACCCCGAGCTTCTTCGAGGCTAATTTAGCCTTACCCTCCAGATGATCACAAAACTGGACTTCGCTCGATATGTCGACGCCAAGAATTCCTATATTGGCTGAGGCAATTAGAGGAGTGCTTTCGAAACGGAGCGATACGACAAATGGCAGCTTTTTAGCAGTGAACGCGCAAACTTGTGTCTTCTTGGGGTTAAATTGGATCAGGTTTAGTTTACCCCAGTCTGATATTTCCTGAAACGAAGTTTCAATTACAGACACAAGTTTGGTTCGGCTTTCAATGACGTTTTCCCGAGAAATGTTGGCGCGGCCGGTGTATAAAGCATCACCTGTGCTGTCATCCGCATAACAATGAATGCCACTCATTTGCAGCATATCATTAATGTGCAAGAGGAACAGCGTGGGTGATAGCACACAGCCTTGCGGGACACCAGCATTAACGGACATGAAATCGGAGCATTCGCCGTCGACTACGACCTTTATGCTTCTGTCAGTTAGGAAACTGGTGACCCATTCACATAATTTCTCAGGAAGCCCATAGGAAGCTAGCTTTGAAAGTAGTGCTTTATGCCAAACCCGATCGAAGGCCTTCGCTATATCCAGACTAAAAGCCACAGCCTCGCCCTTACTCTCGATGGCTTGTGCCCAACGATGTGTCAGGTATACTAGGAGATCACCAGCCGAGCGACCCTGACGGAAGCCGTACTGATGGTCGCTAAGCAGCTGGTGATCCTCAAGGTACCGTAGGAGCTGGTTGTTAATAATGGATTCCATTATTTTCGAGAGCAATGAGGTTATGGCTATTGGCCTGTAATTGGTCGGATCTGAGCGGTCACCTTTTTTAGGGATCGGGTGCACTAAAGCTGTCTTCCATGAAGATGGGACTACGCCAGAGGAATAGGAAAGCCGAAAAAGTCGCGTTATTGCCGGTGCCAACTCCGGAGCACATGTCTTTAGAACAATGGGAGAGATTCCATCGGGCCCGCTCGATTTGTGGACATCCAGGGATAGCATTGCTGACCGCACTGCTTTTTGGTGGAATCGGATGTCCGGCATAGCAAAGTTGCACCGTGGTATTATCGGCGGGTCTTGGCCCTTGTCATCCAGGAATGAGTTGGACGCAAAGAATTTGCCCAGGAGGTCGGCTTTCTCCTTTGCGTCGTGGACCAATGAAACATCTCCCTTGAGCAAAGGTGGTAGAGATGGCGTACAGAAATTTCCCTGGACGGCTTTAGCGAGGGACCAAAATGCACGAGTTCCAGACGGAAGACGCTCTAGTCGCTCGCCAATCCTGGAGGTGTACAAGAACTTCGCCCTAGCAATGTCTCTTTTGAAGGATCGGGTGGAGTGGTTAAACTTCTTTTTTAAGTCACTGGTATTCACATCCTTCGTCGTTGCAGCAGCCGCCCAGGCCTGGTAAGCCTCCCACTTATTGCGAGATGCAATTTTGCAGGATCGGCTAAACCAAGGTTGGCGTTTGGCACCAATAGGGACCACAGAGTTTGGAATGAAAAGTTCCATACCGTGTAGCACCACATCAGCGATAGCATCAGCAACGGCATTGTGGTCAACCAGTGCAAAGCAAACCTGACTCCATGGGAAGGACGCAAAGAAGGATCGTAACCCATCCCAGTCTGCTGACTTGTAGTGCCACACTCGACGTCTTCGTGGACAGCGTGGTTGCGCTAAGAGTGAGAGTGGCACCACACTCCGTATAAGGCAATGGTCAGAGGAGCCTAGAGGAGCACCGACAGACACGGTGTAGTCTTCGGGGTGGGAAGTCAGCAGAAGATCCAACAGTGAAGGTTCCTGGTTTTCCACATCTGGGATTCGCGTGGGCGTTGTAACCAGCTGCGTAAAACCATAGGCCAGGGCGAAGTCATGAACAGATCTTCCAGCGTGATCGGTCTTGCGTGAACTAAGCCATTCGGCGTGGTGGGCGTTAAAATCGCCGAGTATCACGATCTCTGCGGAAGGGGTCTGCTGTTGCACTAAATCTGTAGCCATTTGGACGTGCTCAAGGAGTCGTTCGGTTTCGGCATCACCGCTATGGGACCTGTAGAGGCAAGCGTAGATGCGGGGGTGGTCGTCGCTATCTACACGTAGCCACAAGATGGAGAGGTCCCTACCTTCAAGATTCCTGAGGCGGCGTGAGCTAACATCGTCTCTAACGTACACGCACACACCTGCTTTTGGTACGAAGGAATGTTCCAAACTGTAACCAGGGTAATGCAAGTAAGAGGTGTCCGCCGGAGACGATATTTGCGTCTCAGTCAAAAAGAGCAGAGCCGGCTTTACTGTCTCGAGGTGGTAGTGGACAGCATTGATGTTAGAATGTAAGCCCCTGATGTTGCAAAACTCCACAACTAGTGTGGCAGGGGACGCCGTGTAAAGTCCGCTCGTGCCCCGGGAATTATTTAACGCGGTTTTGCCCCCCCCAGAATTCGTGGGGCGGCCTGGACACCCACGCTCGGCTGAGTTGAGTCCTGAGCCTGGATGTCCAGAGAGGGATTCTCCAACGCTAGCGCAGTTGGTACCCTCCTGGGGTAGATGATTTTTAAACTGCGCCATCGTAAGGGAGGGGGGTTGGGGGGAATTGGGCCTCCGGTACCCTCACTCACGCGACGAAACACGACGCAAGCGTCATTTTACGCTGGTTTTCTGTGAGGCCGTGGTATCACTCCGGTCAAGCCGGCCCATTCGTGCAAATGCAAGGCTCTCCCACGGTAAAAGTGTTAAGAGCTTAGTGTTACTAAGCCCCGTTCTGCTGCTTTCCGCCTAGTTTCATGATACATCGTGTTGAGTGGCGGATCTTAACGCTGCGCTTTGCCTTATTATCAGAATAGAAAAAATTCATTCTCCTTAAGCCAAAATTGAACGATGGTCGCGTTTACAGTAAGTAGGACGCTGTGTCGCTACGCCAAGGCGGCTATAATAGTTAAGTAGATATTCATATCTTTAAACTTTGTTGGAGTCCATCTAGGAGTTCAATAAAATGAAAGTGAATAGATAAAATTTAGTTTTTTTTGAATATCTATAAAATATATATGATCGTAATCGATCAACGGACCTCACACGAAAAAGTCAGACAGCGTGGCACCGAAACACCACCCTATATAAAAACCATTCATTCCAACACTTTCGATTGAACCTACGGACGTTTCCATTGTTATATTAATCAAATGAACCTAGTTTGACGCAAATGTTTAATTTTTTGTGGGTGTGCGATTTTAGCCGTCCCAAGATTAATGGCATCGTAAATAATATTTCACATAGAAAAAAATATAATAAAATGGCATTCCTTTAACAACTGTGAAGGTGTGAACGTGTTAATTTAAAATATGAAATATTACTATCATTGCTTTTTTAATTTGTCTAACAAAAACTTGTTAAAAGTAAGAAAGAAACAAAAACTACATATCATTAAGTACCTATATAAAAAATAACTTATAGCATGTATATTTAAAATATATATTCACCGTTTTCTATATTGTATATAAAATTATTGATATGTAATTGTAAATTATATTAGTTAATTAAAAAATATGTAAATATAAATAAATTTCAAATATTTTTTAAAGCAATAAAAAATAAAAAACTACAAGTTGACATCAATAGCGAACACAATAAAAAGATGGCCGTATTTCGCTATTAATAATGGGTAATAGTTTTCTCAAGTTTTGCACAGACATGATTTAGGGCTCAAAAGTTAGGCAGTAAATCAATGTTTATCGTACAGCATCGCCAATATTCATCTCATTATGATCGCGACGAGACACGTGCTCTCTCATTACCCATAGCTATTTGAAGTTGGAGATTTAAAATAAATAATTTTTATTACGCCATCTGTCATTTTGGATGTAAAACTTTAATGGCGATGGACCAGAAGTCAACTCAAGCGCATGTCATTTTTCTGTTGACGTTTACTATCGATGAAACATAAGTTACTGTTAATACCTCGGTATTAGTACTTATAGTCATTTTCTCATTATGAGGTCAATATGTGATTTTTATTATTGAAATAGTAGGCTTTTTCCAGATTCACGCTTCTTCTGTCAAAGAGACTATGTCACTGAACTACATACGAGTATGTTTTTGTATTTAATACCCTTAATAAGCTAGTGCTTAACAACGCAGTTTTATATTTATTCTTAAATTTATTAAAAAATATTCAGTAGAGTGACGTAGAACATTTTGATATATTCGCCTAAAGAGTGCTTCTTAACTAAACTTGAAGGATCAAAGCTAAAAACATCAATATGTTTTCCGTCTTTTACATATTATTACATAAAATAGTTATCGAATCAAATCTAACATCGTATAAATAATACAAGCTTTAAATATCACCTTTTAGTGCGACGTAGATATGCTGACCTTGTGAGTTTTTCTCCATGGATTTGTTGCCATTGCTTAAAATAATTTAATGGGTGGTAATTTTTACTTTTAAATACATATTTAACTTAATAACTTAGGTTGAAACTAACCTTACTTTATGAATCACGTAAGAGTGCGTACTAAAGTAGTTTATAATTAAAAATTATTAATTAACATAAGTATTATATTTTAAATAAAATCGATAGCATAAATTCAATTTTCAAAAGGAAATGATCATCGTGATCTTACCTTTAATAACCAGTCAGTTCAATACGATTCTCAAATAAATAGAAAGCAGTCACCACTTAAAACTCCATCCAGCCAAATTAAATTCATCATATATACGCAAAGTAATAACAGTGGGCATCAAAAAGCCTCGACTGTCCGTGTAGAGCTTTCCTTTTAATTAGACCCTAAGTACTCGTTAAAAAACAAGATCTTCCCAAACAGACAAAACGTGCACTAACAAACGCCGGCTATATAAAAAAACGCTGGATAAATAAGTGGAAAAATACAGGTAAGTCCAAGAGGGGTTTTTGTACGGGCCGGCCGGCCACTTAGGTCATCCTGCGAAATAAAGGCCCAAGTTTTTTATATCGCTTTTAAATGCAAAGCCCGTACCGTACGTCCAGTCCGACCCGCCTCATCCCCTTCTACGATAATGTGAAAGGAAACAAACGAAAGAAAATGTTTCCGAGCGCCCAGTTCACTTTTATTGAACATTTGTACGTAGTTTCAATTGCAAATAGTTCGTGTAATTCAGTTAGCTGCCTCTGCGAAACGAATAAAAATTGAACATCGGAAAACGTCTATCGGAGTACAACTGTACCTGGCGGAAAGCGGAGTATTAACAAAATCACCGAGACGCGTAACGACGTGCGGCAGTATTACGTTGAAAGGCTTTGTTGTTAGTACGCACGGAACTTTTGTTCTCGCGATCACCACTAAGTAAAACTTTAGACACTTAAAATATAAATAAATCAAATATAAGAATCGGGAAAAATAATTAATTTATTGTATTGGCTGCTGTGTTAATTATTTTGGGGCTCTCTGAACAATTTTGTAATAGCGGAGATGGACGGGTGGTGCCCTCACGAGCCAAATTCATATAAATCTTGGCTTGTTTTCGACTACCTACCGCTTTTGATATAGTAGTCCCCGTGTGTGAAGCTATACGATTTCAATTCGGCCAGCTAGGGAGGGTTAGTGCGCTCGACGGCCGGAGGGGGCACGGAGTGTTTGAAGCGGTGATTAGTAATGCGGTGGGGGCTTATGGCGAAATAATCTTAGTGGAGACGTTAATGAGAAAACATTTTGCTGGTCGCCGGGGCACTTGACTATTAATTAATTTCCTTTGACTTTTTATATAAAAAAAACCGCTCAATTATAGAAGTATGGCTATCGAGAGTCAGCTACATAATAGGTTAAATTGTGATTTGCTATATTATTCAGATGTTTGGAATAAACATTTATTGTAATTGTTCAGTTCCTTTGCAAAGTTATGCACAATTAGAACAAAAGAAAGATAAAATACTTCTAAAATCCCAATGATAAAAAATATTAACACAAAATAATAACTATATAAAAATGAACAGTTATGTCAAAGGATTTATATATTCATTTCAAAATGTTTAAACCAATTTCAAAATAATAAAATAACCTTAAATCAAAATATCAGTAATAAACGCCTTCGAATAAGAAAGTAGGAGGTAATTAGGTTAAAGAGCGGGCAGTAGTCGCGCGAACGGCAAATTCCCATTGTCGTGTTATCGGCCGCCCCCAGCCCGGCAGCTAACTTTAATTCCCTTTTGCTTGGCAAATCTTTAATTTCGTCCAGCTTTAGTGATTGTCAGTAATAAATAACAATATAAGAATTTATTAAAGCAAACATATATTTGTCAACATAATTATTTATTTTATAAACTGTATATTGAAAGGAAACTAAAGCAGTAATGTATTTCAGAATGTAAAATATGATGTAAACTCTAAGATTTTTTAAACGTCTTATGTATATATTTTCTAATTTTTATACATATTAATTTTTTTAGATAAGTAATAAAATTATATTATATATATATAATATTTAGATAACCTATGTATTAGAATATTAAACAAATAAATATAAAGTTTAAAGTAAATATTAAACAAATAAAATCATTTAGGCAAGGAATAAGATCTAACAAACCATCTAAAAGCTATAACGCTCGACACGTGGCGCACTTCATTGCAATGCGGATTATGTACGAGAAAATAATTACCATCGAAGCTAATCAAGTGACAAGGATTGAGGAACTCTCCCTGTGAATGGTAGGGGACACAGCATTATAGTCATTTTATACACAGTGGAAAGAAAAGGCAGACTCATAATACAATTGAAAATTATATAACATGGCTACATTAATATTGAAAGATTGATTAGAATTGAAAGAAAATAATTAGTGTTTGGCCAAAGTTTTGACTGTGAATATAAATAAGAAAAAGCTTCACGCTATATGACGCTTCACGTGTATAATACGCTTCACGTATATAATTTTCAATAAATTGCGTGTTTAGTGTTAGACAAAGCCGCGTTACGCAAACAAAGCTAGGATAATTAAAATAATTTATTTTCCCCGAGTGGGAATCTAACCCGCAACTGCTGCTATTTAATCAATCATATTGATGTTAATTTTTATATTTGATAATATACTTAGAATGAGATCTTGACGTAACTTTCGTTATGTTTATAACTTAATTGTATAATTTTAATATCATTTAAATCATCACAAATAAACCCAACTAATTATTTAAAAATACCAAGTACCCTAATTGTTTCGCTTAATGTAAAGAAACAAATGATATTGCCAAATGAAATGATGGAACGTCATTGCACACCGCTGCACGATTTCTACGTCGATTCACACCCCTTAAATGGCTCTAATTCTTTTTAATTTTAATGAACTATATTAAACGATATATCTGTTGGAAGGTATTTACACTTATGTTTAGAAGACACGTTCATTGGCACGCGACGAAGCGTCATTTCACGCATCACTGCATATTGCATCAGAGTAAAATTTTATTGATTTTAATCAAGCTAATAAAGTTCTATAATATTACTTCAAGTGATACTTAATATAGGAATAACGAGGATATTAAAGGTTTTCTTATAATATCTTAGATAATTATCCTTACATTTATTGATTAATTCCTTACGCAACATCTACAATATCATTCTTTAAGGGGCGAAACAGATGTAGAAATAATTACAACATATATTGTCAAATCCAAATAACTTTTTTTGTTGGAATATTCTTTTGCTACTTCAGTAATATTATGTCAATTAAATAAATCAAAACAATTGTAAAGCCAACTGATAATCATTTCCAGAGGGATAGGTATATACGTATACTTATGTATATAATATATAGGTAGTTTTGTTTTCGTTAAGAGAATTAGTCATAAACTTTTAATTTTTCTATGTACAAAATCTGATGTATAAATCTCTAAGTACGAGAAGCGTAAAAATCTTTAAACATTCCAGTTTCAGACAAGGAGTATGTGTGCAAAGTTTGCCTTTTCAGTTCGAAGCGTCTACTTAGCGAGTTGTTCAAAGGCGTGTTTAGGTTCACTTAGCGAATGAATGCGGACTGGACTGTCCTTGCTATTTATTGAAAGAGGGTATTTTTAATGTCAGGTACTCCATTCAAATTGACTCGAGTTGGACATTCGATCTTCTATTAACCAGAGATTAAGATGTAAGAACTTTTCAAGTATTTCAAAATTTTTGAGGCATTGACTTCTCCTAGTGGTGTACTTTGTGATGTAGTACCAATGTTAGGTATCCTTTTATATTCAATTCCAATCAAATTAAAGATAAGTAAGTTATTGTATACATGATACGTATTTCGTTCGTCTAGCAGAGTACAAACATGAATAAATTATACTAATGTTATTTTATTTCTGTAAAAATTTAAGATAATTTGTATTGTCCGCAATACGATTATAATACTTATACTTTAAAAACGGTCATATTTTTAAACTGTAAGAAATTATTAATACAGAGGTTAGTTTCATAAAGAAGAAAAATATTTAATACTACAAGTTTTAAATATTTTTCTACTTTATAAACTACTTTTTTAGTAAATCGCTATATATAAGTAGACACGTATCGTTTTATATTGGAATGAAAAAATAAAATAAATCTATGCCAACCCTAACCTGTGAAGCTTCGTCAACCAATTACTTTGAAAGACTCCTATAACATGGAGGAGGTATTTCAATTTAGCTTATTGGCTCATGTGCGCGGGATTTTGACAATTTCTTCCTGTCCGCGCCTCGTCCTTTCCATTCCATCTATCATTTTACGAGAAAATGTAGAGATATTTCAGATGTCCTTCTTAAAAGAAATTATATAGATATTTGACGTACGAATTATTACATTACGCAAATAGTTTTAAAAAATCAGTTATAATCATTCGATTTTTTTAGTTCATGGTCTTTTATAGAACAATTTTATTTAGTAATAAGTTTTTATTACGGTAATTATGCCATATTAATGCTTACTCAATTTTAACTTATTGACGTTATTATTAAAATGATGCAGAGACATTTTATTCCAGGATTAAATATTCTTTTTTTAGTTTTTCTTAGTTTTTGTCATTAGATCTGAACATTAAACTACAACGTCGAAAAGAAAGTATTAATATTTTTTTACTTCATGCTTTGTCCTGCAAATACCAAGGTAAGCAGAGGGTATTTTCGAGGTTTTGCATGTCGAGTGGCTGAACTCAACGCCGCACTTCGCCTAGTTGCCAGAACGAAAAAAATGGAACTGAAAAATCTATCTTCCCCTAGTTCAAATTAATATACGCAATTAAAAGATGGCACAAAGAGGCAAAATTATTATGTATTTTACGCACATATATTTACTTCTTGCAATATAATTTTTTTCTAGAGATTATTTTAACACTTTTGATTTTATAAATTATTTTGTAATAAAATTTTTATTGTTTCTAAATTTAATTATAGGTGAATAAACATGCTATCACTTCATTCTGCTTTGATGAGTGACCACCAACACGGCCGTCTTAATATCATCAATATTCGCTTTTTTTAATGTATGTTTACATAAATTCTTTAGAACAAAAAAGTATATAGCTTCATATTTTATCTCACAAAGAGATCCAAAAAAACGTCCTGGCAAAACACTGTCCTCCGTTTATCGTCAAAAAGAAAGAAAAAATGCAAAAATAAAAGTACAACGCTTATCAATCTGTTGTCTATCCTAGATTCTGTTCCACATAAGTAAGGGCACGTGCACACGCAGCTATCGCTTTCTGCATCATTAGGTGGTTGAAACATTATCGACGCGAGTCGCTCATTTTTCACACTTCACCTACGTAGCTGACCCAATGTAACTTATCTTGCTACTTGACGAATACATGGTCACAAGGTTGACTTATAGTTCGTTTGAATAAAACACTTATTTGTTGTTATTTATTTTTGGATGCTATGCTCACTATCAAGATAAATTTTAATCACTTCTAAAACTTACACAAATAAAAACCTTGCAATAAAATTTAAAAACAGCTGATTTTCATCTTAAATAAATATACTTATAGCTGTAATCTTATTTTTAACATATTTTTTTCCATTTTTTATTAAATTCACATAAACTTAAACATTATTTTTAAAAATAAGCGGGGAATAATAATAATAATAATCCCGAACTCCAGTTCCCGCTAATTCACAAATTTATCCTCAATTAGCAATAAAAAATAAAAACGTATTGCACACTTTATTTACTAATTAACTACGTTTAAAAATTTACAACATTACACAACGGTACTATATCATAACAATGAAATACGGTAGGGACATCAATATCAATTATTATAATTCTTCAAGAAAATCCAATATTAACAGCGATTCCAACGTCTATTGTTTGTCCGAATACGAATTCATTGTACCTGCACGAAGCCGCTTTAATTTACGCGCCCCCCCGCGGATCAGGGACAATATTCAAATAAGACTTCATCTATTACGTACCTCATAGTGTATGCGTTATCTATAGCTTCGATCGGCATCCCCTACGACAACAACCCCTGGTGTCCCGTGCTGCCGAAGATGTTTAGGGGCTTGACAATCAAATAATACTGAACACAGATTGATGTAATTAATTATTAAAACAATATCTATTTAATTTAATTTTTAAAAACAATGCTTAAAATAAAAAAATAACCTTTTAAGCATTTTTTTTAATCTATAGTTATATTTTTAGTACTACTAGTTTAACTTTTCGTAATGTCTACATTGAAATATAATAAATATTAGAAACAATATTATAAAAGTTTTATAATGCAGTCAATTCCATTATGAAGGTGTTAATTAAGTGCTCGCATTCAAACAAGTACCAAGTCTAGGCGTTTGGTGGAAAGATTAACGATTTATTCTTTAGAAATTACTGAACTAGACCATACAAATCAGTCTCGCTGTCTAGCTGATTGCTGCACAGAAACACTTGTAACTGAATAGCTATTTTACGAGTACTTTTTTGTATAATCTCATGTTTGACATAATTTACAATTTGTCATTATTTACATTTGCCACTGCATATATCCTTATCTTTTTAGTTGTTTTTTTTTTTTCAAATGAACATAATTATATTTGTTTTGTTAAAATATGCGTTCGTTATTTCAGTCAATCTCGTGATTTTAATAGTAAATTAAATTACTTTAGCTCAATAAATCCCAACTGCAAAACAGCTTCATAAATTTAGAAGCAATCCAGTAATGCTTCTGCAATATCGTATGAAAATTGTATACCTGCGTATTTCCATTGCGTATAAAGCACAAATAGTACTTAAATTGGCGTAGTCATTTCATGCAGTGATTGAAATACCCCAATCTGAGGAGGAGGGCGGGGTGGTTTTTTTCAACAACCCTTGAGGTGCCCCGCTGCGCTGCTCAGACACATGACCGTGTCAATCAGCGGTATGAATTAATATTATTATTCCCTGTGTGTCTTTGACAGCTCTATGAATTTCTATATTACAGTTGATGTTGATAGAGCATTTTAAAAAAATCTGGTCTAAAGCTAGAAGTAAATAAAATGAGAAATGTTTTAAATGCGATGCTAATTTATATATTTTACACTTTATAGCTGTAATCGCAGAAACATTTCTATACGTCGTAAACATAAAAATTATGGGACATTTGTTTAAGTAATAATTCGTGTAACGATTAGTGACCGAACGTACATTTGAATTGCAATTTTAATTTTTCAGAGCGGGCACTGATTTGATGGTGCCCTTTGTGCAGAATAATATCGTGCGCGGATCATCGGAGCTGCGCTCCGTATTCCATCTACAATACAGGCGATTTAAAATATTGGATAGAGTTAGTGTTACGATACAAGAGTTTTGTTTTAAAATTCTTGTACAATCACTTAAAATCTATATTTTGGATAGCACAAGTGATTTCAGATATCTTTTGCGGAAGTAGGTCAAAAATAAATATTGATTTTACTGGTCAATTGCATTAGGATGCATTCATAAATCTCGTCGAAGTTGTCTTAAGGATTTCCCTAGAAAACTATTTACAAATGACAATCTAATGTATTAATTGATGATTCTTATATTTGCACTATACAGCACATCATCACCCCTCAGTAATCATAAGAGAATATCATAAACGTCAGCTTAAACACTCAGCGGATAGTAAATAAACACATAACAAAATAATAAATTCAATGCAACATATGGCTCCAGAACGAAATTGGGACTTTCGGATCATTGCGAAGGGTGAATTTGTTGCACGATTTGTAAAACAATTTAAACTTTATTAAATTATTTTATGCATTATTCATATATTTTTAAATAAACAAAAATATTATTTAAAATTTCAAAAATCATCCATGATTAAAAATATTAGTGCTAAAACAATTTGTATACAAATTATTTTTTGTTATGTATAAAATATAATCATAAATTTATAAATATGTCGTAGACTAGGAATTTTACCATGATAAGCTATAATTTAGTTTTCACGTAAAATACAAAACATTTCAAAATGTGACAAGTCGAGCGACTAGTCAACAAATTGCAACTACTCGTTTAATGCAGCTCCCGCGATGCATCGAGTGGTGTATCGAAACTCGAGTAATAATCGAACCCTCGCGGTGTCCCGCACTCAATCTCGGGGAATTGTACGGATATGGTATCTACGGTTTACACGAAACTATTCAAAATTGAACTCTATTGCTTAATTTATAAGAGCTGTTGCATGTTTCAGAACAGCATCTGAATGTTGGTCAAGGTATTCCCTCTGTTGGGGTGACAATCCAAAGAATTGTAGACGGTTATTGAATTTCTTAGCACTTTTTTTCGTCTTCATTTGATTTGGACTTCATTGACGTTATTGTGATTTCATGACTGCATAATTTGTTTACAATAATAGATAGATCTTTTGGTATTTTAAAGAAATAATAAGTAGCTTTTGTGTTTTAACACGGTTTTTAAATAAAAAAATTGAACGTCACTGTCCAAGCCTTTTAGTCATTAAGTTTTATAAGAGCTCTGTAAGTTATTCTTACAAAGCTACGTCGATACTCTTTCTAAACTAAAGATAAAGTGACCTGAATATTTTAAGCATTTTAAAAATTTCTAATTAAAATGAATTTTATCAAATATTTTATGTAACGACAAAATAATATATCGTCCTAATATATTTATTCATACATTTGGTAGTAAATCTTTTTTCGGATAAATTGTTTCACGAGTGTAACGCAGGCAAATCGCATGGGAAGCTACCCGATTGGACATCCTAGAGGGGGTTCTGGCCGTCGGCGGGCAGTGGTGCGCAATCATGAACATTGCTGTACGTTTATTAATACTAGCTTATGACCGCGAATTTATTTAATTTTTCGTAAATATATTTCAAATTAGTAAAATAATCTATAGTAAGAGAAATATTGTAATATAAAATGAAATGTTTATTAAAATAGTAGTATTTAAAATCATTATTTTAATAAAATTATTAATTAAGCAGCTATTTCAAAGATATTAACAAAATACATGTACAGTAGATATAGTATAGATCAGTCACGCTAAGTCGTCTTTTCAATTACAACGGCAAGCGGCCAGAATTAATTCGTCCATATCTCGATTTGCGATACAAGTAGCGGATTACGAGGCGATTTGCTCGAGCAATCGCATCAATGTCACTGAATGTTATGGCAAAGACTGAAATTGTAGACATGACAGCTAAACGTTATTATTTTATATGTATAGATTTTATATAGTTTAACTGTATTATACAATGTTAATTAGGTTAATTTAATGTTAATTTAATTATTGATTCTTTGATATATGTATATAATATTGAAATAACGCTATTCATTCTATCATGATATTTAAAAAATCAAGAATAAAGTGAAATACATTTTTATTTCACTTTAAAGCGATGCTTCGTATTCAAAGATTGATTTCCCTCTGTAACTATAAAAATAGAATGTAGCATCTGCACAAAATATTCTCTGACGTTGCTTTGGCACGTTTTGATCAGAAGCAGTGGTCTCGTGGTAATGGAGTGCCAGTGGCGGCGCGTGGCGGTCGCCCTGCGCACACGCCGCCGTCCGCCCGCACGTGCCACCACTCCCACCGATTATATGCTACCTCCATGTGAAAATCATAAAAATTCAAAATAGACGCAATTTTATCAAATAATATTTAGCAAAAATACAATGATAACTAGTTACGTGCAGGATACAGGTTACCTTGTACATATGTCTTGAAAAGTCACTGGTAAAATTGGCACGCCAATAAACTTCGAGAGCATTCACAATCTCCTACGTAACCGCAAAATGCCTGTATAGCGAACAGTGTATAGGAGTGCGCTGAACGAAAAGTAATATCTAGGTGTCAACTGCAGGCGATAATCGTGGGGTAAAAAATTGCTCCCAGACCTCGGCACTATTTTCACCCTTGCCGGTATCTGGGCGTTTATCGGCGATAGTATCTGAGTGAGACATCGCTAGTGACGTTTGAAATATGATCGGCGGAGTCCCAGGGGCCCGGCCGGAGCGCGGGAGGCCACGTGCGACGCATATTCAAATCAGCATCGCACGCGACGAGACCCCCGTGTTGGCTAAATACACCCGCCGCTCCGCACCGCACCGCCCGGCCCACCCACTTACCAGGGGTCGGCCCTATGTAATCGAATTTGAAAATTATTCTAAAACACTGAATAATGTATTTCGTAGGGACCCATGGCCGGAGGCGGCGCACGACTCGCGCTGATTTTTAAAATAAATTAAACTTAATCAAGTGGGTTCGCGCACCTAAACGGATTAACTTGGCGTTCATTTGACTCCGGGACTGTTTACACTGAACATGAGGGGTGCTTATAGGTTATTTGAAACGTTATCAGGTATAAATTACTAAGATACAATCCAAAACATAAAATAAGCAAAGGTTTAGATTTAAATAGTACATATACAACGAAAGTTCTTTCTCAAATTTTTTTTTTATGTCTTCACGCTTTATTCCGCACATAGCAGAGTAGGCAGAGAGAACCGCAGGAACCACGGGAACCTGGTGTTAAGACACTCCGTTCCCTGCTTTCCGCATTTATTTCGAGCCCGCGCTTTGCCTAGTGGTTAGAAAAAATGAAAAAAATCATCTTCGAGTGGAAATGGAATCCAAAATTCATTGCATATTCAGGCAGATCCTAAAACATATTTTGTTTACAATATGTCAGTATATCACGATAGTAGGTATAATAGTAGCGTAACGTGGCAGATAAATATTTAGATGTCAAAAATCTTACTGCACTGAGTTCGTTACATACGAACTGCAACATAAAAAAATGCTATCTTCTGTTAATAACCAAGACGTCTTTGTTAAATTGCGATTTGACAACAAAAAGGTTACAAAGTTCATACATATTCACAGGACTTATAAAGTTCATACGTATCAATTTCCTTTCAAACATTTGAACTTAACCACGATTTAGTAACACAGTGTATGGTAAAATCTTCGACCCTCCCATATCAATAAAAACAAATAAAATTTATGAATCGCAAAAAATTGCCAAATTTATACTTCAAAATTAAATATTGAATAAGACAATATTAGCTCATTCGCTACATTAAGTTTTATAGCAGTATGAATACATTTTCCTCGGTGCGATTTGGCACGCACTGAGGCCCCGCCATTAGCGCCCGATATGAAATTAAAATTAAAATATATATAAAAAACTACTACGAGCACTCTCCACAGACCGCTAAGGGGCAGCCCTAAAGATTTGCAGTTATAGACGTCATTAGAGACGATTTTATTTTACTTTAGGATTCTTGCTAATATTTTTTTTTATATTTTTTTAATTCTTTATTTGTGGAATGTTTCGTATTTTTATTTACTTCATCTGAAAAGCTATGAAGAAAAGTTCAGAAACGTTATTTACATTATACATGTATATTGTATTTATACCAAGTGGTCACTTTTGTAAAGACAAATTGGTTCTTTACCTTGCAATAAGAAGTATTAGAAAGTGTCATGTATTAGCCATACGATATTTTTTAAGAATTTTACAAAATAACGACTCCACGGAGCCGGTTGTAAACTATCATGTAGCGGCGTACACTAGGGGTACTACTCGATGATTTGGTTTTTCGATTCGTTACGCCGTCAAACTACCCTCGAAAGCGTACCCTTGAATATGTTCCCTCGCCTTGAATATTATTTATACGTTTGTTAAGTGGAGTTGTATGCCGGATTATGGCCTGGAGCTCAGCACTTCAACAAACATCGGTTATGATTTCTAATATCGATCGGAATTTTAACGACTCTTATAGCTCGTGATGAGTCCTCTTATCCGATGCTAAATTGAAAATATCGTTTTACGTTCAAAGTAAGCTTTAGTTGCTTATAATTCAGTATAATTTTATCTACTTATTAGATACGAAATTCACTAAACAGAAGAATTTGTATTAAAATCTCATTCATATTAGTAAATTTTTACAGTCAAATTCACTTTAAATGTATCAAATATGCAAACAAAAATAAATTTATAATAGAAATAAAAAAAATATTATTCGCGTAAAATATTATTCGCGTGCTGTCAGAAAGGCTTAGAAGAAAAATAGTGACATAAAAATGAAACAGTTAATATACAACATATTTGTAAAGTGACTAAAAAAAAGTTTAAAAAGCGAGCATATTCTGCTCCCAAACAGGCTGCAGTTAGGTATGCAAAGCAAACATATTTTCTCTTGAGACTAGAACGGTGAGCAAACAGTAGCCAACAGGAGCGAAGGTTGGGCCGTGTTTACCTGCGCTGCGTCGCCTGCCCTCATATATTAAACATAGCCAGGTCTACCTTACTTCGCTTTCTCGTTACCTCCTCGTTTATCTACTTGGGCCAACGAGCGATGACCGCTTTGCAACTTGCCTAAACTGTGAAATTATTTTTAGATATTTTTTTGATATACACGTACACGTTTTGACATACACATACTTACAACAATGCAATTCATAAAATAATGATTTTATATTTTAGTGAATAATAGTGAAACTAGCTAGTTCTTTCAAAATATTTAGTTGATTCAATAAAGAAAGAAAAAAAACATTTGTTAATGAGGGGACCGATTACTAGTGTACTTAGTATAGTAAGAACAAAGTAGCAGTAATAACTACAGCGTATAAAGTAACACCAACCAACCTACACGGCTGTCACGGATCCACCCTCGTTAGGAAGAGTATACAACATTGTCGTAGGTACAACGACTGCAACCTCAAAAGACACAAATTTTCCTCCACTAAACGTGAAATCTCGCTACATAATGTTTCTTTTACCGTAATGAATCCGTTTTCAGCAATTTTACATCAGCATAAAAATAAGGTCGCGGCAGTTAACACGTTTATCGGGCGCTCATTAAAGCGGAGGGCGATCTTGCTTCGGAGTCGTTAAGCGCGCAATAGTTCGCGAGATCCTCGTAAAAAAATATCTCGCAACCGACTTTACGAGCGCCCTTTGTGAATGCATCATTAAATTTCCATCTAAATTTAAATTACGAATGGTACGATCCGACGCGCTCTCTCTCACGTGTTTCTGTTTTCCTAGTCGGTGGAAATGTTATAATTGCTGCACAGAGAAACGCAGCCGAGTCGAGAATTTGAAAAAAAGATGACGTCAGTTGGAATTATCTTCAGCGCAGCGCAATTGAAACGGCTTTGCGACGGGGCTTAGTGAAAAAGTTGGCGTTCGTTTTAATAATTCCCAGCTCCGGCGCCTCGTCAGAATGCCGTTGTCACTTCGCGGATTAAGCTCCGACACGGTTGAGTTGGGATTTGAGAGTTATTTTAATTTGCATTTTTCGTATAATTCAGAAAAAAGTGTAATAAATTCCCTTCATATTATGAAAAGTTACAACGTATTTACATGCTGGAAGCAACTTTACGAGCAACGGAGGCCGAGAATGAGGGTCAAAGTCGTTTGTATGGGAGTATAAGTTCTAAGAAAGACATAAAGAGGGCAGGTGAAAAACGAGTGTCATGGACCGCCTATTTAGATAAGCTTATCGTAACCTACATGAGAACCCCTCGATTTCGAAAAAAAATTCCTAAAAGACCTCCCCTCTTAACAAACACGTGAATTAAAAAAGTAATACAAGAATCAAATCACTCGATGAGGTGAAATGATTTGTGATTCACTTAAAAATCCAAATTTCTTACTGTCAACATCCCTCCCGAATTTGGCTTTGGAATGGCGAATAAAACTGAGAATAAATTGTGACTGGATAAAGCAATATTTGTTTATCTACCCCCGCATTACGGCGGTGGCGGCCATTAGCGGGATGCAAATAACGTCTTGTCATTTTTACTTTCTTATTTTTCCTCATTGCTTCGGATTTGTGCTACTTGCTGCCTCTTACGGATGTCCTGATCCAATATGAAAGTAGGCAATTTAATACTTTTTTAGTTATAGAAAATATAAATTGTGTTCTTACTCTTATCAATCCTTTTTAGTTTTGATTATTATACAATGAATTTTTATTTCGACTTAAAAAAGTATGTTATGTGCTAGTAGCATATTTAATTTTAAAAGACACTCAAGTATGAAGAATGTACCAGTACCGAAACGCCTCTATACTTCAGGCCTCTAGACCTCCAGACTTCTAGGCCAAGACAAGTGTCAGTATGGCCTTATTACCCCAATTTGAAATCTTCAATTTAGTAAGCAAGTACGTTGGCTTTACAGCAAAATATTATACTTTTATTTTAGAACTAAGCTTTGAAAATTTATACTTAGAATTTTTCTTACTTAATGAATAAAAAAATATTTATATTCATTCAGCATCGTATCTCAGGCTTACTCAGAAAATAAAACCTATATATTAATTCACGTTTCATTTCAAATACACTTTGATGACCCAAATTATTAAAAAAATTACCTAATCTACAATAGTATTTGCAGGATTTCTTGTTTCCGCTATGCAGCTCTTATCTCGTATACCTAATTCATCTCGTATATCTATTTCATTAATAATTTTTTTAATATACGTAAATGTCTTAACAATCGTAAAAACTTGTACACGTTAATGATATGATACCCTTAGAGTATCAATATTGTTGGTTGTTTCTGCACTGCTGAAGTTAATATACAAATTTATATTAACTTCGTGCAAAATGCAGTGCAGAAACCACCGCGTGCGAATATAACTTATATATATATATATATATTGAATATTAAAAAGTTTAAATATTACATTTTTACATTAAAACACGTTCATAATGTAATTGTTATAGCCAATAATAAAGACATATAAAATCTGATAACCCGAGGCTCTTAGGGACGTTTATGAGCGTATAAACGTGTCTACATTGTTTTTAGCAGCTTTCGACGATGACTGTACAACTGTTGACACTAAAATGATCATATAAATTCAGATGACCCGAGGCTTTTGAAATGTTTACGAGCGTCACCCGTGTGACGTGTTTTTGTTATTACTACATATATGAACTAAATTGTTGCAGACCTAATTTATTGTTGGATTAAATAATATTCCAATTAAATTGTTCAGTATTAAGTATAATAATTGTTAATACATCATATTTTTTATATGTGATCAGATTTTATATGTTTTTGTTATTTAATGTTTATTAGATGTTATATCACTTATTTTGCTACACAATGTTAGAAGACAGAAGTAGTATAGACACACAGTTCTCTACTCTCCGTTGAATATGAGTTATGACATTTTGCTTGACCTAACTTTGTCTTACTAGAACCGGCAAATAGTATTTATTCCGTCGTCTGCAAATGCTGTTCACGTCTTCGTAATAAAGTAAAAATAAATAAATATTGTGCATAGTAACAAAGTCACAAACGTACCTTAGGGTATGATTGAATGAACCATTCTGAGCGGAAGGGTTGGCGTTCGCGTGGGCAGCCATAAGTTTCGCGCAACAAGATGCGTGCGCGCCACCGCTAACTACCGTCGAGGTATACAGGTTGTGTTCTAAATATTGTTTACATTTACTTTTATTATATTATAATATTATATTATATTTAAACGCTATATTACTTATTATTTTGTATTAATATTTAAAGCCAACGCTACGAGAATTTTGTAACCAAAATCATAATATTTTTTTATCAGCTGTCTATTTCTCTATTGAAGTTTATAAATCAATAAAAGTATATATTTTTTTGAGACTATGCGAAAATTATTATTTAACACCCTCTATAATGAGCACGGCAAATTCAAATCATAACTATATCCGAGCATGCCACTGGATCACTCTTTATGACCTATAAATGTGTAATTCACGCCACCTTAATCCGACCAGCTCAAATAAATCTGGATTAGCCAACCCGCTGCGATTGTGCCTTACCTGATTATACTGTTAACAATCGTAATTGAAAAATAAAATACAGGCCTGGCAACTTAGCTTTTTAAATATGATTACTTGCAACGAGATACGTTGCTTTCATTTCTCCTTTTTTATTTAATATAATTTATAACTGACATACTAAGCTGTATAACCTAATAAGCTCGCTTCTTTAATTATTATTTAATTAATTCCAATCCGATAAAATACGAAATATATACATAGTAACTCTTTAATCATGTTAATATTGTAAGAACGTTTCATCGTCATTTGATCCAAACAAGCCGAATGATTTACAGATTAGCACGTGAAAATTTAGAGAAAATCTACCACATAGAGACCTCCACAATAGAGTACTGAGCCTATATATCGCTCACCTTCGGGCGGCTGTTGGTTGGCAGGCCATAAATTAGCTAAAACAAGCGGCAGATGTCCCCCACCTTCGCCCTAATGGAAGCATTAGGCACTAATGGCCCTGGACGGTGACGTTTACACATAAATTCGTGTCAAATTTAGGACGTTTCAGCCTATACCATTTACATATTACCCTGTAAAGTAAATAGTTATTATATGATTTGTAATACATACAGATTATTTAAATATAAAACATATTTAATGTACATTTAAATATAATAATACATTTCTAAATCTATTCTATATTTTAAATACATTAACCAAAAAAATCAAACAGTATTAAAACTGTTTTAATCATGGCCCTAATGTAAAAAAAAGTATAAATCAATAAGCATTTGTCGTGAGAAAACTATTCGCCTTCCCCTAAAACAAAGTTATCCCGCTCGGTGGGGCACTAAAAATTCCTCATAATTGAATGAATCAATTCTATCGCTATTAAATCGAGTTACCGAGCATATTGGGTGGGCAAATTTATTTAGCTAACAACCCCGCGCCGCTCAAGCGAGGCTCATCCCTTGTGTTACGTGAGACGGAGATGGGAAAATAATGGCAGGTTTTGTGTTATAATTTATTTACACTTTAAGACTCTTGTATCAATATAAATATGTATACATAATATTGATTTAGAAATTGAATTCTTCATAACCATTTATAACTTAATTAACTATTTATTTTTATTGTTATTAACAATTTAAAGTTTACTTAATAAACTAATTATAAATACTAACGAATTAAATTGAAAAATGGATAAAGTGACGGAATGGTGGCTCTGTTGTATAATGTACGTAAGGATTGTGGGTTCAAATCTGTAAATTCATTTTCCCATTTTGAATGCAGTATTAAACTTCGTTGCAAATTTAGACGAAATTAAAAAAAAGATTGTCTTGTGCCTTGGTTTTTCCTGTCTATCCCATATATTTGCTGGAACTAATAAAGCGTGAAGGTAAAAAATGAGGTATGAGGTATTTCTATCAAGATTCCAATTTAAATTCCAAATATTTAAATGAATTAATAGATTGGCAGCGAAGTTTAGAAGTGTTAAATTACCTAAGCGTTACATATTAACTAGAAAACCTTCGTTCATCTAACGAGAAATTTCATTGACAAGTTACGATCAAGTTACTGTTGAAACTCAAATAAATATTTAATCTGAGTGAAAGAGCCGTCAGCGCCACGTTCCAAACTCTCGCCTCGACCGGGGGCGGAACTAAGAACAAACTTGCAGTGCGACAACTAACGTAAATTATTAATACCTGACATAAATTTGCCATAACACCGCCAACTTTGAAAACCATAGGCTTAAGATAGAACAAACGAGGTACAAATCGCACAGCGGTTGCGACATTTAATGACGGCCCAAAGCGGGGTCTTTACGACTCTTCCTTCCCTATTCTTAGGTTAATCTATTTGCAAGACAAGATAGTCGAGATATCGAATATCTACTTTTAGTACGATCTTAAAAATACAAATCGATGTTTTTTTTGGAAAATTATACATAACAATAACATTGAAAAACGTTAAAATACACGCTTCACTGTTGTAAAAGTCAAGAAACGTAGTATACATCAATTCATTCGAAAGATTTATAGAAAACGAATAAAAAATAGTGAAACGAAATCACGCATCTTTAATAAGAATTCTTCCTTACGAAAAGGGTGACTAAATGAAAGCTTTCGTATGGCATTAGCTCGCCAGTCGGGTCACGTGCCCGTACGTCCAATCGCTTCGCGCTAAACTAATAGATCGGAAGCGCCGGCGCATACGGAATTCAACTATGTCCTGCATATAAATAAGGGTAAATTAGAGCTTTGTAAGAGCGTATGTGAAAAAGATAGTTTTCAGAGAAATATCAGAAAAGATTCGAATGTTCATTCGAATGTAGGAAAAAAACATATTAAATATTATTAAAAAAATTTATAAACCTAGTATAAATATTTAATATAACTTTGACATGATTATTAAGTATGACCTGATTTGCAAATGCTTATTAGAGCAAAGCATGTGCTAGACAAGTTATTAAAAGACATCATTACTTGCGCCAGGCACTCAAAGATTTCGCAGAAAAACTACGCCAATATTGCACAAAAAATTACGAATATCGCTTTAGCTAATATAAAAATGAAAATGAAAAACAAAACTACAAAACTCCAGTGAATCGGAAAACTAATTACGAAGCGTGTATAGAAATAAATTAAAGCGCTCACAAAACCACTGCTGCAACTTCAAAAAGATGATCATCCATCGTGAACGTGGAGTCAATTTATCACCGGGAGAAAAATGAAAACAGCGTACCTACGCGTCCATTAAAATAGTCGCACATAGTCGCATGACCCATAAAACGAGAGAGCTACATGAAGAGAAATACAGCCCGGGAAAAAATAGTCGCCGCCTCGTCAGCCGACGCTGCGACGCCCAAAAAAGAAAACCAATTTGCCCGCATGAAAAGGTTCGATCCAATCGCGCGACGTATCCACTCATTTGATATTTTCACTCGATACAGAACAAATTACAAACTGTCGCTCCGAATGGAATTATTAGTGCTATTTATTTTTCTGTCACCTGTCGATCGCTGAACGGGCTTATGGAAATCGCTTAGCACCTCCGCTCGAAGTTTTCCTATTAACGTTACTCATTCAAGTCTTTACCATTGTATTAAAATTGAAGATTGCCAATAAGCGGCTTTATGTTTCCTAATATTGATTTTACGAATGATTTCTATGAAAGCTTGTCATTTTTGTCGGCTTCGTTTGTTTGTATTGTGAGCTTTATGGGGAACTTTATATTGATGTTACGTAATGTTTACTCACTTAACCAATAAGTTACTCTATCATTAAAAGATGTCAAATAATCGTTTTTGAATACCACTTTCATGAAAATAGCCACGTTTTATCGATATTATAAAAGCGAAAATTTTTAATAAAGTACTTGTATGTGGCTAAAATTCTAAGTCAACGCCATCAATATATACAGTTTTGCCATATATTTTATATACTATAATACTTCGCCGCGTAATCTAAGTAAGTTTTAAAGTTCTTTTCAATAATTATTATAAAATCCATATGGAAGTTTAAGCTTGCTAGGTTTATTTTTTTCAATAGTTATTGATGTCGTTTTAGTTTGATCTTAGTTAACTTTGTGTAATAAAATTTGTATCAAATAATTAAAATTGTAAAGCTTATTGTAGGTAAATTAAGTACTTGTGAAGCTTTACAAAATCTATCCAAGCTGAATCAGTAAAAAAAGTTTTATGGGCTAATTACTTCTTTTGTTTTACACGCAATGATCAAAATAGAAAAACATGTGTATACAAAAGTATTTTTACTATTCAAAAATATTAACTTATTTTTCATCTTTTACTAACAGATTTTTTTTACTGTATCAACAACATAATCGAAATCTGTAGATCGGAGTGACTAAGTAAGTACTCTGTGTCTACCAAAAAAAAAATAGAAAAAGGATTTAGTCAAACATTTTCTACTTTAAAAAAGAATATATGTTATTTGCAGTAGTATTTATATTAATAGTTTACAAGTGAATAAATTTGTTAGCCCCTCAAAACTGATTCGAATCTTTTGTTATATAAATAGGTAAAAAAACTACTATCCAACCACTGTACCATGTGGTTGTTTATTCAATAATTATGACAACCTGTCTAGAGTTCACAAAGTACAATCGGAGCCACTCTTAAGTTAATAAGAGGGCTATACAGTCGCGTTTTGTCGATAAATCAAAACGCAAGATTGATGCGTCGGTCGAAAGGGAAACGGTTTGATTTGTGAGTCGCGACAATAGCGTGACGTCAGTTCGCGACGCTGTAAGCGAGTGTACATTGTAGCTACCAGCTACTGCGTACGCGATATATAGGTATCTCCATTCATTGTCACTGTTATGTAAAATGAAAGTGATGATACAATGTTTGCTATACGAAATTGCAAGTGCAGTTTTAAAGGGTTACTATGGACAAGTTGCTATATAGGTATATTATAATTCTTCTTTCTTCAAAGAACGATATTATTATGAAAATTGTAAGAATATATGTTTTTTTTTCTTAGCTTCACAGTTTATCCAGCTCAAAGCAGGGTAGGCAAAGGGACCGATGGAGTCGTGGGAACCTAGAGTCAAGATACTTCGCTCTCCGCTTTCCGCCTTTTCGAGGCTTTGTGTGTTGAGTGGCGGAACTTAACAACATTGCTAAGTTGCCAGAGCGAAGAAAATGGAAATGAACTAATCTTTCCTTCCCGTGAGGGCATCGAACTGACAAGCCGTTACTTTTGCAAGCACTGTGACTCTCCGCCACGACAGTCCCATACATCATTTTATTTCTAATTTTTCATTTGAATATTATTATTGAAAGTTTTCTCTAAATGGTAAATTAGAGCAAGTGTGTAAATGACAAAAGATGAGGAAATTATTTCTACAAATTTCATTAAAATTCCGCTTCGTCGAGTTCCAGGAAGTCTTTCTGTAGGGTTGTCAAAATTATCCTAATTAATAAATATATTACTTTCATTTTTACTTCTATACATATGAAATTATATATAGAAGCTTTAATAATAAATAATAAGGAAATGAATTCGAGATGAAAGGAATGCCTGTTGCTCTACTATCATAATAGTATGGTGTCGAACGATACTTAATCTACTACCTAATAATATATCTTTTTGTACAAAATACATAAATATATACATAATGGTATTTTACTAAAAATATATTAAATTATCTTCCAAAAATTAAAGTCACTCTATAACTGTAAAAACTAGTCATATCTCTTCAGTGATCAACTAGCTATCTCAATTGTAATAAAAACAAGCCTTTGAAGACCACATGGCGATTTAAGATACGAACTGGCCGTGATGATTGTAGAATGGATATACAATCTGGGAACGCTTATGTCTAAAATGTGTTAGTTTTACTTGACTGGGTGAATTAAAATAATTAATAAATAACAGAAATCTTCATAGCAAAAACTTATTTATACACTTATATCATTAAATATTATATTGTATGTATAAATTATTTAAGAACAGCTGAATCTACAAGCCCTAGTTTTAAGAAGGGTCGTAGATACGGCGGGAGCGGCGGATTTGACGTGGTACGGAAACAGCGGGGAATTCATTTGGGCGTAATAGGTTCCTGAACCGTCCGGCCCCGTCCGGCTCGACGCGGACTCGACGGAGCGTCCGGCACGCAACGGAAACGACGTTCTTACATCGAACGTTATTCTAATTGAATCTTATTTTCAATATTAATTACAAATGTTATAAAATTTAAATAATTTAAAAGCTTCTTTCGATATAATAATCATAATATTTTATGACTGGGTTGGAGCTGTGACTTGCCCGATAATGCCTGATAGTTGTGTTTAAGAAACATCATAAGTGCATAAGGTAGCTTGGAGAAGTTCAATTTCATAATACTAGTATACAAATTTACTTGTTATCCATAGTAGGGAGGGAAAACACAATATAATATGGAGCTACCGGTCTATCTATCGCTCTCCATTTATGCATACTATACATAACAATGTAATTATGTGTTAAATATCATTAACAAAAGAACCGTGTACAATAATTAAAGTCTAATGCGCTTTCTTAAACCCTACTATCAGTTATCCGTATTTGACAGAAAATCCATTCTTCAAATAACTCTTAATTTCCTCGAACTTTGCAGACGAGAGGTTTCATTAAAACTTGTGTGACGTGTCATTAAGTTCCTCGCTTTTGATAATTATTAATATTCAAATCATAATTCAAGTAAGCGATGTGAAAAAGCGAAGACGTGTTACCTTATGAATAAATTACGTAAACTTTACACCCTAAATGTGTTAGACCTGGCAAAGTATACATTTTCCATGATAATATATTTCTTAAATGGAATTAATTTTCTAGATTGAGACAAATTTCGACCCTATAATTGTCGAAAGAAACACATAAAACTGTAATCTCTAAGTTAAGAAAACACACACCAGCTTAAGACTTTGCACTTAGAACATTCACCTTTCATTTTGAAATGCTTCATATCATCACAAAACGCTCTTCGGAGATCTAATCCATGCACCAAGCATTAACTACGTAAACAAAAACCAACAACTCGTGAAGCAGTATAAAAACAAAATACTAACACGATTTGCGTTCAAGAGAGCGCAAAATAAAATAACACGGCGTGGGCGCGTTTTCGCGCCCCAGGGCTTGAGTTTGTAATTTTTCTAGATATTTCATATTTTACTCGGAGACGCCCGCCGGCTATACTACAACGTCGTAGGCGCTTGTAGCGCGATTACGTAGTCTTGGAGGGAGCTGTATGGGCACCTCATATAAGGAAATTAAGACGTGAATTGTTGATAAACTTTACTCTTAATTCATGCTGGCAAAAATAATGAAGGTATATTACAGTAACTTTTAAATTTTAATGTATAGTTACCATAAAAATGTTTATCAATGTCAACAAAAATTATTCAACGAAACACTTCTGAGTACCCTGCAATTCTTTGAAATTATATAATTCCTGTATGAATTACTGTAATATTTAATATGAATGTACCTTCCAACGACTAAAATTGTTCTATTATAACGTATTCTTTCATTACACTAACTGCTCATTGACTTTGGAACACGAAATAGGTTCTCCATTTATTTAAGTTTCGCATATAATTATTTTAAAGTAGGTGCTTGTCGTACAAATTCCTCTCACAGTACTACGTGGTCCCCGTGATGTAAACAAGTGTAAACGCTGACGCCGAAAGGCATAACAGAGACGTATGTACGTCATGTAGTCGCGCGCCTCCCGCCATTCCTCCGCACTCGCGTTCAACACGACTTGACGCACTTAACCACTCCACCAAAACCTCAGCTAAATTTATTAATGCCTTAGTATTTAACCCTCCGGTGTACCAATACTATGGAAATTATATCTATAATTATATTTAAAATATTACCTTATGTACGTTTCATTTGAACGTCCTTTGTATGAAGTGTCTAATTCTACCGTGTACTTTTACATAAAATAAGTTTGAAGTAGTTTTTTTTTTATTTGTAATATTTTTTATTAATTTTTTTAACACTATAAATATAAATTGGGAGTTCAAATTTGTTGCAAAATAAATTTTTATCGTATTGGCACCAGTAACATAAAATGTAGCGAATGTTGACCTTTCTCAAGGGTCAATGTTCTTTACATTTTTTAACAAAGAAAAAAAAATTATAATAAAAATTTATTAACAAATAAATTGTGAGGTATATATAGGTATAGTATTCATTAAAATAGTTGAATTTTCTTTATTTAGTAGAACTGAAATATATACATACACATAAAGTGGGTGTTTTAATGAAAACGTTTATATTATTTAGAGTAGTTTAATTACTTGTTGAGAGAATACTCAAGATACTACTAGTTTTTACAGCTGTATCGATTTTCGTATTTTTTTTGTGAATAGATAAGACAATGTTTTGTTTATTCAATTTTTTTTATTTTATAGCTTCGCGCTGTATCCCGCATATGGCAGGGTAGACAGAGGGAACCTTGGGAACCTAGTCTTAAAACACTCCTTTGCTTAGGTCCCTGCGGAAAGCGGGGACGGAGACGTCCCCGCATTCCGCCTTTCTCAAGGTGCGTGTTGAGTGGCGGAACTCAATGCCACGCTTTGCCTAGTTTACCAGAGCGAAGAAAATGGAAATAGAAAAATCTATCTTCCCCGACTGGGAATCGAACTCAGTAACCGTCGCTTTACAGGCAGACGTTACGCCTCTGCGCTACGACGGTCCTCAAATATCGATGTGTGTAAATATCTCGATTATGGTAAAAAAAAATATTTTTAGACGTCTAGCTAATTTTCAAAAGTATATTAACTTTGTTTTATTTTATAAATAATACTATTTTTAATGAAACCTGTAATAATTACTCTCTAATTATTTCGAAAGGAATCTTCTTCTTCTCTTTATCTATGGCGTCTCGAACATGCCAGTTGAGCACAATTTACGTCGCCAATGTCACTTTGAATAGAGAACAGACCAAGGAGAATGAGCGATAAAAAGAGAAATCATTACACAATTAAAGAATACATGATTAAAAGAGATCCAGTTTTAAACTTTCATTTATAATGAAATCACAGATTACAATATATATAGATAACAAAAACCCTCGCAAAAATAAAGCGTGAAGTTATGTTTGTAATAACTACACTAATATCGTTTTTCTTAGTTTTTTATAATATTAGGTTTAAATTTAAATTGATAAAAAGAACCTAATTTTGGTTTATACATATAAAACACATTTCCATCATCATTATATCATCAAAAGGTAATAAACTAATATTAAATTTAAATTATTTTTTCATGATTTTCTCATAATTGTTGTTCTAAGCTTTATGTTATTTCTTTATACATCCGATGAAAATATGTAACTCCCTTGAGGTGTAAAATATTATTATTAAAATGTTTGTGGAGGATGAAGCTACGTTTTAAGAATACTTAATTGCCTAATGAAGTTATCACTTTAGATTTTTAAAATAAAATTTCGAGCTACATGGCGCTGGTACCAATATTAGATAGCAATAATAGAATAAATGGCAGAATAAAAAGGATGTAAAAATAAAGGAGAAAAGTAAAAGTTAGTCACTCTGTTTCACGCGAACGAAGTTACACCGAAGCACCCACTAAGTATTGGGTGATTTTTATTCTAGTTTTGGTTCACGTGTCTCTTTACAATTTGTACAATATTTAAAAGAATAGACTGATAGATCAAGACTCTATCTGTTGGGTAATACGACAAGACAGAAAACTAATATAACATCCATCATAATGATATCTCTGAAATGGACGCAAAATTAAAATTGAATTTTTTCTATAGAAGACTTTCTCTAACACGTTAAAAACTATTATATTTTATGTGAACTTTAGAGGCCGTCGTGGCGCAGTGCGACATAGATTGACTTTAAACTCCGGAAAAATAGTATATTTTTAAATAATTTTAATGTTCTGGGCGCAATGTTTTAGGTATTTCAGAAAACAAAAATTCGTAGCATCTTAGAATTTCATATAATTTGTACAAAAATATATCTTTTCATTATGGCGTTTTTGTCTTTGATATTAATTACAGCTTGATCCCTACACGCAATTAAAACCAAATACTGATAAAGTTTACGATTTTCTTTTAGAGGCCATATATTGGCCATATTATATTTGTTAAAGGAAAACATTATAAATAACGCTTCTTTCTTACGTTACAACATACTAGAAATATTATTGTATTTCAAATTATTATATTAAGAATCACTCATATTCATATTTGAATGCTTATTAATTAAAATGATGATGACGTAATATGGATATAAAAGTAATGAATGTATGTACTACTTGTATTATTAAATTACTTCATAACGTAATATAATTAATGTTGATACAAGTATATATTTCATCTATAAATATTTTAACAACTGGCTTTATTATTATCCAAATCTTAAATTTTATAATTTTTTTCCATAGTATTATTTTAAATAAATGTCATTCAAGGTCACATTCACACTCTAAAGCCTCCATAGCAGTTACATATTTGTAGGTTAACCAAAGTTACAACTTGTAAAGTTGATAAATCTTAACTTCGTGGTCGAATGCGCTCATTTTGTATTAAATGAATTATATATAACATATAATAATACAACTTCAAAGTTCCACTTTTTACTACTATGTAAATAGCTACAATAGTTGTGACTTTTTATTAAATAAGTAACTATAAATAAACTAGTAGTATCAGTAATACAAAAAACATAAAAAACTCGTACCTTTTAATTATGTTGACTTTATTTGTTTTTCACCACAAGTAACTAAGGACTTGAATATCTGACATTAATAGCTTGATACTTCTGGGCGATCTTGAGAAATTACTCTTGACAGACGGACTTACAGACAAATAGACGGACTACAAAGTGAACTTATAAAAAAGTTCCTGTCAAAGCGCACCGAGAATTTCTTAACAATTTTACAATTGTAATTCATAGGAAGAAACTCATAGTTTTCTTGTGATACCAAAACTATGGTTGACAGTAAGGCTTTCACTTTTAAGGTTTTAACTATTAAAGTACGAAATCCCAAAAAAATTAATTAATAAAATTTCTAAAAAATTCTATAATTTATAATACGTTCGACGTACACATAATACATAATAATATCAATATAAGCAAAATTTGTGTTCTGTTATTAAAAATATATTTAAAAATAGTTACCAATAGTAAAAAGAATTAGCTAAGTTAAATCTTCTATTTTACCAAATACATACAATACTATGTTTATATTCATATTACTTATTACATATTGTGTTCATATTACATATTAGCGGTAAAGTCATGACTACGTATACTCCTAAACTTATGTTAAGTTACTTCATCAGATTTTTTTGCTTATTAACGTACGGTCAGTCAACTGAAAATAATTAATTTTAATTGAAGTTATGTATTTTTCGGTAATTCTTAATAAGCCATAATTTAATTCGTTTACTTTTTCCGGTTTTACATAACTGATGCATATTGAGCTGAAACATAGCGTTATGTAAGGCTGTACCCTCGGTAGTCGACTTGGCTGTAATTAATTAACGAGCTTAGTTTAAAAGCAGGGCGTAAGACTTGGCTTGGGAGGGATCGACCCCCCGGAGGGTAAGGAGGGGGTCCGCGAAGAAATTCGGGGGAAAGTTTATCATATTTAGGCGCAAAATGGCGAATCCAGCGCTCGGATGCCGCCGAGAGATTAATATCTGGATTTAACTCTCTGCGATGAATTTTGTTGTGAATAATGTCGACATAACTTCGCAGTTTTAATCGTGAATGTGTTGTCACCATTTGATTGTAGCGGTTTGTTTTGGTTGAAGTTTGCGCTGTCTTCAAATTAAGGGGAACCTCGCAGAGTGAAATTGAATGTTTCTTAAAATTTAAATTTGCTTATGACAACAATGCCAAAGTCAGGAAAATAAAATCTTTGATAATATAATTAATCTTATGTTACGAAATATAATGAAAAACACGGAAATTGTCTCTCTTCTTTTTTTTATTTAGGTATAACTAATAAAAAATTACATTAATTATTTAGTATGGAAATTAATTAAAATAGGTAAATTTAATAAAAGTATATATATGTATATATATATATATATATATATATATATATATATATATATATATATATGTGTAAATATATTGCTAATCACTTACTATTTCATCCAGACTAAATCAACGACGATTACAATAAATTCAGCTTTAACGCAGGTCTGAAAAGCCTTAATCGTTATATAAATACAAGGTTTAAAGGCAATATCTGTTAGCCTATCTTAAATTTAATAATTCTATAATAAATTGAACCGCAGGTCAACCAACACTGGCGACACTTCCACAACTCCATAATTAATTGCTACTAAATTCGCCCCAATTTGAATCCGGTTACCAAGTCCACGAAGAAACTTACGACGTACATAAGACTTAAGGGCAGGGCCGGCCGGAAGGAGGGTAAAATGGCGGAGGGCGCGACCCTCCCGGGGGGTAGGGGGTGGAAGGACGTGAGATTTACTCTAAGTAATTGCAGTAATAAACACGCAAATATATCACGGCAGGGTAATGAGAGGAAGCGACGAAAATTGCCGACGCAAATTGCGTGTGTGAGATAAGCAGTTTTTGACGAGCCTTTTGAGATGTTTCGCTGACTTTTTTGTTTTTGACGGCTCTACGCTTTGCTGTCATTTTTTTGCCGTGATTATTTTCTTTGTTCGTTTAGGCTGATAAATGTGTACCTACGGACAATTTCAAATTAATTTTAATAGTCACATATAGATAATATTTTTAAAAATTCTAATTACGTTTCTTTATTTATACATTACTCATCTTTTTAATTTTAAGCATGTTGAATTTCGAGTTCCTAAATTTCATACTATGACTGAATATACAGAATTTAAATCACGTATAAATACATATGTACATATATATTATGTATGTTTTTATTAATTGTTAATTTATCTATTTTGTACAGTCAATATTTATATAAATATTTCATATAAAATCAAAAGAATATTTATATATAAAGAGACAAACCAAATAATTCATAAGGCAAATTGTGGCGTTGAGTTCAGCCATCCTACAAGCAATACGTAAGTCTTAATACTAAATTTCTTCTGCCTACCCTGTTGGATGCGGGACACAGCGTACAGCTTAAAAAGAAGAGAAAAAAAAACAAAAGGATATTTAGTTTCGAATTACAGTGTCATGAATATGGTAAGATGATTTTTAAATAGTTCTAATTCGTGAAAACCGAATTTCATTTTATATAGTTAATTGTATTTGTGCAATTCGTAGGAATATCGCAATATTAATATTAAAAATCGCATCGACTAACAAAAATTATAGAGAATATAAATTATAGGGAATAACAAAAATATTGCATATACCTACATATGTTATACATTATATTTGTAATATAACATATATATGTATATGTTACATGTACATATATATGTTATATATTTTTTCTCAAAAGAAACTTCTTGTTTCTCTTGTATCTCCTATACGTACCTAAATGGACATACAGCTAATAAGATGTTGTTAAGGGTCATTAGACAACCAGCGTAATATACAGTTCTCTGTGAATTAGAGGTAATCAACGAATTACGAAGAAGTCATGCTAACGTCAACATCTCGTCAGCCTTATTGATTTTACCAGGAGCGAAAAAAGGTAATTCTTTTTATTTTTTTTACTTTATAATTATGTTATTATTACTTTATACTATTTAAAAGTAATAAATATCAAGTACTCCTACACGGAATTTTTGTACCAATTTCATGATTTCCGGTATATGTCAATCTGAAAGCACAATTTATAAAAGTTGACAAACGTACGGGCGTACCTTTGCGCTCAATTTGTATGAAATGTACCAAAATTAGGTACAAGCTTGTAAAAGTATTTTTATTATACTGATTTATAAATCACTAATTCTTACATTTTTTCTCGATATAGACATTAAGTAAAAGTTTCTGCGATAAATTTATAAGTATCAAAATTTCGGCTTATTTCGAACCAACTCGTTGAAAATTTGTATAGTTCTAGGTCAATGTAAAGTACTGTATAGATTTTGGTTGTGCGATGAATTTCATACAAAGTGTGCCTTTGGATTGCGTGTACTAAGATTAAGTGATGTTAACTCTTTATATCTGGATATTGACTTAAAAAAATTATCATTATGAGAAAGCTCGTCTTTGACATGTCGCCTCCTTACATTAAAAATATCGGTACTGATATCACTCGGTAATGTACATCAGTTAATATATTAGTATTAGTGTAGCCAATATTATATGTAAAAATGTTACTAAGCAGCGTAACGATTTATTGTATAACTTCTTTTTAGTTTTAATCGACAGATTTATTTAATAAGAAGAACAAAGTAACTTTCCACTTTTTAACTTCCATTATTATCTAGTTACTCTAAGCGTTACATTAAGTTAATTTAAGTTAGACGATTAAACATCAAACGTATTTTTTGTATTTCAAAATCCTTTTGACAAATTGAAATTCAAAAGAAATAGAACCATATTGTGTTACCGAATTTCAATTTCCATGTGCGGTATCTAAATAATCACTTATCTAACACACACTGTTTAAACAAAAAGCGTCAATAAAAACAATTACTTTTGACCAAACATTTTTTGTTTGTATTTTACCAGTTTTTTCAAAGACCAACTCTCAATTACGAAATAGTTCAATTTCAGTATTGAAAAAACTCAAATATGGTTTATGTTAATAAATTGAGGTATATTCAATAAAAACAACCCGTTATGGCGTTTATACAATACCTATCACATTTGGCAACAAAACAGGAGGCGACTTAGAAGCGATGCCGCATTAATTATTCGGCCGAGACAAGAAAGGGGCCGCCCCACTTCCAATATTTATGTGATGTCGATGACTACGCGAAAATATCGGGCGTCGACTCCTTTTTAAAACTTGAAGAAAGGGCCTAGAAAGGCCGCCGGGAAACGAGGCTTTCTTAATGCACAAACAGCACTCGCCCGCCTCACCTGCCTACCTTGATTTATTGGGCGGCTTTGTTCAACGCTCGTTACAAGCTTGTTGTTGCGTTTTTAATTTATTTCCTCGCCCAAATTTTGCACGTTATAATAATATTTAGTTAGGCTGTAAACGGTAGAAATTATGAATAATCAGGGAAAAGTGCTTGGTTAAAAAAATATGTCTAAATTGAAAAAAAGTTGATATCACAGTAAAAAATTGAAACTGAATAATCATCTAATCAATAAGGTAATATCTGTTCTGTTATAAAATTAGATCAACAAATTATTAAAAAGAAAATTCAATTGAACCTAACCACACTACATTCATATTTCGTGAAAAACATTACAGCCGATACGAAGCGGCAGACGCCTGCAATGGCCCATGAATGAATGCGAATTGGCGTTGCCACAAACGGCCGCTGCCCGATTGTCGACGCCACGTCTCATTGCCGATTCAACGACGACTCGCAAATTCACTGTATATATTCTGGACCAATCCCCGCCATGATTGCACCTTGGACGTGGTTAGATTTATCTCACTTTGCAAGCCGCGTTGCCACCTGCCTGCCGTTTATTTATTGGACAACAAACTATTCAGAATGTCACGATGTCTTTCACCACCTTGCTTATTGGGCCCAAAAATTACTGTACATTGCGTAATGTAGATTGTTCGGATCAGACTTGAATATGAATACTGAAATTCAAAAATTGGACAGAGTAATGTAAATGTAAACATAGAATTCATCGGGACACAATTTATGCAATTGTTGTAAGTACAAGTTGATTTTCAATCTAATAAGACAAACAGTGAGCACAGATGATGAAAGAAAAATATGTGTCTAAAATGCTTTTCTTCCTGGTGAGGTACACACATACATATATACATACATAGCTTCACGCTCTACCCCTAGCGGGGTAGTCAGAGAGAACGGAGCGCCAAACGCTGCGGTCCCTGCATACCTCTTTCGCCTCGTCAACTGTCATTAACCTCTTCACGCATGCTCTCCGGGGAGTTCTCATGCTTTTTACGTGACCTTCCTCCAGTATCTTTTATACTGTGTTTTCGAAAGTCCCCCGAGATCTCCCCTTACCTCTCTTACCACTCACTTTTCCATCATATATCTTTTTTACCATTTTTTCGTCACTCATTCTTTCGACGTGCCCAAACCATCTGAGCACGTTCCTCTTCATTCTTACTGTGACATCCTCGCTGGTACCTACCATCCTGTGTACCTCTTCGTTGCGGATTCGGTCAGCTAAGCTGATTCCGCATATCCTTCGAAGAGAAATGAGGTAAATGTTGAAATATCAGGAATACAATCAAATACATTATTAAACACAAATTGAATAGGCAAGACTTACATTAAGTGGCTTATAAACTAAACAAACTCAAATAAATAAAATAATAATTTTGCGCAACTACTGCGTTTCATCATTATTATTTCTATCATTATGTGCGCCTCGTCTAAGATGAGGGTCGGAAGTGCATTTACATACAAGCGTATGGCATCTAAAAGCTTGTATATATTTATATGCAATATTGATTGGCTGACTGTTGCGGTCAATTGGACTATTAACTTGAGAGCTAATAAGTCACTGTATACTACTCATTAGTTGTATCAAAGCATTATTATATATATGAGCAGATAATTAAACGCAAGCGCATTTGTTTCTGGTTTCTATCCTCGGACATTGGATAAATCAAATGTAACTACTTAGATGAGTTATGATAAGATGAGATAATTTAAACTAAACATATTTGAATAAATAAAATAAAATTTACGAATAAAATAAAACTAAGACAAAATAAATATTAATATTGGTTTGTACTTTGTACTATCTATGGACATATATATGAAAATACATAGTAAAATAATAAAATATACAAAGAAAAAAGAGAAAATAAACATTTTTTTTTTCACATTATTAACTGTTACTTTAACTCAGCATTTGTAAGGTATCAATCAGAATGAGAGGGATGCAAGAGAAAATTATATGAAAGAAAAATGAATTATTAAAAAATACTCTAAGCCCTACATAAGCCATGAAATCCACCTGATAGAAAATACTACTGTGACCTAAAGGGGTATGCAAAATTATATACAAGAATGACAAGCGATGATCAGACGATCTTCACCCTTCCCTCATCAGTCATACGACGTCACTAAGCGGCCGCATTCAAATTGCCGCTCGATGACGACGTGCTTTCGCGACCCTCGCCTTACTGTGGACATTGCTCATAGACTATAAATGTAAGCGATTGTCCTTTCCTGCCTATTCGTAGGCTATGCTATTTAGTCTTTCCATTATAATTTATCATTAATTTAGTAAATTTAATTGCCTATCATCATATAGAAAATTTGCAGATATTTTTCAAAATAATACACTACGATTATGTCGATATTACGTAAAACAAAATAATAATTTACACACATTTGAGGTTTAAAAAATTCTAATAGATATATTTTTTCTTATAAGAACGTAGATTGTATCAATTTGTCTGTTCTGTTCTATTATAATATTCTAGCTTGGAAAGTTTGAGCCACAGTTGCATTTGGGACATACTTTTTACGTCATTAGATAGGGCTGGATCATGGACTACTGCGGTTGAGTCGATTATTAACGATAGGGGAAATGACTGACAGGCTTTACGTGGATTATTGAGGCGTTACATAAGTCATTTCATATAGTAAAATGGCATAAATTTGCATATAAAACATAGATTAATAAATATCTTCACTTTTTTAACATATAAATACCAAAGCTTAGAACCTTAGTTAATTCCACAAACATTCATTACAGGCCACTATATTTGTTGTAGCAACATTTCATTAACATAAATTTTGTATTTCAGTAAAAGCCAGTTTAATACAATATGTACATATGTGCGTGGTGTAAACATCATGTATATCGGATATCTACGTAGCAACATCGAAAACAAAACGGAAACGCGGCAATAAACATTCATTTCGAAATTAAACACATCTACCTGCGAGTTTACCATCATGAAATCACTAAATGAATAAAACAGTGAGGAATTGGATGCCGTAAATTCGCATTCGACGAATATCAATTTGGCAGAGGGCGGAGGGAGGCGGGCCGATAAATAAAAAATATATAAAATACACAGTACCTACCGACGAAACATGAAAGCGGTGAATGGCACTTGTGAAAAATGGACTTGCCGCTCTTCCAGGGAAGCAATCATTCAAACTGGCTGTTGTCTGTTTGTGCCTCTGCTCTTTTTCGCCTAACGTAGGAAATTTTTTGCAATTTTTTAGACATTGTCATTCGCAGAGTTCAGGTGTGAGAACACGTGGTCCGTGACAATGAATGATAATATTAATAACCGGCATTTTTTAAAAGTCCTCCAACGAAAGCAATCGTTTATTGTTGTCAATATTTCGTAAATGATTTAACTATGATGCGGCGTTTTTTGTATCTACCTTGCTCGCTAGCTTTTGTTGGAAAGTGGGTGGGGCGGCGTTAACGTTGCTAAATTTCCTACTTTGTTATGTTTATTTAGGTGCCTTAATGGACAGGTTTTAACAGTAGCGGAGAATTTCGATGAATTTTATTTTATACAAGATATTAAACACGTTTATTTAGTAAAATTATAAGACAATATATATTTAAACACGTTATACACTCTCATTACATTCAAAGCTTTACAAGGGTTACCTTACAGTATTTACACGTTTCAACTGCCTTCGTTCATAGAGCTAAGTGTACATATCATATACATTTACTGTTTTACTATTAAAATGCATATTCTGAATCAAGTGCAATTTATTAGCTTGCTCAGTTAGCCAGGAATGCTGCGTCCATTACCCTTGTCTACTCGTACCGTTGATCTCGACCCCGCCGGTCGCGGAGGAGTACTCAACATTTTTTCCTAATTAAAATAATGCCTACTTCTCATTCTTCCTCCCCTATTCATTAACCCAATGTGCTGTAGATAAACGTTGTTTGCACGAGAGGACGTTCCCTCACAAATATGCCGGTTGCCGCCCGTTTACCTAAATGAGAAACATTCTGCGCTTCGTTTTTCGGACACATTTTTTACTTCGCATTCTAATTAGCCAACGCTCTTTTGTGAATTTTAATGAAATGTATCTCATCTATCATATTTGGAAACATATTTTATTTTGGTGCTTGAGATATAATTAAATTCCTTTTACGTAATTGAAACAATTGCAAACGTATCTTTTAAGCACTTACAATCAGACCAAAGGCATTGATGTAGAAATTAGATATTTTTAGATTGAAAAATGTACCAATGACATTGGAAAATACTCAACATTTTTCCCAGCACTCGACATCTCGACCTCACATTTAACCCGAATTCCAGCAAACTGCATAATTTCGCCACTAATGAGAAGAGAGTCGGCGTCGTCTAATTAGCGCAGCGGAGTTGGTAAGACGCCCACTAAATAGAGGCTGATGCTAAGAGCTGCAACGAGGGGGCATGGGGAGGTGGGGGGTAGTGCGAGGGGGAGGGCTTCCACGGCCGAAGAGCGTCGCTCACCTAATGAAGTGTTTCGCTTTGACACGCGTGTTCGTTAGCAGACCACTTGAGCGATCGCGACGAGCTGTGTTCAGATGACAGCTTCCTCAAATTTACCACTTAAGTGGCGTGCAATGGTACTGCACTTGTTAACTACTCTGTAACTTATCACTGTTTTAGGTATTATATAATTTGCGAGTTCGTTATCGAATTTTACATGAAGATAGTAAAAATAAGAATGTTGTAGTATATATTTCATTCTTATATAAGTGTAACAAATTAGTAGCTAAAGTAAGAAAGAAAGTCGTCAAGTGTGATCATGATTGTATATATGGACATATGTAGGCTTTTTACAGATGATGTTACTGATGATTACGTAATGAAAAAGATTTATTAAAAAGGAAAATTTTATACGAAAGTATTGCTTTCGACACCTTACTTAGAACTAGAATTCTCATTTTTTAACCACACAAATAAATAAATAACTTTAAATGATTAAGTATACTTACTACTACTACCACTACTATATTGAAGTTGGAATTAAAATTATCTTCAATTAAAAATGTTATACCCTAATTAAGATTTATGATATTGTGGTATACAAAGAATTTTTAATACAGTTTTATATTTAGCGAATCGATTCGTTAACATCAGTTTTTTTATCACGTAATTTCAAAATCACAAATACATACAATTCCTAATTTTTTTTTTGTTGCTGCGATAGTATAGCCGAGATAGTAAATCTATAATAATTTATTTTTGCTATAAATACAAAAGCGTCATCTAATCCTCGTGTAGTAGTCCACGTCTTAAGCATAACCTCGTTCTAATACTTAATTGCGTCGTACGTCTGCAACACAATGGGACGCGTAATCAGACTGGCCGACAATACCTATATACCTGGATGCAGGGTTGCTTGAAGTATTCATTAAAAATTATATTATTTTTTAATGGCTTACTAACAATACTTATAGAATAAATATTGAAATTCTAGTATATATTCACTGAATTTTTTAATTTATTTTATTTGTGTACTTTCTAATTTAATTATTAATGAATAAACTTAAAAGTATTATTATTATGTTTAATAACAATTACAATCCATTTTATTATTTTAACAGTTATACAAATTCAATATTTAAGATAATATAATATTTTTGTTCATTACACTGTATGAACATCGCAATTTTTTTACTGTCATCCTGATAGACTTATATGGCAATAGCTTGAAAGCAATTTTGACTAAAAGCTGCAACATCGTATACATAAAAAAAGTATCGCTAAAATCGAAACAAAAAAAAACGTGGTAGCTTTATGCTAACATTAAAGTTAACCCGTCCCTAAATCGGAGCCAACTTTCCTAATTGTAGCGAGATTTACGAAAGGGAGCTGAAACTTGGCAGAGGAAAAAAAGGAAAAAAAGCAATTATACTTCCTGTTTTACCGAGGTGAGGAAGCATATTAAAAAACTTGAAAGCGTTGTCAACCCTCGAGACTGGAGGAGACACTGATGGCTATTAATTAGAAGGGTAAATGAAGATATTTCATTATTTCTTACACTCTGCGAATGTTTTTGCGCGCTTTGCCTGTGTAAATTCATGTTATAGCGTGTGTGCCTGAACATTTTGCATACAATTTAAAATTGAAAAATTTACGTAGAGTTTTAATGAAAATTACTTGACGTGCTTAAACTCGCTTTTTACTTACTAGGTATGATTAATTGGTGTTTTTTTTTTATTTAATTTAACATTTTTTTATGATGATTTTGAGTTTTAGCATCACTTTTACCTATATAATTCTTGGTATTACATTATACATTAGTAGTTTAGCAAAAAACCATATTTTTAATCACGGTGTCATTACACCTTTCCCTTTAAAAAATAGACTAAAAGTAGCTAGAAATTTCTTTACCAATATTTTCTTTATTGTGTTAGTGGATGGATGATTAATGTGATTTGAGAATTTAAATTAACTAAATATGTATACAAAATTTTCTTATTAATAAAACAAAATGCTGTTAAAATTTAGGAACACATAGCTACTTATAATTATTATCACATAATCAAACACTGCAGTTTGTTAACAAGTCTACAATTTATGTAAACTGCTCAGAGCCGGATCCACTTATCTAAGATTAAAATCTGGCTGTAACTGAGGTAGGCAGTGCCAGTAAGCAGCAATCACTCCTCGGGGAGTTCGCTTTATTTTGCGGGACCTTATCTTTACTTTACATATCTGCATATTCATTATATGATCAATCAAATTACTAAGAGGCGTACGCGAGGTGGCGTTGTTTTCGCATGCTTAATCGTGTCGGATTAAATGTGCCCAACGTCTCATTCCGTAGTATTATTCCTATATAAATACCAGTACATATTTATTATCTACGTAATATAAAAGTCTAGTAAAAAAAGGCCGAATTGAAAATAAACGATTTTTCTCTCGTAACAATTGCATATTTCAAAAATATTATGTTTACGTGCAATTTCTTGTAAGAGAAGTGTAAATATCTTAATAGTGCTTTTCAAAATTTTCAAGAAAACTGTGACTTAATTGGCAACATAATATAAACTGTTGACTTGTATTCATGCATGCCTTAGACACAGCTGTTTTAGCTCAATGAGTGCTTCAAGCCATTGATCCAATTGCCGTAGTCTTCAATAATTCACCTGACATCCTGCCCACCCAGTATAGGACGAAAAAAACTATTTTTGTTTCATGGTCCATTCACGAAACTGCGTCATTGATTGTTTTAAACAGACTTCGCGACGCCGACTTCGGCCCGTTTCGAATGATAGATTTTGTCGGCATTGTATTGCAAAATCACGTTCGGTACGGCCTCTGTCAGGGTACTGGACCCCCGGGGCTCGTTTCCGACCAGGTGTCTTTTTGGAATGCAAGCCGAAAAACTGCGATTTAACTTGCATTGAAAAAATTGGCGTCTATTGTGCGTTTCTGCGTAGTGCGCTCATGCTTGCAAGTACAGGTAGGCTGATTGGGTTGTGTGGAGCTAATATTACTTCAAAATATATTCGTCTGTATTAGTTTTACAGATTGCAAATGAAATTTAAAGTTAGTTGCAAATAATTATAACTGAACGAGTAATTTAACTTTGATTTCGATTACTTTCTATAACTTGGAATATCAATTTTTTTTTTGGTAAAAGTTTTCTAATATTTATTTAAAGCTAAGATTTTGCACGAGTTCTTGGTAGATAGACTACATATGCTAATTTGATTGATGCATCATAAAAAACTATGTTGAGTTTTAATTATTTTATAGCTTTAGTAAATATTACGTTGAACTGGCAAAGGATCCCACACCGAACGGCACAAATCTAAATATACGACCTGTCGTAAAAATCTGTGAAATACGACGCACATCACTAACAATTGTAAAGCAATTGTCGATAACTCTGCAGGACATAAAATTTACCCATTTTTTTTATTTCGTAGCTCGTAATGAAAATCCAACCTTGTCTCTTGGTTTTAAAGTGCATTTACACTTTACTATCAATATTAAATATAAATCATTAAATCTGGAACACTTATGGGCAGGTAAATGCTAGGCTTTCGTAGATTTTTGTTCGTGATATATCAATGAAAATTTTGAGAATGAAGGTCGGTCATTTCACTCATTATATTTTACAATGACCGGCCTTTTGTTATATGAAATGTGGAAAGCATATCGAAAATACTGCAAAATGAAGACTTACGCTACTATGCATTTTTTTAAATTATTATTTATAAACAAATACTTAGATCTTAGTCAGATTAAGAAATTTAAATATACTGATTCGTGTTGATTACCTATCTACGTACCTACCTACCTACCTACCTATTGTAATGTAAGAAGTAGGTGATTCTAGTATGTTTATATACCATTTTAATGTAGATAATATAAGTAAATATTTTTATATAGTTAAGCTGTAATTATGTAGATTTTGGTGATCACAAAAGTATTATTGTAAATATAACATATAGTAAGCCTTTTTTATGGAACGCTCTATCTAACAATTAAAACTGAATTTAAATCTATCGTTTTGTATTAACTATAGAGAACGATTTCTTTTCATATTAATAATTTTTATTTATTAATTTACTTAGCTAAAGAAGATAACGATTAGAAATGTAATAAAGACAACTTATTCTAATACCTACATATTACTCTGACCGGGAATAGAACTTCGAGTTTATCGAGATTAGGATTTACATTAACGTATATTAATTACCAACTCTCGTGGCACAGATACTAAGCGAATGACTTTACATAAGCCTATGACAAGAACGATTCACATTCAAATAATTTACATTCCTTTTGTCTTGATAATAAGATAAAACGCAGGATTGAGTTGCATTACACATAACCTAATGTATTTAGAGACATTAGAGTGCCTTTACTTAAATTTAACTTACTCTTGTTACTAAAAACTTGTTCTATATATAACAAAATGTTGACTTAATAAAAAAATAAATAAAATCAGGTAAAGCTTATTTTGATAAGAGATTGGCTAGCCTCGCAACTCGTGATATCGTATCATTACCATTCATTTTAATATAAAAATACTAATATATAGTATGCAGAGCAATTTTGTTTAGCTTGTTACGTATGCGGTAGTTGTTTTCTATAAGGATTACAAAAATATATCTAATTAACTAACTTTATAAGAATCTATCTATCTAATTAACTTTATAAGAAAATTGCTTTCTATGAGGTAATAAATGAGAGAATCAACCTCAAAGATGACAAGTGCAGTTGCTAACTTATTTTAGACTTTTTAAAAGGAACTAATAAAAATTACAAATGTAATAAATTAGCCTTTTTTTGCATTTTTTCAATATATTATTTGTTAATAACAGTGGAACGTTATACAGCCTTTGTTAATAATGTGCGTTTATATTAGTAATTTCCAAATTTTCTAAACTCGTACTATTTACTAGTTTTAGAGTTTATCTTTTCTCTCTCTAGAAACAAATTCAAATTATTTGACGTCGTACGTCCACAGCCTATGGCTTTTAGGGCTTTTATTTTAAAAAAAGGGTTTGTGCACTAGGTTTAGTATTTGTGAACTGTAATGATCGCAAATATATATTATATAAACAATAATATGTATGTCACAAATGTAATTTTCTTTGTTAAAACTGTTTGATTTAAATGACTTTTGGTTTAGTTAGAGCAATCTAAACTTAAAACATTCACAAAGCTATTAAATTTAACGTATATAGTTTATGTCTTCCTTTTAAATTTTAGATGGACAATAGGACAAACGCTAAATCAATACTCGCCAAGAAGTAACAATAGAATATCTCAGGCGCTTTTATGCTTTTGCCACGTGGGACAGGTGGTGTGCAGTGCGCACGCGCATCTGCCCACACAAGGCTTTCGGCTTGTGCAAGATTTTAATCGAGTTGTTTTTTATCTCCAAAATGATGACAGTTTCGTAGGTATTTCGCGCCGACGCAACGGCTTCCCGTAGCTATGGCAGCTGTTCCATATCTTCTTATAAATCATAACAATCATCAAAATATAAATTAAGACGCTAAAATTTTCAGGTAGTTTCTAACTTTATTTTCAAGCTTTATTTAAAGTTTTTAAGCAAAATCGACGTGATTATAATAAGATTTTTAAAATTTTTAACTTTTTTAATGTTATATACATATAATTTTTTTTTAATTATCTGAATTTTCTAAATATCTTTAGTTTTTTATCGACTTCATGATATTTTTACTCTACGTAATTCATAGCATTTTTATATTTTAGTTACGTGTAAACGTCGATAACCCAATTATCTAATAAATCAAACCTCCCGTATACTAAAAAGCTTATATGCAATTTATATGTCAATTCCATACAAAAAAAAGTTATTCACGACACGACATCTGAATATGCTCCATAAGAGTCGCATTTGTAATAACGCGCGAAGTACTCGCACTGGGGTAAAGACGCCAGTCGTAACCCCATTAGAATAGGTACGCGACAGGAATACTCGCGGTATTGCCTCACATCGGATCATACAATGCGACACAAAACGCAGCACTACAAAACGATTACCCTCTCGCCCTGAGAGGCTCGCATTCCTAGGTGCCGATCGTATATTATCCGATTTGGTTTGCATGAGCTGCAGATTTTGATATCTAATACTTATTTATTTATTATAATTATACTTATATTAAGTTGTTTTTGACGATCGCCCTGCCGCAGAGGCATATCGTCTACCTGCAAACGTGACTGGTTGTGGGTTCGATTGCCACTCGTGGAAGATGGATTTTTCTATTTCCATTTTTTTCGCCCCAGACACCAAAGCGCTGCATATTATGGTCCACCACTCAACGCGCAATACCTCAAAAAGGCGGAAAGCAGTGACTAAGCAACGGAGTGATTTAACACTAGGTTGCTATGGTTCCTGCAGTTCCCTTTGCCTAAAAAACGTGTAATTTATAACACTGACTTAGCATAATTTAGCTGAACATTGATGAACATAATAGTCATGAATCCAAATTTTACTTAAGATATTGGTTTGCGTTTGAAATGGTTGTTTTATAAAAATTAAAATGCCCATAGAATCTGTACTTCCCATTCAGTTAGAAAAGATAATGAAATTTTACATTCCATGACTTTAGACTTTCCATACATAAATTTAGTGGCAAATCGAGAAGTTTTTCCATTGGATTCTAACAGCCTCCAAAGTCAATAAAGACTATCCATATTCCATGACTTATTACCTGCAACTTAGGTTTGTATAGAGTTTGTGACCTTTTTCAATCTACTTATTAGCATTACATATTATTAATTTAAAAATTTTGGGGAAAAATTAGGACCATATAGATTTTTGGTCTATATGTAGGTAATATATTATATTAACTACAAAAGCTGTAAGTTATTCTATATATAAAAATTATGTAAGCCAATATTAAACGTACCAGGATATCCTTATCCTGATACTAAATACCTACATATGTTGTATATTGATTTGATTCAGGCGGTATACATTTTTAAGCAATACCGAATATTCAAAACAGGCAATCTTGTGGGGTTGCGAAACTCAACGCCGCATTATGCCACAATGAACATGGCAAAGAAAAGCTATTATTGCTATAAAAAAATATAATTATTTCCTCGTGTGGATATCGCCAAGCTCCTTACGCTTACAGCAAGTCTTTGTCACACCACGTACTTTTATTTAAAAATTCCTTTATTTATTTACTTATTTTGTTTATTATTTTTTTATTTCATTATAATTAATTAATTATATTTTATCTACTATGGTTCCTTACTTTACGTATGAAAATCAATAATAAACTACATGCACAGACTTATCCCAAAACAAAATATTAAAAATCATTATCGATTTTTCAATTATATATAAATTTTCATGTAAATTTTGAAAATTTGTAATGTTATTTAAACGAGTTTTAACTGACAATATCATATCGCACCATAACTATAAGTACCTAAGTACCTATTTCTTGAATTTACTTACTCGCGTATACATACAAGTATCATTTATTATAATATTGTTTCTTAATTTATCTAGATGAAGGTACGCTTAATCTGAAAATCACTTATTTTATATATACAATTAATGTTTTTTTTATTTCTATATATTTGTATATTTCTACAATTGATCAAAAACAGAAACATTGCTAGGACGATAAAGAGTTTAATAATTATATGTAAAAAACAAAATCTTATCGCGTCGTAATACGCTTCCGAGGTGCGTATAAGTGGTTTCGTGGAAATATTTCAAATCAGGACGGGCAATGGCAGTGCCATACAGGCAATAACGAGTGACGTGACATGCATGCCGCTTATGTGTAGAGTACCTAATGTACATTTGAAAGGCGCGTATCGAGCCTTTCACCCTACTTATGTCTTACTTTGTGCAATTTTTATGTGAGTAAATACGATTTAGGAAACCGGTACGAAATGTATAAATATGTATTAAATGTTTTAAAAAGTTATACATATCTCAACTTATATTCCAAAGTTCAAATTTATTTGTTAAGTTTATGCGTTACTAAGTACTACTAGTTTTACTTTATGACTTTTCCATAGAAACGCTAAGGACTATTATGATACAGCACTTTCAGATAATTGTAAATAAAATTGCAAAATACTTTAAATATTGATATCGTAACTTTAATTAAGAGCTCTACACTCTACAGAAAATTCTATAACATGTTGACCGATATATTAGAATCTCATCAACGTACATAGGAATGCGCGCGTACACTATTCGACGTATGTACGAAGTGCGAACGTACCAAATATTCCAAACCACGAATGCCGAAAAGCCGAATGGTCGGACCCCGCTCGGTGACATATTGGAATGCGAACTCCATTTATCCCCGCTTCCTATTGGAATCCGGAGTGATGCGGCAAATTGAAAATTGCCGTTCCTATTTTTGGCGTTATTGATAATGCCACTTGTAACATCGGCGTCGGAATGTTGAATTTCAAGCAATAACCAACTGTTATTGTCAACTTAAAATATCTTTCATTATTGCAAACATTACATATTTTTGCATCAAATTTCCATTTGAAACGAACGTGTCATACACGTAGCGGTATCGGCGTGTATTGTGACAATGGCTGTGGTAAATGAATTCGCCGTGGCCGTGTCAGACATGCGAGCGAACTGCACGCATCACACGTCAAAGCGTAGTCCCGGTCAACCCTTGCGTGCGATATTAAATCACATTTTGACAAGCGTACCGTGAAAAATTAATCGAGTGTCGTCGAGTGAGCGGCGCTGACAGAAAAAAATGAAAACATGATGGCATTTCGGTCCCCGCAGCCAGAAAGGTCAGGCGGGCAGCCGCTCGTGAAATGCCTCGCCCTCCGGACACCGGCGACTCGCGACTGCTCCACTGGGGATACCACTTGTCACTACTAGCGAAACAATAACATCCCGCTATTTGCTGGATACGACAAAAGCTAGCGTTTGAAACTGAAAAAATTAAAATTTATATACTTTTATTAAAAATAGATGACATCTTGTAATAACAATTGCTATTTATAATAAAGATATTTATTAATAAGTAACAAAATTATATTGCTACCACATACACTGCACTCGTGAGGACCCTTACTGATAACAATAATTAGTTCAATAATTCACGTCGCCATTACGTTATGATAAACGAGATTCTATAATTAGAAGGGTGCGAATGTATCCCCTTGATAGTAAACCATTAATACTTAGCCAACACGGAATAATACAATTAATCCCGCAAACTGTTTTACAACGAATCGTGAGAACTACGCACTTGTTAAAAAACAAGAAGATACGTTGATATTAGAGGGAATCCGAGCATCCATCACGGCCGTCAGATTAATGTTATGATGTATGTGCTTGCTACATTACGGCGTGAGGAAATAATGATTGAACCGGTGCTAATATACAATGTTTACACAAACATACTCTGGATGAACAAAGCTGACATAAATACGAAATGTTTTTTATACACGGTTATTGGTAATTCGACATTTTTCCTTAAATATATACAGAGAGGTCTTCGCAACTTGATTTTACCCTATTTTACCCTAAGAAGAAATACACTTATTCTGAGATATTTGAACATTAATTTAAAAGAATTATCATTCAAAATGTAACTTTTTTGATGACAATATTTAAAGATCTGCAAAATTTTTGAATTAGAAAAAAATCTTTAAAAATTTGGAGATTGAAAAAAAAATGAAGCCAAACTCCTATGAAAAATGTTAAATTTCTCTGAAACATCCGTGACTTGCGTGTAAATTATATAAGAATTTTCAGAATTTATTATTCATAAAATAAAAGTAATTACACCATGAAAAAATTATAATATTAACAACCACTACTTAATGACCAAGCATCTTTTTAAAACACATTTTTGTTCACTTTTTGTTACTACCTTTTCTACTCTTATTTCAAATATTAGTAGTTGAACTCAACCTAATGAAAGTTTTGTCTTGCTACTACTACTTTACTGCTTTTGACTAGAACTAAGGTGATGTTCTCCGTGTGTCACACGATAAGGTTGTTTTTTAAGAGAATACTTAAGCCATGTTTTTTACTGTAAATATAAGTAAGGTCTGCGTTCCAATATTTGGAAAATAGCGAATAGAGTAACAATTTAATATTGCAATCGACTTTTTCCGAAACTCAAATTCAAACTCAAAAAACTCAAAAAACGTAGAAACTAACTTGCAAACTAGATACCTAATAAACCAGAAATCAAAACTAAATACCTAATAAAAGTAAACAATTTAAAAGATTAAATCCAGTACACGTAACATAATACGATTACCGATCAATCAAAATCTGTAAATGGCCGATCAACCGCATTCAAATTAAAATAATCGCCGAGAGCCATAATTAAATTATTTCGTTATAACGTTACAAACATAATTAGTATAGTAAAGCCCTCGGGTCGCGGGCATTACCCTTACAATCAGCATATTCTGTAAGCATCGAATTTCCGCGCGAGCGGGCACGTAACAATATCCGACACTAATAAAGGTCTCAATCCTTTCAGCTGTGGTAATATTGCGCAGTCTAATTGGCATTAAAATTCGGAAAGAATTGAGGTAACCCCAAACAAGCGCTTATCGCCACATCACTGCACTAAGCACCGAGGCACCCGGCCTGCAACTAATGAATATTACAAGCCCCCAGGTATTGTAGCGAGAGCGGCCGAGATACTCTACTACGAGCACTATGTTACCTAATCGCATTTTATATTTGTTTGACATTTATTATATTATCATTATATTAAGCTTGCTCGCTTTATATAGAGAGAGGGATGCTATAACAACAGCTAAGCTTTGTAGCTTTCACAGTGTTACTGTGTGTTTAGTTATATTCTAATTCTAAAAGTGTATCAAATTTGAAAAGATTATTTTATTGTATTATTTATTTTATTTGTACTATATTTTTATTTTATTTACATATACTTAAGATATAATTCCTACTTTAATCATGTACTTTCTCTTATTGACAAAATTGATCTTTAAAACTCTAGGTAGATCCTGTAACACAACACGTAACTATGAAGAATACCTCTATCCAAAAATGTTATACGGCTCTATTCATATAACACGTTTTTTTTTTACAAAAATGTTACTTAGTGAATGTAAAGTGGTACATTTGAGTTGAAATAAAGTTATAAAATGTGATGCAATTATACTGATGATGTTAGTAATAGTAATTCTAAACAAAATTGACGTAATCTTGATAATTGCTGTATGCGGTGAGCTCCCTCATCCGTATTACGTTACTGCTAACATTGGGCGATTGTTTGTTTACTAAAACATTAAAAGTTAACATATCGTGCATATTGATTTAGATTTTGTTTAGACCTGATTTAGATAATACCTACGAGGATACTACCTATCAACTGTAAATCTATTGTAGAATCACTTTAATTGTTTTGTTTTTATTTATTTAGATATTGAACATTAGTGTAAAGTTGTAATTCCAATATATATAATAATAATAAAGTTTCTCTGCTTCAATAAATTCTTCTCCTTTAAATAATGAAGAAAACAAAGATTAAAATTTATGCCTGATGCCTTAAATCGTCCGTATAAAGTAACAAACACAAATATTTAATTTTTATTCTAAATATTACAAAATCAACGTCCGCATAAGTACAAAGCCGGAGGGAGGGAGCCCTCAAGGGACGCGGCATATTATAGCTGAGCATAATATCTGCGTCGTCACTCAAGCGCAATAAATACCTAAATAAAGCGCAAATAATACCCAAATCGCTCATCAGAGCGACGCACCTCCCCTAACTATAATTATATGTAATCACAACGTACCCTGTCTGTAATCATAGCGGCTGCAATATTCATTACAATTACTATGATTTGCGTACGCCGTATTGACTCCGGGACGTACTCTTGCCGACCGAAACCTATTTTTGTTCGAATCAAATTTCAATGGTTTTCCGGGATTTGATTTACTTACACTGTCCAGTTGAAAAATGCCACATGTTTTTGGGTATTTTTTTACTATAAATTATGGGACGAAGGGACGCTTCGACCTCGACCTCCAGTCGATTAACCATCATAGGTCTTCCTTCAATTTCATATTTATAAACGGGGATTACGCAAAAATGCCAGTGTAATGGATCACCTACAGGACTTAGGCCGGGCCGTGGGGGGTGAGAGGGGGCAGGCAAATTTCAGAGGGGAGGGTCTGATCGTCGGACTCATCCATCACGCGGCTCACGCATGTGAATTGGGGCGTTTTATCTGGAGATAGCCGCGGATGGATCGTGGATACCTATTTAAATATTTCGTCATTTAGCGAGCATCTAAGGTACAAAACCATTAACTAATGATATCGCATTATGAACAGGCTACCTATTTACCTAAATGGAATTTGTAACTTGATTTTAAATTGAACATTTTGTATGTATATATTTGGATGTAACTCTTACGTATTTACTATGTATATATGTATGTATTTTAGTATAATATTTGTTTTTCCAGAGTTTTAATAGTAGATTTATACGGCTATATAGGTTCACTACCTTAATATTTGATGTTTAAAATAAGTTAAACCTTATTAAAATAAACACATGCAACATGTAAACACATATATTGAGAATCAATAAAAAATAACTACAACTTATATACATATACAGTGATTCGAATACCCCAAATTCAGATCACAGCCAAAAAATGAAGAGCACTCGATATTCTTTACAATGGAAAATAGATCTTAGTGCCTTGTAACACGATCTGATCAGTCCAAATGTTCCGGATGTGACCTGACGTGTAGCAGTCTCAATTGGTCGCGTTCATTTACCTGTCACTCTGTCATGACTATAGGAAATATACGGGTAGGTTTTTGGCACAGGGCCGACAAGCGAAAAGCAAACAGAAAATTTTGGCCCGTAATAAATTATAAGACGGTGAATGAATGATGTTTATAAAATATGCTTAATAATTGTCCATCGCAATGACAATTCGAAAATTTTTGGAGGATATAGCGTGTGTGCCTTGATACCTTTTTTCTTTAAAAAAATTTGGTGAAAGTTCTTCAATGGTCCTTATAAAAATGCGTTAGCAGCTCTTAACTTACCAAATGAATGGAAAATAATTTGTCCTGAATCAATATCAAATCAAGTGATCTTTGGGTTTTTTATATAATAAACAGAGAAACATTTCGAAACAAACTTAAAATTCTTGTGTACATTGTTTTAAGAAGACGTTATATCACAGCTCCGAAGTGATCGACGCGACAACTGACACCCGTTCGTCACGAAACACGACGTCGACACATGCATGTGGTACATCAAAACGATACCGAATATTTGTATGTGTTATTGTTTATGACAGTACATGCACATATATATATATATATATATATATATATATATATATATATATATATATATATATATATATATATATATATATATATATATATATATATATATATATATATATATATATATATATATATATATATATATATATATATATATATATATATCCTTTCTACCTGAATTATGTTCCAAAAATGAACAATAAAAAAATGTTTCACAATCCTTCAAACACTGACACGGTGGCCCTTGATAGCTCATTGTTAATTAGCTGATCAAGTCCCAATAAAATCTACAAACAAATGAATCTATTAAAAATACAAAAAAAAGAAAAGAATATTACATAGCCTTTACTACAAAAAAATTACAAAATTCTTTCCATTTCTTTCTTTACTAAGCAATCATTTTTGTACAACAATATACAACAATCAAAAGTGAGATCAATTCTGCTGCAGTAGCAATTTTTCAGGAACAGTCAAATATTCAAAAGCTGTTTTGGCTTGATTATGCGTTAAATTAAAAATCATCAAGATCCTCAGGCCCTACAATTATTTCGTAGTTCGTAGACATTGTTCTTCTTCATTTTATCGTCTTTATTTGGGTTTATATTTTTTAAATACCTTTGTGAGTGTAGACACAATTCTAAGAAACGTTTTCAATAAAATGTATAGAAAATATTTTTTTGTTATTAAGAATATAGAGTAGTATATATATATATATATATATATATATATATATATATATATATATATATATATATATATATATATATATATATATATATATATATATATATATATATATATATATATATATATATATATATATATATATATATATATATATATATATATAAGAGAGCAATTCCAGCTGTTCAGTGGTAAATAAACCACGCAAACAGTTTCTACAAAAAGAAAAGCATAACATTACAACCATATGAATGCAAAACGACAATCAGCGAGAATCGTGCGTATCTAATTTAACGACACGATCTGATGACTTGTGTACTAACCTATATATATCTATATACTAAAACTTCATATGTTAGTTTACTAAGAGCAAGAGAAACAATTGTTGCAATTTATTTTTAACTAGCTGTACTTACAACTTCGTCGGTGTGGAGTAGAGACTCTCTTCATTATTTTCTGGATATAACTTTTGGTTTCTTTTGTACCATAAATACCCGTTTTAAAGCTCTGTAAATGATATTAGACGTATGATAATCGGGCATGAAAGCTTTCAGGGTGCTAGGGTGCTAGCTCGTGACGGAATCACACAAAAATGTGCACAAAATAAAAATAGTCCAAATCAATAATTTTTAGTATAATATACCTAATATTTTTATACACCATTATTGTAAGTGTACACGAGTATTGAAATTTAGCTATTTTTTTGTTATTAGCATCTAATAAGGAAAAAATAGAATATATTCATGTAGAAGACATAGAATAGTTTAGAGAATATTCGACGTAATTCTTATTAATGAACCAATTCACATGAAACTATACTAAATGTATTAAAGTTACCACACTATATTAGGGAATATAAGGAAATATACAATATATGTATAAAGCATCGATAGAATAAGCCGTTTCTGAAATTAGCAAACACAAACGGACAAACATTTAAACAAATAGAGAAAAAAATATATAAAATAGAATAACACTAAAATAATACAAAACGAACAAAATTTTACGTTTTAATTTTTTTATTATATTGAAAAACAAAATACTGGCTAATTTTGGTTACTTGGAGGTATATGTAATATTGGCATTTACTTTTTGAAATACTTATTTTTTATTGAGGGATATAAGCTATTTAACCTATATTCTTGCAATCGTACTGTTCAAAAACTACGCTATTTTTAAATTGGAAATCTTTGAGATCTATATTTAGTTCTAAATTAGATTAAGAATTAAACATACACCGAAAAATTAGGTTAAAGAAAAAAATACTTTCAGAGAATAGTGTTTACACACTCAGTGTTCCAATTCAGTCTGAATTAAAGCTGTACTATCAAACTATGGTGCAATGAAAATAATTAAAACAAAAAAGTATTTACAAAATTTTAAGCAATCAATACACATTAATTACTTTAAAGTTATTTAAAATAAAACAAATCAATTTTAATCAAGTTTAAAACAATTTATTTAAAATAAAATAAATGAAATACCATATCATGCTTCTAATAATCTTAAATATTTTTTTCTGCAATAAGTGTCTAAGGCAATCAATCAACTCCAACTAATGTAACGCCTTATACCAACTAGCGTCACCTAGTTATGACTCAGAAGTTTGAACTAACTATTTGTTATTATTATATACTTTCTATAAAGCTAAATGGAGCTTTTATATTTGCAAAATTTATATTTATTCACGTTTCATTCATTTAGCAGGGTAGGTAGAGAGAACTCTAAAGGTAGTCAGGGCATTAAGATTTTCGCTTTCTGCCCAAATAGAAATACAAATAGATCTTATTTAAATTATTTCTTATTCTTATTTAAATTAATAATCTTTACTATGAATTATTTAAGTTTTTAAGGCGATAACGGTTACGTTACAAGGTAATTTTACATTTTGTTTAAATCGTTTGTCACTGTTGCTCACCAACAGTGATACTAAACTGACGAACACAGTTACTGAAAAACTGATTGTCTGACGAACAAAATAATTGCAAAGCAACTGTTAAAATACCTATTTCTTTAAAATAACTCGCAGCGAATCTTTAGCTCTTATTATCACTCTATAAATCGATGTTACAGCTCTTTTTTGAAGAAAAAATATGATATAAATAACCTATGATATAAAAATTACTAAAAAATATGAATTGGGCAGTATTAAACAAATATTCTAAGCATATATAGACCATAGAAGTATAAGTGTTATATTACCTTCATATATAAAAAGTTATAGTCAATTTTATACTACAATCCACCAGACCGACACTTCAGGCTATGTTACCTGAACTATATTACTTAATACTTCTTAAGCTTTTACTATAAAACAACTAAAATACGCGTTTATACAAGTCGAGCCATATTATAAATAAAATAACATAAAATAATAAAGTACGTACGCTTCTCAATGTAAACAAATATCATTTTATTTTGATATTTTGTATTTGTTACATATGTGCCCAATAATATATTATAGTAACATCATCAAATTACAAGTGACATTGACGACAAAATGTTGAAATATCCACCTACAATGGTATGACCTATATAAGAATATAAATTTTAACCTTAATCGCTTCTGTATGTAATTGTTTTTGTTATTAAGATTTGCATACTATGTGTTTGTTTCATATAAGTAATAAAAAACATAAATGTATATGAAAAAGATAAACTAAAATTGACTTATGTCATATATTCTTCATTCTTACTTCCTTATATACTCTGGCTGTACAAATGCACAACATCTAGAGGAAACAAATAAGAAAGTCAATATGTACATAATGTTAATCATTATCTATATATTTATATATTTCCAATTAATACATATTGTCAATTTACAAGTTTAATAAAGATTTAGAGAGTCGTTGCTATTTAGGTATAAACGTCCTAGCCTGTCCATCATTCATCTTAACATACAGATTATATTTCGTCATGAACATCTTGTTAGCCTTGTCATGATTTGTAAATAGTCTCGTCAACAAAGTCGATCGTGAAAGAATTTGCCACTGTGATTGGCATAAATGAGCATTAGGCATTAAACATTAAGCATGGATGCCGTAATCGTGTGACGTTGGTGTTATCAAACAGGTCGGCGTGCGGCGCCGCAACCGCCCTTGAACTAAGCGCGGAGTCGACAGTCGGCGGACGCAGTCGGAGGCTTCGCGGAGGCAGCGCGGCGCGGGGCGGGGCCGGCCCGGCCAATCAGCGCCCCTTCACATTTTTCAGCCCCCGCCCGCATCGCCGGACGCTGCCCAAAAACAAAAGGATCAAAGTCGACGAAACCTATCTCTTTCTTTGTGGGGCCAGCGAGCGGGCTTCGATGAGAGGATAGATACAGTGTGTCGCGCGGGCGCGAATCGATAAGCTTCCTCCCCCGCCGCCCGCCCGCGCGCCTGCCCGCGCCCTCGCCCCGCGGCCGCCGGGCCCGCACCCGAGCCCCGCCGCCCGCCGGCCATTTGCACGGATGTTTACTATTATTATTTTATTGAACGGCCGCTATAAGTAGCGAAATAAGAATATTTACAAATCGCGAGCGATGGCCGCAATTACGTGACAGTGACACGTAATTGTTACACTGTCACGCCGCCCGCCGCCGAAATTGTAATTGAATCGGCTACGGTTGATTCTTGGTGGATGTATTAAACATATATAATTCGATTCGGCACAAAAGCAAATGATTTTATTATTAATAATTGAATTATGTGAAGTTTTAATAATATATACAACCAAATTGGACTTAACTAAATCTTCTATATTTTAAAAGCAGATAAATAAATTTACTGAATAAGATTATTTCTGCTACTCTCAGTTCGAGAACTATGCTGATATAATTAGTTCTATAATGGCTTTTATAACATTTTAATGTTTAATATGTATTATGTTTTTATATATTACGTACCTATATATTTACCTACTTAGGTATATTAAGTGCATTACTAAATACTCATTTAGCTTTTATTATTCCTTCTAAATACATTAATTAAAGTATGTAACTTTACACATATTCTACTGAAAATTGTTTTTCTTTTTCAAGGTTAATCAACAAAAAATAGTTGTGGCGTTTGTTATTACTCAAGAGTTTATTGACCTCTTGTTTTGTCATTTCTTGTGAACAAAGAGATGCATTGAGTACACAATGAATTCACTATATTTTCACATGTATGTAAATATTATCTCGATTATGTTAATTCAACTAAAGCCAAAGAACTACATAATCTAAAAAGTAAATATATATTTCATAATTTTTATATAAAGTAAGTATTACATCAATCCCTACTACGAGTAGGTATTTCTTGCTTATTAACAGTTATATTTCATTTTAAATAATAAAATTAATCGTTACATTTTGTCTAATTATTAAAATCACTGTGATCTGTTGGTTTTAATCGTTTGATTGTTACCGCTATGTTTCCAGATTCGGTTTTAAATCAATTAAATCTATGCTTTTATGTCCCAATGAATTCTACGATAAAGACGATAACGTCAATTCTAACTTAAAAGTTTTCCAATCACTTAAATGACAACTTTCTATTAATGAAGGCATTAAATATTGATATATTATTCTCTATAAGGTTTAACTTCATAATGTGTAAATTACATATTTATACCTAATTAGATATCTATAATTCTAACTTAATAGGTAGGTATTATAAAGGTAAGGAATTTTTCGGCTTAACTCATAAATCTCAAGAAGTGCCAATGGGATCAAATCAAAATTACTGATTTATTCTATCAAAAAAGTTAAATAGGTATATTAAAAGTTGGTAGGTAAGTAGTAGCAGCTTCAAATACCTATGTATTTTTAATTTCGTAATATATGTAGTATGTAGGCATTTTTGGCTTGCTTCATGTTTCAAGGTAAAGCTGTAGGAAATTGATGTGAAGACACTATTTCCTTCGTTTTCTGCCAAAACTTATAGTCACTGCGAGTGAGTGGAACTCAACAGTTACAGTTTGCAGGAAACTAAAGTTAAATCATATTTTTGTAGCAAACAAGTTTTCATAATCGTTAAGTTTCTGAGTCTTATACCTTCTATTCTATACCTCACGTCATTAATTCACAGACCATCTGTACAGAATAATACGTATCATAATTAGAACAATATGTATATAGATAAATATATTTACTAACCTTGGCAGAATAGTATAATGCGCTTCATTTTTAATTGGCAAGGTTATTATTTAGCTCTGTTAAGATTTGAGAAACAATCTTATATATATCCACAACAATCTTATATATAGGTAGGTACATGTTATAAGAAAGTTCATAATAAAAAAATACTTAATAGTTTTACAACAGTCCTTTAAATTGAGGTTACTTCAAGCTAATATGAGACTAATGCGAAATCGAATAGTATGACCGCAAAAAAATATATATTTATTAAAATTTGAAAAACATATCTAATACCTAAATAAAAGAAAAATAATAAGAATGTCTATCATGTCGTATACATGAGCCTAGGTAAAGTTAGGTTAGGTTCTGAGGACAAAGACATATTAAAAAAAATATTTTATAAAAAAAACGACTTTATGGCAAAAAAATGCTTATAAGAGTGTATTTGCAACTTCATTACCTAGGCGCCTATAACTAAATAAGTATAAAAATTTACTCTTTCATATATGAATTGCATAATTGACGTATGTTAAAAACTGACATTGAAGACTTATAAACAAATTCAATAATTATTTTTACTACATTATTATATAAAATTGAATACAACTTATACTCAATTCAATTGGGCATCAAGCGGTTAATTGACAAGTAGTAGATACCAATTAAACGTGAAATCAAATCATTGAACTAACGAAGTAAATAAAGGTATAAAAAATTAATATATATTTTTAAATAAAAATACAAAGGTCAAACATTGTCATTATAATCAATGTACCGAATATAGTATTTAAACGATTAATAATAATGTTATAATTGTTTCGTTGGTTATTAGTCAAATAATATTATTTTTTGAACATCAACAGCCGTAATAGATTGTAATTTAATTTTTATATTTAGCAATTTAATGTACCCTCATCTAAACAAAACATTGTTACGATTTTCTATGAAAATAAAATATTAAAAAAAAAAATTAAAAAAAATAAAAATAAACATCTAATCCTTTCCTAACTTAACAACCAATACAGTTGAATATGTATTTGCGTATAACTATGATTTATTATTGTTCTGATTAAATTTATTTACTTATTTTGGGGTGACATCTGTTGGATTTAACGTGAAACTTCTATTTTATTGCCAGTATCATGAATGTGGCGCCATCTAGTGCAGGCTACATGAACTACGCCAGTTCATGCCTATAGGGTTTTGTTAATATTTCATAGATGGCGCAATTCAATAACGAAGTATTATTTTACATTATTTGACTAAATTTACGTTTTATATATAAAAATATCATTATTCAACTTTTTATAAAATAATTAAACTAACTTATGAACGATTAAACTAAATAAAGCACTTATTTATAAATTTCATTGTTTGCTGCGTAATAGACTGCTTTACCGACCTGAAATAACTTCCGCTTGCCGCTCGACATCACGCACACGCAAACGCGAGATAATGTAACCAACTTCACTCCATAGAAGTTCGATCTCTTTCAACTACGTCGAGGCTTGTACGTTTTGAGGGTTGCAGTTTTCGGTAATAGTTGTTTTGCTTCTTCAAATCTATATTTCCCTGTTTTTATTTCTTTATTCTAATTAGAAAAGTAGCCCGCGTAAATAAATCGTGTTGTGTGTTCCTAAAAATTGGCGCGTTCGTTTCTGTCAACATAACTTTAACAGTTAACACGCAGAGTCGTATATGCACGTGTAAATCATAATATAATAGGTGTTATCCGTTTGCAGACATGGCTTTAACAGTTGCACTACCTCTGGCCGGGCTGGAGACAGACAATTTTAATTCCTTCAGGCATATCATAGACATAGCGGGCCTATCGCATTCGCAGACAAGCCCCAGCCCATCTGTCTCCAGCGAATCTAGCGGTATCGGCTCACTGGGCTCGTTGAAATCAGAGTCTGTTAACAACGACTCGTTGCCTTCTAGTCCTCAAACAACAGAGAAGGTGAGTGACGATTATGAAATTTGCACTATTTTGTTTGCGTCTACCCTGGCCTTGACCTCTCTATTTTCATAATATTCCGTAATGGCGAACGTCTTACGCTATCAATGTTGTACACAATTGACGTATGATAATGGAAAGATTTGGCGAGTTCACTTGCGGTACAGTGTTTAAAACTTTTATCGTATATTTATTTGATATTTTGACATTTGTGATGTTTATTATTAACTTTAAAATAAAATCAAAATGTCCGCCATGATCGAGATAAGAGCAATGTGATTATATGTTAGTTATTTTTATCAGATTTTTGTAAATAATAATAATTTTAATGCGTTCCAGAAAATATTCGAGCCCGTCGTGCAACCACAGCCGCGTCCGAAAGAGGAGAAAATTGAGGATGTCAAAGTGATATATGGAGGGCACGATATTCTCAATTTGAGTGCTAATCTGACTGATTCTCGGTGGAACTATCGGCCCACGGTGCTGCCGCCCAACAACCCGGCCTTGTTCTTCGCGAACCGCTCGCAGTACCACCGCCTCGGGCCGTACGGGACCCGCACGCAGTATGTAAAAGATTCTTGCCGCTCATGTGGCTTCACATGGGTCGTGGCCGCAACAGATTGAATCGGACAACGCCACGCTTAGAGAAGTACTGGGACACAACAGGGTGCAAATTTTGTCACATAGTGGTGCTCGTACAACCTTATTGCCGACGGCTTCGGTTCAGTTTAGCCTGACGACCTGTCATTAAAATGTCAGGGATTCCTATTTTTCTCATCGAGTACTTTATTTATTTATTATTATAATAGAATGAACAAATATTTTCCACATTATGAACCGAAGCCGCTGGACCTGTGACATTTTCCTAATAATTTAGTTTAGTGTCTGCCTGCTGTGGCCCAGTGAGATGGATGACTGTGGAATATGTATGTGGCTATCGTCTTGCGCATTCGTAGAGTTACATTTTAAAAGTGACTTAATACTGTGATCTTAATTTAAAAAAGGCAATTTTTTGACAAATTCTGTGAAACGCGTGACGATAGAGATTTATTTCGTTTTTGTTTGTTTTTTAACTTATTTAATGGTGTGATAAATTAAACGTTAGGTTATTGTTAAATCTAAAAAAATGCCATATGAATATATCAAGACATACAAAATTGGCATTTAAAATCCCAAAAATTAGAATCTTAATGACTCAGTCTATGAGATACAACTCTATATAAAAAATATTAATATAATTACAGAAATTTAATAATATACTATTCTACATTTAGTTCCTCTTAGAAATATTAATCATAACTTGTTATCCAAAGAATCTTATTTGTTTTATGCATATTATATTCTATATATTGTTTTTACAATTTATAATTGATCTTGTAACACAAAATCTAATAGTGGATTCATATCCTCCATTACATGTTGTGTGACATTATTTTAAAGCAATATTTAAATTTAAATTATGAACATTTACTTTATCATAATTAGCTATACCCACCATTACATATAATAGTTATTTAAATATTGTTTTATGATAGTTAGTGTTTAGTTATGATTTCAATATATTCCACAGTCATTTAGGATGGTTTAAACCAAAAGGCTGCTTCTCGTATATTATGACTACGATTATGACGAGACGGCACGAATTTATAGCGAAGCTGAATGTTAATTTTAAGGTCTAATTATGATTGTTGGATTTACCGTCCGAGCATACATAATATTAGTGATGAGATATTGTTAGAGGATACTTGATAGCCCTCTCTATTCTATGTGTGAAAGCTTAAATTCATATTATAAATAACAAGCAGCCCATGAGGTACATAGTCAGTATGGGTGATCAGTGCATATCATCACAAATTAAAGCAGTGATTAGATATTCTAAGGTATTAGTAGATGTTACAGAGCAAATCGACATGCCCAGATACTGGGCTTTAGTGGAATTATAAATGTCGTTACAGACTGTCGATATTGCTATGCATATTTAAATTGTAAAATACATGGTCTCTATAATTTAGTCAAGATATTTAATAGTGTGAGTCTCTTGAATTATATAAGTAATGTAACATATTAGCTATATTGATAACAAATGATACTGTCCTTCTGTGCAATTTCGTTCTGCTATGTTGTGATCAGCTTTAAATTTTACCGGACTAGACAAAGTTATTTTTTATATAATAATGTTAAATGTGAGACAATACAGTTGGTAGTTTTCAAAATTTTTATTTATATTATATATTTATGGTACACGGTTCGGCTATTGATCTGGAAGGGACCAACGATGCGTTGAGTTGTTTAAATTTTATAACAATATTAATAGCAGAATTGATTATCAAAATTTTTATTGTCATTATCTAAACGGACATTGCATTTTATTCGCTGCTTTATATTTCCGAGTCATCGCCACGCTTTCCATGTAGATACAAACGGGCTATGAAATCGAACACAAGTTGTATGTAAACAATAAGTGAATTTACAAAATTTATTATTTTTATAATTACTATGATTCAGTGGGTCATGACTGAACATATAGCATGGATCTCAGAATGCAGCTAACAATTATACTTATACGCCTAACAATAAACGATATATTTGCCTAAAACCGGAGGCGCGTCTATACCGCTAACATCTAAATCCCAAAATATTAGAAGCGCCTCCGCCGTGTGCTATATCCTCAGTCACACACACACTCACAAATGGTTGTTACGGTTATTGTTTAATCTACGTTGCATTCAGATTATTATTTAGTTTTAATATGACAAGTTTCAATCGAATGTAGTTCAAAGGAATGAGAAGGTTTCGGAGAGATACGCACAGTTTTTATTTAAGCTCTCGACGCGATGTGCAAGGCCGAGGTGCGATGCAATATGTGCATTCCAGTTTTGTTTAAGTTAGCAGCCGCGGGTTAGTTGTTAGTTTATTTTATTTTATTTGCCAAATATTTTGGTTGTTGTGCTATTTATTTAAATTAAAATGGTTTGTTTTTTTTTTCCAAAATATCAATTTAGTACCTTCTGAAGTGTCTTCTGATGTGATTTATCAATGTTTTGATCGTTTTCAATTTTATGCATTTTATTTTGTTTAGTTAATCATTATTAATCGATATTATACATGATGTGTTGTATTTTATCTATCGTTCATTCGTATTTATAAATGTTTTTTCTCATCGAACTGTAGTCAAATGACAGTATTTTTATAATGAAAATTGTATAGGGATGAAGGGTCTATTGCCTGGACGAGGCGTCCCGAGTGTATTACGTATATCTGATAAGCATTATGTAGGTTTAGCGAAATAGTTAACTCGGAGACACACTCCAAGTACCAAAACTTATTGGTTCAATGTTGTTCTCTTGTAATGGTGATATAGTGCGTCGCCGTCCTCGCGGCGCTGAGCTCAATATTTTAGTATCCCTTAAGAAAATTAATACCTCTTTTGAAAAGAATATAATATATATTATGATATAGTATATCCGATCGATGATCACACGTTTCCCTGTTTATTTTGATGTGATATCATAAATGACTGATCTGAATTTAGTTTTTAAGTTGGTTATTGATATGCAGTGCTATTTCGAAAATAATTAAGATTTAATATTGAATGTGCCAATGCTCGTAATTTAATCTTTATGACTGTTCCTTTATTGTAGCTGTTTGCGGGTTGCTCGCCGTCTCCTACACACTGTTAGTTCAGTCGTTACGGCGGCTCGTTCGTAACGTGCACAATCTCAATAATGCTTGCAATACTATGTAATTATGTAACTGTGTAATTCCTCATTTTATAATCAAACGTAATATTAAGAGTACAATATGAGATGATATATATCATTCTAGTATCAAAATTAACCGAAGATAATATTATTATTAGTTAGGTAAAATTTTAGCATAGCTTTGTATAATTGGGATGTTTTAGTATTTAGTAGTGTATAATAACGGCGTAGTGGCAAGCGGAATGTGTCGTGAGGAGTGGAATAATGTTAGTGGCAATAATACTCGATGTAAGTCCCCTGCCAAGAGACTGTACAGGGTCGCGCACCAGCGCACTAGGGCTGCCAACCGAAGCGACTCGACGCCCTCTCACTTGTACGATTGCCTTCTAAATATCAAATATATTTTTTTCCTATTTTTTTGGTAAATGTAACGCATATCTACGTGGCTACGTAGGGCGAGGTCGCAAATCGTTGGCGGCCATAGCAGTGGCGGGCGACCACGGCGAATCACAAGCGAACGCTGCGCACTAGGCGTTTTATTTGTTGTAATTATAATAATAGCCGTAGGTATTTTTATCGTACTTAAATAATTATTCTTGTGATGCCTTAATTCTGGTTGTCAATTAGACACGTCTGCCTAGAGTGTTATCGTTGTTTTTATTTATTTTAGTTTTCGCTGTTCCGGCTTCCTCCGCGAACTTCCAGTCCAGGCTGTTCTTTTGAAATAATTTTGAAGTCGATTTATTTTTACCTAAGTGTTCTTATTAAATGTTACCAAAATGTTTTTAATAAAATATTTTTATATGTACCTCGGTGTTTCAATTGTAATTTTCCATCGTCTGGCTTCCCCGTATATAAATAGAATACGTAATGCTGAGTGGTGGTCTGTAAACAGTTACCCACACTAAAATAACGTGCTATTTTTTGATTACACTTGTGATATATTTTGATGCTTACATTGTCACGTTTTAGTAACAGTAAATATTTTAAAACGGGCGTTATGCCAACCATGAAGAAAAATAAAAATTGACTGAAAACCATGTGCTTTGAGGAAGGTCAATAATAAATATGTATACTATTGAAATTGTTGCCAAATCACAAGATTAACGAACTATAAATAAAGGATAGGATAATTTGACAACTATTACTGAATATTTTTTTTTTGGAAACTAGAACTAAAACTATACTTCAATATTACTACATATAGGTAAAAAAAATTAAAACTAGAAAGTACATTTATGAAGAAATAATAATTATAAATAATCAACGTAAATTTGATAAAGTTAATGTTACAATCAGCAGAAAACCACAAAATAATATTTTTACATTGACGTATTAACAGACGCGACGTTAACAGTCAAGTGCATCATTATCACGTGCCAAACTAATGTGTTATTATATGAATTAGGATATTATATTTTTGTATTCTGAAGAAGATCGTGGCTCAGTTCAGCTCAGCAAGGATTTTACTATAACAGCCTTAGTTATTGGCTCGAATCCCATTTTCTGAGTGCGAATTATTCCAATTTTTCGCTTCGCCGCAGGACAGAATTTAAAACAACGCGTGACTAGGATTTGAACATAATGATGAAAACTTATTTATATATACCTGATTAAAGATCACAAGTTCACGTTAAAATCAAGAAGACATGATTTAACGTCAATACGTCCCTAAAACGTAATGCGAATGATGATTAAACCCATGTCTTGTATTATTTGATTCTATTAAATATCTATATACCTAGATAGTAATGAGTCAAGTAAATAGGTAAACAAACATTAAGTAACAGGTATTGTAACAAGTGTCAATGAATACATGACGTATTGAATTATTAAGCCTTTGAATACGTGACTAGACAGATTGACGACTACTCACGGAGAGCTGCAATTGTGATACGTATTATACTGTCATGGAATTGAAATTTTACATATATATTAGAAGAACAAAATTTAATAAGAATCTTCGAAAAAATAACAATTGTATTATTATCATAATAAATACTAGTCTAGTTGGCAGACCATTGTGGTTTGACCTAAATGCGATAATCGTGAGTTCTGTTCCCAGTATGAGAAAAACTCCTGTCCTAGTAAGTCATCTTTCGCCAATTCCGCCACGTAAATGATCTCGTACTCGAGCAAAACGTGAAGAATAAGTGTCATGATACTGGTTTCACCCCAATCTGATATATAGAATGTATTTTAAGTGTGTGAGAGCCACTACTATGACGTGACGTGCTACCTACATAAGTTTATTAATATAGCATATGACGCTAAACTGACAAATGTTGGACAATTACTACATATACTCAAAAGCATAATTTTATACTTTAGCTTAATTAATATTAACTTTTTCGAATTGCATTTAAAATTTTTACTTATGAGTTAGTTAATTAATAAAATATATTAGAGAGATATAAAAAATAAATTGCATTGATTATGTTTTATTCCGGCTTTGTTTAAGAAACGTAAACAACAGAAGGTCGACTTCAACGCGCCTGCGATTATTGATTCTGTAAACAAACATATCTAACTTTAAAGTGGGTAGCTATAAGCAATAAGCTACATCTATGTTTTATTTCAATTTGGTCCTTTTTATTTATTTTAATTATAGATTTCACAACAAACGTTTATCTTGTTTGTTTTTTAACTTTAAAGACGTAAACGTGTGATAACGATATTTATATTATCAATGTTATGATTCATATACTGATTATGAAGTTATCTAGATACGTATTTATTTTGTGAACGGTTATTGTATTTTTTTATTAAACTATTGTCATGGTAATAATGTTATTCAGTAAATTTTTTAGCAATGTAAAAAAAAATAACAAAGTTAGCAACAAGATTAATTGAACTAAATTATACAATTTTAACATTAAAACAAAATTTAAAATTAAGTTAAAACATTAAATATATAATTAGAATTCTATATAAATAGTATTTCCAAAACTTTACTCGAGTTTATTTAAGGACTCGAAAAAATTGGGAAATGACAAATAATAATAATACATATTTATATTTTTTACATGGTACTAAACGATAAAAACTTTTTTTCTGTCAATCTTACCATTTTTCCTTATTATGCTAAACAGATTTTACGATAGAAGATAGATGGGGCTACACAAGCCTATTATATGCTCCGGAAATCCCGCGGGGAATATCATGACTTCTGCCCGCATAAAATAAAGTCGCGTACAAACATTTCCTCGTTGGCACGTTAGGATCGCCATAATTAAAGGAATGTACTGTACTAACGCTTCCTCGTTTTACATTCTCCACCGCTTATACTATGCTGAATGATATGGATAACTATCTGACCTGATCTTTCCAACCACACGTATGTCACAACCATCCCCATCACCTGAAACTTGGCAGTTCGCTGCTATGTGCTTTTATCTACTCTTTACTACGTACCGAACTACTATAGATGAGCCTGACGACGTGTTTCCAGGTAAATAAAACATGGGAACCTTAGAAAGCAATATACTTCCTATACCTTAAGTGTTGGCAAAACACCTGTAACCCCCGACTACTAGGTGACCTAAGTCGGTAAGGTCGTTTAGTTACTAGAGTAAGTCCGAACAGTAATTAGGAGAGCAAGCGGCGAAGTGGTTCCAAGTAGCATAATATATACATGACCCAATTTGCTATTAAAATAGAATATAGAAAATTGTTTATTTATTTATCTTGTATATGTGTAGTAGCATATATTAGTTTCACACTGTCCTGTTTTTATATAGTAGTTCGTGTTGTTAGTTGTTTGCAAACAAAAACGTTTCTTAGAAAATTGATGTAATAATAAACTATGTCAAAGTGGCGCCATCTCGAATACTTTCAGTGAACTTCTTAAGTAAGCAGTTGCCAACGCCATCTATGTTCAAGTTGATTATAACAATGGTTTTGCTAGTTTGCACTTGGTAAAGTTAGAATAAGCATGTAACAATAGATGGCGCTGTTCTTATATTTAGGAAAAATCCCAGGCGCATTTTTATGGCATCATGAAACTGGCATGGCTTTACGTAATGTATGTATGTTATTTATAGGGGGTATAGTATAATAAAATTGAATTATATTGATAGACTATAATCTACATTAAACTAATAATTAACCTTAAAATAACGCCCATTCATTTTGTTAACTGTCGCTACATAAAAATATGACTACTTAAAAAATTAATCAACGTTTAAAATATCAATAATAAACGTTATTTTAGTCAGTAAGTCAAATCTCCCATAGCAATTATTAAAAGTATATTTTTCCACAAAATATTCAACTTCAATGAGCTCTGAAAAGTTGAACCACAGATCAAAATAACTAAATTATAGCAAATATTTATATTATATTATATACAATATTCCGTTTATTATCTACCTTTGTGTAGACATAATGGGTGTATTCAGTCAGATGGGCGCGAAAAGTGTCTTTTATCAGATTTACAATAGGCGGGAATCAAAGAAATGACGATATTCATCCTCTGTTGTCGCCATTGTCAAACAAGATGCGGTTTCGTATATTTATTAAGGAACATGTATTACCTAATAGATTCGTAGCCTATCCAGTTTGATATAAAGAAAAATAATTTTAATATTGTTAGTTGTGCTTATCATTGAACATCATTCACTTCTTCGCTAAATATTCTTAAAAACATTGCGTTGAGATAAATTAGTAATACTTAAAAGTATCTTTAATTCAATTTGTTAATTATTTATGAAATAAATTTAATATGTCATCGTTTGTTCTTGCTAATCACAAGCATCAAGATGTGTTAATTTTAAAAGAAAATGAAAATCTAAAATTGGTAGCTTCTACTTAAGTTAGTTGTTTGTTACATCTTCATCTTTCGTGTCAAAAATATCTTTACAAGAAATGTTTATGATTTACATCATTTACCAGGCACTATACCGTCCCATTTAATTATAGATAAATAAACGCGAATAAAGCCATGATTAGCTTTCAGTTCTTAAATCTTACGATGGAGGCATGATACAAGCATACACTGAATGAGGCAAAATTGGAAGAAACGGGGGCGATTGATTACCGTGCTTCCTGACGCATTGACATTCATGACTTTACTCGCGACGTATTACCATGGTATTTTATTTTATAGTATAACAAAATTTGTAACATTGTGTTGTATTTTTATTTTTTTCTCTATATTATAATATAAAAATCGTTGTAGTCACAATTATTTGTGTATACCCCCGATGTATATTTCGCTATTAATACATTTTAATAAGAGACTTTCTCTAAAATTCTGGCTAACATCAAAATGATACCAATACTAGTGAACAGTAAGCCACTTGAGTATGTACAGGGATATTCATACTAAGGTAGGCACGTATCATTTAAATTAAAAGAAGAGTGAAGATAAAAAAGGAAAATTGAAAAAAGTTTTAGGCCTACAAGTAACATTTAAATTTTCACGTTCCAATGAGTTTAAAGAAAGCAGTTTTAGACTTGGCCATACTACTATGCCCTACTTGTGACTGCCAAACAGTCCTTAGATAAAAAATCTAAGATGAAACTCATAACCACACGAATAGCAACGAAGACAAACTGTCTTCGCCTTAAGAGACGAAGTAAAAGATACGCAAGAAAGATACGCAAAAATCTAAGATAGTCGTTGAGCTACACTCAATTCAAAACCTAAGTGGAAATTGGCTGGCCATGTAACAAAACATACGGACAAAAGATGAACATTTGCAATCACAAAATGGAAAGGACCCAGAGGAACAAGGGGCGGAGGTCGATCATGTATCTGGTGGCAGGACGACATAAAAGCAATCACAGGCAATAACTGGCCTGAGAAAGCTAAAGAGAGAGAGACTTGACAATCTTTGGATGAGGTTTTTACCCGAGAGGGTTCCTGTCACATCAATGAAAACTGTATTTGATTACATTTTTTTTATTATAAATATTGTTATTAAGATTAGTAAAATTATGTAATTTGAAAAGAATGTAAAAAAATAAATGCATGTTAATAATAGATTGATTAGTTTTTATTTTTGAATGTAAAATGACATTACACTATTTTACTGCAGAGGGCCTAAATAGGCTGTAAACAAGTGTGAAAATTATTATTTTCCTACTGGGTCCCAAATTCATGCTTGCCCTATCATTCTGCCGGCAATACTTTACCGCATGCATTAAAATTATATCTACTCGAGTACTCCTTTAATTTTTCATTCCGTCTTTCACAACGGCATTACCACATTACCTTGTAAAAACTGCGGTGACGACGATCAGAACTAAATATTTCAAAATATCAAAATGAAAATATGTTATTTTTTTAATTTCTTTACATTTTAAGTTAAGTGTAAAATGTCTTAGCGAAGATCACTGATAGTAAGCTTATAATTAATGATATGTACCAGATAAAGCATGCTGGTAATTTTTTGCTATTTCACCATCAAACTCTCTGATATATAATTCGTGTAGAAGGCAAATTTAATATTCACTGTTTTTAAAAATATTTTACTCTATCTTTTACAATATTTTAAAGTGTAATTTTATTAAATGAGGTAAATAGTATTTGTACAATTTTGAGTATATATTAAGTTTGTTAGGTTTAGTTACCTACTTGATTGCTACAAAGTCGCGTAATACATTCAAAGTATTCGTACTTATGACTTCAATTGTCAGTTGTCACTCTACTCCAAACACGAAACACTTAGATGAAAATTAAAACTTTGGTCGCTGATAACACATTAATTATCTAAGACATTACTTTCTGAGATCTGTGAAACCAAAATGTTTTCTTCTCGTGGAGAGTGTTTCCTATCTGTGACTTTATCTACAGATGGTAAAATCGGCCCTTAGCTTTGAATATAATTAATCATGGTATATTTGACATAAAAGGACCGTCATGGCGCAAAGGTGTAGCGTCTGCCTGTAAACGCGACGGTTTGGGGGTTCGATACCTACTCGGGGAAGATTCGGGGCTTTTTCTGTTTCCATTTTCTTCGCTCTAGAAACTAGGCAAAGCGCAGCCTTGAGTTGAGCCACTCAAGGCGCAATGCCTCGATAACGGCTAACTCGACTAAGCAACAAAGTGTCTTAACACTAGGTTCATATGGTTCCTACAGTTCTTTCTGCCTACCGTCCCAAGTGCGGTTAAAGCATGAAGCTAAAAAAAAATGTACATAAAAATCTGGTCGTTAGCTGATAAATAAAATTTTCTTCATATTTACCAGTAGTTATAATTACAAAGGTAGGCAAGTGTCGCAAAATCAATAGCGTTGCAATTAAAGCCTTATAATTAAATGAATATAACAAAATTCAGTTCTTATAGGTCTCCCATTTTTATAACTTCTTAATTATTTACTTAATTTTATAATTTCTTCCAATATATTCGATTTACTGTTCAATATATTTAGGTATATAAGTTTATAATATGAAAAACTACAAATTAGATGGGTACACACCTTATTCTTATAATCAAACGTGGTATACGTTTTATTCCTTCAGAGAATAAGTTATTATTTATATTCTTACATATCTAGAAAACTATTTTAGTTGGCGATAGCGCAGGAACGGATAGCGAGAAGCGATAGCTATTTTTTATATAATTTTTTAATATTTTCCTCAGACATATTTTTATATCACGTTTTATAATAACTATAATTTTTTAATTCTTACTGTGTATTATTCGAACTTTTTAAGTCAATATAAGATGAAATTCACAGAAAGTTTAATTTTCATGTGACTTGAAATATTCAGTAGTCCGATTGAAATATTTGGCAAAAATCTCAATTTACTTACAATACATATATACGTAAATAAGAAATAAAATAGCGTCCTTTGTGTAAAAAACATGTAATTAAAGTACTATTATTAATAAATACAAGCAAATAATGTAGAAAAACATTAAATGTGCCGAATTCACATCACGTTGTATCTTTTTTCCATAGAAAGAAGAAAAACAGGAACAGTTGAGCAACAAGTATCGCGACAAAGCCCACTGCCTTCATCAAGCACTTGACATCGAATTTTTTAGGTTCACTGACTGGATCTATTTGGTAAATGTTACATGCAGTTTTTGTGAACCGAAATGGCATTTTTATATTTTTTACTTGATTTTTCATAAGCTACAATACGGAAAACTCGAATAGTACTTATTAATAAATTGTAACTATTAAAATATTTATGAAATTGTGATCGAAATATTAATTTTATTTGAATAGATATGTCAAATATTGACTATGATAATGTCGTTTTAAAATTTCCACTCAATGATTTGGTGTCAGTTTCATTTCTAGGTTTCACTACTACTGTATTTTTTTTTTCGAAATAATGTTTTATCTTTTTGGGTTCATTCATTATGATTTTATTACTAAATTATACTATATTTTTATTAATACTAGCAAAAATTAAAAACATTTTAACTAAAATTTTTTTGCCATTTCAAATATAATTTCACATCTTTCGATAACGATTTATCACGTTTTTGCCAGCGTTATCATGGGACATTTAATAATAACTCAAAAAAAATTCAAAAGATCAAAAGTGTATTTTCCAAAAAAAAATACACTTTTTGTCTTTCTCTGTAAATAATTTAAAAGTCTCTGTTCACAAACTCTTTATCTAATAATGTGATAAAGTAAACAAACTGAGATGTAGGTATCTATATACATATATATATGTACTACGCCAGTAGTACGACGGTGGTCTAAAAAAATTTCGACCTAACAACGATAAAATGATACAATTATATAAAAATAATTGTTTTAATTTATTTTTCTACATAATTTCATTGTAACTCAATATAGTTTTGCACACGACGCTTACACTTCTATACCCATATAAGTAGTACGCAGCGTTTCTCTGTACGAAATATTTTTTCATGAAAATTATTGCCTTTTTATTTGATAAAAGTTTCTGTCTTCCATCGCAATTTTTAGGTCAGGGAACAAAAAGTCACTTGGGGCTAGGTCTGGCGATTGCGGTGGATGGTTAAGCAGTTCAAAGCCTAATCTATGGATAATCACCAAATCAACTTCGAGCCAACTGCGTTGTCTTGGTAAAACAAGATTTTCTTCTTCTGCAAATATAGGTATTTCTATTTAAGTTCTGCCTTAAGTTTGTCTAGTAATGATGCGTAATAATTTTTTCTTTTGAAGATAATCGATTAAAATAATTTAGTTTAATTTTGTTTTGGGGTAGTCAGTGACTAACTGGAAAAATAACTGCATAACTATCCCAAAAATAGTCGCCATCACTTTCCCAAACAAAAGAACTGTTTTCGAAAAAACTTTTTTGGATCATCTTCTCCCATTGTAGTTCACAATTTAGACTATATTTTTATTGGTGCATAATGATGTATCCAACTTTATCTATAGTGATAAATCGGCGCCATCAGCATAGCGATGGAAGTGTTCATTCGAACACTTTGGTTTAAAGTGAGCAATCGAAGCACCCAAGGCGTGGGTCGGTTTCTACATGTAACTTCTTTTCGACCTGAGCTCCTTTAATTTATCATAAACACGTTCATTTAAAATGTTTATAGCTCCTACTATATTTGTCATTTTAATTCGGCAGTCAACTAAAACCATTTTGCGACTTTGCCGATGTTTTCATTGGTAGTTGTAAGTTTTGCAGTACGACATTACAGTACCTACTAGTTGTTAAATAATTTTAGCTCAAAAAGCTTAAAGGCTATTAATCAAAATAAAAGGAGAAATCTCTATTAAATTGGTAAACATCGTTTATTACACATGAATCTTGATTTTCTCGTCCATATGATGGACGATTTAAAATAAGACGTTTAAAATAAGATGAACACATAATATGTAGATAAAGTGACTACAAAGTTTTTGAAATAAAGGGACGATTATATTTAGTAACAACGTTGTAAAGTAAGATTTTTTGTACGGATAAAATGTAATTTAAATCTATATTAAATAATACTTATCCACATTTATATATGTGTGAGGTAAGCGTATATATCTTAGTATGCACCAATACAAATGGATATAAAACAAAGCGAATATATCTTAAGAATAACAATTGTTCTACTACAATGCTTGACGTACCGACGCTCTTTCGAGAGCTACCAATTTCTGAACATGTACGTACTGGCTTTGAGTTTGACGAGGTAAACAGAAAACAGCTCAATGAGAGATTTAAACAGTGGCCCATTGAAAATAGCTGAAGCCTTTAGAAAATCACCCTCCTTTCGAGTCCCTTTTGCAGCCTCTATTTATGTTTTCAACATTTTCCATATACAATTTCGGGCCAAAGCTCCTATTCAACACTCACACTCGGGACTTGTGCCAATTCAGAAGTAAATTAACACCATTCAAAGATTGAAAGATGCCTTAAAGGTTCACCTCCGACTATGATTTGATATTACGCTGGCTTTCATGTTTCAAAATAATAGTTTAATTTTTTACAGTACTTGTTGATATTCCGAATTAAATTATTTAAGGTTGAAAAAGTCTTTTAACGAATGTTTACAAATAAATGCATCAATTTTTAATATAAAACAAAATGTTCCTTTAGTAAAATAGTTGCACTTTGGCACCAAATTACCAAATTCTAATTATTTCATTTCACACTTTAAGTCTTTAAAAAGCAATAACAAGAAAAATAACTAAATTTCAAGGAGAGGTACAGCTAAATGTTGTCACAGCTGTAATGTTAACCGTTGTAAGTAAACTGAACTACATTCTTCTTGCAGCCTGCACTTCACACAGTTGTATTATATATTTTACATATCTTAACGACGTTACACGTCACACTAATACCAAATAAAAATAATTAATGCAACTTTTGAAAGTGCTATTGAATTAAAATAAATACTAATTTAAATGGAAAACCTGATACGCTATGAAATAAAAGACATCCAAAGGGAAATCTTTTAGTTTTTCAAATTTGAAAATTCTATTGTATCCAATTCCCTATTTGGTGGTGGACAAAAAGTGGCTGGTTGGTAACACAATTGGGCCATCTTTTGTTCTACGTCGCTCCGACTGCGGCTCCGGCTCCGTGCATTCTTTCAGTGGCGCCTAGAACAACTGTTTCTAGAACGATAGCCTCACAATGCGCGCGCGGCATTGTCGCCGCGGTAATTGTTCCCTGCCTCATCTACTCGAGGGTTACTTAATAGCTCTGTAATTTGGTGGCAGAAATATAAAACACGCCACCCGCACCGCGTAAAGCTTCTCCGGTTACCAGAAATTACACAAAAACAAACGATATAAGCCAAACATTTATATTCATTTTCGTTCATAATAAGCTTAAAAATAAAGCGAATTGTACGTAATGAAAAAGAAAATAATTTGAATGAACTTTGAAATTGGATCTGCAAGTGCGCTCCAACTAAAATATAGAACATTTTCCACAAAGCTATTCATCGGGCTAGCTAAGAAGTGAATCTTTATGAATGCCACCAAATTGTATGAGAGTAGTCCTCTTTCAAAACTTCTCATGAATAGTGTTAATTCGCTATAGCGAATTTGCTCGGCGCTCATCAATGGACTATTTGGAGTCTTGAGAAGCGTACAGCCTCACAAAGTCGCAATATTGTGTATGGAAAACGCGGGAAACATGAATGGCGCGGGCGGTTTGAGGAAAGTAACACGCAACCGCGTTTTGTTAACAGCTCTCTAAGGAAAACGTATCACTATAAAGCACCTATAGACGCTACGTTTGATATTGAATTTAATATTACCTACAAGGAAACTGATCAGAAAAGATTATTTATCTCTTCAAAACATATTTGTATATAAATTTGTAAATAAAACGAACAGAAAAATATAAAACCAACCATACGCTGCACAACGGATGTGATTTGAAGAAACTTAGATGCTGCAACGGCGTGTGATAATTACAGTACTAGTTGTAAGTGTTGCGTAATTTGCAAATTTCATATAAGTACGTAATTACGAACAACCCTTGTAGCTGTTTTTCAGTAACATCACATCGCTTCGAAAGCCAAAAGGAAAAAACGGGGCGTGCCTGAACAAAGCCGTCCATACAATGGGGCCGTGCGAACAATGCTAACTAGAAGAGATGCTGTGTAGCTTGTATCATTCGCAGATAAAGGTGGAGACGTCCGCGGCACTATAAATGATAATCTACGAAAGTAATTTACTAAAAATATCCAACACTTTTACGACAACTTGATCCGATTTCTCATTTATATAATATTTATTCTATGTTATTGTATAATTAAAAAATAATAAGATATTGTTATATAGTCATAAAAGTTTTAAGAATGGTAGTTTTGACTTTAATAATTATATAAAAAAAAAGTACATCATAGGCAGTTTTCAGTAATAGTAAATAGTAAGACAAATTGGAAATGACGAGTAAAGTAATGAAAACGACAAGTAAAACCTTCAATTAATTCACTAACCTTACTCTATTTTTCTCTTTATACATTTCATTAAAGAGTAAATTCCAGAAAGAACATCGCAAACACGCAATATCTAGCTTCGCGCGTCGTATTAAAATTCAAACGACACTTAGAACATTGCACATCCGCAAGCTCAGCACTAACAACAGAGTCCGCAACAATGTGCCCTCTGAAGAGCTCCGAACAATCGAATGAAGACAATAAGCAGCGATACTCCGAGACAAAAAGAGGCGAAATAAAGGCTCACTTGTTTCCTGGCCGCATTGTGAGGAACGGGAGAGGGCAGAGACAAAAGCGTAATGTGCCACGGGCCCAAACAATGGGACCGAGCCATTATTGTTACTGTAGCGCCGCTTTAGCGAAATATGTACGCGGTGGCACCAGCGAACTTGACATGCTGAAGCGAGCGGCCTTGCGTTGCTACTCGCTAGTCGACGTCGACGAGTTGAGTTCACTTTGTGACGCTACAAGAATGCGACGCACTGACTCGTGTCAATCGCGCAAATATTTACGTCAAATAAATATAAAATCTTGCTTTTTTTAAATGCAATAAATAAATAAAATTTTAATAAATAGATATTATTTTTTTTGCTTGCGTAAATAATTTTTTGCACCAAATTTGTACTTGTTATTGGTATTTATCGCCTAGAGTCGCCTATTTTTGTGTCTTAACGCTATTTATGGTAATTAATAGATATTATAAATTTTAAGTATGCGTAAATTCAAATATACATATTTAGGCTTACAAAAATATTTCATCAAAATTTTATAATGTGAAGTCTACATTATATAAGTTTTAAAATTGACACGATATGGAAGCTTTAATGATTGTATGAAGTATTTCTATATAAAAACTTTTTCTTTATGTAAACACTGTAACTAATTTCCTAAAAGGTATATACGTGGAACTTGTTTGTCTATTTCCCTTACAATGATTTTTAATGAGAATCCACGTATGTCCTATTAATTCACTTATATACATTAATAATATATATATATATATATATATATATATATATATATATATATATATATATATATATATATATATATATATATATATATATATATATATATATATATATATATATATATATATATATATATATATATATATATATATATATATATATATATATATATATATATATATATATATATATATATAAATATAAATTTTAACTACTTTTTTTCAATTATTTATTAAAAACTAGTTGTAAGCTAATAATAATATAATTTGCTCTACCACTTCCATATTGTCCACAATATGTTGTAATTGTAAATTGCTGAATTAAGCAAGGGTAAGAAAAAAATACCTTTCTACGCCGCTATTTATGAAACCGAGCTTGAAATGAATTAAGCCTCTGGGCAAAGATGAAGCCTATAACCTTCATATTGACGGTAAAATAACAGTGAGTTGCCCTACTGCGCCACAATGGCCTCAATTGTCGATAATTATGATAATAAAAATATAATAATAAAAATAATAATTGTTAAACATACTGAACGTACTGAAAAACTATTGTACCAGCGTTTTTCTTTTAATCTTAAAAAAAATTAATATCTCTCTAGTCTCTCTATTAATTAATATATAAATGTAGGTTTGTATAATATCACCTGTTTCAGAGGCTTCACTAGATATCACTGCATAAACTGTTAATAAAGTGTAGTGTTTGTATCTTAAAATAAGCAATAAATTAAAAAAAAAAACATCAAAATAATTTAAAATAATTTACCAATGATTGAAAATCAGCAACATCATGCTAAAAATTAGTGCAAAGGACACATAAAATACACCGCATTTGTTGCTTGTCCGTTTGTTCTTGATGATGTAAAAGGTAAAGTTATATATAAATTTAAAATTGTTGTTAAATAAAGTTGTATATTTTTAAACTATCATAAAAAGTAGTAAGCTACTCGTTTGGAATATACTGATACTTTTACAGTCTGTTATTTTTGAAGCCGCTGCCAACAAAAGCGAGAAGTAGATAACTACTAAGCACAGTAAACAAAAAAATATATTAAAATATATCTAAACTGTTAACTGTGTAAAATACAATGACTGGCTAGAGTACTGACTGGATGGAATAATTAATTTAATAACACAAAGTTATCTTTTTTCCTTGTAAAACCAAACCACGATTATCAAAGATCCCCTTAGCGTACTTGGATAGGATGTACAGTTATTTATTTAAATATAAATAAAACCGTAGCAGTAGGCACTGACTGCATCGTATATCGTGATTAAAAATAAAAATTGAATCTTTTGACCATTTTAAAAATATAATAGCTTTCAATATCTTTATAACTAAATTTATCCGAATCTAGAGCCCAGTGTGGGCACGCTCCGACGATTCTGAATAGTACGCCGAGGGCATTCCAGACCCGACCGGAACGTATCAAAATTCAATCTTTCACTTACATTGCAATATGAAAATTGAATTTTGATACTCATATAGGGAATATACAAGCATGCAGATATTTGCTGTGGGAGAACATTTGCATTCAAATATTAATAAAAGATTATTTAATACACTTAAGGTAGAGGTTGCGCTTTCAGGACTCTTGTTTTCAGTGAATAAAATTGATCTCATCTTGTTAGCAGTGTAAGAATACTTTGAAACGTTTTAAGTAAATTGTTTTTATATAAACAAAAAATGTCTTCTATGACACTTAATCACTTATTTAAAATTTTAGAGACCGATTCTTATGCCTGTAAATAGTAGAAAGTATAAACGTTTCAAGAATAAAACTGATTATATATTGACCTTGTGCAACTCCCTTTATCATTTTGAGCAAAGTAAGTAAATTGAAATAAACATAAATGCATTCTTAGTCCTTACTTATCACAGTACAGCAAAATAAACAGAGCAATTTAAGGTTGATTAAAAATCTAAATTAAATTTTACTCAGTCATTCGCTTTACGAAGATAGTCAGAATTATCAAAAAAATAAATAATGATAGGTCTATTCATAGCAACCCTATCTTTGTATGATTAATAAGATTTCGCTTCGCAGGGGTCCTTTTGTCCATTTTATTCATATGCTAACTCCGGCTACTTCTATTTTACAGAGAATCACTTCATTGTACTTCAAAACAATAGCGAAATTGCGACGCGAATACTATCTCTATATATATAATACTGTATATAAATATGTGAAGAACCTTACATGCGTAATCAACAAGAAGCATTTTGTTTTGTTACACACAGTTACAACAATATTTGATTTTTACTAATATATTAAAAAGAATTGAATTCAAAATTATAAGCCAAATGTTGTTTAAAGTATTATAAATACCCAACCCTACCGTCGTGGCGCAGAGGCGCAATGTCTGCCTGTAACGCGACGGTTTCTGGGTTCGATCCCTAGTCGAGGAAGATGGATTTTTCTTCGCTCTGGTAAACTAGGCAAAGCGCGGCGTTGAGTTCCGCCCCTCAACACGCAATGCCTCGAAAACGGCGGAAAGCGGGGACGGAGAAAGCAGGGACTAGGCAACGGAGTGTCTTAACACTAGGTTCCCTTGGTCCCTGTAGTTCCCTCTGCCTACCCTGCCTTGTGCGGGATAAAGCGTGAAGCTAAAAAAAAATACCCAAAAAATTGAATATTTATCAGCGATTTAATATTAATAAATATGTTGCTATAATCGTAATCTACACTTTATATAATAATCGCTTTGCATCAATAAACCTATATCAATGTTGCCGAGTCACTTGCAAACAATAGGATAGTTCCCAAAGCGCAGGTTCGGTTCTATTGTAATGTATTAATTAATAAAATAAAGGGGGTCAGGGGGACCTTTTGTCCAGCTTGGATTGATCAGATCTCATTAACCAGTCATTGTGAGCAGAACAATGTGGTGGTCAGCCCGCACACCGGAGCTATGTCGCGTCATCCTTCTATACAACCTGACTTTACTTACAAGCCACAAAAGATTTGTACAGAATATTGAAAGCTCTTTGCATAGGTCTTTATTATTTTAAGTATTAAGAAGATTTCGCTTCATTTTTCATAAAATAAATTCACATTTTGCGTTGCAGTAAATTATATTTTACACATTCTACTTGTTTCCGTAAGATATATAAAATGATAATAAAAATTTAAAACTAAGTGCTTCGTAGTAAGTCTCGTAGCGTTACGTAGATTGCTACGCGAATTCACACTTTGCAAATGCGAAAGACGTTTTATACATACTTTCTTGTTCACGTAGACGAAAACATCTTCGTGTACGTATGAACCTTAAAGGGTTTACCACAAAATAGTTTATAGTAATGTTAGGCAAAACTATTAAAAATTAAAAGGAAATAATTTTCTTATCTTATTACACGCACAAGCTTGTATAAATTTTAAATTTATGTTCCCTTTTAGAATTATCTTTATTATTCAGTCATAGACATAACACTTATACCTAGACGACCTGACTTAAGAAAAGAAATAGAAATCCTTACACAAAAGTCTCTGTCGGACAATAGATGGCGCTTGATCTAGATAACGATATGTTAACATTGTCACAATAGCGGCGGTAATGGCGCGATTGTACTTTGACACAATGCTTTTAGATGTCACCTTCAACAATGGACTCGTTCGATAACTGCTACTGTTGTGCTCACTCAAACGCGCCAATCTCACGAAAATATTGCCCAATAAATACTGTTTACACGATCTGTATAGCTTGTACTCATTGTATGGCGACATGTTACCGCAGATTGAATCACTAGGAAAAGTTATTGTGCTTCAAGTGTATAAGGTAAATAATATAGGTGCCTTTATAGAAACCAGTAGAAACCAACAAATATTATAATAATGGTTTCTTCTGGCATATCTGTAATTTGTTGGCTTCATAAATTATTAAATAATCGAAATTCCTTTTTATTTCTCTTTCAATATGTATAGACTTAATGAAATTTCACATACTTTTCTAGAGATAGTTAATTGACAATCAAATTATATAACAATCAAACAAAAAATTCAGTCCAGCAATACGAGTATCGTAAAATAAGATTTTCGGGTTCTATGTCTCAGAAGAACAAAAACAGTACCCTTATAAGGTAGCTTTGTTTTTCATCTATCTATATCTATGTCCATCTCTCTAGACCATTTCTATAGAAAGAAAGACTCTAAAAATTTAACAGGGCACTTTTTGAATTATGAAATATATCAATATGTCAGACGACCTCGTAGTACCTACAAACAAGAAATAATATGAAAATTGAAAATATATACATATAACAAAAAATCATTCTAAAATTATACTGTTGTTCATTTCATATAAAAAGAGTGCATGCGATCGCCAAATTAAGTTTGTCGACTCTTATTAGTTGTACTTCATTGCCTAGACCTATGAAAAGTGAGAACTCACAGTATGTATAGAGAAAAATATCAAAACTGATATTCTACGACGGAAAATTTAAGTTGTGAGCACCGTCGTGGCGCGAAGGCGTAGCATCTACCTGTAAACGCGACGGTTTGTGGGTTTTATTCCCACTCGGGGAAGATGGATTTTTCTATTTCCATTTTCTTCGCTCTGGACGCTAGGCAAAGCGCAGCATGGAGTTCCGCCACTCAACACACAATGCTTCGAAAAAGGCGGTAAGTATTGACGGTGAAAGCAGCGAATATGCAACGGGTTGTCTTAATACTAGGTTGCTATGGTTCTTGCTCTTCCCTCTGCCTACCCTGCCATGTGCGAGATAAAGCGTGAAGACATAAAAAAATATATTTTTATTGTACCTAAGTATTCGTTTCATATTTAAAATATAGTAAAGGTCGTTAGTGATTATTTTACAATAACGCCATAGCCATGTATTGCTATATTCAAGAAATACAACGTTTATGAACTTTAATACATGAGGAGTGTACAAAGTTCAAGTATATGCATTTTACCTTTTTACCTTTTCTAGGTGTTTTTAGACATTATTTTGATTCGGTTGTACTAACTTATACTTAATTTCCCCGTTTCCAATGATCTACAATAAGGAATTTTCTCTTTTGTTTCTTTCTATTTTAAATATTTTAATAAAAAAATGTTAATATATTATCTTTATTATCAATAATATTTAATGTTAAAGGGCAATTAGTTGTTCAAAATATATATGCCCTTTTGACGTAGACGTAGTATTTTAAGTACCTTTATACATATATTTGTCAAAAACAAACAATTGATAAAATCATTCAATACACGCCTATGACAATTCAGTACTCAAAATCGACGACGCAACAATGGTTCGGCACCAGATAGACTTGATCCCTCTATCACCCGCCGTCCTGCGAATCATATTCTAAAAAGGATATGCTTGTAAGTCTCGAGAGATCATCTATAACTGGACGAGAACCAAAAGCCAACTATTCAATGTTATGTTATTCAAATCCGATGATGGATCACAATTTTGGAGAACATTGTATGAAAACAAATGGTGTGGATGAATAAAGCAGTGAATGTGGTATTTGACAGGCTTTGTTTGTTTGTTATAGTAGTTGGGTTAGTACTTTCGCTCATTGGTTTCAAAACAGATTTTATAAATTAATCTATGTACACAAAATTTAAATAAATATAATGCTTAGACATTTTATTGTAAACAGAATCTGATAATTACATAATTATATATTTAATAGAACGATATTCGTGTGCTTATATTGGAACAAATGGCAAAATGATAGTGAATGTAGATGCAGCAAGGAATATTATCCAAGATCGTAATTAATTGAAGAAATTACTAATTTAAATTAAAATATAATATTAAATTTTATTAAATATATATCGATATTTTGTTACTTAACTGCAATAGGTTTTCATGCCACGAAATGTGACTGATATCGAAGTTGGTTTATTCCACTGACTAAAAAACGATAAAAAATATTTGCATAAAAATTAATTTATATATCCTAAAAAATGCCAGTACCGTCATACATCAAACCACGTCCCGTCGATAAATTGACGATTAATTTAACGAACAAATACACCTCGTACAGGGGTTGGTGTCGAGATGACCGATAGGAGAGATAATAAGGGTCATCAACACGTGACATGTATTGATTTGTATGTATGTACCTCCAATTCGAAGTACTTCTTAGATATTTATTCCAAAAATTTCTGCCTTCTCAGTTGTAATAAAAATCTTGAAATCATGAAATTGAAGGAAAAGCGCGAAATATACATAAAAATATCCGTCATATATTTTCAGTATCATTCTGCATAATATTTAGTTTTGTAAAATCAAATTAAAAATTTTATATTATATCTTGAAGACTTTACTCTACTACACTATTTCACGCTTTACGCTTTACGCTTTATTCCGCACAAGGCAGGGTAGGCAGAGGGAACTGCAGGGACCGTGGGAACCTAGTGTTAAGACACTCCGTTGCTTAGTCCCTGCTTCCTTCGTCCCTGCTTCACACTATTTCAGCGTTTCAATAATAATTTGGCTCGTAGTATACTGGCTAGTTTCGAGTGAAGATCAGAGAATGGAGTGTCTTCACACTTTCCTGCTGTGTGATTAAGTAGAAAGTTAATAAAAAATATTATTTAATATATTTTATTTGTTTAAAGTGCCTATAGGTAACAATATTATTTAAATAATTGTAATGTTAAAATAATATACTTACATTTTAACGACTAAATTAAATTTCAGTAGGTATATCTATATCATAAGTTTTATTGTTGTAGTACAAGTGAGTGTATTGTTCGCTTTTGTAATTGGAAAATCTGTTATCACAAAGTCAGGGCTATCACTTATGATATAAATTAAATATTATAGGCAACTGTGGTTTTTAGCTTTCACATTATATGTACGATATACGTCTACTTATTTCAAGGTACACAGTTGATTACAATTTAGTTTCATGATAATTGTGAATGAAAATACAAAATAGTAATTTGTATATACTTTACAACCTTTTTGTTAAAACGCAAGGAAAAGATACGCAAAACAGTAGGTTCCACCAAAGATATCATTAGGACAATGACGGAGAAAGAGTTATGAAAGAATGATAAGAAACACATATGGTGTAAGAGAGGTATATGAAGGGGTTTGAAAACATAGATACTGCTGGAAGGTCATGTGAGAGGCATGAGTACCACGAAGAGGATATATGAAGAGATTAATGACTGAAGACGAAGTGATAGAGGTATGCAGGGAAGGGAGACCGTAATGACTGGCCCTAGGTTTTCTTAAACTAGCCCGCTAGAAAGAAAGCGCGAAGCTATGTAACAATTTATCTATGAATACTAAGAAAAATGGAATATTATAAAAATTTTATATTTAGTATAATGTAATTAAGCATTGATCGATACTATTCTTCATAGTTTGTACAAAACATACTTATTTTAAAACAAGCATCATCCCTACACAGGAACAATGCAGTAAGTTACATAGATCAGGAATTAGCAGTCATTGTCCTTGGCACAATAGATCGCGGACGCCGACGTCGCACAATCTAATTAGATAACATTAGTATTTCATATATCTAAGTTTACGTTTTGTATCTACAAGACACATAACCAATGTAAGCATATATAATATTAACATAATAATTTGTAAGGTTAACATAATAAGTTATAATCCAAGTGTAGACATATCATTCAACGTGTTTGCACCATACATCTTTGATAAATGTTTGTTATTAACGTGTGATTTTATAGAGTATATAATTTTTATTTTAGAATAATATATGATTTCTTGGTCGGAAATTACCGTACCAAATTGTACATAAATAATTATCTATACATTAATCAAAATATGAAGAAGACAATGCTCAAATGTATTTCATTATATGTACAAGTTAATCTAATATTCGTTAACTATAATAAAAAAAAATCATATAGTTAAAAATTAATATTTAATTCGTTATGTTAGGGATATGATTATAAATAATAGTGTGAGTTTTTCATTGGTTTATTTATATTATTGCGCATTTCAGAGCATAGTAGGTAAAAGCAAGACTAGCTAAGCTGAATAGCTTGTAGGATCTGAGCTTCTTAAAACTAACATTGGCATCCGCTTTTAAACAGTGACAGTCCCGATTACGTATTAACTACATTTTCTGAGTATTAACTACATTTTTTATATACATATATACAATTTATTTATACAATTAATGTTATCGTTTCAGTTTTTCTTTTCCATTTTCAAAAAAATATTAATATTTCTAATATTAATTTAAAATTGATTCATTAAATCAATATTTATTTATATTACCTAATAAATTCATTTAAAAATTGTTTCATTCTATATTTTATAAAATTTAAATATTTATACTATATTTCATAAAAATTAAAGTGTTTGGTTGTGCTATTTCTAGTGCATGTATTTACATTTTGAACTTACAGTACAATTATAAAGCTGCTTATATATCCTGAAATTTCCGCAGCATCGATTTAATATGTAAAAAAAGTTTACTTTTTTATATTCGTTTTCACGGACAAATTTTCAAATAATAATTTCAAATAATGAAAGAAAAAATAAAAGAAAAAATAATAAATAATAATAACATCGATCAAACGAAACTGCAAATCAAACTGCAGATCAAAGGAATCCGTTTGGTTCCTACACTGTATTATTAGATACAATATCATTCAGAATAAGGCGCTTACATATAGGTTATAGGTAAAAGCGAAAAATTATACATATAGTAAAATATTTTAATACATATATATAAGTATATATATAATATATATATATAAGTATTAAATATATATAATATATATATATATATATATATATATATATATATATATATATATATATATATATATATATATATATATATATATATATATATATATATATATATATATATATATATATATATATATATATATATATATATATATATATATATATATATATATATATATATATATATATATATATATATATATATATATATAAGTATTAAAATATTTTACTATATGTATAATTTTCCGCTATCCACACTGCCCCGAAACGTAACAGTATACAGCTTCCCCTTCAAAAATGTGTCTAACGCAAATTGAATGTTTACATTGCACTTCATTTAGCAACTTCCAAGAGCTACATCAACTTATGTAAGTTTTATTTGAATGTTTGTACAAAGGTATACTTGTACCACAGGAAATGGACATATAGTATTATATATTATTTAAATAAACAAAAATATACTTTTGATATGTTACATTAAATGATCGTGTTTGAAATTTTCCATTAAGTACTCTCTTCGGTCATTGTGGACCTACAGTTTACTTACTAACAATTTTGAATTTGGTACAAAATTTTGTTTATTTTAATATACCTACTATAAAATTTTCGTTATTAATAAGCTTGAGAGTTCTACAAAATTAACTTACAATACTGGTTATTTTTAAATATAAGTGATTTCATTTCATTAGGAATCATAAATTTTAGATAGAATAGCTTGACAATAGTAGCATCGTTCCGCTTCAATGATTGCATTAGCCTGCTTTCAATTTAACTACCACAGTAGGTATAGCTAAGAAAACATAGTACAAACAGTATCGATTATCGACTAAATAGTAATGGTCTCTATAAAACAATTTATCTTAAAATAAACACTTAAATTAGTTTGCACAGACTAATTTAAGTGCATATTTTAAAAAAAAATACTTAATAAATGTACTCACTAATGTTCAAAGAACACTTAAATTTAAATTAAATTATGTATTAAACACAAAAATATTTAAATAGTTAAAAACAATATATTGCGTTATGCAAAAGCTAAATGTGATGTCACTTTGAAAATTTTTAATTACGTATTGCTGTGAAAAATATTATGAAATGTTGATGTTTAAAATATTATGAAAGAAGAATTTAATATGATATAATTGTTTTCTTACATGTTAAATATTCCTTTTCATTTTCAATCCAGCGACACATTCACCTCGTTTCGACTTTCCTATTCTCCCTAATAAGTAATTTATTTCACGCTGACAACAGCCTGCAGTCCTCCCGCTCCAGTGATTATATTCACTCGCGGTCACTTTAACCACCGTAATGTGCGGGCCCTTTATGTTTGAAAACGACTTTGTACGACGCGACGTCTTTATGTCATTTGAATTGAGAACATGACCACCATGATATGTTTTCATATTAAATATAATTTAAATCCAGATAAATATAATTACTTGAATAATTGTCAAAATTTAAAGTCTTAATTTAATTAGCACATTACAAGCACTTTCAAATCCATTTGCGTGTAAAAACATTTATTTTCAACGAGTCAAATGTCATTATATGAGTATTTCGCTGCTATGTAATACGGGCAATAATTACATAAAATGTGAATATATGTAGAATAATTGAGAAATACATACTTTTTGCGATTCTTTCTTAAAAAGAGATAAAATATCTCTTATAAGATCACTATGTTGTTCTCCCTATGCCTATGTGTCTGACAAGACCATATTTTCTGAGACCATATGAAGATATCAATGTAAAACTATTATCAAATATCCAAGTGAGTGGTCACCAAATAAAATGGACGTGTAAGTCGACGTAATCAAAAGTTCTTGCCTAATTTTGTATGAAATTCGCCGCGCAATCTATAGGGAATTTTCCGTTGGCCAAGAGTTATAAAATTGGGTAAGAAGTTAAAACTTTTACCTATTGCAAACAAGGAATACGAAATACGAAATTTAGACTACCTATTATTTATACCATTTAATCACACTAAAAATAATTGAGAGTTATATGAGTAGTACACTTCAAAAATACAAAATGATTGCTACAACCGCAAATTTATCTCTGTCAACTTTTATAACTAGCCATTTTCCTTGACCGACAGTTACAAAAATTAGTACGAGATCTTTGTACAAATATGTACACCTCGTATTTGAGCGATATTTTTTGAATGAATGTTAAAATAAAATTTTTACAAATTTAATTAGATAATAAACTATATCATTAGCTTCCCAAAGGAACTTCAACAGTATTCAATTGTACACATAAACAAAAATATATTGTTCTTAGACATAACGTTCAACATTATTCTTAGCTTAGCGTTTAAGGCATCCTGTGATGGTCCGACATGTATCATTTAAGGCGACATCTATCTCCTTTGCGTGAGCAGATCTATGCCACACTGGGCAGGCGTATTCTCCTGCAGAAAAGGAGAGCGCCAGGCCTGTGGTTTTTAGAACATGCGGTGTAGCACCCCAGGTGGTTGAGGAAAGACGTCGGAGCAAGTTATTGCGGAAGTTAACTTTTTGCTTGGTTTGCGAGCAATGGGATCTGAAAGTAAGAGATCTGTCAAGAGTGACTCCTAAGTAGGTGGGCGTGTCGTGATGTTGGATTGACGTGTTTTGCCACATTACATTGAGTTTACGGGTAGCTTGACTATTGCGAAGGTGAAAGGCGCAGCACTGTGTTTTTGAGGGGTTAGGCCGAAGGCCGTTGTCTTGATAGTAACGTGAAAAAAATTCCAAGGAATGTTGTAAAATCCCTTCAGCTTCCTCAAAAGTTTTTGTCTGAGTGGCTAAAGCAAGGTCATCAGCGTACAGAAACCTCCTTGTGTGGTCAGGGTTGGGTTGGTCGTTTGTGTAGATATTAAACAAAGTTGGGGCTAAAACACTCCCTTGAGGCAACCCGTTTTTTTGAGACCTCCATCTGCTTTTTTCAGAGTTAAGATGAACTTGAAAGCGCCTGTTACTCAGCATTTCTCTGAGTATTTTAACAAACCCACTGTCACCTATGATTTGTTGAACCTTTACCAAAACACGTTGGGTGTTAACTGTGTCGTATGCTGCTGACAGGTCAACAAAGGCAACTCCTGTTATTTTCCGGGCCCCGTATCCATCCTCTATGTACTGAACTGTAAACGTGGCTAAATACTGGGCCCAAACAGTATAAATATAAATTTGCCATCGACACGACGAAGAAGCTTAGCGTTAGTTGATTCTCATATAGAATAAGATTTGTTAGTGTCCGTTTAATATTGCCTAATAATAAAATTTTGGTTTTAAATAGCTCAAGCGACAGATTCAATTAAAATTTACATTCACCGGTGCAAACGCGACGGTTTGTGTATTTGGTATTTTCTTCGTTCTGGAAACTAGGCAAAGCGTGGCGTTAAGTTCCGCCACGCAATGCCTCAAAAAAAGCGGAAAGCGGGGACGGAGAAAGCAGGAACTAACTTACGGAGTGTCTTAACACTAGGTTCCTGTGTTTATTGCAGTTTCCTCTACCTACCTGCCTGCTATGTGCGGGTTAAATTTTTTTTTTAAAGATGTGCTGAGGAGTTTCTTTCGCCAATTCTTCTCCTCCGTAACAAAGCACCTTTCCGAAATGGTAGTAGATAAAAAAAATATGTGCATAAGTGTCTGTCTGTCTGTCTTTGATACCTATATGAATAAATGATTTGTGATTTTGATTTTGATAAAGCGTGAAGACATAGAAAAAAAAAACAAATTATAAGCAAATTCATAGACCTGTTGTTCTTAATATTTTTGCCTTATGTGTTCGTTAATAAGCATTTTTATTTTGTTCAATGTGTAGAAATGAGTAGAATTAAGAAATAAAGAAGTTTAATCTGTCATATTAAAATGTCTCAGAATTGTTTTTGTCTTGATTTCAATTGTTTCTTCACCAAAGACTTTAGACATTATTTTGAAGTACAAATTATTAATTATATATAAATTCATTTTAATAATTTAAGTTAGTTATAAGTTATATTTATATTTGTGAGCCACCAATTGATGGTGGTGGTTTTGTTAATTTAATAAGTAAATATATATAATATTTTTCTATGATAACGAATCCACTAATGCAATATAAATATATATAAAATTATTCATACTTATATAATATACTATAATTCTAAGTAATTGTTTTAAATGAATGAATATGGTATTCTATAGATGAATGATTATCCGCGCAGTGAATAGACGTGAACGTGTGCGTCGCAACTTGCAGAATATACGGCAGCACAAAGTTCTTTTGTCACGATTATCGTGGAAAATCCGATCGGGGGAAGTGTGGCGGTTGCTTTCAACGGCAAACTGCATTATGAGTTATCTGGTACCTGAACACTATATATTATACAGTTTGGTGCAACTAACTCGACCGAGATATGTCTCAACGATTATGCTGATATAATATCAGCTGATAAAAAGTATCGCCATAGAAATTAGATGTATGGAATAATTGAAAAATATAATGATTGTATGTTATAACAAAAACACTTTGATAGGAGCCGATTAATGCCATTCGCAACTTTGTTCTGATTACAGCTATCCATTGAAAATATCCATAAAAGTCGAACATTACCCGAAACAAAGGAGGGTGGGCCGGGTATTAGGTGCTGCCGCCATTGAACAACTTTTGTTCCATTGTGTGTCCACTAGAGGGAGGCCGAACAAAGACACGGCTCAGACATAGACCGAAATTCATCAGCAACACGATTGTTTGCTACATAAAGGATGCCATTGTCGACAAATATGATATAGTAATACAATGTAGATGCTCTAATTAGAACGAGGAACTTCGCTGAAACAGTACAACTAGCTGTTATAAAGGAAACTTAAGTGAGATTATCCCTATTGTTTTTATAGAAAAAGAAATATTTGTTAAAAAAATCTCTTAAGTTTTAATGGTACTTTGAACAAATTGCTTTATTTTTAAACAACATGGTAGAGCTTGTGAAATATACGGTAGAGAATTAAAATATTTGTTGAACACAAATATACAATTAAATCTTCTTTTAAAATCAACAAGACACCTGGTACGACTATCATAATATTCTTTTTATACTTTTATAGCACCCAAAATCGTCCATGCAGACAGCATGTACCGAAGTGATTCTCGATCACAATGGCTCCAGCTTTCCCTTTTTCCTATTTGAACTCACTTAAACCGACCACGATTTGCGGTTTCTCCCTTTTATTTACCCTATTTGCTTGCGACGTCCTTTCATATTCGTAGTACTTGAGTGGTGTTATTATTGTATCATTTTACAAACTAACAGGCTAAGTGTTCGTTTTATTTATTTCTTCATATTGCTATAAAATGTTTAAGTAGGCATGTATACCTAAGTATGTAGGTATTATTGTATAATATATATTGTGTGGAAATTATATAACTGTGTGAAAATTATGTATAATGAAATAAATTTGTTATTTCGTAAGGAATAAATTAGAATTTGATTAAGCTGTTACATATTTTTTTAGTTTAACTATATGAATCTTTTGAAATGATCCTTTACAACTAAAGACATGCACATTGCATATTTTAAAATTTAAAATTCATAAATAGCTAAACATTCTATCGTCGTATTCTCTACTGCAAGCAGAATAGTAAAAAAAGTCATGAATAAGACATTTGAAAGTAAACATTGAACATCTTGTGTACTGTAATATTTCAAAATGATACGTACGATCCGCATCTTAAAATAAGAAATAGGGTTGTCACCGCGTCTAATCTACCATCGCTTGTCATTCAGAACTATTGTGTCTCATCGCTAACCCATTGTTTAGGGTATTCGATAAAAAGATTTTTTGGCTGTTTTCCAACTGGTGGAAATGTGTCCCTTTGTAATGTAAGGGTAAGGGCTTGTCAAAGAACGAAGTGAGTGATTGCGTGACAATTACTCTCTTTTCATTTGATTAAGAATTGTATTAATGCATTTAAAATATACGACATTGCTTTTTATATCATAAAAAATTATAAGACAACTTTGCACATTGGGATATCGTTTGACTTCTCTATTAGATATGATATTGTATTTGAATTATTGTTGTATGTTCTTGGCGGTATAACTACAAGGGTGACTTTACTTAACATACAACGACTCAAATTCATGATTCGAGAATAGGGTCTTATCAGTAAGTAGTATAGAATATACAATATTTTTCACGAAAACGAAGTCATAAGTCAAATTCTTTTTTGGTAGATTATATATTTGTTATCATATGATGATATTAAACTATATTTCTGCAAAATCATTTTAACAATCTATTGAACAACCTTAACCAAAATAAACCATATATTCTTCATAATTTTAAGTCTTTTTGTTAATTATGGAAACCCTTAATTACACTATGACAAAATCAAATAAGAAGCATTATATACGCATGTAAGATACCTTGACGGTCATAATACTGTTCCTTTCATATTTAATCGTAATTTATGGAGTTGCGTGTTGTAAACCCTAAAGTGCGACACCCTTCAATAATGGAATATTAATAGCTCAACATTACAATATGTACTACTACGAAAACTTTGATTGTATTATTACTTGACCATGGTATGGTACTTATTAGGTATATAGGTATAATATTATAAAAGAAAATGCTATACACAATTGATATTTTTATAAAGCTTTATACAAAAATATTATTCATACTAACAGATATAAACAAAATAACATTAGTTTTCAGTTTTTAGCAACAGTTTCTTCTGTAGCGTTTGGCACTACCTGACGTTGTAACTTAATATTTATTTTATTCGTTTTGTGACGTTAAAATCAATAATATGTAAGTATTTCTTAACTTGATTATATCTTAAAATTTTCTTTCTATTCTGGAATGACTACATAATAGCAGATTCATATTAGAAAATAAATTTGGTTAAATGGAATAGAACTAGGACGCCACGAAAAACAAGAAACATTTTATAGAACTCAATTTTTGTTTATGTTTCCTGATTTTCTCTTTTATTTGTTTCCTGATCTAAAAATGGTCTAAAACATGACTTTAAAATTAAAAATTTAGGTATTAATATAATATTTTATATTGTTATTAAATAACTGTTGACTGTCGTTTGCGTTGAAACTTTGCTGATAAATTAATACGGGAAGACTGTTCAACAATCAAATTTGCATAAAAACTTCTTGTCTTGTCTTGTTGGTTTTTGACTAACTTACCGTGTTAGTCAAAAACCGGATATGAAACCATGTACGTGTTAAATGTTGCAAGATTTTTTGATTTTATCTAATAATATGCTTTGACTCGTTTCTCAACTAAATATAAAGTGACAAGGAACATAAAGCTCTTATACTGCGAAAATAACTCTTTCTGTTAACGTGTCAACAATAAAACTTTTTATTGCGTAACATGTAAAATAGAAAAATTAACTATTTAACTGGAAAAAGATTGTATTAAGCCATAAATTATAGAGAAAAATATACCTATATTACGTATTATTGTTTTAGAAGATTTAATTAGAGTCATACTTTATTAATTTATTTATATAATATTATTTTTTTACATTATTTTGTTAAAAAAATCCTAATATAAAAAAAAAAAAAGAGCCTAACATATTTTTAGTTATTGCTTTTGATCACGTGCACATACATATATTTAAACTTATACATATATTTTTATTATATCAAATCAAAAACGATTCAATCTCGTTTCAAAATAAGCACTATTAATAAGCATATTTCAAATCTTGATATCCAGAAGTATAACACGAAAAATTATGACAAAAAATTGGGTTAAATAATAATATTTAAACTAATGTCAGCTTTGTTAAAGTTACAAGATAACTTGTAACTTTAATAAAGCTGATAGTAGTAGAATATCAAAAAAATATATATTTTTATGTATTACATATTTTTTTCTCACCTCTATCCCGCTGATAGCAGGGTAAGCAGAAAGAACCACAGGAACGTAGGAACCTAGTATTAAGATACTCTCTTCCCCACTTTCCGCCTTTTACCTCGAGGTATTGCATATTGAGTGGCGGAATTCAATGCTGCACTTAACCTATTTACCAGAGCCAAAAAAATAGAAATCGAACCCACAAACCGATGCGTTTTTAGACAGACGCTGTGCAATTGCTTCACAACGTTCCTCATTTTTATAATTAAATAAGTATTTACAAATGTAGTAAATTTATATCACCACACTGGTTCCTGGATGTATCACGGACACAAAGCTGCAAAGAATGGTGCCAACATACAAAGGATAATGAGAAATAGGTTACAATGAAAGGTTGACTAAAATTCTCTTTCTTACATATTTCATCTACCCCTTATTTACTATACGTATGTACCTATTAGGTATATATATATATTATAACACGAACTACTCATTATACATAGAGATTATAGCATAATTCGGTTTTATGACGTTTATATGTATAATAATATACTAATATCTAATAATATAATAATATCCCAATTTTTTTTTGCTTCACGCTTTATCCTGCATATGGTAGACGGAAGGAACTGCAGGAACCATGGGAACCTAGACAAGATACTCCGTTGCTAATAAATTTTAACAAGATTATAAAATAATAATAGTAACGAATGATATAAATATACATTGTACTTTAAAAACAATATTGGCTAATATTTTTATGTTTTTTAAAGTGTTTATCCACACTGAGGATCTTTGGGTAGCGGAAATTTGTTAAAATCTTAATAAGCGAAATAAGTTGTATAAAAAAGCATGTTACAGTTTCAACACAGCGTTATGGCTCAGCGGTGAGAGCGCTTGCACGGTTCGCAAGAGGACGCGGGTTCGAGTTCCACTGCGTTCAAATTTTTATACGTTTTCTTTAAGTATTTTTTTTAATATTAGCAAATATCTGTCTGCGTTATGGGCTCAATCTCTTTCAGTTAAGCTTTTTTGTGGTGAATAATCGACTTATCGAGAAATGTTATCGACATATCGTTTAATCGTGAATAAGTTAATCGCTTCAATAATCGACTACACCTAAAGACAAAATTATTTCGGTCATTTATAATATGTTCATGTTTATTTATACACGCGTTCGATGCTGCAGTTAAAAGTATTTTTTGAACAATAAAGTTCCATCTAATTAATATAAAACTTGTATACAGTTAACGGTGGCAGTTAATAAAGTCTAATATTTTAACGTTATCCTCCTTCTGATAATGCTGAAATAGAGTATCGGCCACAAAGAGATCCACTCAATAAAGTGGAGATAAATCACAACCGCGATCGAGCGTACACTTTAAAAGCCTTAAAACTTCTTTATTAAACTAGTTCAAGTTGTGGCATTGTATGATATTATGTCATTCATTTTATATTGGTTTGTTATTTCAGGTCTTAGCTTATATATGTTATCAATATTAAACTAAAATCTAGATAAAAGTATTACATTCCTTAAAAATACGACAAACGCACTCGAAGTTATTTATAAGTGCTGAAGTTAGTAATAAGGGGTATTATATATATTTTTTATTTGGTCATTTTATTTTCAACTGTAGTTCACATTTAAAAAAGAGGTGAATGGGTGTTATTTATTAATTTACACTGAAGATATTACAAAATAGTACACAAACACGCAAGAGTACATCCTATGGCTGGTATTGAACTGGAACAGTTCACAAATAAAACTTACTTAAATAACGTCATGACACGTTAAATCATAAACAATAGCTATATAGTAGAACCAAAAACAAAATAAACATTATTATAGTAAAATTCCAAATATTGTTTGTAGCCTTGAGAATAAAGATATACGAAAGCTTTTTGTAAAGAACAAAATCAGGCTTCAAACATTATTAAGAGACGAGTGATCGGCGCTCTGGTGAATTTCGGTTTATGTTCAACGCTGAAGTCTTTGTGGCTCTTTCAGCAACACAATAGGGACAAAAGTTATTCAACGACAATGCGAGCACCAAATACCGATCGTCCAGCCCCCTACCCCCTCTTTCAAGTAGGTGCCTAACCATTGTTTACTTTAATACTCTTCTTTTATGTATATTATCGATAAAACCATCAATGTAATCGCGGAATTAAATAAGCAAACTTAGTCATATAAGGATGTATATAAGCTTTATATAATTAAGTATGTATATTTCTGAAAAGTTTACAACAAAATTACCCTTTAATGACACAGTAAAAGAGAATCAGGTGTTTTTCTTATACACAATTTGTCAAACATCCAAATTTGTGCATTTCAACGTTTGAAATTTGATGTTTTAAAAATGAAAAATTGAATTTTATGTTTTGAAAACTCTGACATTCTAAGAGATATGGTAGTGATTGCAAGATTTTTTTGAATTGCTTTGTATTACTTTTGACTTGAAATTGTTGACCCGTTCAAAATAATTATTCTAATTTTCAACAAAAGTAATACAATTTATATGAGTTTATGTTAATAATGGTAGTTGATTATGTTATAGTTTTTGTATATGAAGATAATTTTAATTGGTTTTCGATCATTTTCCTGCTTATTGTTCTTCGAGGCAAGACTAATTTAAATGAACAATAATATAAATTCATTGAGTCAACTCTGTTCATAAATACTTTGATTAAAAGGTCATCGGTCAAAAAATTAAAAAATCTTATTTCCTTACAATGAAAGCTTGAGCTCTTCACAGCTCCACAGTTTCGAATAAAGCGGTATAGATGATAATATCATGCTTAACAATATTTCGTCAGTTACTATTCACGACGGTCGCTGTTACAAAAAGCCTGAACGCTCGTACAAAAGCTGCAAAGAATGAATGGGTGTGGGTGGAGGGGGTATGTCGATTCAATAGGGATGTGTAGTTACGTAAGCATGTTTTGTGGTGCGTGCTAGGGAATGTGCTAGCTACTTTTTAAACATTTACAAACATGAAACAGTTTGACATATGACGTATTGAACAAATACAGTGACAATGTACTATATAACGGCACGCCATTATGTGTGTACTGAATTTTACAAAATCATTACTGTTACAATTATTAAGATGTTTTATTACGTCTGATGATAGAAAGTTTTAAAGCGCATTTTATTGATTTGGTGTTACAAAAATTGAATTTATAATTAAAGCTATATTTCCAGATACTATATTAAAATGTATTAACGACAATATTAAAAATTGTAAAATAGGTTAATATTTTATATCTTGTATCTTATTCCTTACTTCTTTGTAAGCCAGCTTACATAGTACCTAGTAGACTATTACATTTTCAAATAAGCATGACTAATGAGTTCTTAACAAGTAAATAGCAGGTTCTTTTTAGTCCCTGCGTCGCGGGGCTATACAAAAGTCGTATACTGGCGGTTTCACGAACAACTTTGAGTTTGACCCCACAAAGCTGTGGAACGTCATTTAAATGCACACGTTTCATTGGCTCTGAATGCTTCAGGGAAGTAGAAAAAGAACGGGCCAATTACGACGCTTTTGTAACGACGCGACCTCTCGAAGTCTTGAGTGTAACTTTATTTTGTAGGGATTCTCCTTTCATTTTGGTAGCTCGGATTCACCACATATCAAACGCTGTGATAGCCGGAACATCAAACCATTAACCAATTTAATTAGAAATGATCTCCTATTTACATGCTGAAAATTGAAGATGCCATGGAAATGTGACAAAAAGTGCAAAAGAAGTATTAGTACGATTTACGTGAAACATTCAAAGGATTTTTTACTTTTTGAAAAATGTTAAAGATTTTCTTTAAGTAAAGTAGATTCTTTAAATGAAGTAGGTAGCAAAGGAGCGCAATCCATTGGCTAGCCAACCGACTGAAGCGAATCTTTGTGGTTACCTTTCCGTTTCTTCGCCTTCTTTGAATCGGATTCTTTTGACTGAAAATATAGAAGGACTGTATAATAAATAGGTAAGTATAATATTACTTTGGACTTTAATAAAACCTAGCCAATGAATAGTTCTTTCATTTCGAGTTTTATAAGAATTATTGTAGTAAATAAAATAGAAATATTTCAAATCTATATTACCTATTAATAAGTAGATATAAACTTATTATATATTACATACTATCTTTATACGACCTAGAACTTACATGGTTTGGCTTTGGTAATTTCTTTGCTTTCTGGTCAGAAGATCAAATTCAACTTAGATCTCATCGATTTTTGTTAAAACTACTAGGTGCTTCTTTAATTATGAATTTACAAATACTATTTCAATAATAAATAGCCCACGTTTTGTTAATTTCTTGTAAAACGTGGACAATATGTAAATGGAATAATTTCGTTAAATGATAAAAACAATTGATGACCATCTTAAAAAATCTTACAATCCAAAAACAAATCGAAATATTAATATTACTAAGGTAAATCCGCCTTTGAAGTAAACGTAGATGCCTGTTTGATCTAACTCCTAGGAAATGATTCAATCGTGAATGGGTCAGCGCCATTGATTATGAACGGACCTCCGATCAAAATGCATTTATGGCGTTTGGTCGTTCGTTAGCGAGCCGTCAATGCGGCTCGGTCCACCCGCTATAAATTCCGTATTGAGCGGACACACAACAAAGCGCGTTTTGTCTTGCAAATGAAAACGCGCACATTTCGCGGTATTGTGCGCGGCTGTTTCGGTGCCCGCCATTATTAACGGCGAACATGAAAGACAAAAGGTTCGTCTGCAGCACTGAGGCTGGCCTAGATAGCAGATTATTGTACTAACACAATAGAAGCGTTAATTCCCCGAGTCTACCATTATTTTGTTGTTTGCAAGTTTATCGCGTCAATCGATTTCATCACGATCGGCTTTTGTTTTGCAATGGACTTTCATAATTATTATATAAAGTATTAATATGAATTGTTTTTATGAACCAATTTCATTGCATGAAAACAGAAACAAAAATTTGAAATTAACTTACCCAAGGACGACGTCAAATTGTTTGTTTTAAAATGTTCTTAAACATTAATGAAGCATTTTTTTTTTCATTTTCAATGATTTATCTGACATACATAAAACACAATAAGACTGAAATTACAATATTGAGTACTTCTATATTATTTATATTTAACAAAGAAATAAAAATTATAAACCAAAATGCATATATCATACGCGTCAAAAGTTTTATTTCGTATTTTTACTTATATCTACTAAGACTACATTTTAAAAATATATCAAATATAATTAATCTATTTGCTGTAGGTACCTAGAAATAATTGAAGAAATATTTTTCATTATTACAATACATAAAATAGGCGAAAAATAATGTTTAAGCGATAATCTAAATAGAATCCAATAAAACACTTACCGCCAAAAATGTTCGATGCAAAAGTAATTCCTAAATCTCCAAAGCAAGCACAAAATAAATCACAAAATATGACACATCACAAAAACAATTCATCCACTATAGTACTACACAGCCTAAACATTTGAATTACAATATTTGGCGGGAAATTATTTACGACGAAAAAGTTCGAGCGAGCTTAGGCTGTATGTTTTGCTGCCAAGCGCTCATGTTCTATGAGATACTGCCACAGACTGCGAGCCGGCCGGCGAATGACGTGCACACTTAGAGCTTTCCCGCGCCGAATCCTTGCGCACCACGCTCAAACTCAACCATCCCTGATTCACCCTACGCTTTGCATAAAGTGCATTATATAAAATGAATAAATATGTAAGCTTACACTTGCACTTATCATAAATATATTTTAAGTACTGTAGAGGTACAGTGACATGACACAAACTTTTGTCACTATTAATTTGTCTCGTACGTCAAATGAGTATGTACGTAAGTATTATACTTTACCTAATCAGATATATAATACGATTCACTTTAATTCTGAATTTAATACATTAAAAATTAAGGAAAAAATTTAAGTTTTAAAATTTTTACCATCTAGCAACAAAGTGTTTTATAAAGAAAAAGATAAAGCTTTAGCAAATGATTATTCTTAACAATATAATAAACTCCTTACAGAGATGCTACTAATATAAATAAGTAAATAAGCGAATAATGATTGATGACAATATATAGCTTAGTGGGCGGAACGCTTGGATGGTTTTTTAAAGTCTAGGTTCAAATCTGTTATTTATTTTTGTTTTGTGTTGTGAGTTACGTCGTAGGTCAGGAAAGCACAAATAATAAGACTCAATAAAATTAAATTTGCTTACATATGCACTAATTTTATATGACATAATATTTATATGACATAAGCTATGACATAAGCTTTATGCCCATTTCTGATATTTATTTTTTATTATTATTATGATTTTAAACGCGCAATGTGGTCATGGTCCTAAAAACTTTATTTTAACTTGATAATTAGCTTTATTTTAAAATATTACACTTTTGAGGACCGTCGTGGCGCAAAGGCGCAACGTCTGCCTGTAACGCGACGGTTACTGGGTTCGATCCCCAGTCGGAGAAGATAGATTTTTCTATTTCCATTTTCTTCGCTCTGGCATCTAAGGCAAAGCGCGGCGTTGAGTTCCGCCACTCAACACGCAATGCCTCGAAAACGGCGGAAAGTGGGGACGGAGTAAGCAGGGACTAAGTAACGGAGTGTCTTAACACTAGGTTCTTATATAGTACCTGCAGTTCCCTCTGCCTACCCTGCCATGTGCGGGATAAAGCGTGAAGCTAAAAAAAATTACACTTCTTAAACGAGTCAGTGATT